>OX421319.1:27793940-28500190 GCA_949125395.1 Diaphora mendica
TTCTAAATTCAAATTAATTTTGTTTTAAAACCATGACATTCTATTTACAAACTCAGTCTTTTGTTTTTTGATTAGCGTTGTATTTTCATTACATTTGAACATTTTTCGTCATAATAGATACTTTAAAAATTCGTGTAATTATGGAATATGAGTTCCGTCGTGGCACCAACGCGACACAAACGGCACGTAACATCAAAAACGTTTACGGAGAGAACTGTACAAACGAACGCACAACCCGTTATTGGTTTTCCCGGTTCCGTTCTGGAAATTTTGACTTGAAAAATGAAGCTCGTGGTCGTCCGGAGACTTTGGTTAACAATAATGAATTAAAGGCGATTGTGGAAGCTGACGAAACTCAATCTACGGCTGAGCTAGCAGCAGCTTTTAATGTAAGCACCAAAACAATATTGATCCATTTGCGACAAATTGGCAAGGTAAAAAAGCTTGATAGATGGGTGCCCCACGACCTTAACGATCGCCAGCGCAACGTACGCGTCGAGACCTGCCTTGCGCTGCTCAATAGGCAAAGAAATGAAGGAATTTTGAAACGAATTGTTACGTGCGACGAAAAATGGATTCTGTTCGACAATCGAAAGCGCTCAGCAAGTTGGTTAGACCCTGGTTCAGCACCAAAGCAATGCCCTAAACCAAAAATGACCCCTAAAAAGGTGATGGTCACTATTTGGTGGTCTAGTGCGGGTGTGATTCACCACAGCTTTTTACAAAACGGCATGAGCATTAATGCAGATGTGTAGTGTGAAGAACTGGAGAGAATGATGGAGAAGCTTGCACATCTGCAACCAGCTTTGGTCAATCGGTCGTCCCCACTGCTCCTTCACGACAACGCGCGACCCCATACTGCACAACAGACAGTCTTCAAGCTGCAAGAGCTGGGGTTGGAAGCTCTCCCTCATCCGCCATACTCACCAGACCTTGCACCTACCGACTATTACTTTTTCCAAAATTTAGACAACTTTTTAGTGGGTAAAAAATTCAATTCCCGAGAGGCAGTACAAAATGCCTTTAAAGAGTTTGTTGCCTCCCGTCCAGCTGATTTTTACAAGAAGGGCATCAATAAACTGCCAATGCGTTGGCAAAGATGCGTCGATTGCATGGATGATTACTTCGAAAAACAGAAATAAAAAGTTTGAAAAAATAAGTACTTTCACTTATTGCATACAAAACGGCAATTTCATAGGTAAAGACCTATTATAAGTTACCTTTAGTCGTATTCTTACAAATTATTTAGGTAAGCTGATGATGGAAGGTGGAAGGTACAACTCCTCAACGGTTAGGAGTTGGAGAATAATTCTTTCAATTTCTTACGTATCTAAAGACCTTCAGTCGTATACTTCCAAGCTATTTAGGTGAGCTGATGATAGAAGATTAAACTCTTCAACAGTTAGGGATTAGATGATGATTTTAATATTACACGTACCTTAATTTGTATTCTTGATGATGAAATTTGATGAAATAATTCAACTTACTACTTACCTACGATTGTTTGCACTAAAAACTGTAAAATAAAAACTTTTTATAAAAAAAAAAACCGACTTCCAAAAACATCCAACGAAAACTCTCTGTCAAAAAACACTTAAAAGCGTAAAATAAACTGGTTCTTCATAAATTGCCTATACCTAATTCTTTATTCATTTAAATAGTAGTATTATAATGGGTGCTAGGTACCTAAAATCTGTTTGAAGTCGGTGCTAAGCCAAAAAGAATACAAACGAACAATTACAAAAGTCTAAGCGATAGTCACTTGGCACCGACTTCAAACAGATTTAAGGTACCTAGCACCCATTATAATACTACTATTTAAATGAATAAAGAATTAGGTATAGGCAATTTATGAAGAACCAGTTTATTTTACGCTTTTAAGTGTTTTTTTGGCAGAGAGTTTTCGTTAGATGTTTTTTGGAAGTCGGTTTTTATTTATAAGAAGTTTTTTATTTTTTATGTATGGCCCTGCCAAAGTGACTCTGCTCTGTCTAATGGAAAGCATAAGCAGTATCCAAGAGTGGTGGTCACCATACTCATTGCGAATGCAACAATGCAGCTTGGTGACCCACACCATGGTAGCCTACTATACAGGCTTTTATCAGTTGTTTTAACTTCCTGTCTGTCACATTTTATGGATTACACAGTGTTGGTTCTTGTGGAACTGTAGGATAAGTTACTCATTATAGACCACATGGTCAATAATGAGTAACTCTATAATAAACTAATAGTAATAAATATTATATAGTTACAGAAAAAACAACTCCTGCATTAGTAAATATATTCTGTATCGTTGGGGAACTTACGAACATACATGTATTAGGCATAAAAACCCAGACTCATACAACAATTTGTAGAATGTGGGGATCAAACCGATGCAGTAGGAAGTGGTAACATTATTTGTTATGCACAGAGTACAGACTATATCAATATCTAGAATATGTATGTATTCTAGTAAGTTGAAAGTATGTTTATTTAGAAATATATGTGCCCAGAAGACTTTTGCTGTCCTATATATAAAAGTAGACTAAACACCACATAAAAGGGAAGAAAATCATTAAAAATAGTTTTAAATGTTCAATAGGTATATCTGAATGAAATATTATTAAATAAATAAAAAAATATTATATTATTAAATATTATGGAAAATTGATTTTAAAATTTTTAAGCAAGTTAAATTAAATAAAAAGCTATATTTAATAATATCTGTCTAGTTCAGTTCTTTTTATTTCTATTGACATAGTGTAACATCGTTTTTTTAGTTATCAATGTTTAGCAATTTTTGTTTCAGCGCCCTCTCGTTCATTGTAGTTAGAACTACAATTGGATGTTAGTACGCGATCGAAGTACCGGGCTGTTGGTACACCTAGGTGGCACTAGGGGGCGTATTTTATGAAGGATATTTAGTTGACATTATGACACTTAGAAATAATGAGACATTATCATATGTGTATCATACGATTCTCACTACTTCTTAAATTTGATCTCAAATAAGCAAGGAGTATGGAAGTTGTACGTCCTGTTCTCACATCCAGAAATGGAGTAGGGGAATCATCTAGAATGTTCGATCGAATGTCTATATAGCGGGCTGTGTGACATATTTCTTTTTATTTCTTAAACCTTCTCTCGTTAACTCTGAGGAAGCTTTGCTTACAGTGTACATTAATATTCTTGTTGGTAGTGTTTGTGAGTGTTCAAGTCCCACTGTCTGTGGTAAGTTAACCTCAAAAAGGTTTTTCCTTATTATTTTATTGTACGTAGAATATGTTCTCAGGCTATTTAATTTTGTTTATAGGGTCGTTAGATTACCGCAGAAAGAATCCTACATCTTGCCTGTCTTGTGGTTCAAGATTTGTGCTGAGTACGGTTGACGATTGGCAGCTCACAGCTCACTCCTCAAGACCTATCTGCCCTACCTTGAGGGAAGTTCATATTATATATATATGGAAATTAATTATTACTTTTTTACCTAGCACCCACAAGTTGGATCACTGGTGGACGTCTCTTTAAGCTACCTTGAGCTGGAGAGAGTCTACGGCTGACTACCTTGAGTCAGAGAGGTGACCAGAGGGTGGCTATCCTGTGCAGACCAGTCTACAGGCTTAAAGTGTGAAAGAAAAGACTGTATAATTTTATTTTTATTTTTAAGACTACCTCTTAAGTTTATTTGTAAATTTATTAAATTAATTAAATTACTTAAATTTATAAGTAAAGATAGCAGGAACTTGAATAAAAGTTTGTATAAATTGTAAGTTGTCTCTTTGAAGTCTTCCTTGGACCCTCCGCACCCTCACTATAAAATTTTATCTAAATTCTTACGGCGCCCTGAGGTATCATCTTCTATCCTGAGTCGAAACCGGTGAGTTTCCACCTGACAATTTCAGGGGTTACAATAGTTATATCTAAATATCAACACAATTAGATTAATTGGCCACATAATTTTAATAGAATTGATCATAAAACTTAATTTTCATCGCACTTATTTCGAAAAAACCGCGCCTAAATTGAAATGTATGCTAACGTTTGTCAAAATGTCGGTGCCTGGAACGCTTCAGGTAAAATTTCGTCAATAACATTGCAAGTTTGCAACTACTAAAATGTAGAACATAAATAAACACTTACCATATTCTCTGAACACCTTTTTAAGTTGAGAAAGATCGTTCTGATCCAGCCATTCGTCGACCAGCGTACTTTCATCTTCAAACATCTCAGTAAAAACAACTCTAACTAAATATATGAAAGAACATAGGAACAGTATGGTGCCACAGTAATGTACTCGTTTATACATGTTTTCACGCTTCAGTCATAACGACATGTTCAGTTAATTTTATTCTTATATTTACAATTAAAAATTAAGTTTGAGGACGGGCTCAATATTGTTTTGATTGTCATATTTTGACATTTTGTCAATCTTCAAAGCTACTTCAGGCATAGACAAAATTTTAATAGAGTAGCCCTAAAGGCACGGAACAACTCGTGTCGATTCTTTAGAATCATGTAAAGACCATTCGTTTCGTTTAGATACTATCTGTGTTAGATACTGTCGGATCGGTCGGTGCACCCACACGCAATTGTGGTTATTGTTCCTATGTGCTTTCATATATTTAGTTAAAGTTGGTTTTACTGAGAAGTTTGAAGATGAAAGTACGCTGGTCGACGAATGGCTGGATCAGAACGATCTTTCTCAAATAAAAAAGGTGTTCAGAGAATATGGTAAGTGTTTATTTATGTTCTACATTTTAGCAGTTGCAAGTTGCAATGTTATTGACGAAAATTTACCTGAAGCGTTCCAGGCACCGACAGTTGTGAAATAAGAATAAATTCATACAACGGCGTAAACTGACAAATCATACTTGCTTATGGGTGTACGCCGCAGGCGGGCCTTTTGATTTTGTGGCGGCTTACCGCATATGTGACGGTGGCGCGATCAAGGTGACCGTTTCTAAGCGAATGGGCTATTGGTGACGAGCAGATTTCTCTAGTGGCCGTTTGCGGAACTAACGTAAGACAGATACTTCTACCTGACAGTTTAATATACAGAGCGAGTGCATTGTTATTTTAAATTCTTTCTACAATGATTTCATTGATAGACGTCTACGGAGTAGTAAAAAATACTTTAAGACCACTTCGTGAGGGTGATCAGTATTTTTAAAGTGAAAATTGGTGACGAGCAGATTTCCCTAGTGGCCGTTAGCGGAACTAACGTAAGACAGATACTTCTACCTGACAGTTTAATATACAGAGCGAGTGCATTGCTATTTTAAATTCTTTCTACAATGATTTCATTGATAGATGTCTACGGAGTAGTAAAAAATACTTTAAGACCACTTCGTGAGGGGGATCAGTATTTTATAAGTGGAATGTTATCGTGTATACGTATTTTTATCTGTCATACGTTAGTTCTGCGACTTGCCGCTAGGGAATCGGCTCGTCACCAATACTTTTCGTTGAAATCGTAAAGGACAATGGCAGGTTTTTATGGGACATTTGCTTAAGAGCATACAAACTAAAACAGTACCTATCATTTTTGTAGCATAAATTAAGATCATCGATGCTGACGAGTAGGTATAGTTTATTTAGACAACGTGACTACGGCACTACTTGAAGTCAGCATAATTTATGTGATTCGAAAACGTAGATGATGCAGTGCCCACCAAATTAGCATGAGAATCGAAAGACGCATTGCACGAATTTAGTTGGTAAGAAACTATACATTGAAGTATCAGTCATACTGGTCATACATAATTATGTAACTGCCTCGGTGGCGCAGTGGTAGCGTATGCGACTGCTGATCATGATCGGGTTTCGGGTTCGATTCCCGGGTCGGACCAAATGTTTGTATGATCTACAAATATTTGTTTCGGAGTTTGGGTGTTTTCTATGTATAATGTGTATGTATTTACAAAAAAAAGTATTTATGTATTTGTATCAGTTGTCTAGTACCCATAACACAAGCTCTGCTTAGCTTGGGACTAGATGGCGTTGTGTGTTAGATGTCCGAAATATTTATTTAACATTCATCAAAAACTTAGTTATATTTAAATACACTATTTATCATTTGTTGCCAATTAATCAGTACTTACCACAGAGGTACACCCACGTGTAGTTTGCCTTTAGTCACAATTTCTGATAATGCTATTTTGTATCCTAGCTAAAGAAGTGATAGTCTTTGTTAGAACACGATTCATATTACAATCTGTGTGTACAAATGTTGAGTAGAGCCTCTACTCAACATTTGTACACACAGATACTATCATTACTATAGACATAGAGCATATAAGCCGGAGGTTGTGGTGGATTATATATTATTCCCACCAGCCTCCTTAGCCAAAATGCAAGTGTTTCGCGTAGCTCTATGGTTTCGCGTCTTAACTGCAATGACAAAAACCTCTAATAGGTTGTATTATTTGCTATATAATATATAACATAAACTTATGTACATAGATGACATTGTTTTGACTAGGTGACCAAGTCACGTTCAGATGACTTCATTATAATATACTAGCTGACCCACGCAACCTCGTTTGCGTCTCCTATTGCCCGTAGCGTGATAATTTTCCCCCGTTTTTGAAACATTTTTCATTACTTCTCGGCTCCTATTGGTCGTAGCGTGATGATATACAGCCTATAGCCTTCCTCGATAAATGTACTATCCAACACTGAAATAATTTTTCAAATCGGACCAGCGGTTCCTGAGATTAGCGCGTTCAAACAAACAAACAAACTCTGCAGCTTTATAATATTAGTATAGATTTGTTTTACGTATAAGCTAATAACGTTTACGTTTGTAGAATGCAACCTGGCTAGGTTTATCGTACAGACTCCTAAACAGGCAGTTTAGGATCAGACGACTGAGTTGGATGCGTTGTCATAATTATAATTCTATAGCATGGCCGCCCAATATACTTTGCTATTAACTCACATCATGATGTGATGATCGTAGTCTTTTATTTGGTCTGTCCTTAGAAAGGAGAATTTGGGTTACTATACCACGCTGGCTAGATGGATTGATATAGTATAGGGTATATTGCGTAGACAGTATATTGTTATAGTATAAGATTTGTTTCAATTTTTTTCTCTCTCTAGTATAGGATCTCTTTGCAGTGATGTTGTCCTGCCTAGTAAGCTGCCTTAGTAGCCTCTTACGACACCCATAGGATGAATAAGGGTGGTGACACTACACACACGGACGTTTTAACCGTCGCCATTAATCTATACTCTATACTAATATTATAAAGCTGAAGAGTTTGTTTGTTTGAACGCGTTAATCTCAGGAACCGATGGTCCGATTTGAAAAATTCTTGCAGTGTTGGATAGTACATTTACCGAGAAAGGCTATAGGCTATTTATTATCACGCTGAGACCAATAGGAGCGGAGCACCAATGAACAATGTTACAAAAACGGGGTAAAATTTTTACGCTACGGGCAATAGGAGACGTTAACGACGTTGCGTGGGTCAGCTAGTTAACTATATGATTGAAATCCTAATAACTACAGTGGCGAAAACATCAATCACAATTTCATAAGGAGATGAGGGTCAAGGAAACAAGGTACTTAGGAAAGAAGGAAATATTTATTATGCGCAGTACAACTATAAAATCACATTAAAATTTATAAAATAACATCAGCCATTTTTATTAAAAAAACTAAGTAAATAACATATAGAGCTGAACTTGATAGTGAGGTTTAGTTGAAAAAAGCCGATACGATTTACTTTATGTGAGCTAATTATTAGCTTTAAGTAAAACTATTATGGCGCCCTCTATATTTAATGTCTTAGAAAAATGCAGCCACAGTAGTAGCCTAATAGGGCCGTTAATACGTTCTAAGTTCCTTTATTAAATTGTTAACATGTACAAGATTAAAAAAAAACAAAACTAATATTATCTGTTTTTAAAGGCAGGAACCAAATTTAAAAATATATTTTCATTATCTATGAAGCGAGAATTTCAAGTTGCGTGGCGTGCGCACTTTACTGTTCCCCGACAACACTATAATCAGATCATATAAATAAAACACATAAGAATGATTACATGCTATTTATAAATTGATTCATTTTCAATATCACAAGAGTGCTCGTATAGATTTAGAGCCATAATGCTACGTGAGTAGATCACAACTTTTTCGAAAAAAGTTGGGGCACGATTTTTAAAGAGAAAGTTTTACTTTTTAATTTTTAGTCTGTCAGCCAGAGAGCATGACAGGCCGGTGCCGTCAGGCTCCACGTTCAATTCCACGACCTTGCTGTCTTCGATGACCATGGAGAAGCGCTTGGACCGGAAACCGCCGAGAGGAGGCAGGTTGACGCCGAGGTCCAAAGCCTTGACGAACGCGCCACTGGGGTCTGCCAGCATTCGGATCTGTAAACATTAAAATTATTGAGATTAGAAAATGGTTTCAATTTAAAACACTTTAAAATAATAACTTTACATGTCTTAAAACAAGGCTTTTGGTAACCAGACTATTGATACCGTATGAACTAACTTAATACTCTCCCGTAGTTATTGTTACGAAACGAACAAATCAGAATATTCTGAAAAAAGCGACGACAAAGAAAAAAAATGAAGCCACTCAAATATTAGTTTGATAGTAATAATTTGTAAAATTGGTTCCGGGGATCCCGTACTATAATGTATTTCGTACTTGGAAAACTTTAAAGTAACATGTAACAAAGATGAACTGTTTTCTTGTTATTTTTATTGCGAGCTTCCATTGCGTGCGGTGTATTTAATTCTTCCCCTTTTAAAGTTCTAAAAAGAAAATCCGCAACAGCATATTATTTTGTCTGCCTATGGTTGATTCACTATAGGCTTTTTTATGGGTGTAGGAATTTGTTCACGCTGTTATAACATAACATCACGCTAAGGGCAATCCTATTGACTCAAGACGAGTTCGCGGGGTCAGCTAGCACGACTACATTTTACGAAATAACTATCAATCGTAAATAAAAATCGATAGTTCGGTTATATTAATGGACTAAGGTTACAATTTAATCAGTAAAGTTAATAATAGTTACTTCGAGGTCAAGACAGGTTGTCCGATACAAATCCAATAATATAATGAACCTGAACTGACTGCCTCGTTGGTCTAGTGATTAGCGTAAGCGACTGCAGATCAAGAGGTCTCGGGTTCCATTCCCGGGTCAGTCTGCTATTGGGTAGCAAATCTTGGGAATAATACTGAAATGTTTGCTACTTCCTCTACCATTGTAGTATCATTTCTTTTTTATCAGATTTTATATCGTTAGTGTTAATTTTTAAAATCGCAGTACGATAGTTGGCTGTCAAATCAAATCAATTACTCTCAACTGTCATTACTCATCTGTAATTTAATTGGCATTTGATGTCAAAACGGTACTTTGTACTGTTTGTACAAAATACATATGTAGGTACTATATTACATTGTTTGTACAAAATAACAATTCTGATGTCATACTATTGTAAAATTAATAATAAAAGCAATTTTCTTGATATTAGTACATTTTCATACTAAGTTACTAAATCATGACAAATTTATACATATTTTATAGTTTGGGTATGATACCCGTGTTATAGACACAAGGCAGAAAGCAGAAAGCCAAAGGTAAAAGACAGAAATGGCAGTCTTTACAAGGGCATTCACCTGCAAAGAGATCCAGTTAATTTACGATTCGAGAAGTAATTGTAGGTCCATTAAAATAATAATATTGTTATTGTAACATTATATATCCGCCTTTCAAACTTCCCTGTACCAACTACGTGAAACGTTTATAACTGCAAACAGCTCTGTAATAATGTTCTACTAGCCGATAACGGCCACGGCGGCCGGAGCCCAGCTAACTACGCAGGAGATATTATAGTGCACAAGTGTGTGCGCAAACACAGGTGCAATCTCTGATCCCTCTCCCTCATAATCCGATGGGACGGTTAACCGGGAGAGATCAGGCGTAGGACCCACAGCTTTCGAGGCCCCGAGGGCACGGGGGTTCAGATCTTCAAACTCCGAGCTGTTAATAAGTATTTCTATAATCAGAAAAACTCAATAACATTTTTGGCCCGACCCGAGATTCGAACCCGAGACCTCTTGATCGCCAGTCGCATACGTCAACCGCTAGACCAACGAGACAGTTCTATGTGTAAAAAGTCAACAGCAGTTGCTATGTACACAGTAGGTAAATGGCATTCTGATTATTATTAGTGACTCAACTGGCACTAATAACTTTGTAAAATCGTATTCTTGAGATTAAAAAGTTTTATCCTGAATTATTTTCGTCTCATTATTTTGATATTTTCAAGCCCACCAGGGCCCTTTATTAAAGAGTTAAGGTACCTGCCGTGACTCTGAAATAATTTTTATAAGTAATACTAGCTGACCCGGCAAATGTTGTTTTGCCATAAAAACAAAGTATTTAGGTGCGAGTCACCCTTATCATATAGGAGTAAGGAAAATTAAATATTGGCCGATTCTCAGACCTACCCGATATCCACACAATTTTTCATAAAAATCGGTCCAGTCGTTTCGGAGTTTTTTTTTGTTTTTATTGAATAGGGGCAAGCAGACGTATCGCCTCATGGCGTTACCGCCGCCCATGGACACCCGCAACACCAGAGGCGTCACAAGTGCGTTGCCGGCCTTTTAAGAAGGACAACGGTCTTTTCTTGAAGGTTTGAAGGTCGTATTGGTCCGGGAATACCGCAGGATTTGGTAACAAACACCGCGACAGGAGAATTTCATATATTTTTCAGAGAGAAATTCAAGAAGTACCTACACACATCAAAAGTGTCTAGGGATCAAGCATTTTTATGCGGATTTCTTGAGATTGAGATGTGACTTTGGCCCTGGCCTGCTCAGTCGCCAGACTTGAACCCGATTAAGCATGCATGGTATATGCTACAGAGAAGAGCTCTGCCGAATATGGAGGGTATCCAGTCGCAAGAAGACCTTTTTTTGTTGTTGCAACGAACATGGGCGGCCATTCCACAGCGTGTTTGGATGAACTCATTTTGAGTATGCCAAACCGATGTTCTTGTGTTGTTAGTGTTCGCGGTAGAAACACGGATTATTAATTGCTTAAGTTACCTAATAAAATTTAAAAAAAAACTGTTATTTCAGTCTTTTTTTCCAACTTTAATGTTAGTGGTTCAAATGTCAAAAATCCCTTTATTAGGAAAATGGCAAATTTCTTTATTAATGCAAAGGTGACTTGGTTTATCGTTACTGTGACAAACGAAAACACTTTATTTGATAAATCCTTAAAGAAAATTTTAATTAATATCAATCAGGAGAAAAGTTATTGCAAAAATATATGATGATCCCTAGACACATATGTTGATCCCTAGACACTTTTGATGTGTGTATATAGAAACAGTGAATGTTCTTTCTTTCACTGCCATAGGCGCTGTTAATCAATTTATTAAGAACGGACGAAGGATCTACGGTACGGTATAACAAGTTTTAAATATAACAAGTAAAATTTTAACAAAATAAAAAACGACTTTAAGATTCGACTCGATTTCTCTAGGGTGCTATCATCAGACCTTCGAGTCCATAACATGGTACCACCGTAGGGATATCTGCTTTCCATTTAAAAAAAAAAATTAAAATCGGTTCATAAACGACGAAGTTATCCGCGAACACACATAAAAAAAACATACGGTCGAATTGAGAACCTCCTCCTTTTTTTGAAGTCGTTTAAAAACTAGAGACTATAAGTTTGTTTGCCCAGAACAGTAAGTATTCAATACAAGTCAACATTATAACGATTTTCGATAAGTATTTATTTTTAGAAAAGTAAGACACGCAATTGTATATATTACGATAATACAAGCTCAATAAAAGTTTATCGATCGATATCATGACAAGTGAATCGTTTACCTCCGTTGCCCGTATGCTTTTAGCTATGTGTGTTTAGAACTTTAGAAACATAATACCTGGATGAACGAGCCTTTTTTCGTTTTTTCTATAGGCGAGGGGTAAATCTGATTTTTGGCGTGGCGAGAATTGCCGTGGCGACGCGATTTCAAATAAATTTAAAAAAATTGAAATTTTGTATTTAATAAAATGAATATTAATGTAATAAACAGTCATTTTTAACCCCCGATGCAAAAAGAGGGGTGTTATAAGTTCGACGTGTCTGTCTCTCTGTCTGTGGCACCGTAGCTCGCGAACGGATGAAGCCATTTCAATTTAGTTTTTTTTTTTATGAAAGGTGAGTTACATGCGAGTGTTCTTAGACATGTTTGATGAAAATCGGTTGAGTCGTTTAAAAGTTATAGGGGTGAAAGTGGGGAAGAATAACCGAATGTCTGCAAAAAGTGCCAGTGCCTTTTTAAGTTTATATTTTATACAAACAATTTCGATGTTTCATATCTGCCAGGCGTACCGCGTACCGTGACGGCTCACGTTTTTTTTTTGGTAAATTTTCAAAAACTAAATTCTAGCTAGATCGATTTATCGCCCCCGACACTCCTGCATACTAAACTTGAAAATCGTTAGACACGTTTCCGAGATTCAGACAGATTATCTATACATCTATACAAATAAATAAAACTGGAGTGTCTGTTTGTAATGTTAAAATAACCGCTTTTTACTATATGCAAAATAGTATTTTTTACAATTTTTGTCTGTCTGTTTGTTCCGGCTAATCTCTGGAACGGCTGGGCCGATTTTGACGGGATTCACTGGCAGATAGCTGATGCTATAAAGAGTAATTTAGCCCCGCGGCGTTACCCTTGGTTGCGGTTCAACACCAACCGCAAGCAACGCCGCAACGCTCAGCTAGTTCTAAGTATATTATAATAATACATACACATATATCCCTACCATTATAACCTTACAAATAACTTTTTTTAAAGTTCATCAGCGCTTCATCAATCACCGAACTGATTAGATTCACTGGGTGATTATCCATTTGCAAATTACTTGGTAACACCATTAAGTACAAACATTTTAACCACATTTACCTACATAGAAATTAACGAGAAAGCGAGACAGGAAATAATTGAATTAATACTGCTGAGGTTACAGCAAATGGGGCTTGAATCAGTCTCTTCATAGTCATATTATTGCAAGGGAGATAAAATCAGTACCTAGATGGCTTGATGATTATATTTCTATAAATAATAAATAAATAATATGTATTTACAAAAAAAAAGTATATATGTATTTATATCAGTTGTCTAGTACCCATAACACAAGCTCTGCTTAGCTTGGGACTAGATGGCGTTGTGTGTTAGATGTCCAAAATATTTATTAAAAAATTTTTTTTTTTAAAACGTCTTCCTTCTCTTTGCGGTGATGTTGTCCTGTGTATTTCACTCGAAAATAGACACAATGACATAATTAAATTTTCCACGTCAAGAACAAACTTCCTTTAACACAAAAGGTGTTACCAACCACCAACCTTATTAAAACTTCCAAAGTTTTGCGGGAAAATCTAACGATCGATTTATAGGAATTATATTTAGACATTTATATTCTATACTATAGCATTAGGCCTCGTGCCTCCGCACTCACAATTAATAATGTCGTTTAAATATGAACTTAGTCAATTAAACAAGTTAGATTGGATGGCAAACACTCTACGATAACTTCACAAACTTTGAAATGATTACAAGAATTTCGGTTATATATTTAAGATGGTTGTAGGTAAACAGTAAGATGACAGTTATGTAACTTGGGAAAGTATCCCTACTAATACACATGGTTGCCTGTAAGAGATTAGAAGAGCAACTAGCAACTGACCTAGCACTAAGTTTTATACTGAGTTATCTGGTGTACAAAAAAGCGATATAATTATATTATAATCTAACTCACTGGACTGAAAAAATCGTGTTATTTTAAAATTTACGCACGAACGCCCTTTACATAAACGAGAAGCTTTCATGCCGTTTGCAAATTGCCATAGGACCTTACATGCCAATGCGGCACTTTTTTAGTAAATGTAATCGGAATTTACGCTCTCTGCACACGCGATAAAACGTCATTAAGTTTTATAACTACATAGTACCAAAATGAAAGCTTAAAACGAACATGGATTAACATACAACAACAAATACATTATGGTTATAAGTTGTATTATTTTGAAGTTCATATTATTTCATGTGTACCCTGTAATTAATAAAAAGATAACTACTTTTTAATACAACCGAATGGTTGAAAACGTTGCGATTTTTTTATATATATATATAGCGTGTCAAAGTGAGTCTACTCTGCCTGATGGAAAGCATGAGCAGAATCCAAGAGTGGTGGTCACCATACTCATTGAGAATGCAGACAATGCAACAATACAGCATGGGGACCAATAGGGCCTCAGGTCTCACACTAACCAACGTAACACGACAGTACGAATACTATAATTTTAGGTTGTCTTCAGAGAGAGGGTAGTACCACCCCGGTCGAGCCGGCCTGTTCCTGCTGTGACTCTACTACCTTCAAGTTTAATAGCGATAGTAATTCACGATACCTCATTAGGTATCGTGAATTACTATTATATTATTATTATTATATTATACTCATTATAGACCATTGTCTATGGTAACGTAATATGTCAGCTATTTGCAAGTAAAGATATCGATAGTACTGGAATAAATCAATTCTATCAAACAATTCACATAATTGTGGGGGAACGGGCGTCATGTCCCTCCAAAACAAAGGGAGGATCCTCCGACCAGGCGAGGTGATCATGCCTGGCGGGCCAACTGCCCAACGGTTGATGTTGGGATGTTCTATGTATGTTAATCGACACGAGAACTTCTTTTGCGCGATTCATGATTGGTAGTTACTCCGTGTTGTGCGTTACTTAGTGCATCTTCGGTAGATGGCGCTGTCATATGTTTTTTGTTGCCGCTGTATGTGGAAGTCGCCACATAATAATCGATGCACCTGAAAATCAAGACTAGGTACACAATCGACCTTGAAAATCTATAGTAACCATTTCACAAGGTCAACTATCGTAAAACATCAATATCACAACACTCTTGGTACGAAGATCTTTCTGCGTTCATAGCGGTACGGATAACCTCGATTGCGTGTTATCTGTGTCATAAGGTCGTTGTCGCAGACCATGAGAGTATATCAGTCTCATTGTTACTAGGAAGAAGTACATTTACGTGCGAATTGAACTAATTCGTTTTTACGCTACCTCCAGCCCATAGACACTTGCAACTCTAGTCGCAGTGCGTTGCCAGAATTGCAAGCCTTTGAGTTCCTCTTTCCTTAATTAGAACGATTGGGTCGCGCTGGTAACTTTATTTATCGGTAAAAAGCAACAGAGTGGTGACTGGCGACGCATACCAAAATATAAAGTGTCACCATCCCTATTTTCCTAAGGGTCGTAAAAGTAGGGAGCAAACTACGCAGGGCAACATCAATGCAAGAAACGAATTATAAAAACAAAAACAGATTGCGTATATATATATATATATTTTTTTTAATGTACCCAATGTCACTCTCACGACTAAGAAGAATCTGTTGACACCACTCACATGAAAATACGACAAGCTGCTTTGCTCTATTGCTTTACACCGATTTTGTGTTAGATCGTGATATACACATATGTGTGATTGATCGTGATGCCGTCTGTTTTCTTGTCCGCTTATATTTTGACTTACGGCGGTTTTCAATAACCTATCTGCAGTTAAGGATAGATCGCTATCTCCGATTTGCAGCATGATCTTATCTATCCTTAACTTGCGTTTCACAATCAAGGATAAGCGCTATCTATCTCTTACCAACGAAAGATAGCTTTTTCCCTCTTGATACGTTTAGTGCTTTGCTACACAAATCTTTAATGTTAAAAACAAATATTCACTATTTATTTATTTTTATTAAAAGTACTTGTTGTTTGTATTTTTTAAAGATTTTATAGTGAATCAACATTAACTTGCTTTTTTTATTTGTTTACCACATTCAAAATGAAATAAAACGTTTTGACATATCGAATTGACGTTTGTTTGTGCGCGTAATGAAAAATGAATCCTATCTGAATAATAGTAATAATGAAGTATCTACATTGATGATAACTTGTGCAAGATACTAATTTGGTGATGAAAGAAACAGAAAACATTGAAGTGTTAGGTTATGAAGAGCTGGGATAATTCATTTAAATTTTTATCATTACATTTTTTTGTGTGATTGGTTCTATTGTATTGTGATCTCAAATTTGGGAAATATAATAAAAATTACATAAATATGGTTAGTTATTGTTTATTTTACACTTTAAAGTATATATTTATTGCCAATTGCCGTTCTGACATGTTTAAAGTTGGAGAATTGTCATGAATAAATACATTTTCCTCCTTTTTTTTTTTTTTGTGTTGTTTCTGAAATTGATATTTTAGGGTCTATCTTTGCCAAATTCATGTTCCTGGCAATATTGTATGTTGCATATTTCTTTAAATTTGGCCTCATTTTTAAAGATAGTATGGGGAATCTTCTTTTCCAAACTCCAGTGCATCTGCAATATTACAGTAGGTATTAATAGTGTATTTAAATCATTTACCATGCATCTAGTATTTAGTAAACAAAACAAACCTCTCAAACAAAAGTATTTATTGTTTTAATGTGCGCTTCATTATAACATTGCTCTGATGGAGTATTTGGGTTGAGTAGGGGTCTCAACAGATAGGGTGTGCATGGATAGCCGCTATCACCAAGCAGCCAGCGTTTTCCAAGTCCACCTTGTTTACAATAATCTGCAAGTTTAATATTATATATCAGTCTTTTAAGCAATAGGAACAGTGTACTTATTTCTTTTTTTAAAAAGGGTTACCAGCAACCGAAATTACTAGTATTCCCGTTAAGCCCTCCAGCTAAGCTAAATTGCTTGTGTTAGGAGTGGGTTCATGTCGGTAGTGTACCGGTCAGGATTTGAACCAACAACCTCTTTATCGCAAGTCCAATGCCTTTATCACTAGGCTACAGCCGCTTCTAAAAAAATATTATTCACAGAATAAACAACTAAATAAGTGACCTTTTAAACTAGAGTGGTTAAATATAGTTGCATCGTGAGTGGACATCACTGGCCATCGGGCAACAACATTTAGAAACACTAATGAACAATATTACACACAACTTGTACATTAATAGAGAATGTTCCTTTCCTGTTTCTAAATTCTTCTCCAATATTTGTATTAATATGTATGTACAGATAGTATGAAAACATCAAAAAAAATAGTTAGACCAGCACCTAATTAGAAGTATGTTATAGTTCAATATGAGATGAGGTACTTACTTGGTGATTGTATTAATAAATGGGTGTCATCTATGACACTCGTCGTACTATGGAGAATCTAGCAATTTTATAAAACTCTTGTTGAGTGTGATTTTGTAACACAACAAAGTTTGGGTATAATCTTGCTATGGCTCTGGATACATCAGAGACAATACGACTAGCAGATGCTATAAATACTCCGATAAAATCTGCAACAGACACTAGCATAGTGCCCAATGCATAAAATCGTAGAGCCAAAAGTATCTGATGGAGGGTGGATATGCCATGATTTCTGGAAAAATAAGAACTTGTTAAAACTTGATATTATGGCAATACTAGCACCATTATGAGCCTACACAATTTTTCATCAAATTTGGCTGAAGTATGAAGTTGAGACTTAAAACGATAACTTACCTTTTAGAAGTTACACTTAAATATGGTTGTATCAAATTTATTAACTGATTCACAGCACTTTTATTTAGTCTAGATCTATATGCAAATTCGTAGTCATATAATTTATTCATATAATTCACAAGCGGCTTATATTCCTTCTGTAAAGGTATGTTTTCTTCAGTATCACTATCACTGCTTTCATCATAATCCATAATAATTCCACGTCGCTATCATCACTGCTAAAACCTTCCATTATTTTATGTTTACATAAAAAAAGTTAATTATTTTCGGAATTCTAACTGGCTGGGTGGCGCGTAACTAGCCGATTTTGACAGATAAGCAACTGACGTTACTAGAGATAGCTACACCTATCGGAGAGTAACTCGAAACGTATATTGAAATACAAGTTAGTCCGATTACTATGTGAGTTCCTATCTCTAGTTGACTATCCGTCCTCCCAATGATAGATAGACAACTTCGATAGGAAATGCTATCTGCCGGTAGGTTATTGAAACGTAAGTAGGAGTAAAAAGATAGATTTGTTTAACTGTAGTAATGAGAACTAAGGATAGATAGGTTATTGAAAACGGCCGTTAGTAGTTGTAAATCCTCGGTATATGTAAATAAATAAATATCACTCAATCATAACTGGCACTTAAGAGCGCGGCGACCGACGCTCGCAACTGCAAGTTGAAATTAGTTCGGAATATACTTATATAACAGGTCCAATTCTGTACATTAAAGATATTTTGAATTTTTTTTTGGAGGGCTCTCTATAGTCGATACTGAAGCCAAAACTATTTTTTTTTTTTTTCAATTTTCGTCTGTCTGTCTGTATCTTGACCGCGCATCACGCCGAAACTACTGAATGGATTCAAATAAAACTTGGCATTATTTGAGTTCATACTACGAGGTAGGACATAGGATACTTTTTATCCCAAAAATTATCACGGTTTCCGGGAGAGAGGGGATGAAAGTCAAAATACACACATCAAAAGTGTCTAGGGATCAACATATGTGTCTAGGGATCAACATATATTTTTGCAATAACTTTTCTCCTGATTGATATTAATTAAAATTTTCTTTAAGGATTCATCAAATAAAGTGTTTTCGTTTGTCACAGTAACGATAAACCAAGTCACCTTTGCATTAATAAAGAAATTTGCCATTTTCCTAATAAAGGGATTTTTGACATTTGAACCACTAACATTAAAGTTCGAAAAAAAGACTGAAATAACAGTTTTCTTTAAAATTTTATTAGGTAACTTAAACAATTAATAATCCGTGTTTCTACCGCGAACACTAACACAAGAACATCGGTTTGGCATACTCAAAATGAGTTCATCCAAATCACGCTGTGGAATGGCCACCCATGTTCGTTGCAACAACAAAAAAAGGTCTTCTTGCGACTGGATACCCTCCATATTCGGCAGAGCTCTTCTCTGTAGCATATCCCATGCATGCTCAATCGGGTTCAAGTCTGGCGACTGAGCAGGCCAGGGCCAAAGCCACATCTCAATCTCAAGAAATCCGCATAAAAATGCTTGATCCCTAGACACTTTTGATGTGTGTATGAACTTAGTTGTAATTCAATAACACATAGTCCGATTTTATTCATTCTTTTTTTGATAGAAAGAAAATAATAAAAGATAACGGGAAAAGTCTTTTTTTGTCCGCGACTGTACACTGCCTGTGGGAAGCTGAGACAGATATGTAAATATGGCGGTACGAAGTTCGCCGGGTCAGCTAGTAATAAATATGGATGTGTTGTAGACTACCAAAAATCATCAATGAAAACTCAATGTTTTTTCAATTTCTTTTCGATAATTTGTAATTTGATAATACAAGCTATGCTTTTTTATAATAAATATTATACGTATTGCTGTTTATAATATAGAAAAGACAAACTTAAAACATGCCATTTACGCTGTAAAAATGTGCAAAATTAAATTCAACTTTTTCGTTACTTTACGTAAGTTTTTTTAAATAAAAAGGGAAATGGAGCCTGGATAAATACTGTTTAAATCTGGATATCAACATAATATGGTGGAAATATGTTCAAACTACAAATTATTTTGGTATTCAATTTGTATGGAGAACTCATTGACCGCCGGCCCCTTAAGTACAGGAGCATATCTCTCCCACGATATAACTCAAAAAAAGAGGTTCTAAATTGTATTGTTCTTATGACTGTCACCTCAAAACTTGATTTAAAAATTACTTTTAATTTAAGGAAGAGCTTTTAGTTTAATATTCATCATGAAGTAAGAAATGTAAATTCATAAAGTCCAACTAAATGTCAATACAGACAGATCGTAGGAAGTTAAGAGAGTTAAAAAAAAAGAGGTAATCACATGGTAATCAATAAAACTTTTTTATAAGTTAATTATGACCTGCACAAACGACACTCAGATCCTATAAGAAGTAACCATTTTGGGTAGAAATAATTTGAAACTGTCTGAACTGAAACTGAAATCGTAAATTAAACTCATTGTGATCAAAAAACACAGAGTGAATGCAAAAACCTGTTTTCTTACATAAATTAACATTGAATTTCTGGCAGAACTATCCATTACAGTTGTGACTAATACCTTGAAATGCAACAACAATAAAACGGGAGATCGTAACCTTGAAAGATAATAATGCATTGTAACTGGACTTGTACATATTGTACGTATTTATTTTAACTCATAAGGAGCCTCAATGTTTATCAAGTTCATTTAGGTATGTGATATTTGGCACATTTTTGGCGTTTGAAGTGTACTTAGAATTGTTATCCATAAAAAAAACTCTTTTCCTGTTAGGATTTTAAGAAAAATCTATTAATAATTCCCACATTATTCTTTAAAGTGAAATCAATCAGACAAGTAATTCAATGTAACGTTAAATTACAAAAAAAAAGGAATAGAACAGAATCTTCGGGCTACCTACCAAAAATTATACAATACAATTTTTTTCGCAAAAGCTATATATATAAAAGAGTAAGGTGACTGACTGACTGACATACCCAGAGATCAACGCACAGCCCAAACCGCTGAAGCTAGAATCCTGAAATTTTGCATGTAGGTTCTTTATATAACGTAAGTGAGCACTAAGAAAGGAATTTTGGAAATCCACCCCGAAGGGGATAAATCAGGGGATGAAAGTCTGCGTGAGCGAAGCCACGTGTAAAAGCTACTTTTAATATACGTGCCTACTTAGATACGTAGGCAATTCTATGAAAACCTTATCCTTGAAAAAACACCTGTCAACTCTCAGTCAACCCAAGACCAAGCTTTGAATAATTTAGTTAACTAAGGCCGGAGGTCGACGGAAGTGGAGTGTATTGATTCCGAACAGTCCACGTCACCGCTATCGAACATATCGGCTTTCTATAAAGCACTTTAGTTTTTATACAGTTTTTTTAAATTTAGTTTTTTGGCCCTGCCAAAATGACTACTCTGCCTGATGGAAAGCATAAGTAGAATCCAAGACTGGTGGTCACCATACTGCGAATGCAGACAATGCAACAATGCAGCATGGTGACCCACACTATGGCGGGCTAGTGATGCTTATGCATCACTGGGCCTACGGTCTCGCACTCACCAACGAAACACGACAGCACGAACGCTGTCATTTTACGTTGATTTTCTGTGCGAGGATAGTACCGCCCCGGTCGAGCCGGCCCGTTCTTGCTGAAATCAGCGTGGCTCTACTACCTGGTTATTTATTGGATTTTTAATAAAGACAGGCCAAGAACGCATTTAAAACTTATGGGGTAAATGAAATTGGACTTACAATAAGTACAAGAGCGTTTAAAAGCCAGCTACCGTCTCATGGATGAGCGCCCATGTATCTTTTAGGCTTAACTACTTATAAATGACTGGAAAAGGAGCCTTTAAAAGTATATCGTACTAAATTTCATCTCATCATAATCAATTGTACAGCTTTAACTAACAGTCTTCGTGAAAATCAACTAGACCGTTAAACAGGACAACAGCACTGCAAAGAGGACAACTTGGACCAAATTAATCATCTAGTTATTGTGGTGTTGTAGGTCTAAACTTTATTTCCAAGCAGAGGCCTATGTCCAGCCATAGGACTACTAAAGGGAGCGGATGATGAATGATTTCCAAAAAAAAATACCGATGAAATTGAGAACCTCCTGCTTTTGGAAGTCGGTTAAAAAAACAACGGGTTGCACTCCGGGAGTGCAGGTAGTAGTGAAAACTTGAACATTAACGTTGTGCATTTTTGATTTATTAAACACAATGAACGATGCTATACGAATCTATGCCTCGCTTTGCTTTTAATATTCGTTGAGAACCGATAACTAAAGAAATGCTTATTGTGATGTTATAAAAATATAGAGTTAATCCTATGCAATATAAACATATTGCCCGAGCGAAGACGGGTTTACACACACGCACACTCGCGCAAGCGCCCTGCGCCGTGTAAACGAAACATCAGGAGCAGGCATTCATTTTCGCCGTGCGGTAAAAAGGGGGGATATTACTTCCTCTCCACGCCACGCCTACGTCTTAGGAATATTCGATCAGGTCACGTGTCCTGACGCGAGTTTCTGAAGTGAATTTAAAAATTTTTACCCATCCCAAAAAGTGCACAACGCCGTTAAAGAAGTTTTCACTTCAAAAATTATTATTTAGAAATCACACATTTTACTTACAATTGGTAATGAGCATACAAAAAAGACAGAGAATCAGCTATCGTCTTCATGATTAAGGCATGCTCCTAAAGCTCATTTTCCACGCATAAATAAAGTGGAAATGGAGTTCGGGACGCCTACAAGCACTAAATTATAATTGCTCTCATTTTGTGGTTGTTTCATGAATGTCTCTGTGGTTTTCCGAATATTTATTCTTAGTGCAGAAGTTGACTTTTAAAAAAAATTAAGTTGAGCATTTTTCTATCATTAACATAAATTACCTTTACAAAGGTATTCATGAAATTGGACATGATTTTAGACTGTGAAAATCTTTTCGTAACTGTTTTCAAGGTTCTTAACATTTTAAAATTGTTAAACCAAATATTATGTAACGATTTGGCAGTGGCTTGTTTTTTTATGCTACGTGTGCGAGTGACTACGTAAATAATAAGAGACAGAAACATGTAACAAGAAGCCGGGGTAACAAGGTTTTTTAGTTTGACTTATGAGTGCGCGTTACATAAATTGCCTATACCTAATTCTTTATTCATTTAAATAGTAGTATTATAATGTGTGCTAGGTACCTAAAATCTGTTTGAAGTCCTTGTTGTCCTTGAATACTATTTGTGACTGATTTATAATTTTATGTCTTAACCCTCATATACAAATAAAATTAATTTCTGTTTAACAGTTAAGAAACAGCTGGTGAACTAATTGATTTTTTCTTAAAACATTTCTTGATTTTTTAGCTGATAAAATTGAGCTTGCAATACATGTCATGAAATTTACAACAATATCACATAGATTAAAAATATTTATACAAATAAATAACATTGGAGTGTTCAAATTAAAAGGTTTTCACTAAATGCATATAAGAGTATATAATATGGTACTAACACCAAAAAAATCTGTCTTTTTGTCTGCCTGTTTGTTCCAGGTAATCTCTGGAATAGCTGGACATATTTTGACTGATTATGCAAACTGGCAGATTGCTGATGATATAAAGAGTAACTTAGGCTACTTTTATTAGACAAGTTACCTGCGGGTAACACCGCGGGGTTTAACAAGCTAGTTTTGTAATATAATGAAAATTTTAAATGTATTTCTGCAAATATATACTTATGACTGTATTCATAAACACTATTTAACTCTAAAAACTGTGTTCTTTTCAACTTTAAACTTTTAACCTTAAAGTTAAACAACACAAAACCACTGTTTAAAGTTAAATAAAGTTTATAAAGCTGTTATTCTCCAACTTCTCAACAAAAAAATTTACATATGCAATATAATTATGTACATATAAAACATTTGACTTTTGTCATTTTATTTACATAATCTATGTACATTTATAACAGCATTGATTTGATTATATTCTAGAACTATTGAATATTTCAACAAAAAAAAGCATGTTTTAGCATGTACTTACTAATAAGAATTAATTTAAATGTTTCGATTAACATGTTTTTTTTAAATGATTAGTAAGAACCTAAGAAAACTCAACATCATTGTTTTTAATTACTAATCAAAGAGTAATATAACGCTTTGTAGATACAATGCGTTTGCAAATTGATATACTTAACTCCTTCTTAAATCTATTTGAAACCGATAAAAGTCAATACATCTAGAAGTGTAGATATTTCAATTATTTCTCAGTGCTGTAAAACAAGATGACGATGATGCTGTAAAAATTGTACCAAGTGGTACTAATAATAATTACTCACCTTTCCTTTAGTGTCATGTTGAGCACCCCACGCAGCCATCACATAGGGATCATTTACCGCTATACACACAACTTCATCAACACCCTCGGACTTCAGTTTAGCAGCATTCGAGACATAGCCCGGTAAATGGGTCTTGGAACAGCCAGGAGTGAACGCACCAGGCACCGCAAACAAAACCACTTTCTTACCGGCAGTTAAATCACAAATATTAACTTTATTTGCCGGCGAATCTTCGAACAGATCCGCTACCGGGAGACTGTCACCGACCTACGGATAATAAACAAATAAGATGATTACAATCATTATGTAATTGTAAAACAAACTTGTATTTTCTATTTACCTTTATTGGTGCCATGACTATATGCGATGTATGTAGCGCGCGTCCGGACGCTTGCTGAGTTAACGCAGTAATACCGCGAATAAATGACGGTCGAATGAGAAACATTTGCACTTGGTTATGTATTTTTTATATTTATCGATCCACCGGTCACCGTCAAGTCAACAGATGATAAAATCAGGCTCTGTCTCTGGCTAGTTTGACAGATTCGTTCGATATACCTTATCATAGAAACGACCTCAGGATTTGTTTCCCTGGAACGATAATTGCCACCCATTCTCACTAAATTCTTTTTTGGGAAGTTGAATTGCAAATGGAATTATTTTACAACATTCAAATTTTTAAATCTCAAATATTTTTAGTTTATTTGAAGAAAACAATAGATTATTTTTGTATTTGAACGAATTTTGAATATGACGTTTCACTGGGGATGCCATTGCAATGTTAAAATCTCGAGTAATTGGTAAATAATTAAAATCGAATTAATCAACCCAAAATGGTAAATTACATACAGAGATAAAATAATGTAAAAATAGTTTAATTTTGTATAATTTTTTTAATATTGAAAAAAAAAATATCTCTTTTGTTTGAGAAAAGAAAATTGCGACAATATTACGGGTACGTAATTAATGAGTATATAGCAACATTTATTGCTTATGGTTCGCTTTCAGTCGAGCATTCCTGCGACATAACTTATTTTTTAATTATTTGAGTTTTTAGGTCATTTTCCACGTTTTTAGATATGATAGTGTATGATATAAGTGTTACAGCTGTGTGGCGTTGATATTAACTAACGTATTACCGGTATATCAATATGGATACCCCAACAATGGACACTATTTATGAGGCCATAAGGGCCTTGTATGATAACCCTAATGCCAACGAAAAGGAAAAAGCCTCACGATGGCTTGGCGAAGTACAGAAATCTGTAAGTATTTTTCATTTAAATGTATATGAAAGTTGTAAAAACATTACAATCAGTAATACGGTGTATTCTTTTTTAGATTCATTCGTGGAAGATAGCCGACGAACTCCTACAGCAGAAAAAAGACTTGAATTCATGTTATTTCGCCGCTCAGACTATGAGATCGAAAGTTCAGCATAACTTGTCTGAACTGCCCGCTGAAGCATATGTATCTCTCAGAGACACTTTAGTAACTCATCTGGAACACACATCCCCAGAAAATAGTGCTTCAGTTCTCACACAGCTTTCCCTAGCCCTTGCTGATTTAGCACTACAAATGCCTTCATGGAAAAACTGTATTAGTGACCTAATAAAGTCATTTTCGAATAAAAATGATTTTGCATTAATAGAAATACTGACTGTGTTACCTCAAGAAATAGATTCATCTAGTTTAAAACTCGGTGAGAATAGAAGAGATGAAATTAAGAATGAATTGAGGGCAAACTCTGAAATAGTGGCATTATTCTTAAAGGAAAGTATAACTAATTCTCAAAACACCCATGTAGCTCTTAAAATTGTTAAATGTATGACATCCTGGATACAAGTAGAGGCAGTAAACATAGAGGAGATTCCTCAGAATGCTGTTATAGGGTTTAGTCTGCAAGTTTTACGTGACCAAAATTCAATAAACACCTTGCATGAGGCAGCTTCTGATTGCATTTGTGCATTGTTGCATTGTTTAGAGGAAAATAACAATAATGCAAACATTGACAGACTGTTGTTTGACAGTGTGGCAGCTCTAGAGGAGAGCTACCACATGGCAGTAGCACATGAGGAAGATGAAAAGGCTACAAATTATGCGAGAGTGTTTACAGAACTAGGGGAAACTTACTTAGAGAAATGTGTTGTGTCTATGTCCGGTGGAACTCCACATTATGCTATAAGGTCTTTGGAGCTGGCTTTGGTGTGTGTTGGACATCACGATTATGAGGTATGTAGTTTAGTCGCATAATAATAATACTAATTCTAACCAAGCAGTAATTATTTATTACTATGTATGGCTATTAGTGTTACCAATAAGAATATATGAATATTTTAAACTAGTATTTTTATTATATTTGTCAGAACATACCATGATAATTGTGATTACTATAACTGATCTTCTTAGAAAATATTTACCTGGTTTTGCTTTGATGAAGGTAAATACTTAATTCTGATATTCAATATTGTTCAGAAAAAATAGTTACATAATTCAAAAATGTTTTTTTCTGATTAGGGTCAAGATTTACCTACTGCCTAATTTATTATTCATACTTTCATATACCTGACACAGTTTTAAATGAATAAAGTCCCCCAAAGTTTGCCAGAAAGAAATTGTTCTTTGGGAGAAGACCTCCCTTTGAACATTAATATTTTTTTTTCTAAAAGGTTTGTAAAACCCTAAAGGCCTGTATTGACTTTGATTAGTGCGAGTGCCGGTGAAGTGAATTAGGGTGTGTAGTGCAGGTGTGAAGTGCCAAAAGTAGTGGCTCTGTTTAGTGAATTAATTTAATTCCATCATCAAGTATGTGTAAGGAGGAGCGCGCAGGATGTGAATACTTGCATTCCACTCGCGAAAAAATAGAAAACGCTTCTAATCAGATTACTTAACACTCGCACTAATCAGTCGCTGTCCACACGTATTTTCTACTAATCATTGATCAACTGCACTGGCACTAATCAAAGTGAATACGGGCCTTAATGTACAGTAAAACATTATGTAACTACCCGAAAATGTTATAAAAAAGTGTCATATTGACGTTCAGTAATACTTTTCACTATCAAACTATGTTTTGCCAAAGATTATGATACAAAAATATTATTCAATTTTTAATATTAATCTTCACGTCATCCTGCTGAGAAATGAATAAATTGTATCCATTTCTTAACAGGTTTCCATCTATATCCAAGATTGGCAGCCAATCGTTCTCATCTTAACATACCCAACTTCTGACACTAAGGGCAGTCTTACCACAACAACCATCCTAGAATCAACCCTGACAGCATCTCATCTAAGCCGATCTCAGCCCAACTGGATCGCTATTTCATACCTACACTGCCTATATCCACGGCTTCAGTGCATTAACTTCCTGAGGTGGGCAGCCGGTCCTGAGCCTCAGTTTCGCCCTTCACCCCAAGATTCCAGAGACTCTACTTTGCCATGTTGAGTAATTAGTTTTTTATGGCTCCAACAATTTTTTTTATTGTTATCGCCTGACCTTCAATTTCTGTCATAATTTGTGATCACGACCGATCTTCGTTGTTTGCTATTTTTTTCATTTGCTATTTTATTTCACTTTATTCCACACAAGATGAACAATTGTATGTATACTTAAAATTCTAATTTACATTATATATTAGTAAATAAATAAGATATCCATTTGAATATTAGGTACATTTTAATATGATTGCTATTTCTTTGTGGCCATAATATAGCATTGTATTTACACATAGTATTTGAATGGAATGTATACGCAGGTAATTCTTAATAAAATATGTATTACTACTATGGTGAATTTTCTAGCAGGAATGTAAGACTATGTAGAAGAAACCAACAGGACAACTTTTTAATGGATTGATTACAAATCATGACTGAAATTGGTGATCTGGCAATCATCAGCTGCTTACCTCTAAAGTCCATTTTTATTGCCTCCAGGTAGCAGAAATTACCTTCAATTTGTGGTATCGCCTATCAGAAGAAGTTTACCAGAGAGACTATCAGCCCCTGACTGAATCCTTCAAGCCTCACGTGGAGAGACTTATTGAAGCATTAGCAAGACATTGCCAATGTGAGCCAGACCATACGCAGCTGCCAGAAGAAGGAGACGAGTTCTATGTAAGTGTTTATTTTGTGATTTCATTGTCAATGTGGTTCTATGACTTGTGGGAAGAGGCCATAACATCTTCAACATTCAGTTTATTTAACTCAAAGGTAAATTCAAATTCATTCAAATTCAAAATCATTTATTCAATTAAGACACTAAGTGACGTTTATGAATGTTTAATTGAAGCTCCAGTAAAAAATCATAGATCGACACAAACAGACGCCACAGTAAAGTACGGTAAGGACACAAAATTGTGGGTTTTTACCTTTGCCTTGCCAAAGAGGAAAGTGGATTTATGATGATTAGGTTTGTTGTGGATTCCAAGATAGATCCACCTTTTTTTTTTATGGAATAGGCGGGTAAACGAGCAGTCTCCATCCCCTATGGACACCTGCAACACCAGAGGTGTCACAAGTGCGTTGCCGGCCTTTGAGGTGATGGGGGGTGGGGATTGGAGGAGGGGGATTGGGATATGGGCCTTCGGTATCCTGACTCACATGGTGAAACACAGCGCAAGCACTATTTCACACCGGTTTTCTGTGAGGCCGTGGTATCACTTCGGTCGAGCCGGCCCATTCGTGATGACGGTATTACGGCTTAAGATATCAGCGACCCGCTGATATCTTAAGCCAGTGTGTTTATTGATCATTGCTGTTGATGCTGGTGTACAATAGTTACAGTAGTGAGCGTGTGTTAGGAATTAGTCTAGATAATAATATAAATATACTACATATATAGTTGTTTAAGAGATTGGGAACGCGTACATGTGTGTACATTGTTTATCGTAATTGGAACCCATTTGTCTTACTACATCCACTAGTAGTGAGAGTGACACATGAAATAACCACAACCACAGATTTTTTTATAGTAATATGATATTTATTACGTTAATTACAATATACTTTAAAAAAAATTCAACAACGTAAAATGTTTGTCGCTATTAATAATATCCTACTAATATTATAAACGCGAAAGTATGTAAGTATGGATGGATGGATGGACTCTTTCACGCAAAAACTTCTGAACGGATTTGGATGAAACTTTACAGTAATATAGCTATAGCTTATACATCAGAATAACACATAGGCTACTATTAGCGGCGATAACCGACATACACGCGGGCGGAGCCGCCAGCAAAAACTAGTAATTAATACAGAAATCATGATTTGTAGTATATACGTAAGTTCCGTGTCTAACCATATAAAACCTGTTTGAATTCTCGCTGCTTTTTGCACGAGTTAAAATAAATTTTAAGCTTCACATCGTCTAAGTTCCACAACTAAGTATAGTATAGCCGTTGCTCACGTGATTACTTCTTATTTAAATTTCCTATCTTTGAAAATAAAGACCTTTCATACAACCAAACAACCGTTATTTACCCCTTTTTAGAGGTGAAATTTCCAAAAATCTTTCCAAGGTGCCAAAATTTTATGTTTGTAACCCAAGCAGTTTAGGCTCTGAATTGACGAAGCAGTCTGTCGGGGCAAGTAATTATATATACAAGTACCTATAGCTTTATTATTCTCAAGAAAGACCGTTCTAAAAGCACCAGGAACCGAGGAGCGTGCATGCTGCGATTGATGAATGTGGACGAAGCAAAAGAGGTGTGTCAGGATCGTAATAAGTGGAGATCAATTCTCTCTGCCTACCCCTCTGGGAATCAGGCATGACATACGTAGATAATAATTTGAGTTGTAAACTTTATATCAATAAGTCACACATGAAAATTTTGTGCAGACATGATGGCGAAACCATCTTCTCCTTCAGGAATTTCGTAGCAAAGTGATGGGTCTGATCAAAGACGTGGTGTTTATCGTGGGGAGTAGCTCTGTGTTCCGGCAAATGTTCGAGACTCTGAAAGCTGACATCTCCTGGGAGCAGACCGAGGCCGCGCTGTTCATAATGCAGTCTGTAGGCAAGAATATATTACCGTAAGTATCTTCTATAGAGTGACTACGGTTTGTATGTAATTTTCTGTTGTTCACACCTTCATACATAATATAGCAGCCGCCTGTCCCGACTTCGCATGGTAATCTTTGAAATTCACCGTTTTTTCTCTACTAAAATATGCATGTACCTATTGTACCTGTTATACATACCACCTTCCTATGTAATCTCAGTCAGTCTATCTCTATTGGTGAAAACCGCATTTAAGTCAGTTGATTAGTTTAAAAGAGCTGAGCGGATAAAAATGAAACCGATTTCATTTTATACCATCGTTACCTTTTGGAGGGGATCGCTAATGGCCTAAGTTCATAAAAGTCCGTTAAATAAAAAATCAAAAATAATTTTTTTGACATACAAAATTATTATCAGACATCGGGGTATGGGCAAAATGTTGTATTTTGTTTAGATTTTTTAATTCGACATGTTGGTTTTGGCGGGGGCTGATCATGATTTAATTAAATTCATGTTTAAATGTGGATAAATCTATTAATATTACTGTACAAGGTTTGTATTGAAATTAATTCATGCAGGTTCTAACATTAACCTCTCGATTGCGAATATCTGCTTTATTTGATTTCCAAGTTTTGTGCCCAGTACACTCAAATCAACTTTTAATTATACCATTTATGCTTCTATTTCGTCCACAGTGACGAATACACTTACGTCCCTATGGTCGTAGAGGCCATTCTATCCATGCCTGAGGGAACTCATATCGCTGTACGCAAGACCTGCATCTTGTTACTGGGAGAGCTTTGTGAGTGGATCGAACGTCACGGGGAGTGTTTGGAACCTTGCTTAGAGTTCCTTATCAGAGCACTGCAAGACAAACAGTTGGCTTACGCTGCAGCTACCGCGTTACAGGTCAGTATAGGCATTTTTAAATTTTCTTTATCCGTTTCTGGAATATACTTACTATAACTAATATCCTTGGTGTAAGTCAAGATGCGAGTAATAAGCGAGTCTCGCATGAGTTTGAAGTAGGCCCTAGAATGCTACCTTGGGGTACGCCACAAAATGTGCCTCAATCTGGACTTTGTCTACATCTTTAATTTTTATTTGACTTAATTTTTGGATTATATTAATTGCTATCCAAATATTAATTTTCTAACAACAACACCTGAAATTGAGTAACTTGAAATATTTAGGATTTTGGTCAGGATAAAGTATGTCAAAAGCATTTGATTAAATGAGAGACATTAATAAAGGTTGCATCTACACACATCAAAAGTGTCTAGGGATCAAGCATTTTTATGCGGATTTCTTGAGATTGAGATGTGGCTTTGGCCCTGGCCTGCTCAGTCGCCAGACTTGAACCCGATTGAGCATGCATGGGATATGCTACAGAGAAGAGCTCTGCCGAATATGGAGGGTATCCAGTCGCAAGAAGACCTTTTTTGTTGTTGCAACGAACATGGGCGGCCATTCCACAGCGTGTTTGGATGAACTCATTTTGAGTATACCAAACCGATGTTCTTGTGTTGTTAGTGTTCGCGGTAGAAACACGGATTATTAATTGTTTAAGTTACCTAATAAAATTTTAAAGAAAACTGTTATTTCAGTCTTTTTTTCGAACTTTAATGTTAGTGGTTCAAATGTCAAAAATCCCTTTATTAGGAAAATGGCAAATTTCTTTATTAATGCAAAGGTGACTTGGTTTATCGTTACTGTGACAAACGAAAACACTTTATTTGATGAATCCTTAAAGAAAATTTTAATTAATATCAATCAGGAGAAAAGTTATTGCAAAAATATATGTTGATCCCTAGACACTTTTGATGTGTGTAATTTGTTAATAATTAAAATATTTATAAACAGGAAGTATATCATGTGTTTTCGCTGCAACTACAATCAAAGGTCATCTCATATAGGTATTTTGTCATTATTTGGAATTAGCAACAACATTTATTTGAAGGAATCATCTCAATTCTTTAGATTGCTTTAATTCAAGTTAACCGTAGTCTCGTAAATTCCACCAATCTATTACATACTAACCTTCCTTATTAAATAGTTTTTGTTTTGAACGAAAGTTACCGTTTTTCGATTGGAATTGCAGGTAACAAAATTTTTACCAAAAAAACCGACTTCAAGAACTGAACCAAATTGAAATGGAAACGGGAAGCGCCAGCTTTCAAAAAAAAAAAGTTTTTTTTTATGTTTGTTACCTCAGAACTTTCGACTGGGTGAAACGATTTGGATGATTATTTTTTTTATTTGAAAGCTAATTCTTCCCGTATGATCCCATTTCAATTCAATCCAGTTTTTTGAGTCGGTTTTTTTAAATTAAAATTTGTGTTATTTGAAGTCGGCTAAAACTATGTTGTATCGGTGTTCAGAGCATCTGCAAGGCGTGTCGGCCGCAGGCGTCCGTGCACGTGAGCACGCTGATGCGGGCGGCGGCCGCCACGGACGAGCTGGCGCTCAACCCTCACGCCGCCTCCGCGCTCATGCGAGCCCTGGCCTCCGCCATCGGCTGTCTGCCGCACCCTCAGGTACACATCTAACCCTCCCGGGCCTCCACCCTCTTTTTTTAACCGACTTCCATAAGGAGGTTCTTGAAGTGAAAACTTCTTTAGCCGCGTTGAGCACTTTTTGGTAGGAAAAAATCTTATGACTTCGCGTCACTGACATGCTGACGTCACAAAACTTCTCTGGCCGCGTTGAACACTTATTGGTAGGGGAAAATCCTAAGGGTTTGCGTCACTGACATGCTAGTGTTTGATGTTGATACTTTTAATTTTAAACATTATGAAATTTCTAATTGACAAATAACATTCTAAGTTATAAGTTTTCACTTCTATCGACAGTCCTTATGACTGCCAATTTCTTTTTATTTAATTCATTACAATTGTGTCTGAATACCAATATTTATAGTAAACACTAACATTCATTTATGACATCTAAAAAAAATACTTTAATGAGCATAATTATACTACAAGATTTAGAAGACACCCCTCCCTTCTCCCTGACACTAGAGGGAGAGACTTTGGGCTCTGATAACTTTACTCGCTCGCTCACACTGCCGCGCAGGTTTTATGTGAGGCTGTCGTATCAGTTCGGTGGAGCAAGCTCATTCGTGCTGAAATATCACTCTCCCATGAAAATGTGTGCTAGTGACAAAGAGAAGACTGAAATAGTTTTAATTCAACATATAACTGCAGATTCACAATGGATATATTGAGACATAGAAGTAGTTAATATAGGCTTGTCCAACTTGAGTTTTTATCTTCAGATCTTTTTTAAAATGATGATATGAAGAATGTGAAATGAATAGAAAGGAATATAATCCGTGTGGGGTAGTTGGCAGTGGCGATGCGCGAGGCGGTGTCCCTGCAGGTGGCGCGGCTGGCGGAGCTGGTGAAGGCGGGCGGCGAGGTCCGCAAGGGCTCGGCCAGCGACCCCTGCGTGTTCCTGGACCGCATCGCCGCGCTGTTCCGCGACGTCGACGTCAGCATCACCGTCACCCAAGACGACCACCCCTGCCTGCCCGCCCTCGCTGAAGCCTGGCCTGTCCTGCAGCAGGTGCTGGAAAAGTGAGTAGTCTTAACATTTGGCTTTGAGACTATTGATATTCGGTTAGATTTAGTTTAAAAAATGTTTTAGAAGTTAAATATCTCTTATATGAAAGTTGAATTTTGTGTGGTATACATATACAACTGTAATCTCTATATATAGTCAAGGACGAGAAGTGCAGTTCCACCGTGATGTCCATATTTGCATGCCAATTCTGTTGTTAAGCTTGCATTGTAATGTTTTAATGCACACACATATTCTAAGTTTAGTTTATTTGTGTGCATTGTTACATCATGTAGAACTGTCAAAGAAATATGAATGTTATGGTGAGACTGAATTCATGATTCCTAATTGCACCGTCCGTGACTTTAAGCTATAGATCTTCCAAGTTGCCTGGCATTCGGGTCGTGTATATCTGATGGTAAATCGAAGTTTAATCGTATCATCGGAGACTTAAAGTTAGTACTGTTAGCGTTGAAAATCGGAGTTGTTAATCGTAATCTCCATAACCGTGTGTTACTCGATACTAGATGGCGCTGTCCTTCGAATTATCTAGAATATACGAGACCCATTTTAGTCTATAGCGCAACAGTACTTAAAGTAGGAAAAAGAGAGAATGTGATATCCCGTCCGAACATCGCAGTATGTTATTGTTAGACATCGGATTGTCTATCAAACTGTCGAAATATGCATGCAAATATGCACTTAAAAAAGGCGAAATATGCACAATCAAAAAAACATAAATATTGGTTTCCACCGTGTTAATGTTGGTTCTGGGGGTAGTGCTACGTTTGGTAGTTGCTCTTTATATGCTTGTACTCGGGATGGTGCTTTTAAAATCATTTTTTTGAAGAAGAAATCAATTTATTGACTGTCTCGAACTTGTTTCTGATCTCTTCCGCAACTCAATGTAAACCGTGGGCTACACAGGTGATGTGAAGCAATTTTGGGTAGAATACTTTCAGAGCTTGACCAGCTTTCATTATATAAGCGTATCGTCAGAAACAAAAACACATATATTCTCGTCTATAAACAAATCGAGAAATAGTGTTCTAATGGAATCATTCATGAACGCCCGGTTCATCATTTGTCAATCATTTGCTGAATGGTTTGTTTTTTCTAGGACCTTGCAAGCAACCAAATGGGGCTCTTTAGATAGTTTTCCAAAAATTATAAATATAAATACAACACGCCTAGCACGTATAAGCATTGTTAATGAAAAATTACCAAAATATGCAATTATGCTAAAAAGATAGAATTATATGCATTTGCATATGCAAACATTGAAATGCATATAATCCGATGTGTAGTTATAGTATAGTTAGACGGTAATGGTGCGGGTGGACGCGGTGCAGGTACGGGTCGGACGGTCGCGTGATGGAGCGCTGGTGCCGCTGCGTGAGGTTCGGGGTCCGCTGCTCGGGCCGGCGCTGCGCCGCGCTGGCCGCGCCGCTGTGCGACGTGCTGCGCGCGCACTACTCGGCGCGGGCGCACTCCAGCGCGCTGTACCTGGCGGGCGTGCTGCTGGACGAGCTGCACGGCACGGCGCTGGCGGTGCCGCACCTGGTGGCGCTGCTGCGGGACGTGCTGCCGCGCGCGCTGCACAAGCTGCAGCAGCCGCAAGGCCTCACCGACAACCCCGACACCGTCGATGACCTCTTCCGACTCTGTATACGGTCAGTACGGTAGTACAAAATGTTATGAGTTCGCGTCACCGACATGCTGACGTCACAAAAATTATTTGGCCACGGTGTACACTTTTTGGTTAGTGAATATCTTGTGTCACCGACATGCTAATGTTTGATGTTAATAATTTTAATGTAAACATTATGAAAGTTTAATTTTACACACTAAATTTACAAATAGTATGTCTTTGTGACTGCAAAATTTTTGATGTATAACCCTGCCAGAATGACTCTATCTGCCTGATGAAAAGCATAAGCAGAATCCAAGAGTGATGGCTACCAAACTCATTACGAATGCAAACAATGCGGTGACCCACATCATAGCGACCTAATCATGCTTCTACATCAGTATTTATTAAATCAAGTACTTATTACACTTAACTGCTTCGTTGGTCTCGCGATTGGCATGTGCGACTGCTGATCATGAGGTCTCGAGTTCGATTCCCGGGTCGGACCAAATGTTTGTATGATCTACAAATATTTGTTTCGGAATTTGGGTGTTTTCTATGTATAATATGTATGTATTTACAAAAAAAAAAGTATATATGTATTTTTATCAGTTGTCTAGTACCCATAACACAAGCTATGCTTAGCTTGGGATTAGATGGTGTTGTGTGTTAGACGTCCGAAATATTTATTTATATTTAAAAATATTTACTTACAATTTATCCAACACATCAAACGAACCATTACAATTTAATCTAAATGTAAGTCAGATATTGTCTGAAAGAAATCCTAATAGAATGCAATTGTTGTGTTTTCTGTTAGAGCAGATTCCTCCAGCGAATTCCTGTGGAGTTCCTATCGTCGGGAGTCCTGCCGACCGTCCTGCAGTGCGCCACGCTTGCCTGCAGCCTGGACCACCGGGACGCCAACTCCTCGGTCATGAAGTTCCTCTACGACTTCATCAAGATGGGCAACAAACCCAGGACAGCGGACAAACAACAAATAAAAGGTAACTTATATATTTGTTTGGTTCATCACTTTTTTAATAGCAGCTTGGTATTTTCCACCCGTGCCTCGGAGAGCACGTTAAGCTGTCAGTCCCGGTTATCATAAACATCTATGACAACCGTTATTGGGAAATCAGTGCCCTCAAATATACTGACAATTAGTTCAATCTTGGAATTCAGTTCACCTTCATATGGAGGTCCGATCCCAGTCGCTCTGTGGAAAAATTGATATTCAGGTAAAACCGGTTGAACTAGTAGCCGACCCCAATAATCTTGGGAATAATAAAGGCTAGGAAGATGATGCTGATCAATTTTTTTATGTAATGGGGGCAAACGAGCAGACGTATCGCCTGATGGTAAGCGATTACCGCCGCCCATGGACACCCGCAACACCAGAGGCGTCACAAGTGCGTTGCCGGCCTTTTAAGTAGGAGTACGCTCTTTTCTTGAAGGTTTGATGGTCATGTACGGACACAGAGAAACGTTGCGCGGTGCCGGCGAGACTTGCTGATTGGCCTATTGTTTTACTAATACTCAGTAACAGTGCTCATTCTATGCGATAATATTTGTAACTTTAATAAGTGTTATAATTTTTGTAACTGTTTTGTAGTTTTTTTTTTTGGTAAGGGAGTACTGTAGGGACATAGAGAACAAAGAAATGTTTATTTAGCATTACGGTGTTGTGTTAATTTGAGAGTACAGGCAGTCGCATTGCACTACCGAGCCGTTAGCACTCATGTAAGGGAATATATTTACCGTGCTGTGTAATAATTATTTTTTATTTATTCCTTCAACACGCAAATTCATACGAGTAATCTGGACAATTAGGAATTACTATTTACATATCAGTATTTATACTGTTAAACATCTATAGGCGAGGGGTAAACCTGATTTTTGGGGTGGCGAGTTGCGATGTCGCGATTTCAAATTTTATTTGTTTTATTAATTGTATGTTATTTGTATTCAATAAAAATGAATATTAATGTAAAAAAACAGTCATTTTATTTTAAACAAAACAATTTCTATATTTCATATCTGCCAGGCGTCCCGTGACGGGTCACGTTTTTTTTTCATATACTTTTTCACCCTTAAGTAACTGCATTTGTGGAGGATGTGTTACAATAAGATGAACGCCATCCTAGTGACTGTGTTGAGTGCAGTTGTGAGGCGTGTGTTCCCCAGCGCTGACAGACGCGGCGCTGTCGAGCCACGGCGCGGAGGTGACGCACGCGCTGGTGGCGGCCAGCGTGCTGCAGCTGCACTCGTACATGCTGGGCGAGGTGGGCGAGGTGCTGCTGGAGCTGCTGCAGTGGCAGCGCGCGGCCGGACACGACTGGCTGCAGCCCGCGCTCGCCCGCCTGCCCCGCGACCGGCCCGCCGCCGCCACGCAGCACCAGTGCTGGCAGTTCCACCAGTACGCCATGAGGTAACCACCTCCACCAGCGCGTCCCCACGCTGGCCGAGTGCGGGTTGGAGACTGGCAACACGACTTTATACGACTTCTTTATAACAATGGACATATATATAATAGTCTAGTCAACAAGTTCCATACTTGTTGACTAGACTAAAAGATGCTGCACCATGCTGCATTGTTGCATTCGCAATGAGTATGGTGGCCACCATTCGTGGATTCTGCTTATGCTTTCCATCAGGCAGAGTAGAGTCATTTTGGCGGGCCAAACATAAAAAAAAAAAAAAAAAAATATATACTACGCGAATTCCTATATTTATATTCTTACTAGCGGTCCGATACATGCTTCGCTACAGTGAAATTACAAAAAAAATAATAAATGAAGAACCGCTCGACCAATTATTTGCAAACTTCACATAAACCATCTACTAAATAGTCCGAACAAAGCTTAAACACTTGGTTTGAATACGTGAGCCCGTTCTTGAGTTATATAATTACAACGAAAAATGGCATTGATTTTGATATATATATTGATATTATAGTTATAAACAAACCCCGAATTCCTTTTAAACAGTGACTAAAAATATTTTAAACCTTTTTAAGATGTTTTACAGCATGGGCTACGAAGCTATATCGCTTGGCTTCGTCTGACTTTAATTGACTATAAATACCAAACAGTATTTAATATTATATCGTTCGTGCTGTCGTGTTTCGTTAGTGAGTTCGAGAAGCATCACTAGCCCGCCAATGTGCATCTGGACTGAGGAGGGACCATTTTTTAAATTTTTGCGAAACAATTGAATTTTATATTCAAATAGGAATTACTTAAAAATAGTAAAAATCGCTGCATTGTTGCATTGTCTGCATTCGCATTATGGTGACCAACACTCTTAAATTCTGCGCATGCTTTCCATCAGGCAGAGTAGAATCATTTTGACAGGGCCATACAATTTTTATTTTAATAATAATTTGTTTGTTACAGAGCCGAAAAGAACAAGGAAATGACCCGATTACTCCGTGAATTCGCGAGATTGTACCGATAAACCATAGATATACATATAAAATACAATTATTTTACAAAAGACCTACATTCAAGCGCTCCTAGCACGACATGAAGACTGAGCGAAGCTTCCGATCAACTCTCAACCTTAACTGATAACAATAAGGTTGATTTTAGTTATTGATTAAATGTATAAGACATTTTGTGTTGAATTATAATCATTCGATAGCTAACTGCAGGTAAAATAACCGTTTTGTACGTAGCAATGTGTATACCTCGCACTAATGGCGACGGGCTTCTTAATTTCTGTATAAAATTGTAAAAAAGAACTTTGAATAGACAATATACACACAAGTAATTTCTACTTTCTTTATCCCTATTGCAGCGAGTTTTAGATGTGTTTATGTCACAGGACAGTGGCAGCCATGTATGGGACTGTAACACATTGCGTATCTCATGATAGGGATTATTTTTGTAAGTTTGCGTTTAAAAGTTATTTCAGTTTGTAGTTTACTGTACCAGAGTAGACAGCCGTGACAATTAACTGCCAGAAATGAATTGTCATTGTTCTCAACCAGATGGCGTAGTAACATATTTTTAAAATCAGAATCGTTCATTATGTTTACCTACTCATACCTCGTGTTTTTTACTCTTAAATTTTTTTATGAGAGGGGCTCCTAAAATTATGTTAAATTACCCAAACATCGTAACAAACTAACTAGACACCCTTCATAAACTCAATTACCCTTCCTTTTGACTTGTCCGTAATCGGGTAAAAAGGGGGAGATGATTCAAGAAAATATCATAAATTTTAATTATTACTCGAAGGTTCACATTAATATTCTAGAAATATCCACACGGATATTAAAATAGGGCCCCGTCGCCACGGTCGAGTGTACCAACATTGTAACACCCGCATATTAAGTAGTGACGACTATGACCAATGACGTCATACGTTTGTATACGTAGATCTGTATGTCTACATGTTTGTTTGTTTCAAGTGATTTGAAATGCAATGCGTTGGGTTTTCTTGTAGTTGATTCAAGTGTAAGTATAGATATTTTGTATTTTTTTACTTGTTTTTTTTTTGTGGTGTTTGCGATATAACAAGTTAGTCTATTGTCATGGATGGAAATAAATATTAAGATACCTAACAAGGGAATGTGCAAGTATTTTTTTTATATTAAATTACATTATTGTAAGTAGGTATGTTTATCTAAATAAGCTATGGATCTAAATTGCCCTGTGTTCAAAAGATTTCATTTTTCGTTTGTTAAAATACTTACACATTACCTACCAGTGTTATTGCAGTAGAAATTATTGTAAAAATATATAACTTCCTTGAATGCGTTTATGATTAATATGGTAAGTTTTTTTTTTTATTTACGTACGAACTACTTAATCAAATTTAACTTTGAAGGTTATTTAAGATATTTGATTTGTAACTACAAGAAAATGCCACATGATATGTACATTTTTCTATTTAATTTGATCAAACGACGTATCACTCGGACGAGAATAGGTAGGTAGTACTTTCGATTGACGGAAATATATTTTGTTATATACTCACCCTTATTTAAAATGTGATAAACGCATTGAATTGTAAATATTTATTATAAATGTTTACTTTTAAATTTTTGTTTTATTTTATTAATAAGTATCTTTTCATTTCATTACTAACTAGGGGACTCAGTGTTTTTTACCGGTCCATATTAGGCACAGTGAGGAGAGTTCCACAAAGTGAAGAAACATTACAGCGCCATCTAGCGAAGATATACCGAAACTACACGAACGCTAACCCTGTATCGCGATATGCATAATTCTCACTTCGGTTAGTATGCATACTGCGTCCAAACATCAGCTCGTCCGCGGCCCGACAGGCATGATCACCTCGCCTGGTCCGGAAGATCTTCCTTTTGTGTAGGAGGGACATGACACCCTCTAGTTTCACAGTAGTGAATGGGACTTAAGTTTTTTTAATGGAATAGGGGGTAAACGAGCAGATGTATCACCTGATGGTAAGCGATTACCGCCGCCTATGGACACCCGTTACACCAGTGGCATCACAAGTACGTTGCCGGCCTTTGGGGGATGGGGAGATGGATGTAGGGAGGGGTTGGGGTATGGGCCTCCGGTATCCTCTCACTCGGTGAAACACAGCGCAAGCGCTATTTCACACTGGTTTTCTGCGAGGCCGTGGTATCACTCTGGTCAGCCGGTCCATTCATGCCGAAGCGTGGCTCTTCCAAGTTGGGTATGTGTACAGAAAAAAGTGTACATATTACATTATAGTCGGGCATATTTACTTCTGTTGAAGGCAGCTCTGACAGAGGCCCAGGCCTTGAGATGCGCTAAAGCCAATTTGGTACGTCTGTTCGAAATTAGAATCCCCACACACTATACTATAAAGAATTACTGAATTCAAGAAGGTAGAGGTAGAATAGACTACATGTATGATTAGAAAGTCAAACAAAAACGTGTAAAATTTATATATTTAATAAACTTTTCAATCAAATTCATAACCACATTCGATGCACATCTTTCACATAAATAAATATTTTGACACTACTTTTTCTTAGCATTTTTAGGACTGGACAATGTGACAAAAGCGACCCTTCTAGGAGCTTTAGGGCTGTTGCCAGCAGGTCCAGCAGCTGGCTCTTTAGCATCAGTCACTTTAGCACGTCTTAAAAAGCTATTTGTGTCTAACGTCGTTTGAGAAACTTTCGGAGTATTTTGCTGAGCTTTTTCAGAATTTGGAATACGTTTCGGAGTGAGTATATTAACGGCCGGTTTTGCTTCTACGGTTTTAGGAACGCTATGTTCTTTTGTATTTTTAGGTGAATTTGGAGATTGACTCGCAGATTTGTCCTGAGTTTCATCGTACACTAATTTAATGTCTTCACTATCCTCGATCACCATTACTTCAGATTCTTTGTTGGTTTCCTTAGGTCTAATGATTTCATTACTACTATTGTCAGACCATGAAGGCATAGCTACTTCCTCTAGTACATCTAATTTCACAGGAGTTTTCTGCTGTGGTTCGATTTTCTGTTTCTTTGGTGACTTTTCTCCGGGTGCTTTGAATTTAGTTAATATGTCTATTTTATTGACTTGTTTCGCTTTCTGTTCTTTTGCAGTGATGGTCTTTGTGCCTTTTTGTTCTGATTTAGCTTCTGTGTTCTTTTCTTCTTTAGGTGCTTCTGGTTGTTCATCAACTTCCATGGGTTCTGTAAAAGTTTAAATTAAGACACCAATAAAGTAATTTAAAAACTTCAATAATAAAGCAAGAGTTATTAACTTTAGATTAAGTATAGTAATAGTTCTAGATTCAGTCGAAAAGAAGTCGAAAACGATGTTTGTTTTTGTTTATGGTATAGATGGCAAACGAGCAGACGTATCACTTGATATGCAAGGCGAGCAGGCGTGTGCGTTGCCGACCTTTGGGGGATGGGGCAAAGGGAGGTGGGGAGGGGTTGGGGGTATGGGCCTCCATAATCCTCATTCACTCGGTGAAACATAAACAGCAGGCGCTGTTTCACACCGGTTTTCTGTGAGGCCGTGGTATCTTGCATGCCGAAGCGTGGCTATCTTGACTTTCAATAAATACAATTTTAACAAAATAAAAACCGACTTCAAGGTTCGACTCGATTTATCTTGGATGCTATCATCAGATCTTAGTGTCCTTATCATGGTACCACCGTGGGGTGGGATATCTCCTTTCCATTAAAAAAATCATTTAAATTGGTTCATAAACAACGAAGTTATCCGCAAACACACATAAAAAAAAACATACGGTCGAATTGGGAACCTCCTCCTTTTTTGAAGTCGGTTAATAAATAGTTGCAATATATGGATTACTACCGCCTACGCACGAATAGACTTTAAATATTTTCTATTATATTGAATTATAATATTGATATTATATTGCTATTATAATGAAGACGTCATTTTCATGAAATTATTTTATGCATAAAAAACGGAAAGAATCATTAAGAAATGTTATTAACGCATTATTGTTAAATTAACCAAAAATCTGTGAATTATGTAGCTCATAAAAGTTGATATAATAATACCTGTAGCTGGAGCCGTTCCCTCCAGTTCATCGTCAGGCAGCACTTCCCCGAGCTCTCCCTTGGTGAAGGTGATGACGGAGCAGTACCCGTCTGTGCTGGACGCCACCAGCGTACAGCCGTCGGGAGACCACGTCAGGTCTGTTAGTCTGGTGAACAGGATATTTCTTTAAGTTGGAGGAGCTAGTTTCATTGTTAATATTAAATACAGTAAAAGTTATTAAAAAATGTGTATATATGTCACAGTCGAACAATATATGTCTCTTGATGTTTCAAGTTATTTCAACTGGTTTTGACTGTTAAAAATATTTTTGACTGGTTTTTAGAGCTCTGACAGTGTGATCAAATAAAAAAAGGTAGATAACGCACGGCCTTGTTCTTGTTGAAGCAAAAAAGGAGCGTTTTTACAAGTAAACACGCGTTAACGCACTAACTACTACGCTACTTTTTTGGCAGTGCGGTATCTAACTTTTTATATTTGATCTGAGACTATATCCTAATTTCTAACATTTGCAATAATTTCAATAGCATTACAAAAAGTAGGAGAATAGTTAATTTTGTTACATGTATGGTATTTAATATGTAAAATACATCTGGTTTTTTTTGAGTATTAACTTATTTTACATCTCTCATGTTCGGTAAGTATGTTCTTATTACCTCCAAATGGGGCTTGTAGGTGACTAATTAGCGCTCTAGGGTAATAATGTAGCTCGAAAAGCCCTAGGGCGGTAAGTAATTAAAAAAAAACACTTCTTTCTTTCAAAAAGTTCGCGTACATCTAACCATCATACTGGCAATAGACATCATGCATTCAGCCCAATGACCAAAGAGGTCACTTTGCTATTCAGCCTTGTCTTCGTGTGAGTATAATAGTCATCAATTTTGAATATCGAACGGCGAAGCTCAATTTCGTTCTTGAAAAAAAAAATTAAAAAGTTCTTTGTTTGGTTATTTTTAATGAAAAAAGGCGGGAATAGGAAACTTTAATAGAATTCTTATACTGCCGGTTTTTTCTACTATCTCACAATTGAGATGTAAAGCAGAATAGTTAGCTCGGGTGTAAGCACCAATTGCACCCTCGAACTATAGGCGGGCGCCTAAATATCTCGGGCTGCAATTGATGCCTTACAGCCCTTGGCTACTAATCTACTATTATTATGCCATCATAAAAAGCTTTTATGTAAGCTTGGAATGTAAAATATGTTAAGTTTAAGGGCTCCCACACATTACTGCGATGCTATGCGGCGTGTGAAGTTCTTGCGATGCATTCGTGTAACTCGCAGATATTTGTGATACTTTGCGAATTCCAGTTATGTGTGGGAGCCTTAAAAAATGGCGTGCGATAGTGAACACTGAACACTGATGGTATTTACCTAGTATAGTGTATGTTAGAGACGATGGCGATAGGAGTCTTCTGCTGCGTGTCGTACACCAGCACGGAGTGCTTGGTGCCGATGGCCAGCACGTAGCGGCGCGCGGTGGGCAGCGCGGGCGGAGGCCCCGGCGCCCGGGGGCGGAGCGCCCGCGGCCCCCAGCGCGACACCAGCGCCGGCTCGCCGCACGGCAGTACACACGCCGGCCTGCAACACCACACACTTTAGCAACACACCTCGCCAGACACGACTATATCTAGTCAGATCCACCCTATGTGCTGATGGATTTAGAAATACAGAGTATTACCACCCCTATTCATCCCATGGTTGTCGTAACTGAAGGAGCAAACTATACAAGTCGACATCGTTTATTCTGCTGGTAGTACGAAAACATTTTAGCTTGTCAAACTTTTTTAGAAGAAATCAATCTTTCCTAACTAATTCTAAGAAGAAAAAACTCAGTAAACCGAACCGAACTGACCGCAGCCGTCAACGAAAACGAATTTATGGCGACTTCACTACGCAACAAAAACCATTAACAGCGCCATCTATCGAAGACGCACCACACAACAAAGTAACTGCAAGTTCTGTTTTGCAATATACAAATAGGGAATATGCATGTCTTTTTTTTATTTCTTAATCTGATCATATAAGTCTCCATAACATAGAAAAAACTTTAAATAGGTTTTAAAATAGTCAAACTAATTTTCAAAGTGAAATTTTAAACACCGACTAAATTTGAGCTATTCAAACGCCGCCATTTTTCGCGCGCTATTGACATAACAAATGACGTCATTGTGATTTCGTGTTTGTTTACTATTGAGTGTTTCAGTTATTTTATACCTATTTACAGTTTTGATTGCTATAAAAATCATGGAAGAAGTTTTTTTTTCTCACAAACACTACTAACACAGTAGGAATTTCGACGCCGATAATTTCGATAATGTAATAATCGACGTCACATTTCGTTTCGACCAATAGGACGCGTTTTGCAGGTTTGAATGTCCCTCCCTTAATTTTCACTTTTTATTTAATATTTTCTGGGTTTAAATAATCACTAAATAAAAAAATACCATTTAGGTATATTGTAAAGACAAAGAATCTAGAAAAAAATGTTTGAGACAAAAAAAAATTATGCATATTCCCTATTCTCCCACCGATATTAGCATTATAGAATTTCCCAAAACCTACTACGAGTATTGTGCCGCGGCAAACCAATCATGCTCACATGAATTATGTTGGAGAGCCACCCAATCCTACACAAATTAATTTACACTAGACAAATTAATACTTACACTTTTAAAGAATATCTTGTATAGATATACACAGCATTCATAGGTTTAAAATCGACTTTCCCCTGTTCTGGTTCTATTTTCCCCGAGGGCACGGCTATTAACAGTCCGTCGGGACTGAACTGGAGTCTTCTGAAGTATGTCTGCAGCGTGTCGTCGTGGTAGAGACGAACTTTGGTGTCGTGGAGGGGGTGCTCCGAAGGGAACGGCAGGATAGCCTTGCTGTTGCGAGATAACACTTTCTTTGTGGCTACATCGAATGTGCGGAATACTCTGTTAATGAAAATATATTGATGTGTTAAAAAAGGTTAATTGAAATAAAAAATATAACTTATTTTATTACCTTCTGTAAAGCCTTTCTCAGTGTTCTAAAACTACACACATCAAAAGTGTCTAGGGATCAAGCATTTTTATGCGGATTTCTTGAGATTGAGATGTGCCTTTGGCCCTGGCCTGCTCAGTCGCCAGACTTGAACCCGATTGAGCATGCATGGGATATGCTACAGAGAAGAGCTCTGCCGAATATGGAGGGTATCCAGTCGCAAGAAGACCTTTTTTTGTTGTTGCAACGAACATGGGCGGCCATTCCACAGCGTGATTTGGATGAACTCATTTTGAGTATGCCAAACCGATATTCTTGTGTTAGTGTTCGCGGTAGAAACACGGATTATTAATTGTTTAAGTTACCTAATAAAATTTTAAAGAAAACTGTTATTTCAGTCTTTTTTTCGAACTTTAATATTAGTGGTTCAAATGTCAAAAATCCTTTTATTAGGAAAATGGCAAATTTCTTTATTAATGCAAAGGTGACTTGGTTTATCGTTACTGTGACAAACGAAAACACTTTATTTGATGAATCCTTAAAGAAAATTTTAATTAATATCAATCAGGAGAAAAGTTATTGCAAAAATATATGTTGATCCCTAGACACATATGTTGATCCCTAGACACTTTTGATGTGTGTATAAAGTTCTAAGTAATTGAATATACAAAATATTTGAACTTCTATATTTCGGAAATTGTCTAAGAATAGCAAAAATAAACTATATGTTTTAGGAAATTTAGTGATGTGATCTATCTTGTTCACATAATCTTTAGCCCATTCGCATGCATGAACATCCAACATTAAAATTTAAAACAAAAATACCTGTCAGTACTGACGGAAGCAATCATCTGTCCCTTAGGGTCCCAGGATACTCCTTGCACAAAACCTTTGTGATCAGTCAATATACAACTGTATTTGCCTTTCGTCAAGTCCCACACTAAGAGCTTATTGTCTACCGAGCCTGATGCCAAGTGCAATGAGTTGGCGCTCCATGACAAGTCTAGTATATCTTCCATGTGGCCACGGAGAGTCTAGAATAATAATAGTAACTTCACACATGTCACACATGCTCATCAATCATCATCAACAACCCATAATGTCCCACTGCTGGGCTCGGGTCTCCTCTCAGAAGGTTGAGGCCATACGTCCACACGCTGGCCAAGTGCGGGTTGGGGACTGGCAAGAAAATGTTGTGGCTACGTAATCTTGCCGTTGGATATTTTTAAGCCGCCCAAAAGCCTCTAAGCTTCACAACTGTTATCCTGTGATAACAGCCAGGACCGACTGCTTAACGTGACCTCCGAATCACGGAGACGCTCATGGTATCATGCCACCAGCGGTCACCCATCCAGGTACTGACCGCGCCGTCGTTGCTTACCCTCGGTAATTATTTCTAATCACCGAGTGCAATTGGGCTATGCTCGTCTGATACCAAACTAGGCAGACACCATACTATAGTAATTAGACTGCAGAAAAACATTCGTAGTTATTTTTAAAAACTGTTTTTATGAGCCGGCAGGGGGGTTTCACTTCTCAGTTTAGGTGTATTTCGCCGAGTGCCTCCCGGGTAGAACTATTTGGCAATGGTTGCCACTCTGCGCTCGCAAGATAGCCGCGTCGCGCGTAAATAATTTTAATATTACGAGTAGGTGCTTACTGCGAAAAATGACTTCAAAACGAACTAATTGTTCGTACAAAAGGTACTGTTCTGTTGACGGGTGTTTCAATAAAAAAGAACAATGAATATAAATTATCATTTTTCAAAATTCCGGAAGATATTGATAGGTAAGCCGTAATTTGACGTATTTATGTTAATCATCACATCTCAGATTACTGTGCATCACATAAATAACTGTAGTAGATAGGAAAATAATGAGGTCGATTTTGTTATAGATGGGTCATATTAATTACCTTTACTTACCTCCTATTAATTAAAAGATAAAATAATTACTTACCTACTTAGAACACAAAGAAAATTCTGTTCACTGTTGATTGAATACCAGTTTGTTTATTTAAAAAAAAATTGAAAAGTAATCGTTTTAATGAAAATCAATTTAAAATAAATTATAATTACTTATTTAAGTTTACATAGTAAGTACCTATATCTACTGTAGGTACTCACGTAGCCTAAGAAATTATCAATAGTAGTAATTAATTTTAATATTTACCTAAATGTACAGCAAGCGGCAGCCCTGTGCTCTTGTAGTAAATCGAGCGGTGTCTAACGGAATATGAACGCTCAAATCATACGACAAGATTCAAATTCGCGTGCAAGGTGACAAAGTTGAAAACTTTTTATGCCTAAACTTGACTTTTGTTCGAGAGTGACACTTCTGTACGACAGTACTATTAATTATTCTATGGAGCCGGTTAAAGTGAGACTACTCTGCCTGATGGAAAGCATGAGTAGAATCGCGAGGTCTCGTACTCAACAACGAAACGCTTTGACTGCCTCGGTGGCATAGTGGTAGCATCAGTGACTGATGTTTGAGGTCTCAGGCTCTATTTTTAAATTTGTTTTGGAGTTTAGGTGTTCTTCATGTATAATATGTAAGTATTTACAAAAAAAAAGTGTGTATTTATACCAGTTGTCTAGCACCTATGGTACAAGCTCTGCTTAGTTTGGGACTACATGGTGTTGTTAGATGTCAAAAATATTATTATTAAACACCACAGCATGAATACTACTGACAAATTAGGTTGGTCTCTGTGAGAGGTCCACCTCCGTCCGGGTTGAGCCCGCTTGCTTGAGCTGAAATCAGTGTGAGCCACACTACCTTTAAAACTTATGCTCATTGTAAATGCAGAGAATGTACCATAGTGAACCACACTATGGTGGCTTATTGAGTTGCTTTTGCATCAGTATTTTGAACAAATTATTTGACCTGGGTTGGAATCAACCTACTGTCTCTATCTTAGCAGTCAGTGTTTCTAACCACTACACCAACAGGTAAAAAAATATTAGAAAGACTTTTAGTGGAATTCCAGTCTGTTATTTTAATTTCATCAAAAACTATTTGTTGAGCTTTTCTTGACTATTCATGAGCATATACTGTCACTAATATATTATACCATTATACCTAACTCTTTCCAGAAACCTTTTTACTTATAATTTTAATTTACACTTTCAATTTAATTTCAATATTAAATGAACGAATTTAAATGAAATTATTATACCAACCTTGTGAATGACCCATGTTTCTTTATACTGTTCCTCAATCTGGTCTGATACTGGTGCTGGTTCCTTATCAGTCTTCTTCCATATGAAAATAATAGATTCATCATCTCCTGATGCTAGGAACTGTCCATTTGGAGACCATCTGACTACATTAACTGCTTTCTGGTGCCGCGTGAGGTCTGCAGCTACTTCCAGGTTTACAGAACCTGTGTCTGTTGTAGATAAATACCAAATCTGCAACGTAAATGTCGTAAATGTTGTCTTCGTGATTGCAACAAGGACATAAATGTATAAAAAAATAGTGCCAGAGTTAAACCTAAACGTGAGTATTATTAAATACAAATGATGTCTCTTGACTCTACATTTCTTTTTAACTTTTAATTTACAAATTATTTTTATAGATTTCGTAGATCACGATCGACTTTAGACCATTTCTGTAACTTCTATTTAAAATTCAAGTACTTAAATGTATTTCTTTAAAAGGGATTCCAATAATAATCTTGAAACCAAAATAATTAATTATCTTACCAAAACATGGGAATCAGTTCCACCAGTAGCAAGCCGTAATGGTTCATTAGCCTCAGCTTTAGGTTGAAAATCGACACTTAAAACAGGATCACGGTTATGCCATGATATTTCTGGAATTGCGAATTTCATATTTCTTAATTTATAATATCTTTCTATAGTTTTTATTGTATTTTAGCCACTTCGTAGTTAGCAGTTAGTTTGTAATTCTTGTCAATGTCAATTTACTTTTGGCGCCAAATAGCCAAACAATTGAGACAAAGAGTATCCAAAAACTACCACAGAGTCTAAAAATCTTAAAAATAGATCAGCTGGTAGGATTTAAATGTTTGTCACGTTGAAAAGTTGTAAAATTTTAACCATTATAAGATGATAAACAACCTATAAACCCTTAACAGTTTATAATAGTGTAAAATAAGAAAGTAGTTTTCAACACTATTTAGAAGGGTTTTTAAATTTTAGTGTTGTGTTTCCAGTATATTAGTTACATTCAAAAATCAATGCTCTGTATGTTTACACCTTAGATTCCGTTTGATCACTATAAATCCAAGAGTTTAAACTTTTGTTACAAATGATAGAAACTTTATTACGTTTCCATTCTTAATTCAAAGAATAACAATAATTTTATCGTAGATTTACAGTCGTGATTTATTACAAATTACAAAACATCATGAAATTATAATAATTTTATTAGGAGTTGACTAAACGCAACGCAACGATTAATCAAAACGCAATACTGGCAACATTCATATTTTTTTGTCGCCATCCCATCCCACTTTGACAGATTTCTTTCTTTGACGTTTGTGAATATCGTGCGTAACAAACGACAAAATGGTTTGTGTTTTTATCTAAAATAATCTGTTCAAATCCTTAAATATGATAAAGAAAATAAAATATATGAAAGTGAAATTACTAGACAGTGAGCTGGTGATCCCTAATATCAAGATATTTTACGTTTGTATTTGATTATTCCAGGTTAACGTACCCAAACAGCGCAGGACATACTGCAAAAAATGTAAGTGCCACAAGACCCACAAGGTGTCTCAGTACAAAAAGTCCAAAGAAAGGCACGCTGCCCAGGGTAGAAGACGTTACGACCGTAAACAGCAGGGTTATGGTGGTCAATCCAAACCCATCTTCAAAAAGAAGGTAAGCCGACATAACCTTACGAGTTAATAACTATTCTAATTGGCATTTAGTGTTATTAAGAATGTACAGTGGTAGGTCCGTATTGTTTTGATTATAAGTAGGCATAAATAATAATTTTGGAACGAAACAGGATCAACAATCAACTTTGATTTCAACAATAACTTTTTATCACGTAGAGTAAAATAGTATATGTATTGAATCAGGATACATTTAACTCAGAGGTTATGAGATCCAATAACTAGAAAATTATTGATTTATGAGTATGTCTTGTGTCCGGGTATTTATCTATAAAATGTGTGTATTTAGTGATATATGTATGTTTATCAGCATTATGGTTACCATAACACACACTCTACCTTGTAACACAGCCATGTGTCAAGTTATTACTGTTATTACATTACTATGAGCCAACATTTCTTAAGTTCAACTTAGCTATATATATCCAAGATTAGTCAACTTATCTCACCTGGAGAGAATGTAAGCTCTTTTGTCCAGTCCTTTGTCAACTGATAGTCTTAATTCAGGTAATCATTGAGAAACACATATAAATATCTTGCTTTTACCTGCCACTCTGCCCGGATCCATTCAGAAGTTTTTGGGTGAAAGAGTAACAAACATCCATCTTGTATATAACAGACTACAACTAGTATATTAATACTAGTTTTTGTTGTTTGCGTCGGTTATCGCGGCAAATAGTAGCCTATGTGTTATTCTGATGTATAGGCTATATTACTGTAAAGCTTCATCCAAATCTGTTCAGTAGTTTCTGCTTGAAAGAGTAACAAACATCCATCCATACTTACAAACTTTCGCATTTATAATATTAGTAGGATTGACATTGTTGAGAAGACTGTAAAATGAGTCCTAAAAAACTTGTTGCAACTAGCTGTTGCCCGCTGCTCTGCCCGTGTGTATGTCGGTTATCGCGGCAAATAGTAGCCTATGTGTTATTCTGATGTCTGAGCTATATTACTGTAACGTTTCATCCAAATCTGTTCAGTCGTTTATACATGTAGAAGTAATAAACATACAAACTTATAACAACATAAAAACAAAAATACTCACAAACTTTCGCATTTATATATTAGTGTGATAGTAATAATTAAATATTTATTTGGTACAAAATACAAGCCTTTAAGGGGTATAGTAGCCTCAATAACCTTGAGCGTCTGGGCGGAGCTAAACGCATAGTATCATATCTGTACCGCACACATTCATACCTTCGTACCGCATGCGCTACTTCAAAACGATGATCAAAGACTAGGGAGCGGGACAGACATGCGCGCTTGTCTGACGTTTTTGCCCTAACTTCAAAACATAATTATAAATGGTTATAATTTTAACATAAAAAAGGGGTATTTCTAAAAGTTTAGTAAGATTTAAAAGTAACACATTTTATCATAGGTAGGTACTAAATACGAAAAAGAATGTTAAATTAGACTAAAAACCATATAGAATTCGAAATACCGATCCAACTATACATATTTGATAAGAGAGGTAAGAAATCTGGTAAAATAAATTAATTCATTTTACCTTTTGTAGAAAAAAGTAAAAATTATCATATTTCTGAAAACTTCTAGCATGTTTAAATAAATTAACAAGTAAAATTTTAACAAAATAAAACCGACTTCAAGGTTCAACTCGATTTCTCTTGGATGCCATAATCAGATCTTAGTGTCCTTATCATGGTACCACCGTTGGGATATCTCCTTTCCATTAAAAAAATATTCATCAAAATCGGTTCATAAACGACGAAGTTATCCCCGAACACACATAAAAAAAAAATATATATACGGTCGAATTGAGAAACCTCCTCCTTTTTTTTTGAAGTCCGTTAAAAAGCTCCTCCTTTTTTAAGTAAGTCGGTTAAAAACAGGTAAATGCGTTACGTGTCAGGTCACCCATAGAATAAGGTTCTGAAGTCACCTGCAATGTCTACAAATTGAAATAAAATCGTGTCGAACAGATACATATTATGCATAGAAAACAGTCAAACACCGAAATAAATATTTTCAAATCATACAAATATTTAATCCGACCCGGGAATCGAACCCGAGACCTCAAGCATAGCCTGCAGTCGCAAACGCTACCACTGCGCCATCGAGGCAGTCAAAAAGCATCCAAGCGCACGATCACTTTGAGTCCTTTGCAGCGAGTTAGTCTCTAATGCACACTAACCCAGAAAGTACCTAAATACTTACACAAACACAATCGTCTAAGCATAGTTAGTCGATAGCGTGAGCAGAGCATGCGAACGCACGACTGCCGCCTGCGCCCGCACAGAGACCCGCTGTACTTTTAATTTTGGGAATCGCAATATTGATCATTTTCTTTACAAAATATTGATTGATTTAAATATGAGTAATGCCTAGTTTATAGCTAATTCAACCACCAATATTTCTGTGTAAAAATATTTTTTTGCTTCAAAGCCGTTTAAAAGCTTTAGGCAAAAAGCGAACAAAATAGTGTTGTTAAATATTTTTTTATGGCAATACTATTTATCGTATGTAAAAAATTAAACCTATGTATTCTTGCACATGAATCTGCAGTAAACCATATATTTTTTTCGAATCTTTTGATGCAGCTGTCAAGGAGGAGTAGTCTTTAGAATGCAACCATTTTTATGCATCTGAAGGGAGGTAGGCCCTTAAATAATGTTTCTAATTTATAAAGCAGATTTGAAACTCTTTTGAAGCAATTTTCAGTTTTTGAAATTGTATAAATCTAACACTACCTCGAAATCCTTTAAAAGAGAAATATTTGATGGGTTTTGGACTTTTGGTTATGCAATAACACCAGGATGGAAACGATTCTACATCTAATTTTGAAAATACTCTATTCTATTCGAAAATAATCACACGAATAATATAAAAGTGAATTTTGTGAGCGTGTATGTTTGTTACTTCTTCACGCACAAACGACTGGCCCAATTTTCATAAAATTTGGTATGCAGGAAGCTGACACCCTGGATTAACACATACGCTACTATTTGCCGCGAAAACCGATATAATACGCGGGCAGAGCCGCGGGTAACAGCTAGTAATAATATAATCACTTCACACACGCCCGTCTGCACCCAAACCGGACAGAGCCTGCATTGTATTATCCAGATTACTTACTCGTAAATACTGAATACTGAAATTATGTAGACTTAGAAAAAAATATTATGCTCATCATGCAATTGTTTGTTCTGAATGGGAATTAAACTCACTACCTTCAGTTTAACAGTCAGGTTTACTAACCACTAAATCAAGAGTGCATTCAACGAAATTGTGAATGAAAAAATTAGTGAAAAATTTTTTTCACTATCTCTCTGTAAAGTAATCCCTTAATTAGAATCAGATTACTCCTGCATAAGGAATTAATAATGTGGCGCAGGGTTCTTTACAACACACAACACCCAGACTCAGAACAACATAATGTTCATCAAATGAAGTGTTGTCCCATGTGGGGTTTGAACCTACAACACTTGGCACAGTAGAAAACACCTGAAACACTACATCCATGCAGACAAATATTAGAGAATAACAAATCTCTCCTCTTTCTTCCAGGCTAAAACTACCAAGAAAATTGTGCTCCGTCTGGAATGCGCCGATTGCAAGGTTAGGTCACAAGTAGCCCTCAAGCGTTGCAAGCACTTCGAGCTCGGTGGTGACAAGAAGAGGAAGGGACAGATGATTCAGTTCTAGGCTGGATAATAAATAAGGACAACTAACTTTGAGACTTTTATTTTAGAACCTCCACTCTAATATTAAAATGTATTAGATATTGACTCGGTGTTGCAGTGATAGGGTATGCAACCGTGTTTGAGGTATGGGCATAAACCAAATATTTGAATGATGATGACCACACACAGAATAGTAGTGTACCCCACTGGCAGTTTTAGTAAGGGGTACATTAGCTGATGGGTAATGACTGACTAAAATTGCAAGATGTATACAGTTGTTACCTAGGGAATGTACCTATTTATTACTATTTTTAATCAAGCATATTATTCAATTATAGCAAAATGAATAAAGACCGAGTTGTTTGTTAATGACACGATACTTAAGCTTGACGAAGACACCGAAACTGTTCCTCCACATATCTATCTCAGTCAGTAAGTTATTACATGGAGTTTTAAATAACATCAAGAGCATTAAACATTCCACTATTGTATATAGGCCTCTTTTAGTAGGATAGACTTTAAATTACGAGCGACTGCCCGCATTGGCGCCGAATGAGCCGCTCGCACCCAACCGACGCAAGCAAGACAGGATTGACAGCTGGTTTGGCTGTTCCAAAATGTTCAATCCTCTCGCCAATGCAGCGATCACCTTGTGACGTTTGCAATACCTATAGGCCCATGTTATAAGCATACAATCGCTAAAACTAGTTCACTGGCAAGAGCAATGAACTGACGGCTGTTTCACCGTGTTCTTTTTCTAAACTAATGCATCAAGCACTTACTGGAGTTGCGTGATGTCCCTTGATCTCGTCGGCCGTTGATAGGGTACCCCACTGCCGTTTGTCTTGCCGCGTTCACACATACATGCTTCAAAGTGCTGTCCAACCTCCAAGGTATTCGAATTACAATACTTTGAACGTGAACGCCTATTTGAACGTGACTACTAAAACTCGCGAGTCCAAACCAGACCACTCATAACGGTAAACCACTAAAGGGACCGAGTCATATCGACAATTAGCTAAATTACAATTGGCCGGTAGACAATTCCACTACAGATACAATCAGTCTACTGATGGACATATCATATGCCTTATGGCGGCTAAAGACCTTCAGTTTTAACTGCACAGTTATAACTGAACAGTCAACTGTGCAGTTACAAATGGCGATATTTCAATAAATTGTCAGTTCAACTGTACAGTTTCCAGTTTTGCCTACACACGTACGTTTTAACTGAACAGTTCGACTGTTCAGTTTAAACTGAATGTCTTGTGTAAATGTGTTCTGTGCTTTGGCCAGTGTTGTATGGTGGGCCCTATATATACAACACTGGCCAGACAGGTTGGTATGGGGTTAGTTTCAAGTTTTCCTTCCCTGTGTAGCGATGTCGTCCTGTGTCGTTTGCTTCGTTCTTTATTCGCCTCTTACAATACCTATGGGATGAATTGGGGTGGTAAAAGACAGTTTTTGTCTTAATCCACGTGCCTCAATGAACACGTAAAACCGTCAGTACTGATCTCTCCCTGATCACGTCGGATAGCCGTCCCATTGGAGTGAATAGAGAGTGCATTCCTATATAAATAGCTCATGTGTAGACCAGAGTAGCGCAAAGACCGTGAGGTTGCATAGCCACCAATAAAATAACAAGTCTATACATGTCTAAATATTTATTAATAAACTTATAACTATAAACATTTACTACCCTGTAAATTTAAATAGGTATATAATTTATATAGCCACTAACAGACTTATAATATTCTTAAATATCTAACAATTATACTTAATTATTTGCCTAATATTTCATCTAAAACATTAGGATCTAGGCCTTCTAAAGATACTTTTAGTTTGACAGCTGGCAACGGTACCCCAACTTGAACCATTTTTACAAATCGGTCATACTCGGTCCTGTCTGGTTTTGTTTCCACAACTGTTTCAGTAACCGTTGATGAATCAGCACTCTGCTGTGGTTCTTCCTTTGAGGTGGAATCTGGAGTGTCTTCGGTTTTCAGTTTTGAGTCAATTGTATCTGGTTGAGTTGTAGCTGTAGGTGTGTTTAGTTCAGGAATGGATGATAACTGTAAAATAAAAAGTAATAATTGGTTTTAAAATCAATTTGTAAATTATATCGCCTTATGCTAGATATTGTACGAAATGGTAGAGGGATTATTGTTGTGTAATGTATTTTTATAATATGCTGAAAGAATAATCCTTAATTTCTTGAGAGATAACTTGATCCATCACGAGTTTCTCGCCTGTTGCAACAGCACTTACCATGCTCAGGCCGAGCTCAAAATATATCAACTAGAATCACTAGATTTTTAAATATTGACTATTCATAAGTGCTTGTAAATAAAGCCTATTAAATTATTTTTTTTACTTTGTCAATTTCTTACATTCGAAACATAAATATGAAATATCCTTAATTTTGTTAATCAAGTGGAAACATTCACATATTACATACTCTAGTTTCCAATAACACCATCGCAGCATTGACTTTCTCGAGTTTCCTCTCAAAGTTCATCAAATTTTGTTCACATTTTTTCATGAAATTATTCAAAAACTGTACATTGGTCAACACAAAATGGTTAACGAAAGCTATCGTTCGTTTTTGCTGGAGAGCTGTTATCTGAAAATAAATGTAAAACTATTCAAGACGCCGACAAACAAATGAAATGGCTAAGGTCGCTGGTTCTAAGGCCTATTTGTGTATAATTGATAAAAAATTTAAAACACCTACTTTTGATAAATCAACATTTCCAAGTTCTTCATTCAACATAGTTTCTTCTAGAGTCATTTTTATATATCTAGGTATTTCAGTAAAACAATGGTTTGATTTTTGAATATGTTTGAAGAAATGGGGTTTTCAATTAGGATTTATACTGTTATCCCTCTTCCAGACCAGAAGTTAAATGAGACCTACTTTTATGTGAGAACTTAATTTATAGATAAATAGGCTAATGAATTGCTTTAAAATTCTATAAAGTATGTATTCCTAATTAAAAGTGATTGTTGTTGAACTTAAATCGAATGACATGACCATGACTTGACATTTTGACAACTGACAACAGACAGTGTAGCCACTGTAGCCAGCCACAGAGTACATTGTACAGAGTACAGAAATTGAGTGTAGCTAAAGTGTATCGTTTTTTGTTTTTTCGGAAGACGGTCCCCATTTCATCTCATCCACGTTTTTTATATTTTTAAGCATTAATTTCATCACGACGAAGACTTAAAGACTTGAAGACTTATAATTTGAAGACTAAACACTTGACATTGGCAGAAATAGCTGATCCGAGAGATCCGGCTGGTTGCCATTTCATCAAAAGAAGAAGAAGAAGAGTGTAGCTATGGAGTGTAGAGATATGGAGTACAATCTAGAAGTTAAAAAAGTGTCCGCCAAAATGCACTAATTAGGTGACGCCACTGTGCAAAGAGAGTAAATTTAAAGAATTAAAAAAGATAATAATATACTATTATTTATTAAGGTTGCATATAATGTAACAATGTGCGACCTCCTTATATCACTTAAAGAAGAAAATGAAGAAACTTTTGAAAGTCAGTTTTCAAATATGACTGTTCTTGTATCATTTTGTATTATATAAAAGGGAACTGAACTTTGTGTAAATCATAATGTGTTGTGAATTCAGGGAATAATATTGTATTATAAACTTTTGATGATCTTGATGATTTGATTGACCCATGTCAATCTACCGAGTTCTAAATAAATTCTAGGAGTCTACGAGGTCTAGGTTTAATTCTAGGAGTGCACATGCTAACGCGCGTTTCTACAATATAACTACATGTAGTTTATTAAATCTCTATGTCTATGTCAAAGTAATCTACAGTCTTTCAAGTTTATTTGAAGATCAACCCTGCGTACTCTCAAATATTGAAGGTTTAACCAGTAATAGCCTTCAATATTATTTGTTTATGTTTGTCGGACAGGATACTACGCAAAGTTTTTAATATTTAAACCACAATTTAATTATTGCTGTCAGACACTTACTACGCAAAGTTTTAAATTTTTTAACCACAATTTAATAAAAAGAATTAAAACGATATCACACTCTCTTCTCACTCCAGCGCCTACGTGGTCGGTTCTCAAACTATTATTTAGTCATGTTTGACTAAATAATATAAAAATAATATTTGTTCCTCATTGAGGAAAGAAAATATAAGGAGATGCCCTATTCTACTATACGAACAATTCATTAGACAAATATATATAAGATCGACACATATATACAAAAAAGCATTTTGTCTCTTTTTAACTTATGTTTACCTTGGTGTGAAAAGAGAGATAAACATAGTTTAGTGATCACTAATATTGGCAACACTTTTGAGTGACGTCATGCACTTGTCAATTCGTGACCGGCGACGCCATTGTATGCACCAAGTTCTGAGATAGATCTGCTGTCAAGCGGTTGTTGTTGGAAATTTTGTTTTTGTTTTCGTGCCAATTACGGCTTTAAATTTGTTTATAATGTATCCAAGGCTTTGCCCTAAACATGAAAATCATGCCTTCGTGCTCCATTAAACAATCTGGTGCAAGAAAAAACAAGTATCATTGCACATTGACTCTTTACAGGTTAGTACAAAAATGCATTGAAATTGTTCAATATTTTACGATTTTGTTTATTGTATTGTATTAAACATATTCTTTTTATAATTTCCGTAGACGTTTGTTAGTTTTTTGAGGTTCTCAATGGTATTATTTGCTTTGTTTCACTTTGATTTGTTTACATACGATTTAGGATAGTGATGATAGAGTTAAAGTGTCGATACTTATATTATTATATAAAAAAATATGTTAACATGGTGTTTTCTTCATCAGATTTCATGTAAATGAAATTTTAAGAAAGAAATGGATCGAAATCATTGGTTTGGAAAATATAAACCCTCAACATAAAATGTGCTATGTCTGCTCGACGCACTTCCATGAAACATCCTACAACAGAACTCTCGACGTGACGCGATTACGTGACTGCGCAGTGCCCTAACCTGAATGTGTGAATAAATATTGCAAATATTTAAACGTGTTTTATTTACTCAATTTGTTATTTCGCTCAATGTCAACATAATATAAGTACTTTTTATGTTGATATCGGTATCCCAGAACCGTCGGAGCTACGAAAAAATAGGTAAACAACGATATACATTCTCGTTGGTTTGAATGCGGAGGTATTCTGTTCTTTCTTTAGTCTTGTTGCTGATAGAACGGATAGGGCTGTTTTCATAGCCGATAACAAATGGTTTTAAAATAATAATTTGAGAAACCTCACCTACGATCATCTATTCCCAGACTACGGAAAGACCAGGATTTTAGGGATTCCAAGAGTCTCATTTTGGGAGGAGGTGATGTTCGCCTAAAAGGTGGGAAAAGGGAGAGGACTAGCACTCTCCTATCCCACAATGGACTCACCAAACGCTGTAGCACCCCTAATGGCCTACGGCTTCTTGGGTAGAAGCCCAAGAATCGTTTAAGTAATATTTCGCACATATCATATCTAGCCGGGTGTCCCGTGATGGCCAGCTTTCATTTTTGGATTTAAGTCTTAAGTCCATCATTCAAAATTTAATCCATCCATTATATCCATTATAAATAATAAAAAACAATCGGAATGGACTATAATTATTTAATGTTATCGTTATTTTTGCAATTTATTAAATATTTCAGTTAAATATCGATATCGACATTTCGAGTCACTCTACATAGGTAGAACCCTAAAGGCAGCCATTTTATGCGCCAACTTCTTGTGTAGGTAGGCACGATAATTTTGTAGGTATGCGTAGTCCATGTACTGTAGGTCAATGTGTTTGACGTACAATTTTCCTCATAAGAAAGAGCCCATCAAAGATTGTTCTCCTTACCTCCTTACTCCATGAGTGTAGCTCTTTGAGTCAAGTACTTCCAAGTACCTGACAAATATTCGGGATCGGTATCTGTCAATTTCAGCTCCTGTCAACGCATCAAGTTGATTATTGATGAGGAAGAAGAAATTAATAATAAATTAATTAATATCTCCCAACATGTCTGGCGAAGTAGTAGTTGACGCTTTACCGTATATTGACCAGGGATACGATGACCCAGGAGTTAGAGAAGCCGTAAGTATTTATTCACATAACCTAAACCTTGTTTAATAAATTGTTATTGTTTACATGTTGTATACATAAAATACACCCGGCACCATCGCACCTGCAAACTAAACAGAGTCTGTTCTATGAAAACTACTGATAAATATACTTATATATTACTAAACACATACAATACGTACATATTAAATTTAAATTACCCCTAGACACAGACCAAAAAGCACCATGCTCATAACATAATTACGTCAAAATCCCGATTATCCCGATCAAATAACGGAAGGCGTAGTCCGGATAATCAATTTAATGTCAAATCAAACCATGTAATAATTAATATAAATCTTTATTATGTTCAGAGTTTTACATATGTGGGTGGTCTAAGAAGTTTCCGAACCAACAGTGATATATTACATTTTTTCTTATTTTATATTGCTACATAGTTTCCTTTAACTCTACATACTTCTCTCAGCAATGCACAATGCAAATATGAATAGCTACCTTCACTAGTATTTTTAACAAGTGCTGTTATCTTCACCTTGAGATCTGAAACTTTTCATACCACCTAGTATTAATGAATGATTAGATAAAACTTGTATTAATCTTTGACACGAGTCTGTGACAACTTCTTCAAATGCAAATATGATTACTCCTGTATTAGACCACTTCTCGTTACAACCAGTTCGAGGAAAAACATTCTGTTTATGACCATTTCATGTTATGGCTATCTCCAGTACAGTCTCAAGTAGGTACACAGATCCTTTGTGGCACCAATGGTTAAAAACATGAGTACCAAAAAACCCAGATCACATTTGTGGTCTTTTTAAAGAAGGCAATACATTATGATATTTGTCCTTTAGATCCTTTTATAATCAATATCTATAAATATACAGCCATAGGATACAACTTGTTTGTTTGTTTTACCAGGCCATTTCTGCACTTGGCCTATTGATTGGGCCCTCATAAGTGAGTTTGTCATCTTCCTACTCCAACCATCCTAGATCATCCCAGAAGCTTAGGAGCCTTTTCAGGTTGCTACATGCTTACGGGAGTGATGTTGATTGGATCTGTTGATCTGCCATTCTGTGAGAACGTGATGTGGTGTTTCTTCTGCATCCATGCATCCCCTGCACAGAGTGCTGTCTGTTGCGCCTATAGTGAATAGGTGCTTGTTTAGTCAGCTTAGGATACCTGTGACCTTCCTGAGACTGTCCCTTTTAGTCTAATCTAATTTAGACCGTGGGAGGGCCACGCTTCGGCATGAATGGGCCAGCTCGACTGGAGTGATACCACGGCCTCACAGAAAACCGGTGTGAAATAGTGCTTGCGCTGTGTTTCACCGAGTGAGTGAGGATACCGGAGGCCCATACCCCAAGCCCCTCCACCTATTTCCCTCCCCCCCATCCCCCAAAGGCCGCAACGCACTTGTGACGCTTCTGGTGTTGCAGGTGTCCATGGGCGGCGGTAATCGCTTACCATCAGGCGATACGTCTGCTCGCTTGCCCGCCAATTCCATTAAAAAAAATACAGGTTGCGGGTTAGTCTTTTTGATGCTACCGGACATGCACTTTTTGTTTGCCTGCATCCTTCATTACATATGATACAACTAGTAAATACAGATACAATTCAATGTAAACATTTATGTGTGTTATTATTTGTAAGGCGCTGGCTATGGTAGAAGAAGAATGCAGAAGATACAGACCGACAAAGAACTACCTAGAAAATGCTGGCCCTGAGCCCAGTACAGCTTTCGAAACTTCAGCGATACAAAGGGAGATGGAAAGAGTGCAACAAAGGCTCCCAATGGAACCATTATCGATGAAACGGTATGTATTATTAATAATATTTTGTGATAATTTTTTTTCTTTAAAAATTCATCTTCAGCTAGGAATATATCCTATATATATTTAGCTAGGTATAATCCTGTCTCATGGCCGCATGGGTAGTGTCACAGAAGTCTCGGCTTCTGCCACCTTCGGCCAAATCCTAGAATAAATGTAGTTTTCAGCAATAAATATAGTGATTCAAGAGGAAAGCTTATACTATGAGTAATACATGCATATTTTATACCTTAGGAGAGCCACGCTTCGGCATGAATGGGCCGGCTCGACCGGAGTGGTATCACGGCCTCACTGAAAACTGGTGTGAAATAGCGCTTGCACTGTGTTTCACGGAGTGAGTGAGGATACCGGGGGGCCATAACCCTACCCCATCCCCCAAAGGCCGGCAACGCACTTGTGACGCCTCTGGTGTTGCGGGTGTCACGTCTGCGTCAGGTGATACGTATGCTCGTTTGCCCCTATAACATAAAAAAACAAGATAATCCCAGAATTTCAAAGACTTCGATGCGAATCCGTGCTGGGTCGCTAGTAATTTATTTAAAACTGCTATTATTACAGTTATGAACTACCTCCACCACCGGCTGGTCGTCTCGGCGAGCCCACAGCCTGGACAGAATCAGTAGACAACTCACATGCACAACTCTCCCATCAAGCGATCAGAGTGTTGAACCTGGAACTACAGCTGCAATATGGCTCAGAGGCCTGGAGATCTTACCTCAACACATTACAAGCCCTGGTGACCAAAAGTCAGAATGTGCATGGTCAGTTAAGGTGAGTTTCTCAAACGTCCTTGCTGATGGCGCAGTGGTAGCGTACGCGACTCTTGTGGATGAGGTCTCAGGTTCGATTCCCGGGTCGGACCAAATGTTTGCGTGATTTGCAAATATTTATTTAAGAGTTTGGGTGTTTTCTATGTATATGATTTTGCTTAAATATTCAGCAATTTGGGGTGAAACCAGAAAGAAAACCAAACAAAAAATAATTATGATCTAAAATCACTGATTTATGACTTTCGGATCTTGTGACATCCATAGAATGCATAGGATAGGTGACGGTCTGAATTCTCCGTCACCACATGATTAAAACATGCGTAATTCTTACAGAAAACAGATCGCGTCCGTCAATTGGGAGCGCAAACGTTCACAAACGGCGAGTGGCGCGCGCCTGAGGGCGTTGAGAAGACGCTGGGCTCAACTCGTGTCTGATAATTATCGTCTCGAAAGAGCTATCATGCAGCTGGAAATACAGCTACAGAAGGTAATGTTTAAGATGGAATTTGTAAAATAATGTCAGCATAAGAATTGACCGATCTTTAAGTTATTATTCTGAGTATTTATTTATAGAAAGATTTTTCCAATCGGACCAGCGCTTCCTGAGATTAGCGCGTTCAAACAAACAAACAAACTCTTCAGCTTTATAATATTAGTATAGACTAGCTGACCCACGCAACCTCGTTTACGTCTCCTATTGTACGTAGCGTGAATTTTCCCCCGTATTTGAAACTTTTTCATTGGTGCTCCGCTCCTATTGGTCGTAGCGTGATGATATATAGTCTAAAGCCTTCCTCGATAAATGGGCTATCCAACACTGAAAGAATTTTTCAAATCGGACTAGCGGTTCCTGAGATTAGCGCGTTCAAACAAACAAACTATTCAGCTTTATAATATAAGTATAGATTGGAAAGTGACTCCTGTCTGTATTTCTGTTATGCTTTCATGGCTTAACCGATTTCAATGTGGCATGGAGATACTTTGATTCTTGAGGACATAGCCTACTCTTTACCGCGACTCTGAACCGACACACACGCGGACGGAGCCCCGACTGGACTTGAGAAAGAAGTTAGACAAAACCATGGTATAACAATACAGGTATGACATTCCGAAAACTACCCAGGGTGAGTCACTATCCAGTTACCACTTTATAGCAACATAACATAAAATGATGGAAACATTTTCAGCCACCATTCTATTTAAAAAAATGTAAAATGCAATTAAATTTTTGTTTTGTGTACTAAATCAAACAAAATATTTGAATTTAAATATATATGACTAGCTGACCCGTGCCCACTTCGTTGGGCGGTAAACATTTTTTTCTCCGACTTACTTTGCAAATTCAGCTACCACGAATAATTCTTTCCACTTTTCGGGTTATTATATAGCCTATGTCACTCCCAAATAACGTAGCCTTCTATTGGTAAAAAAATTTTCAAAATCGGTTCAGTAGATCCAGAGATTACCCCTTACAATTTAACAAATATACAAACACACAAACTTTACCTCTTTATATAATAGTGTAGATAACGTAAAACTTTATTGTTCTATCGAATTCACAAAGGGAATAATAGTGGTTGGGGAGTTATTATTTCACACTACTGGTAACACTGAAACGTGCTATGTCAGCGATAGTGATGATGACGTCATCTCGTCCGCTATGTATCTCGGAATGCCATACCTGTATTGTTACAACAAGGACAAAACAATTGTTTTGTTTTTTATATTGACAGGTAAAGGTTACTGGAGGCCCTTTCCTCCTCCCTATTTTTGGAGCAGAATAGCTTTCAAAGGGAGTATAGTGTCTAAGTTGCAGGTTCCATAGACAGTTCGTCATTTTTTATCAAGGTGATACGAATGATTGCTCCTTTTGGCTTCGAGGGGATCCGGGGGAATAATATTTTTACTACTGTAGGGTTAAATTTATTATTTATTGATGAGTTTATCTAACAAGTTTTTTTTTGTTTTAGGCTAAAGGCGAGGCTCCTTCCGATGATGGTGATCAAGATGACTTAGAATCAGTCAAAAATCTACCCGACAAACTCAATTCGGAAACAGAAAAAGAAGTACAAAAGAAGATTGAGGATATGTTTGCTGATTAGTATAATACATACATAGTATAGGTATTTAAGTGCAAAATAAATAATAATTCTCAAATTTATCTTGTTTTAGTTTATATATATATATATATATATGATAAATAAATGTATGTAACTATTTTCGTATATAAAATAGAAATATAAAAAATGTAACATAAAATTATGACATGCTAGTTGTTGCCCGCGGCTCCGCCCGCGTATATGTCGGTTATCCGCGGCAAATAGTAGCCCATGTGTTATTCTGATGTATAAGCTATATTACTGTAAAGTTTCATCCAAATCCGTTTAGTAGTTTTTGCGTGAAAGAGTAACAAACATCCATCCATACTTGCAAACTTTCGCGTTTAAAATATTAGTAGGCTTTCTGAACCTAACAAACGGAAAAATCTTTGTATTGCATCATACTCCCTCATCCGCCATACTCACCAGACCTTGCATCTACCGACTATTACTTTTTCCAAAATTTACACAACTTTTTAGTGGGTAAAAAATTCAATTCCCGAGAGGCAGTACAAAATGCCTTTGAAGAGTTTGTTGCCTCCCGTCCAGCCGATTTTTACAAGAAGGGCATCAATAAACTGCCAATGCGTTGGCAAAGATGCGTCGATTGCATGGGTGATTACTTCGAATAACAGAAATAAAAAAGTTAGAAGGTAGTAGAGCCACGCTGATTTCAGCACGAACGGGCCGGCTCGACCGGGGCGGTACTACCCTCGCACAGAAAATCAACGTAAAATGACAGCGTTCGTGCTGTCGTGTTTCGTTGGTGAGTGCGAGACCGGAGGCCCAATTAGTCTAGTCAACAAGTTCCATACCTGTTGACTAGACTAAAAGATGCAGCAGCATCACTAGGCCGCCATAGTGTGGGTCGCCATACTGCATTGTCTGCATTCGCAATGAGTATGGTGACCACCACTCTTGGATTCTGCTTATGTTTTCCATCAGGCAGAGTAGAGTCATTTTGGCGAGCCAAACATAAAAACAAAAAAAAAAAAGTTTGAAAAAATAAGTACTTTCACTTATTGCATACAAAATAGCAATTTCATAGGTAAAGACCTATTATTATGTAGTTGTAGATACTTATTAGGAGAAAGAAAAAGATTGTGAATATGAGAACTTATATTCCTGAACGCAATATATTTTTACTCGATTGTCATTTGTCGTCATGTCATGTCTGTATGTCATTTGAGTTTTATTTTACTGAAAAATGGCGGACGATGCATCGAGTAGTAGCGCTTGCACCGGCAATTTATTAGATAACTCAATAAATCAGGATGAGTTGATCATGAAACAACAGCGAGAGATAGAGAAAGAGGTGGGCGAATCGAAACTTTTAAGCCGTTGCTAAAAAACTTTGTTGTTCCAAAAACTTGACCCTGTGATTTTGACATTGGGTTGTTTGTTTTGCAGATATCCGATGCGATACCGCTCGTTGGCGAGCTCGAACCATTGTCCTCGTTAGAAAAAGAATACAACGAAGATCCAGTGTACCTTTTAAAAGTTAAAGACTTGTCCTCTAAATATAAGAATATTAGGCGTACTCGTCCCGACGGCAACTGTTTCTTTCGAGCGTTCTCTTACGCGTATCTAGAACATCTACTGACGAATAAAAGTGAATATGAGAAATTTTATGAGATAGCTAAAAATTCTAAAGAGATTCTAGTAGCACTAGGGTTCTCCCAGTTTACGGTTGAAGACTTCTATGAAACGGTAAGATGGAATTTTAATTTTGAGGTTAGGTTTGTATTTGTTATTGTTTTCTTTTGGTGCTACTGCATATGCTATAATTAGCCCAAAATATTTTTCTGAATATTATACACATATTAAGGTAGTTCTAAAATTATGTATACTTTTATACATATGTAATTTTGTATAACATGTTATGTTGGAAAAACCTATTGTATTCAAATGTGTACTCGAATATTCTAGATAAACACTATCTATACAAATAAATAAAATTGGAGTGTCTGTTTGTAATATTAAAATAACCGCTTTTTACTAAATGCATATGTATGTATACACAGTACATATACCAAAATATTTTTTCATAAGCCAAGTACTGTAGCTCTTTAGTGCTTGCTTACAGAGACAATTAAAAAAATAAATAAACAGAAGGTTTCATAGCTAAACATGTAACTAGAATATACAAAGATTTAAGTAAAGAACACCACAGGTTAACATTTAAAACTATCATCAGAATACTTTTTTTTTTTACTTTTTAACCGACTTCAAAAAAGGAGGAGGTTCTCAATTCGACAGTGGATAACTTCGTCGTTTATGAACCGATTTTGATGATTCTTTTTTTAATGGAAAGGAGATATCCCAACGGTGGTACCAATGATAAAGACACTAAGATCTGTGGTGGCATCCAAGACAAATCTTCGAACTTTAAAGTCGGTTTTTGTTAAAATTTTACTTGTGTAAATACACTATCAATCTACCTTTCATAATACAAGCTTTGCGTAGTTTGTAACTGTTTTGTCTGAAAATTATTTTTAATTGCTATACCAACCTATAGGGTCAGTTGGTATACAAGGCCAAAACCTTCTTTTAATGGGAGGCCTATGTCCAGCAGTGGACTATTAAACTCTTTAATACTTACGATGATATTTGAATATTTGTAGGTCATTTACTGTAATATAACATCTCAATATTTCTAGTTTATGGAGGTGGTGCAGAGAGTAGGCGAGCAAGCAGGAGGTTCTCCAGAATCACTAGACACTATCAGGGCAGAGTTGCACGATAAGTTCAATAAGCAGGGCTATTCTGATTACATAGTGGTGTACCTCCGTCTTGTCACATCAGGACAACTTCAGACTGAGCAGGATTTCTACCAGAATTTTATCGAAGGTCCTCGCACAGTTACTGAGTTCTGCAGACAGGTAAATTCATACATTTATACACTTAATTTAAACATTTTGATCACTAGGGATGCCTATTCACATACTGTCTACTGCTGTCTTTGGTGTAGTAAACACATATTCATTTGACATAGGCACCATTTCAGAATGGTAGACATACACCCAAACTAAACGGTTCAGCTCTTCCTGTGCCAATCAGTTAAATTCTGAAACTTGTGTGTATGTGGTTCCCTCCTACTACGATTCCGGGTCTTTAAGCGGAGAGTGAAAAAGCGTCTCATTAGCCATTGCATTGTTTTACCCAGCTTATTTATCTCCAATTTTGATTTTTCTAGGAAGTTGAGCCGATGTATAAAGAATCTGACCACATTCACATAATAGCCCTGAGCAATGCACTTAACGTCGGCGTCAGAGTCAGATATATGGACCGTGGTGAGGGCAGTCAGGTCTGTACATTAATTTCATTTTTTCTATCATACAGTGAGTATGTGAACGTTACACCTTATGCACTTTAAATAGTATGTAATCACAAAAAAGTATATAACTTTTACACACATTTACATTTGCTATACCCTATTCAACTTCCTCTGAGACAAAAGGTAAACAAAGAAACCAATGTTTCTCAAACGAGTTGATCTAGAGTAAACATGGCCGATGTAACCAAACTAATTACAAAATTTCACATTTGTACGTAAATTATTTGCCTTATCACTACTCTTCAATTTAGTAGTGTTACAATACGTTCAAAGTTTGGAAACAGCTACAGTTTTAGGTGTTTTTAATGTCACTTTTTAGTCAGTCCACTGTGAACTCAGAAAATTTGGACAGTTGCAATTATTTTATTTTTTAACACACGTATTTCCGTTGTACTTGACACTGGCAAAATTTTTGACATCGGCACAGTTTGCCTTTTTCCAAGAAAAAGAAAGAAAATGTCACTTTTTTTATTGATTCACGATGCATATAAAATTTGACCTATTAAAGAACCTTTTTCTGGTTTCTTTACCTTTTGTCTCAGAGGAAGTTGAATAGACTATAGTGTAGTAACTGCCTTGGTAGCGTATGCGACTGCTGTTGAGGTCTCGGGTTCGATTCCCGGGTCGGACCAAATGCAAATATTTGTTTCGGACTTTGGGTGTTTCTATGTATAATATGTATGTATTTACAAAAATTTTAACAAAAACAAAAACCGACTTAAAGGTTCGACTCGATTTCTCTTGGACGCCATCATCAGATCTTAGTGTCCATATCATGGTACAACCGTTGGGATATCTCCTTTCTATTAAAAAAAGAATCATCAAAATTGGTTCTTAAACGACGAAGTTATCCGCGAACATATACACACATCAAAAGTGTCTAGGGATCAAGCATTTTTATGCGGATTTCTTGAGATTGAGATGTGGCTTTGGCCCTGGCCTGCTCAGTCGCCAGACTTGAACCCGATTGAGCATGCATGGGATATGCTACAGAGAAGAGCTCTGCCGAATATGGAGGGTATCCAGTCGCAAGAAGACCTTTTTTTGTTGTTGCAACGAACATGGGCGGCCATTCCACAGCGTGATTTGGATGAACTCATTTTGAGTATGCCAAACCGATGTTCTTGTGTTAGTGTTCGCGGTAGAAAGATTAGGATTATTAATTGTTTAAGTTACCTAATAAAATTTTAAAGAAAACTGTTATTTCAGTCTTTTTTTCGAACTTTAATGTTAGTGGTTCAAATGTCAAAAATCCTTTTATTAGGAAAATGGCAAATTTCTTTATTAATGCAAAGGTGACTTGGTTTATCGTTACTGTGACAAACGAAAACACTTTATTTGATGAATCCTTAAAGAAAATTTTAATTAATATCAATCAGGAGAAAAGTTATTGCAAAAATATATGTTGATCCCTAGACACATATGTTGATCCCTAGACACTTTTGATGTGTGTATATAGACCCGACAGACGTTGTCCTGTCTACACGTCTTTAATTTGAAAATTTTCAAAAATTAATTAAAAAAACATTGTCCAGCGGACAAAATTGTGAATCTAAACCATTCCCAGATCCCCTTGAACACACACAAAAAATTCATCAAAATCGGTCCAGTCGTTTGAGAGAAGTTCAGTGACATACACACTCACAGAAGAATTATATATATAAAGATATATATATACGGTCGAATTGAGAACCTCCTCCTTTTTTGAAGTCGGTAAAAAAAAAAAGAGTATATATGTATTTGTATCAGTTGTCTAGTACCCATAACACAAGCTGTGCTTACTTTGGGACTAGATGGCGTTGTGTGTTAAATGTCCGAAATATTTATTTTATTTATTACATTTGATTAAATTAATTCTTATTTGATGTCATTCTTATTAGTTTTATATTGATAAATATATGAAAATGATTTTGAGCTTGTGTTCTCTCCAAAAACTCAAAATAGTTCTGCACTGATAGAGCTCAGATGAGTGTCCCATAAACGTGACGTGATAGTGACCATCTCTGAAGTCCTTAAAATATAGTGTTGATGTTTTGCACTTCATTTGTGCTAAAACTGACAGGTGAAAAGTGAAATTAAAAGGTGATCTATATTATTATTATAGACCCGAAAGTTTGTAAGTATGGATGGATGGTGGTTTGTTACTCTTTCACGCAAAAACTACTGAACGGATTTGGATGAAACTTTACAGCAATATAGCTTATACATCAGAATAACAAATAGGCCACTATTTGCCGCGATAACTGACATACACGCGGGCGGAGCCACCGGCAACTTTTTGCCATTTCTTACTGAGATTAAGTTCTATTTAAGGGACTATAGTGTCCTAAACACTTAAATAGACTCAGGTTATTCCATATTTTTAAATACATTATAAAAACAATTTGTTTGCAGGTGATGGCGCACGACTTTCCAGAAGGATCTAAGCCTCTAGTGCATTTGTTGTACCGTCCTGGCCACTATGACATTCTGTATGCGTGATGCGGTAAACATAACCTCTCTAACAATAATACACTTTAATTAACTTACGTATAACCTGATTTTTATTTATTTACTGTTTGAATCCTCTTTATGATCAAGTTTAATAATTTTCAGCGCGAGTTGGAGTATTTTGCTGCTAAAATGCTTACATGTACAGAATTCAATAAGAATCGGTGCAATCTATATATTATACAGCTGAATAGTTTGTTTGTTTGAACTCCACTCTAACGTCCGTGGCAACACGCGTTGCCAAAACAAAAACCCTCTCAAACGTCCGTGGCAACACGCGTTGCCAGCGCGCGCAACGGCGCACAGTTGAATTTAAATCGTATCCTCTGAGAAACAGGGTACTGTTTGGTAGATTTTCATTGCTTCAATGTGTAGCTAATAAACTAATTCGAGTATAGAACACCAGAGGGCCGTGGATTTAATTTGATTGGACCATGAGATTTGGCCGCTTCAGTTGACCCGCGTTCCGCTTGAGTGTCGTGCGCGAGTGTTGTTGTGCGCTAAGGACCACCCGCAGTTAAGTCGTAAGTACTATAGTTTTATCGTATTTAACTTCCAAGTGTTATGCATTAAAACAAACTAGATGAATTGGGCTTCACGATGATGTTTACATATTACAGTTGTATGTAATAAATCTATATTAATTTTAGCTTTAAACTATTGATGCTTCGAACAAAATGAAGATGATTTTCGTTTTGACCAATTTTAGTATTGTTTGCACATATTTTATACACAACTATATACAAAATATCAAATTAGATTTCGTAATAAGCAAAATAATATCTATATTTCATAAAAACATGTTAAATTCATTGAAGATTCCTCAATAATATATATGTGTTCGTCAGAATTTAGGCGTGGCAACAGTTGTTGCCACGGACGTTTGAGCAAACGGTCTAAATAAGGTTCGCTATTAACGTTAAAATTCTATTTGCAACATTTTTTGTTTTTTGTTTTATATTATTGCGTGTAGATAGGACCTTTTTACCGTTTAAAGTCATAATATATATATGTTATCGATCTTCTTTCTAAAATAATTCTGTTTAAAATACACACTGTGACTTTTTTCAACAACAGATTACGGGAGTAGGACGGCCTTAGGTGCGGCCATTTTGGTATTATTTCGCTTTAGCGAATAAGTCGAAAGCGCTAAAATTTGCACCCAAAAAATATGAATTATTATATAATATAAAAATATTATTTAAATACTTAGAAATAATTAAATATAATAATTTATATGCCATTAGAAAGGGAAATAAGTCTAGTTTGTTGTGAAATTATTTTATTGACAAAAATATAACAATCCTCCTTGTAATGTAAAAAGAAAGTTTTTTTTTTTTTTTTTGTTTTCTGAATACTACGTTTAACCCGACTTTACGCATTATATATAGAAATTTGCTATTAAACAATGTAGATAAGTTTATTCTATATACTTTTAACTTTCTTTTCGTATCTCTTTATTTATTCTAGCTTCTACGGTTAAGTAGCCATGTAGGTTTTTATTGCGGTTCAGTTCAGTTCAGTATTATACAGCTGAATAGTTTGTTTGTTTGAACGCGCCAATCTCAGATACCGCTGGTCCGATTTGAGAAATTCTTTCAGTGTTGGATAGTACATTTATCGAGGAAGGCTATAGGCTATATATCATCACGCTACGACCAATAGGAGCGGAGCACCAATGAAAAAGGTTTTAAAAACGGGGGAAAATTATCACGCTACGGACAATAGGAGACGCAAACGAGGTTGCGTGGGTCGGCTAGTATAGTATATAAATTGAAAGCAGTGTGGCGACCGCTTAAACCATTTTTTTTAACGTGTGAAAATCCCCTCAGGTCGCACCCCACCGGGGCTTGCGGCGGGGCGGTGTGTCAGACTCGAACCGACTAAAACCACACGGTGTGCCACTCTGCGCCTGTGAAGGGAAGAATCCGGGAACTGCAGTTATTAACACGTCCGGTCCCCTCTCAGCGCTTGCCCGCACAGAAGCGGGCACCGTCACCTGATGGACTGATGGAAAATGTTTCAATAATTTAGCCGTAGGACACTATTTTTCGTTTTTGAATTTTACTACACGATGTTGTTGGGTCAATGACCAATGTTACCTATCGTCGCCGGGTCGCGCCTTCGATCAAATATATTATAGATGCACAGTTCCAAAAGTAAACAAAATACTGTCCACGCTTCTGTATGTACTTAGGTATATGTATACCACTTGAGATATAGCGAAAAAAGTCCTGAACTGATATACAGCTTAACCTAATTTTAACTTTAAGCAATTGACGTACGGACGGAAATAAATCCATATTAAATTCACTACATATTACCTTCTAGTTCTATAACACGATAGGACAATAAAATTTTATGACTCTCACAAAAATCAGAAATAAAACAACACATGCCCAAAAACAAAAGTATTGAAAAATTTAACTTAACGTATTAGAATAAAGCACATAATAGTACAAAGTATAACGAGAGTTACATTCCACTGACATTAAATAGTGTGTTCGCGTCTAATCGCTTCTATTTGGCACATGGAAAAAAATGGAGTTGCTTAGGGTACTTTTCGATTTAAAAAAAAATACGTTAGTTAGTTGGATGGACCAACACATTCATAATTAATTCTTCACAATTTTTTTATTTCTTCTTTATATTCTGATAGCTAAAAGATTGAATAGAATTTTACTATAAATTATGATATGTAATAATTTAATATGGAATATTCCACCCAGATATTAGACCTTCTATACCTACGTGCCTGTATTTATACATATTATATTGCACTGTTCCATAAGTTGGACTTTACCTAAACAGTAATCATCAAAGATATTTTATATTCCAACTTACAAGGTTTTTCAGATATTTACGAACAGACATACATATAATTTTAAATTTTGGTAATCTGGTATAGACCAACATTTATAAACAGTTTGCAATTTTGTCAAAAATACATACATGCAGATCGAATTAATAACCTCCTTTTTTAAAGTCGGTTAAATATTCTTAGTAGAATATTATACCTACCTGTGAAGTTGGTAAGGCTGTCTTTTTTATTCTCCTGAATAAATAAATTTCGAAAAACAAAAACAAATCTTCAATTAACCTAAAAAATTGTAATGGCGACTCCATCATTTTCCTACTGACTTTGTTCGCTAGCACTAGGCTTGTCTTTTTTTCTCTTATGAGCATCGCGCGTGAGTGTGAAAGGGATGGATGCGTACATTAGAAGCCGTTCTAAATCATAAATTTTATCAAAATATTAGTAAAATTAGCTTTAAAGCATAACGAAAATACACCAATATGTTAGATTAAAGATAGACTTACTGAAAATATGATATTCCATCCTTCTTTTGCACTTTTAGAGTGTAATTTTTACAATTTTTTGTGTGTAAACACGAGCGCGGCCACCAAGCGAATGAGAGCGAAACAAGGCATATTGTTGTTTTATGCCTTGTTTTGCCGGTGCCACTTTTTAAGCGGCAACAGTGCATCTATGATATATTTGATCGAAGGGTCGCGCCATCGCACGCGCTCCCTTTGAACCAGCCGCCGCCGCCGCGCGCTGCCATCGACGCGAGAGCCCTGTGTTTACCTAATAGGTATTTTGTAGTGATTTTATAGTGACGTGACATTAGTTAGTTAAGTTTTTAACATAACCTTAATTAAGTTTGTTAGTTGATACGTTACGTTATGTTATTTTGTGTGAATTTAAATGAAACAATGCCTCGACTCAGCTATGCACTTCTACGGCTAGTGAATAATTTACTACGGATAAAATATTAATTTACGGATAATGTTCGTTTATCCTACTACCTACTAATAGTCGGATTATTGTACAAACTTATCAAGGAGATACGAGAATAGAGATGCCACGAATATTCGGCAAGTATTCGGTATTCGGCCACTTTTTTTCGTTATTCGGCCGAATATTGCAAACTATTCGGCCGAATACCGAATAGCAATATCATAAAGAAAAAACTCAAAATAATACTCACAAAGATGTTTATTTAACAGACAGTTACCTACCAGTGGTAGGTTATGATGAATATAATTTTTTTTAGCATTTGTCGATAGGAGACGATTGCGTTTTTTTTCATAAATTATTCCTGCTTCCGAAAACAACCGCTCAGTATACACTGCTACCGGGAGATTATAAATAAATCTTAGCAAATTGTGAAAGGGTTGGATATAGGTATGATGATTATATATGGTTATTAACTGCTGTGCTTGAGGTCTCGATTTCGATTCCCGGGACGGACCAAATGTTTGTATGATCTGCAAATGTTTGTTCGGAGTTTGGATGTTTTGTATGTATAATATGAATCTATTTACAAAAAAAAACTTCGTTTAAAAAAACCGACTTCAAAAACTGAAAAGTATAAAATAACTTAATTTGTATGTGCAACCTATTCATTGGTTTGAATTCGGCGCCACGAGCGTCAACGACGTCACCGACACTTCGGTTGTTTTGTCCTACGCGGAGAGCAGCTATCCCGCTCAAGGTCACGCGCGGCGAGTGCGGTACCTACTATTACATTTTGGCTCGGCACCGACTTCAAACCTATGAATAGGTAGCACATACAAATGAAGTTATTTTATACTTTTCAGTTTTTGAAGTAGGTTTTTTTTGCTGCCTCGGGACTGCCTCTAGGACTGCCTCGTTGGTCTAGTGGTTAGCGTAAGCGACTGCAGATCAAGAGGTCTCGGGTTCGATTCCCGGGTCGGACTGCTGTTGGGTTTTTCTTACAAGAAATTCTAAATAGCAGCCCGGAGTATGGAATATGGCGGTGTTTCCCGCCCGTGCCTCGGAGAGCACGTTAAGCCGTCGGTCCCGGTTGTCATGAACATCTATGGCAATCGTTATTGGGAAGTCTGCGCCCTCAAATATACTGACAACTAGTTCAATCATCGAATTTAGTTCGCCCTCAGGGTTGCGGAGGTCCGATGCCAGTCGCTCCGTGTAAAAACTGATATTCAGGTAAAACCGGTTGAACTGGTAGCCGACCCCAAATCTTGGGAATAATAAAGGCTAGGAAGAAGAAGAAGAAGTAGGTTTTTTTTTTATTTTTCACTTTTTAGTCTTTCTCAAGTCTCTCATCATCATTTCACCTAAGTTCAAGTTGAAAGAATACGACTAAAGGTAACATACAACATACTGTATAAATAAATATTTCGGACATGATGTCTACAGAATATGAAGGCATGCAGACAATTGCCTTAACTTTATTGCAGGCGCTCACGTAAATTTGAGGGTTTCCTTCGATTTCCTTGGGATCCCATTATCAGATCCTGATATGGTGACCATGGGACCACATGGGGAGCATACCCTTTCGAATACAAAAATAATTTTCAAAATCGGTCCACAATTGACGGAGTAATCAATGTACATACATAAAAAAAACCGATGAAATTGAGAACCTCCTCCTTTTGGAAGTCTGTTTAAAAGTATATATGTATTTATAACAGTTGTCTAGTACCAATAATACAAGCTCTTCTTATCTTGGGACTAGATGGCGTTGTGTTAAATGTCCGGAATATTTATTTATTATTTACATTATTTAGCTTTTCTCGAACAAATGGTGACATTTCTCATGGTAATCAATCACATTAAAATTAATATTTAGTATACAGTACGTACAGTATGATTCACTAACATCAACAAATAAAGCGTGTTGTGACACGACCGCGACCTAATCACCAATGAAACAATACTGCCCGCGCCTACGTAGTACTTCAGCGATGCAAGTTTTAACTCGTAGCTTACGAGTCGTGACTAGTTGTGACTTGACACCCACGGAAAGTACTAAGTGTTGCCGAATATTCGGCGCTTCGGCCAAGAGCCTCGCCGAATATTCGGTATTCGGCCGAATAATTATTCGTGGCATCTCTAATAGAGATAATGCTCTTACAGCTGTAACCTCGATACGAGATGACCTAATTTAAAACCTTGTGGTTTTTGGTTTTCGATTTTTTTGTGATTATTATGGTGACTGTGTAATTTAAAAAAACGTGAATACATAATATAACTTGTGCTATTTAGCTTACGTGTCGATTAAGTAGGTAGGTATCTACTTTATAAACCTTCGTCGCGCGTAGTTCGGTGCTTTAGGTACTTATTTTACGGCCGCCCGGCGGCGCCGCGCCACTCAGGTAATTGAACTTAAAATACAAATGGTGTCCTTATTGGTTTTAATTTTTAAGATATTTAGTTTGAAAATTTTGATTTTTTTATATTCGTTTTCGGATAATTTAAACAATCCTAAAGTAAACCAATACATTTAAATAGCCCACGGTTTTGTTTAATGTCGCATTGTCATATCCACCCTGTATACGTAAAGAAATATAACTGTATTTAAAAAAAATATCACAGCAATAAAACAATAATATCTAAAAATGACATTTATTGATTATTCAATAACCATCAATCAGTTTTGCTTAGAAGCTTGGAATGCGGTCCAACATAAAATAAAGAAGATGTCCTTATAGTAACGTTAGTAAGAAATTATCTGCAAAAATATACTCCGTCGGGTTCCCGCCGCGGTTTCATTTCCGCAAAGAATGCCTTTATATCCTCTTCTTTAACAACTTCCCTTCTATCTTTAAAACTCTTCAGGAAATCTAACAACTTATCTCTCATTTTATTGTACTCAGTCAAGGCGTTTATTTGCTGTATTCTGTCTAAAGACGAAAGCGCTTGAAGCCCTTTCTCGTATTGCGATGCGATACCATCTATGTTAGCTTTCCCTAAACTCTCGTAGAAGGACACTGTATCTTCTAAGTCAGTTAAAAACAGAACATTCAGGCTTTTATACATCGATATGCATTCGCCACAAGTGCAAAGCTTTTGCCGAAAGTTTGATGGCCAAAATGTTGCGCCTTTGTAAACTTTCTTGACTCCTTTAGGCCTCTCACACTTAGATGAGTCCAACTTGACTTTTTTTGGAGATGATTCTTCTGTAATACTAAGTTTCCTTTTATTCTCATTTGTATTTCCAGTCGTGTTAGAAGCATTGTCTTCATCATTCTTGTTTCCATCAGTTTCCACTTTACTTGTGTTATCTGTTTCATTTAAAGCTTCGTTTACATCACCATTAACAAATTTATCTGAAACAACAGATTTTTCAACTGTATCAATTAGAGATTCATCTGTAGTTTTATTTTTTGAATCTATTGTTTCAGTAGTGTCAACAATATTAGATTCATTATTTTCAGAGCCATCTTGAACCTCGTTATTAACTTTATTTTCAATTTCTGAAGGTTCATTTTGACTTGAACCGTCAGTCATTTCCATATCTGCATCAGTATTTTTATTACTATCAGCTGTTGAGCTCTCTATGCTCTCAGGTTTATTTTCCTTTGTTTGTTTTTCACATATTTCTGCGTCATTCGTTTCTTGGGTTACTTCATTTGCTTGCAATTCGTCCCTAGTCTCTTTAGATTCAGAATCCTTTGCTGCAGTGTCAGATTCTAACAAAGCATCGATGGCGTCCATAACCGCATCAGTTTTATCGTCCACATTATCTTTTGCTAATGACTCCTGTGATTTGTCAACTCCAATATTGCCAGACTTGGGTACGGTTTTTGCATCAGAACCGTTGATTGTTTGTTCTGAAAGAGATGCCTCACTTTTGTCATTGCTGTTATCTGGACTAATACTGTCTTCTTCTTTCTTATCATTTTCTGTCTCCTCTACAGTTGAAGATTCTTCTAAAGGATTATCAGATGTCTTAACATTGGCAGCAACTTCTGTTTCATTTTTATCAGTATTTACATCACTGGTAGATTGTTCATCTGTTTCTCTTTGTTCATTGGTAGTGTCACTGTTTGCGTTGGTACCTTCCATTTTATCATCTATAGTGGCATCAGAAGCTATTTCATTTTCTTTCTGAACTTCTTCTTTAGAGTCATCTTTATTGGCATTGTGTGCAGTTTCTTTAGTTTCTGAGGAGTCAGGTTCTTGGTTTTCATTGTCAGTATGAATGTCGTCAGTTTTTGTCCTGTCCTCTAATGCGGCTTCAGTTAGTTTGGTTTCATTCTCTTCACTTGCTTTCGTTTTTTCTAGAGGTGTACAATCATCGTCTTTAGCATTAGACTCATTTTTTGCAGAATTGTTATCTTTCTCATCTGCCATATCTACATCTCCATTTAAACTAAGCGTTTTATCTTCAGTATTTGTAATTGCTTTTGCTACATCACCATTTACTGTTACTACATCAACAATTTCAACATTAACAGCTAAGTTACTATAGTCGTGCAAAAAGTCATTTTTGTTCATGCACGCCTTGCAAATCATTTCTGAATACTGATCATTAGCAGGGACCACAGCCTCTAAATGAGATGCATGTAACCAATCTTCACAAATAATGCACTGGATCATGTCATCTTCATCAAAAGTGGCTTCTGGATCAGGGTAAGGCCTTTGACATGTACAGTAAAGGCCACTGAAATTCTGATTATAAATATTTTCATTGTTTAAGTCAGGTTTGCTAGGGGTGAATTGGCAGGGGGTGGTAGTAAACTTGGGGTTACCACAATCGCAACGAAAGTTCCTTTTGGTGTAGAGCTCAACAAGTTCATGGTTCTCGTGACAATTTAAGCTGCATGCAAGGCAAACTCCGGCTCGCTTGGTGGGGTCTGTTTTAACATCCGGACAGCAAGTCAGGCAAGCATAGATGGCCTGCCTCTTGATGTAACCCTATAAACAAAAAGAAAATTCAATAAATTTAAAAAATATGTTTATGCTTGTTTTTTTAGTTTGATGGTCAGATATGCTATCTGGCCAGATATACTATGCTAGTAGTGTGATGAAATGCTACACCATAGATTGTAGGCTGCATTCCCACTCAAGTCAAACATTTAATGCTTCATTTGGATGTTATTTGCATACTGTGTATGTATTACAAATGTGTATTAATATCAGTTGTCTAGTAACCATAGTGCAGCCTCAGCTTAGTTTGGGGTTAGATGATGTTCAATGAATAGGATAAAAAATATGTAGAAAGGAAATAGCTAGCTGAGCCCCACAATGTTACCTGTGGCTGTTGTTGTACCTTCACATCAATAACTGTTTCAACGTGCTAATCTCAGGAACTCCTGATCTGATTTGAAAAATTATTTCAGTGTTGGATAGTACATTTATTGAGGAAGGCTATAGGCTATTATCATCACGCTACGACGGGAAAAGCAGCAGACCAGCTATGTCCTACAGTCGACTGCAATGAGCAAATGATGATGATGCTGTTTAGATGAAAAATCTTTAAACATGTAGTTTAAAAAGGTATAACCTACATATAACTTATGAAAAAATATATACATTTCGCCTATCTAAACTGGGCCATAATAGTTACACATCATTCATTAAAACCGCTACTGTTTAGGCGCTATGGTGGAACATACAAACAGACATAGCTTCACCATAGTCTGGTAAAGATGAGTTTATAACTATCTTTGTGTAAAGAATTAAATCTTTATTGAAGTAAATAAGTTGTCTCATCTAATTTGGTAAATACCGAGTAGGCTTTATAATAAATGGATTTCTTGGGTTATTTCATTTTTTTGCAATTCATCCCAAGTCCCTTTAAATTCTGAATCTTTGAAAGAGAAATGGATGCAGTTCATGACATTTAAATGAATAATTTCACAAGATTTTGGGTAGATTTTCTAATAGAACTTCAATGGTTTGTACAAAATACTGTACAAACCATGGAAATTGTGTATAATGAAAGTATTATTAAAATAAAAAACTTTAAAAAAAGCTTTTTGTACATTAATTTTGACAGAAAAACATGTAGGCATGTATTCTTAAATTGTATGTTATTTTTGCAAAGCCGGGGCAGTTTGCCGACATATTTTAACACAAATAGCACATATTTTTTGGAATCTTATGTAAAATTTTCGAAGATAACAAAGCTAGATTAAAATAGTATAGAACACTAGCATCTAACTTTCCTAAACGTTTTTATAGAGACCAAGACTATGATAAGCTATTCTGTGTAATTTATTCGTCTAATATTGAGGCCCGGTGACAACATAGCAGAAAACTGGTGGAATAGCGCAAGACTATTTATGCCAATGTCAACGTGTGATCGCCATGTTGGGTAAATTTATTGGATTGAAAACTTAAGGGTACATTCTTACCTTTACATAAGTACAATTCTTATCGTCGGAAGCTCCCAGGACAGCATTAGCATCCTCTTCAAAATTTTGTTGTTCTTCTAAAACATCCATCATAGTTACGACTTTGTCCCCATCGCATTCCGCCATGTCTGCCTCTTCTGTGATATTCATGCCTTCCGTAGCCATTCAACAGTAACAAAATTAAAAAAGGGAATCAATTACCAGCTTCTTACGTGAAAGAATATTAATACAATTATTGAAGAAACGCCGGTTAGAATAGGCGCGAATTGCAAAACTGTATTGTTTCTATCACGTACGTCGTACGACGGGGACAGACAGGTGAAACGAAATGGAAAACGGAACGGCAACCACGGAGATGACATTTCAAAAAATTACACGTTCGTTTCTGTCAATACTAGGGTAACTTTGGCTAGAAATATTCATTGAAAATTATATAATAACTTTTCTTAACATATCAAAACGCAAAGAAAAACATTGAATAAATAAAGCAAAATTGCTCTAAGTCATTTTCATGAATAGTTTTTAAATGAAATGAAATGAAATGAAATCATTTATTCTGCAATTAGGTTACATGAACACTTTTGCAAGTAAAACTTTTTTTTTGAGCAGATGAGTTCGGCCTTTCCTAACTGGACTAGCCCTGAGAAGAAAGGACGAAACAAACTCAGGGATCACAGTCTCTTTTAAAGTCCAGACAATATGCAAAAGACATCATTTCAATAAAAGAAATACGGTAATTACAATTTGAGTCACAATTACAATAATCAGTAAAGATAATAATTTTAAAAAAATGTCAACAATAGCAATAATTTAAATTGAATTTGTTTCAAACTATAAATTATCGTCACATCAAAATAAATTTAAACATTCAAAATAAACAGCATGTGCAGAATGGGCAGCTCAATCCCAGGCGGTTTTATCATCAAGATATTCTGCTATGGTATAATATCCCTTTGCGGATAACTTAGATTTTATGGTATTCTTAAATTTCTTTAATGGCAAATTCCTAATATCAATAGGGAGTTTATTGTAAAAGCGTATACATTGTCCCATGAACGAGTTGCCTACTCTGTGGAGACGAGTGACGTGAACACTAAGATTATGTTTGTTTCTGGTATTTAAAATTTAAAAAACATTTATTTATCGTTGACCTGAATTTACAACGTGAATGTTATTTCTTCATAAAGTTCTTTCTAAATAATATTTAAGCTCAAAATGTAACAACTTTACAGAAGATATTGGCTATATAAATGACTTTTGTCTGTGCAACAACACAACAACAACATGTTAACAATTTATAGATCGCTGTTGGATTGTGTGATTTATGAGATTCGCCTAGCACGATATTTTAGTAAGCGATAGTTAGGTCAATCTGCACCATTTAGTTTACTAACTTTTTGGTTAGAATCTAAATATTGAGAATTTCATTGACACTGATTATCTTACGTTGGATATTTCATTCTAAGTCAGTGGAAGTTCGAATATTTTTTACTGATGATGTAGCAGAATTAAAAAATATATCAACAAAAAATAAAACAAATTAATAACACAAAAGAAAGTTTTGTTGGTGTATTACGTTTGACTTTATTTGTTTGAAATCTTTACTTCTTGACTTGTTTGCTATATTAAAGGAGCTATTTTTATAATGCAGTGTGTAATGAAACGTTTACCATTTTAGATGGCACGGACGGCTAATTTAATGCGGCTAAAAAATATACCCAAGGAAGTTGAAGTTCAACTTCCTTGAATATACCTTAAGCGATAATTGGCTACGCATCGGCCACTGGGTGGCGTTGGACAGAGTTGCATTGCTATTATTGCATGTCTTCTTCACTTTGATGGATATATAGTAATCAGCTGTTGCCGTGCTGATCTGCGTAATTTTTATAGTAATACTTTTAGGATTTTTAGTTGTGAGTGTAGTTGGAGTCCGAGAATTCCCGGTTTAACGTTTTTTTTTCGCATTCTGTGTTCCATGTTCAGAAACACATCAGCAAAAACGGGCAAATAGGTCAATGCACACACTAGGGATGATCGATGTTAGAAAAACACTGATGTTGACGTAACTTCAAATTCAAACGTAATCGATATACGATAAACATCGATGGAGAAACATCGCTGTTTAAATAGAACGATGCTTTCTGTGGCAAATACTACAAAACAGTATATTCCGTTGCTGGTATAGAAGTTGGCTAGGTTTACAAAACAGTATAAATGTGTGCTTTAGACGGAAGTTGACAGTTTTTTTAAATCTCTGCACGCATAAGAGTATTACGTTTCGATATTATTCTCTTTAAATCGATGTATCGACGTAATCGAATTCAAAACATCGATGTTTTTCAGCTTAACATCGATGTTTATTCAACATTGATGAATATCGAACATCACAGGGCAAACTAAATAACTGCCCCCCCTAGCCAAGTTGCAAACGTTTTTCTTTCTGAAATCGATAACGCCTAAATACTCGTGTGTCATCTAATTAATTGTGATTAAATATATAAGTATTTCGATATATTAATATAGATATATATTGGTACCATTTTTTGAGTAGGTATTTGAGGCAAGCTGAAAACTTGTCACAGACCTCTCCTATTATACCCCAACACGGAACTGCAGACCTGGCTGTTGAGTAGCGGGGCAAAATCAACCCCCCCCTCTGGCGAGGTCACGTGACTTACAATAGCCATGTTATAACGATATACTTCGCCAGTTATAGCCTTAGGACCAACGAAATTAATTAGACTAATAAAACTCAAATAAATAAAGAAACACAAAATTATATTTAAAACATAACTAAAGTAAAAACGGTACATCCAAATTCTTGCGGCCATTACCAACGTACAGGAAGCCAGCGTCGGGTGTTCGTATTTTATGGAAATACGTCATTCCTGGCCAGTAAAGACTCCTTAAATACGCCACGGTACCCCCTCTTTCCAGCGAGAGGTTCCAACAGCCATTCGGGATGTCTTGATCTACAGAATCGAGGAAGTCCATGCTGTAGTTGTAATCCAGCCTGGTGAGGAGGTTGGTGTTCCAGCGATGTTGGGCTGGTCTGATATGCAAGTATGACTTCAGATGCTTCCCCTCTGCAGCAGTCAGGCCATAGAAATTCGGATTAATTACCACCGTACCGGATGGTTGCTTTATCAGCTGCCCACGCGCGCATATTTCAGCTTCCTCACATATATTACTGATAGTTGCAGCCAATCGATTCTCCTCAGTCATAATTTGGCATCTATCAGGATTGTTTTCTTCCATCTGTTCATCTAGTACTTTCAGTTTTAAAGATGGTTCGCCTCTAAATGGAAATGTTGTGAGAAGAGATAGGTGTTTGTATTTCTTTTTTGCTTTTGGCAACAATCCCCAGAACTTGAAATCTGTCGAGTAGAAATATTTTCTGTCTAGAATAGCGTCGTCGTTGATGCCACACGCGATGTGGTAATCTGTGTCCACGGCGTACAATTGTCCCCAATATTGGATGTGTTTGAAATGGTTTTCAATTTGCAACAGCGTCAGAGAGTTTTGCAAGAATGATATAAGTTCATTTGTTAACATCATACCATTCACGTTTATGTACTCTTTGTATTCCCACAGCTTGTGAACCTCCATTTTCTTAAAATTATTTCATTAAGTTTATTTATATGAAAAGACGTTTATTGTGACAAATTGTGTTTTTTTTGTCAGTGGAGATCCAGCCAGTGATGTTCGTTTTTTAAAAGGGATAGCTTTTAACTCTAAGTTTTTAGGCCTGTAGTTTCATTAATTTCTATTGAAATTACTATATGACCAGTCTGAAAAAAATGTGTGTTGCGCGGGCTGTGACGGCGCCGTGAACTTTAGCAATGTAGGATCGATGTCGGTCCTCGCGCTGATGCCTTTGAGGCCAATGTCTTAAATCTACCTACATATTGGAACGTGGCGTCTAGTATGGCCCCCACAACTTCTGACTTCGTCCCCGCGATCTAAATTATTAAAAACGTTAGTGAAAAATACTAGACCAGTTAACACTGACCAGCATTTGGGATGCTATAAACATAGCATTGAGTCTTCTTGTCGCCGTTCTCAAGGTGCCTAAAGACGAAGTCTTCAATGAGTGCGTCCTACCCGTCATGACATACGAAGCCGAAACGTGGACACTTACGGGCTCACCGTCTTGTTCAGCGTGCTATGGAAAAGGCTATGCTTGACGTTTTTCTAAGGGGAGGAATGAGATGATCTGATAGAAAACTCAGATTATTGACATTTCCCACCAGATTAGCTAGCTGAAGAAGCAGTGGGTTGGCCATCTTAGCCGCAGAACCGACAACCGTTGGGGTTAACGCGTTCTGAGGTGGAGACAGCGGTCCTAGCATAGTCCTGTAAGATACCCACATTAAATAGAAGAAATAGATATGTAGGTACAGTACCTACTTATTGTAAATCTGTGTAGGTAACTGCCTTACGAAATTTCTACACCACCCAAAGGTGGAAGAGAACGCCCCGCAGACCTAGCTAAGATACAAGTGTTTTGCATCGATTCTATTTCTACAACCATCAACGCCTCTATTTTTACCCGTCTTCGAAAGAAGGAGATTTATGTTTTTCGAGTGTACCTATGTATGTAAGTACATATGTATGTAAATTTCTTTGGCACGCCTTAGAGCCTAAACGGCTTGTCGTATTTTTATGTGAGTGCTGTCAATAGATTTGTCTTAGTCGAGAGAGTGTCATTGGGTATATCAAATTTAAAAAAAATAAAAATAAAAAACCTGATTTTTTTAAAGATGGCAGATATTGAGGCAGTCGGGCTTTTTTTCTTTTAAATAATTTTACTTGTCTTGTATGGTTTTGTTAAGATCAACGTAAAATGATAGTGTTCATGCTGTCGTGTTTCGTTGGTAAGTGCAAGACCGGAGGCCCAATGATGCAGATGTAATTATCACTAGGCCGCCACAGTGTGGGTCACTATGCTGAATTGTTGCATTGTCTGCATTAGTAATGAGTATGGTGACCACCACTCTTAGATTCTGCTTATGCTTTCCATCAGGCAGAGTAGAGTCATTTTGGCACGGCCATACATAAAAATTAAAAAACTGTGTATAACAAAACGTAAACAGATAGCCTCACACAACGGACACCACCAACACTCGTTTATCAAAATGTATGCAAAATAAAACCTTACCTATCTTCTTCCAAAGCTAGTAAGCTTTAACACACGAGGGACACAGTAAAAAGATATTTTCGTCTCATATGACAATTACCCGACATCAAATATTTGCTGGCCCTCTGTCGGTCGTAATGCGTAACTTGACCGCAGTCATATCCAATATAGAGAGACCTCTTATATCGTGACGTAAGTAAGTAAAGACAGATCAACATTATTTTGAGGTACACATTTTACTTTTTTCCCGGATTATGGGTGATCGTGTTGCTTGTTTGCAGACTCGCGGGTGACATCGCTAAGAAAATATTGCGGGAACTAAGTCAAATAATAATTGGTAGGGTTCTTATTGCGTTTCTTTAAACAATCTTATAAGTAAAAATAATGGTAAGCAGTTTGTGAGTGGTTGTTGCTGAAAAAGATGATAAAAAATATTTATTGATAGTATGTAGTTTTAAACATTCTTATTTGTTAATAAAAGCAAGTGAAACAGCAATTCAATTAAATATTGACCATCTTTAGTTGTGCCCAGTACATATTTTTAGTGCTGCTATTCCCTGATAGATGGCGCTACTTGTACAAATTCCAGCTATTTGTAAGTATGGTAAATTACTGAAACAATCATTACTGAAAATAAAAAAGTGAAATAAGGATAAAAGAAGTGTTCAAAAGGGGTTTTCTAATTGACTTAGTAATGAATACTTCTAGTACGGCTTTCAATATTCGATGAGTATTGTCGACACTCAAAATTCCTACCAAATTAGGATTCTTACCGAAATTTCCGCAAAGATACTTTCTAGATATTTTTCCTTCTCTTAAAAGACAACGCCTTTATTTGCCGCTTTAATTATGTTAGTTATATAGATATAATCACGACGCGTCGGTTGTTGTTAGAGTTTTCCCTGCATGCTTTATGTTTTTTACTTATTTGTTAATAATGTATGTATGTAACCGAAAGTTAAGTGAATGTAACGTGAGATGGCCGATTGTTACTTACACTCACTGTTTCTCTTAGGACCCAACTACAAACATGTGTTTGCTAATATGTGGTATATGCCGCTAGTGTCACAATTGCTACATTCATTATGTTAACTATCTCATAATTATGTATTGTGTCATTGTTTTTTACCTCAATAAATATATTTAAAAAAACAATTTCTGAGTGTTGTTCCATGTGGAATTTGAACCAACGACACTCAGCGCAGTAGAAAGCTTGAGATCGTTTAAACCACTACGCCATCCGTGCATTTTCTGAATCTATGGTTAATATTTATTTTTTGGTTTTCGAACGAAAATTTCTAGTAATTAACAATGAGCACCCTTTAGCAATGTGGAACACGACACAAGAAGATGGCTTAATTATGCCTCTTTGCCTTTGTTCCTCCACTTGCAGCTTGGCTTAGATACCTACCCACTGTTTCTAGGTACATATTAGAAAATTCTGTTAATACCTACCTTGGGAAAGCCCCGCTTTGGCATGCATGGGCCGGCTCGACCGAAGTGATAATACGGCCTCACAGAAAACCGGTGTGAAACAGCGCTTGCGCTGTGTTTCACCGAGTGAGTGAGGATACCGGAGGCCCATACCCCAACCCCTCCCCCCATCCCCCAAAGGCCCGCAACGCACTTGTGACGCCTCTGGCGGCGGTAATCGCTTACCATCAGGCGATACGTCTGCTCGTTTGCCCGCTATTCTATTAAAAAAAAAATGTATGTATACATCTATACTAATATTATAAAGCTAAAGAGTTTGTTTGTTTGAACGCGCTAATCTCAGGCAATGCTGGCCCGATTTGAAAAAAAACTTTCGGTATTCTGATAGCACTAGTCGAGGAAGTTTAAACGCAAATATTTTATTAGGTTTTTGAAATTAAGATTTTAAGACTTAAGTGATGCATAATAAACAGACATGTCCGACTCATAGAAAAATAATACCATTTATAACAGTAAAATTATTTATCAGTTATTTAATCAACGAAGTATTGAATGCTTGTGGTGCTTCAATTGCGTCCTGATAACGCATAAACCATCATAGACTTAACATAAAAAACTTTTTATTCAAGCGTCGTTACAACACCATAGATAAACATAAAAAAAAATCAAGTATCATTACTTAACTATTTTCTGTTATCTATGAAACAATAGGGCTGTGCCAACACGTGCGTCAATTACCCACTCAAATCGTTCAGGAATGGTGAAGTGTGGCGCGGGTGCGATTCGGCACGCGCTTGTCCTCTCGCCGCTGCTGAACGTGCGATATGCGCGATCAGGCTTGACAGTTATAAACTTGTAAATTGGGCTCATATTTGAGAGTTTCTGACGTAAGTTGATAATGTTTTAGTGGTTTTAATTGAGAGGGGTGTTGCTTGTGGGGTGTCATGAAGAGAGTACCGTTTTGATTTTTAGTTTAGATTATGTTTAGGTTCTGTAGTCTGGATTTTATGATTGTGTTACTATACAACTAAGAAATTATACATAAAGACATTAGAACCATCATCAACCGACTAATAGCTCACTGCTGGACATAGAAAGGAAGTCTTAACGCTGGCTAAACGGGTTTTTAAAGGTATCAAGTTTCCTTTGTATTTGCACTGCTGGTGTCCTTACGACGTTCATGGGATGAATAGAGGTACTTAGTGATACCGTGGTGAGCTTGATGTAAAACATTTAACAGCATCACTACATCTGATCCTATTACCTGTATATAGAGACCCACTCACTCAGCAGAATATGAATAGTTCTTGTTAACGGTTGTCTTCTGTAGATAAAAGGTAGTAGAGCCACGCTGATTTCAGCACGAATGGGCCGGCTCGACCGGGGCGGTACTACCCTCGCACAGAAAATCAACGTAAAATGACAGCGTTCGTGCTGTCGTGTTTCGTTGGTGAGTGCGAGACCGGAGGCCCAATTAGTCTAGTCAACAAGTACCATACTTGTTGTTGACTAGACTAAAAGATGCAGCAGCATCACTAGGCCGCCATAGTGTGGGTCTCCATACTGCATTGTCTGCATTCGCAATGAGTATGGTGACCACCACTCTTGGATTCTGCTTATGCTTTCCATCAGGCAGAGTAGAGTCATTTTGGCGGGCCAAACATAAAAAAAAAAAAAAAAAAAAAAAACAAAAAACTAATCCTGTTACACACCCAATGCTGTAACTTCTGTAAAGCAGGATCACAACATCAACTGCAGTTACCCACGAACACAACGAGTTATGACACTGGAAGTGCCAAGAAAAATCAAACTGTCTTGGAACCCGCAACGAAATTCAGCTGCATAAAATTGGAGGAGTTGGAAATAAATTAACCCCACTTCCCTCCTTAGCAAAGCGGGAGATAAAATGAAATATAAAGTAGGCATGTATTGTGTAGCGTGATAACAGAGACCGGATTATATGCAACATAAAAACTTGTTATATGCGTGCAAATATGCATGGAAAATACTTGAAATATGCACGAAAATTGGCAAAAATGCAAAACTAAATGACAAATTTTAGTAATCAAAAGAGAAGAAAGCCTAGTTTTAATTCTTTTTATTACAAAATCAGCTTACAATTAGTAGGTAAATTATCCTTTGATAGGCGATAATAGGTACACTCTTTGATTATTAATATGTCTAGATAGAGCATCGCGATACAAAAGAACAAAATTAAATGACACAACTTTTCGATATTTGCGTGCGTGAGAGCTACGTCTTACACTCGCCTCATGTCATTCTAAATTTCCTAGTGTGAGTGCGTAAATGATACCAGTTGTTGAGTTTTTTTGTGAAAATGGGGAAACAATTATAATAGTGTTGTGTGTGTAGTGTAACTTTTCTATCTAGAAAAATATGCTAGGAAAACAAAATGTGATACAACCTAATAATATGTCTCGTGTTTTCTATTATTTATTATCATTAGCAGTGGACTGTTAAAGGCTGTTGGTGATGATTAAAAATATGCCGTACTAGATATTAATTTTGGTCTGGTATTTTAAAAGCAGTACTTAACGATTTTTTAACCTTTTAAAATATGTAAGATATATAATTAGCCCATCTAATTGTCTTTTTGACCAACATTAAAAAAGAAGAAAGGTAAGAAAAAAAATGTTTACATTACTTTTTTAATGAACCGGTTTAATTATTTTTTTTTGTGTCAGATTTAGGACATCTTCAAGATAGCTCAGTATTAATATTATGGGGATTAGATCTTGGGCTTTCAATTTATTTTATTAGATTTACAAGCTTTTTTTTTATCTGAATGAGATCTGACGAGTAGATTTTAAGTTAAATTTTCTCAATTCTTATCTGTTGATAAGAACATTCGAAGAAATACTTGTTTTGAAATAATAAAAACTGGACTTGAAAAATGCATGACTGCACGGTTGGTCTAGTGGTTTAAGTTGTCGCCACGCCGCTTTCTATTAAGCCAGGTGTTCTGGGTTCAAATCCTAAATAGGACAACACTTTGTGTGATCCTCAAATTGTAGTTCTGAGTCTGGGTGTTTTTTGTGATGTATATTCGTAATGCGGGAGTTGTTTTTTTAAAACAGAGAGGAGCTCATATCTATTAAGTATACCTAAAAACCCTTAAACGATGCCCATAGTGACATTTTATAAAAACGGTGCGGCGGCCATATTTGATTCAAAAAATGATATGAAATTAATACTCAGCATACCTAAAAACACCTTACACGATACCCATAGTGACATTTTACAAAAATGATGCGGCGGCCATATTGGATTAAAAAAATGACAAGAAATTAATACTCAGTATACCTAAAAACCCCTTACACGATACCCATACCCATAGCGACATTTTACAAAAACGGTGCGGCGGCCATATTTGATTCAAAAAATGACATGAAATTAATACTCAGTATACCTAAAAATCCCTTACACGATACCCATACCCATAGTGACATTTTACAAAAATGGTGCTGCGGCCATAATTATTGGATTCAAAAAATGATATGAAATCTAGACTCGGTATACCTAAAAACCTCTTACAAATGACACTATGGGTATCGTACCCATAGTGTCATTTTACAAAAATGATGCGGCGGCCATATTGAATTACAAAAATGATTTGAAATTCTTAGCGTATCTATTAACTATCATGAAGTATTTAATACAACACAACTCCGCCTGCCACATTTTATGAGGGAGTTTTGACTTCATAAACTAGCAACACCCAAAATGGCGACTACAATAATTATTTATTTTAGAAAATAATTATTTAATGGCTTTGTTTGCTGTAATAGATACATATCAATGGTACTTAACGATAATAGGTAACTTTTTTTGTTAATTTAGATCGTACTCTGTAATTTCTACACACTTATATCGCACAAATCGCCATTTTTATCAACACAAAAATGACAGCAACATGTGTGTATCCACTGTCAGTGCATTCGGTACTAAACACGGAAAAACATTTAGGCGTTAGTGTTAGAGCCTATTTTTTCGTGTGTTTTTACAGCTTTGACAGTCCATCTAGACATATTAATAATCTAAGGGTACACTAACATTACATGACAATCATGACATTAAAATTGTTTAATATTGTTGTAAACGTAAACAATCAAGTATTGTTCCGAATATTCCGTGGTAAGAGTACTAGTCTGTGAGAGTCTGTAAGAGAGAGTGTCTTCGATCATTTCAAGACATGCGCAGCTACTGACTGAAATGCGAATTCGACCAGTCACAATTATTACTCAATAGCCCTTATATTTAGTGACTACCTATTTAATTTGGTCGGATGTAGGGTAAGTGTACTGCACTCGGAAAAAAAATGTACCGATAATAATGCATCATAACTAGATCTTAGATAAAATATGCTCATACCACTGAGGATGGCTTAAATATGCCAATGCATATGCAAATGCATATAATCCGGTCCCTAGTGATAAGTATCAAGCTGTTCTCGTAAGAAGTTGTTTTCTATAAGAAATTATTAAGAAAAAACAGGAACCATTTACTAACTTCAGAATGATGAATAAAATAAACGCGATCAATAGATAAAAACAATCTTAGAATAGAAGTCACTTTATTATATCAGTCATGTCGTTTTTATACCATACACAAAACAACTCTGATTTTTTTTATATAGGCTTTGCCCGCAGCTCCGCCCAGATGTATATCGGTTATCGTGTTAAATAGTTATCTATGTCCTTCCTCTAGAATCAAAGGATCGCCATTGTAAATTACATTCAAATGGGTTCAGCGGTTAAGTCGTGAAAGCGTAACTGACATAGAGACAGGCAGATTTACTTTCGAATTTTTAACGTTAAGTACGTTGATGAGAGTACGGATAAAGATACTAAGATTCAACTTTTTTTTATGTATTGGCCGGCTAAAGTGACTCTACTCTGCCTGATGGAAAGCATGAGCAGAATTCAAGAGTGGTGGTCACCATACTCATTGCGAATGCAGACAATGCAGCATGGTGCCTATTAATATGCTTCTGCATCATTGGGCCTCTGGTCTCGCGTTCACATTCATTCTCATATGAAAAATCGTATGTACGATAGTGTATTAATTATTTAATTGATATTTTGGGTAATTTAGTATACCTGCACTATCAACAATTTTCTAAGCAATAGACATATTACATTGTCCTCGCAATTCATTTGACCTTAAAAAATTGTCACTAGAAACTTATCTTACTATAATATTATAAAGCTGAAGAGTTTGTTTGTTTGAACGCGTTAATCTCAGGAACCACTGGTCCGATTTGAAAAATTCTTTCAGTGTCGGATAGTACATTTATCGAGGAAGGGTATATCACGCTAAGACCAATAGGAGCGGAGCAGCAATGAAGAATGTTACAAAAACGATGGAAAATATTACGCTACGGGCAATAGGAGACGTAAACGAGGTTGCGTGGGTCAGGTAGTAAAGTTAAAAAAATAAGTTGTAAAAGAGAACTCTTAAAGTTTCCTGCGCGATTTTTCCACAGTATCTACATTTTGAAATCGGTAACTAGTTTCATGACTGATTTAGGATAACCAACTCGTCCTCGACTCTCTTTTGGCAATCCCAAAATTGAATTAGGTACCTACCTAATTTTTATTTTAAAAGGTAGGATACCTTTTTATCACGATATTAAAAAAAATAACTTAAATTAAAATAAATTGAAGATTTTACCTCTTTGACTTCAATAGAACGTTAATTTTATTTGTTTTACTATTTTCTGCTAAAAATCACAAGCTCTGATGTGGAAAACTTTTCAGATCACTGAACCTCTATGCGTAAACCAACAAAAACGCCATATGTGCAGTCCGATTGAGTCGCGAATTAACATCGCATTGTTTTCAATCGACACCGGCTGTCTACAGTCGTGTGAACATCAATGAAATCAGAAACAATACAACCGTTCCCACAACCGCGCCCCGGGCACCGCGGCCCTCCATTTTTCTTTCAAACTTTTAATTGTTTTCGCCGAGAGGTTGGCAGCACTGCCCCCGGGCGGTTCGTTCAGTAACTGATACCGTTGCACAAACAAGGTTAATTTGAGTATTCAAAATCAATGTTTTTATATTTTCGTGTTGTTTATTTTTGTATTATACAGGGATTAGTGATTTTGTATAACTACAGGATAGTTTGTTTAGGATTATAAACATAGCATTATATCAAGATAACTTTTCGATGATTTTTTACAAAAGGAGCGGCGAAAAAGGATTTATTGAGCTATTGATTTTGATTAAATAAAGATATATTGCCTGCTACAATATAAAGGAATAAAGGCATGTAAAATTTGTTCGTCAGGCATGGTAAAGCATAAACTTTGAAGACTATTTCAGCTTAAATCTAAAATGGGTGCGTTTTTTTACTTATGTAGTTATATCTAAGACCCATACGGAGCCGAAACGTGGACACTTACGGTACGGCTGGTCCACAAGTTCAAAGTCGCTCAGCGTGCTATGGAGAGGGCTATGCTCGGCGTTTCTCTAAGGGACCGTATCAGAAACGAGGTGATCCGGCAGAGAACCAGAGTCATCGACATAGCACACAGGATTAGCAAGCTGAAGTGGCAGTGGGCTGGCCATATTTGCCGTAGAACCGATAACCGTTGGGGTAAACGGGTTCTTGAGTGGAGACCGCGTCTCGGCAAACGTAGTGTAGAACGTCCACAGGCCAGGTGGAGTGATGATTTGCGCAAGACGGCTGGCAAGAGCTGGATGCGAGAAGCTGAGGATCGAACTAAGTGGCGTGCAATTGGAGAGGCCTATGTCCAGCAGTGGACTGCAATAGGCTGATGATGATGATCTAAGACCCGTTTCCAATTTATAGGATGTTCATAGTCATACAAAATATCCTAGGTGCCTATATAAATAATAAAACGATATACAAACCATTAATTGATAACCTTCTCATTGTAACTTATGAATTAGATATTTGAAATAATAGGAAAAATTTCCCGCCACATAATAGCAGCAAAATGAATGAAAGAACAATGATTTTAGAACGGAATATCAATTAAATTCAATCTGTCGAAAACCAATTACGAATAAGAAATACGTTCTCACAATTACTGAAGTACAGAAAACCGATAATTCCCACAATTTTATTGTAATCGAGTGGCGAATCTTAGCGTACAATAGCGGGTATTATATTAGGCGCTTAATCGACTGGACCGCGTAAACAGGGCGCGACAATGGCGCGAATTGCAGATTATAAGGTTATTTATTAAACATGGCGGCCTTTGTGCTTGTTCGCGCGCTTCGATGGTCGGTCTGCGAATTAATTGCTCACATTTCGTAAGTTCACTGATTTAAGAGTGTTCAGCTAATATGTATGAGAAAGAAAGATTTGGATTGTTGTGAGATTTAGTGCAAATGGTATTTCTTAAAGGTCTGTTTGATGGTTGAAGTGGGTTGGGAAATTTATGCAACGAACTTTTTAGTTACGTATTAAGTTAATAGGTACTGTAGAATCCAATGAACTGTGATAACAACTCATATGTGAAGTGAAATTTCCTGAGAAATAAAGGACTCAAGTGTGCGAAACAGTTACATTGAATAACTTATCTACGCCGTTGAGAAATGAGCGATTCTGCGACATTTTGTTATTGAAAATTCTTTGAGAGCTTTCACTTTACAGAAAATAGTTCTTAAAACTTTCCTTTAGTATGGGCGTTTATGTTTTACGGCTACTGTAATTGTATATAAAGTTGAATCTTTCCATATTTAGTTTTCGTAAGCAAGTTTACTTTAGTATCTAGACATCGCTGTTAAGAAATATATTTTATCATTTTATCTATCAACGGAGCCACGGAGGGACAGTACAGATATACCTATATGATCTATTAAATATTACATGATCTGTCAATCACAAAACTAGTTCTAAATAAATTGTTTTTGCTGAGGTTTGCAGGTTCATTGACTCAAATCTTAGTATTAGGCATTTCAGTCCGCAACCTTATCATATTACGTATCTTTATTCTTTATCATTCTATAAGCACGTACAAAAAACTGTTAACCGCTAAACGAGTTCATAATTAACCTTGCAACATTTAAAAACATCTACAATCAGTTGCCGACTTTAATTTAATACCAAGGAATATGTTTTATTTAATGAGAAATCATCTGAATAAATCAAATGTAGACGTGTCTTGTTTATCAAGGACTTCAAACATAATAAAGTATAAAGAATAACATCAATGTTTTTAAAAAGCTGAGCTCCCAGGCCGTCGCGTGCCGCACCATGGTCCGCACGCGACTGACCATGATCAACGAGTGCAAGTGTTACCAACGTAATCACTGCGGGATGGGGTTGCAACTAAAATAATTGGCGTCCCGCTGGCAGACATGCGTTAATGTTTTCGTAATGATGAGTGCCATTGTCCGATTGAGGATTATGTTTTTGTTTTCAGATTTGTATATTTTGCAAACGGCGTCCGCTATTTAAAAATGGCGTAACAAGTAAACATTTCGTATTGTTGTTGTAACAATTCCGGATTTTTATCAAGTTGTCATCCATTTTTGCTTTTATTACAGCCGTGGAAAACATATTATATTGTTATTGAAAATTCTTTGAGAGCTTTCACTTTACAGAAAATAGTTCTTAAAACTTTCCTTTAGTATGGGCGTTTATGTTTTACGGCTACTGTAATTGTATATAAAGTTGAATCTTTCCATATTTAGTTTTCGTAAGCAAGTTTACTTTAGTATATTATATTAACACGAAAATTTCTGAAATCAACCTGGTTTATAGGGAAACCTATGAACACGACAATTCGGCAGAACCATGATAATGATTTGGTTTTGCAGAAAACCTATGTTATGAAAATAATCTTTCTTTGCATTTTACTGAGTAGGTAAGGTTACTTGAGGTTCGTCTCCCAACAGCTATTTTCCCCCAGGACCTTTACAGACCGGCAACGTCTTAGTAACTTTTGAGTTGCAAGTGTTCATACGCGGCAGTTTTTTTCAAGTATGGTCCTGCCAAAATGACTCTACTATGCCTGATGAAAAGCATAAGCAGAATTCAAGAGCGGTCGTCACCATACTCATTGCGAATGCAGAAAACGCAACAATGCAGCATGGTGATTCACACCATGGCAGCCTAGTGATGCTTCTGCATTATTGGACCTCCACCCTGGGCAGTTAATCATTTTCCCAAAAGAAAATTGATTTTGTACTAACTGATTATGTAATTTGTATGTATAACTGATTGCGTGTGTGGTGACGCATTAAGAATACGGAGTATCACCATCCCTATTCATCCCATGGGTGTCATAAGGCAACTAAGAAAGCAAACTTCGTAAGACAACAGCACTGAAAGGAAAAAAGAAAACTTGTAAAAAACCAATCCATCCGGTCAACTGGTATGGTAGACCTAAATTTTCTTTCTAAGGCCCTCTAAAATCACTAGTGCGCGCGCACTAGTGATTTTTGTCACCGTGACTGTTGCGTGACTGTCACCGCGTACATTAACCATAATGAAGGTGCGCGCATTTGGATACGTGACAATTGGGTGACTTTTTTTCCGCGCCTCCGCGGTAATGACTGAAGAAATGTCACCTCGTCTCTCCCCTTCCCCCGCAGTTTCGGTACTTTAGTCGTCTTCCAAAAGTGAGCGCAGTCACAAAGTCACCGTCACAAAGATTTTTTTATCACGGTGACTAAAGTCACTAGTGCGCGCCCTGTCTTATTAGAGGATTTAAAGGCCGTTGACGACTATGTAACTCATAGTCCACTACTTAAACATACTACGTAATCTTTTTTGCTTCAAGTTTTCCTAATAACTTACTTACTTTATACTGATACCTACATATTTATATTCTCAAAACTATCAAATGGAAATGTAACCAATATAAAAAGTTTTTGATATATAATACAGGATTGTTGTCTTCTAAATCAATCTTAATACATTTCATCTGTCCATTTACACTTGTACACACGTCAATTTAATAAAGACCGTAATTTTATCGACAATTGCTATCTCTTAGTGGAGATTTCTCCATAAATACCACACTATTGTACCGTTTAATACAATAAAGTAGCGGTAGCGTTCTAATACAACCGATACAGCTAGTGACAGATGCATTGATAGATGGTTTTAGGTTTTACAAAGTCGCCATCTTTTTTTTTGGGAAACGTCAAAATTCTTCTTATTTGTGTTATTTTTAAGTAAATAGTATTTAAATAGTAAGAAAGTTAGATGTACTGTTATTAACATCTAAAAATATTTAAGTTATTTGTCATATCTAAATTTTAGAACTCAGTGAAAACCAGTGAGTGGGTAACAGTAGCCTAAAAGCCCCGATTCAGGGGAAAGTTAAGGAACGAAGAGAACATCTGACTCAAAGGTCGGCAACGCACTTGCGACTAGCTGGACCCTTTTGTACCCTATGTGAATGTGATAAAAGTATCGTAAGCAATAGGTAGGTACACGTAAGAAAAATAACAAAAATGTACCTATATTTTGCTAATAATATCAAAGTTAAAGTTTCTAAGCCAAAAAGTTACTTGAAAAAAAAGAAAAAAAGTTTACAAAAGAACTTATATTTTATTTTTATTTGTATAACTCTGTTTAAAACCCTACTTTTATTTATGCACGATGCACATCACCTCCTACTGTTTTGTAGAACAGAAGTTCCGACTTCTCCAAATACTTATTTCATCTTTGCATCTGCTCCAGAAACACCTAATTACAACTTCATCAAATTCTAAGAAGTATATTTCAGAACGAACAACAAAATGTCAAACTATTGACAGTTCATGTTTCGAAGTGGTTAAATTCTTAAACAATTTTTATAGATAATAAAAATTGTCTTATGTGTAGTAAATAAAGGGTGCGCCGCCATCTGCATGAGACGAGACGATCAATTATCGCATTGTTACAGATCTACAATAAGGTTAACACGTCGACACGCCATATTGAGATGTTCAGACAGCTTTACTGTACGTTACGAAGAATGACGTCATAGCTTTTTGAATGTAGATATTTCTAAAATGTTGAAATATGAAATAGACTGTATACAGAAGCCTAAAAGGTTATATGAGTCAACCCTTTTGAGAGACTTGTGCTTTAATTATACCTACTGAAACTTTAAAGTAACTGAATGTTTGCATTATACGATGTAATTTATTTAAGAAAATAAAACCGTTTAATAACAGGTTTGTTTAAGTACATCATTTTTAATACAGAGACTTTATACTGAAACAAGTTGTTTCTTTTTTTAATGCAAAATTTTAACTAAATTCATATTACATATTTATATTCGTAGTGTTTGCTATTTTCTTCCGATAATAATTTACTGAAAAATTTAAATTCTTATCTTAGATTTTTCGATTTCATTGTCTTGTATTGTATCTGCATAAACGACGGTTATTCATTTACTATTGCATTTGAAAACTAGTTTATTTTATCTGCTCATGTTAACTTAAATCATTTTTATTTTTCAAAGACACTATTGATGGCACAGACAGCTCCAGTTATATTTAATACACGATTGTACGTCAAGACGGCGTAGCGTGTCCTCAATATGTTTTATTCGTTCCTTCAAGACCCACACCACAAATATTCAGCATACATACTAATCGGAGCTTTAGCGTTCCAATTTTAAAATCGAATTTCGAAGCCTTTATGACGTGACAGGTGCGTTTGGAAACCGGGCCAACCTCCCACTGCTTGCCAACAATACGACACCAGCCGTTGACAATGCAAGGCGCTTCCATTCACGCTCACGTGTCGCAAACGACTTAATTAAATCGGATACATGTACGAATGTGGGCAGATGATTTATATAACAATTGTTGTTATACACTCTGGAGGCTTGTTTTGATATCTTGAGAAAGTTTTCGATAGTTATTCTCACGATTTCATTTTTGGTCAGAATTTGGTTTAAATGTTTAGAATACATTCTTGTATTATATCATTCTGTAGACCTTCAAAAAAAGCGGTATGTCTTGTAACATTCAGCACTTTTATACAAGCTTTACTCTGCTAGGCGTCGCTGTAGAATATTTTTTTTGCATTGATGAGAAGGAACAAAAGTAAAATTAAAATTACATAAAAATCCATAAAGTAATGCTTATATGGTGTTAAAATTTGAGCTCATTGGGTGCAGAACTTTTAGAGTTTTTAAAATACACAAACTGACTATAATTTACTGAATAAGTCCTTCAATTTTAAAAACAAATCATAAAAGCGATTATTAGTAATAAACAAAAAACCCGAAAGAAAAGATTTATAAAGGAACATCTAAATCAAAAACTGTCAAAGATTCTCTCAAGATTTATCTTAAGCAGCATAACGAACTGCCCATAACATCCTAATAATATTTGTTCACAAGTTTGTAATCCACACCGCCATTGTCGGCGGGTCTTTCTAATCCTCTTTGCTTAAATAGCATTTCCTGAATAGCGTTAAAATCGCAAATCCGTCACATTCGGACAATCAAAGAGCGAAAACGTGCGACAACCTCAACAGAACTCGTAAGCAATCGTTAGTGGATACAATCCCGACCCCCCGGCGACAAATCCGATCGAAACTGCAAAAGGAGCGCGATAAAAAAAAGTTTCGAAAAAAAAATGTTGGACGAATGGACACGCGGCCGCGACAGATGTTGAAAAAAAAGTTTGGTATGTAGAAATCTCGTTTATGGTGACTGAGGGTTTGTTTGCAAATTGGGAGAAATGGAGCGAAGGGGTAAAAGTGGAATTATTGTCATTAAGTAAGTGTTTAAGGGTTAATGGTGTAACCCTATTAGTGTGGTGTTGGGTTCGGGTAATTTAGGGAGATAATAGTGGCAGTATTATTAACTCGTTGTGCCATACAGTCGAAGCTTAAATTGTACCTACCTCCGATGATTGTTAAAAACTCACATCCACTGTTGTTATTCTCAACTCTTCCCATAATATAGTTGCAGTCTTGTTTAATTTTTAAAGGTTTCGTGATAGAATTTTTAGATCAGCAAACCAAAAGAAATTTGTTAGTATTATCTGAGATATCATTAAGGTAAAGGATCTAATGAGCTGATAAAGTTTCTGATGGTTTAAAAACTAGCTACTACAACTAAGCTGCTGCATCGATTTCACTGAAATTTGCCATCGAACTACTTTGATTCCTGAGATTAGCCTTTGTCCTACACAAAGGCTAATCTTCACCGCGATAACCGACATACACTCAGGTTTATCCGCGATCAAAATCTAGTAGGTACTTAATATCCTACCAAATGCTTTCAAACAGCTTACTGAAATAGCTCAATTATACTTTAAGTATTTAACTTTGCTATCTAAGAAGGTTTATTATTAAATAAAATATTAAAACTAAATAAATGCGCACAAAATACGTTGTTACCGAGATCGTTAAAATAAAACTGTTTTCTGTTCGTGTTTTTAACAAATGAATGCAATTTAAAGTCAAAAACATGGTAACTTTCATAATACACACATCAAAAGTGTCTAGGGATCAACATATGTGTCTAGGGATCAACACATATTTTTGCAATAACTTTTCTCCTGATTGATATTAATTAAAATTTTCTTTAAGGATTCATCAAATAAAGTGTTTTCGTTTGTCACAGTAACGATAAACCAAGTCACCTTTGCATTAATAAAGAAATTTGCCATTTTCCTAATAAAGGGAGTTTTGACATTTGAACCACTAACATTAAAGTTCGAACAAAAGACTGAAATAACAGTTTTCTTTAAAATTTTACTAGGTAACTTAAACAATTAATAATCCGTGTTTCTACCGCGAACACTAACAACACAAGAATCGGTTTGGCATACTCAAAATGAGTTCATCCAAATCACGCTGTGGAATGGCCGCCCATGTTCGTTGCAACAACAAAAAAAGGTCTTCTTGCGACTGGATACCCTCCATATTCGGCAGAGCTCTTCTCTGTAGCATATCCCATGCATGCTCAATCGGGTTCAAGTCTGGCGACTGAGCAGGCCAGGGCCAAAGCCACATCTCAATCTCAAGAAATCCGCATAAAAATGCTTGATCCCTAGACACTTTTGATGTGTGTAGATGTGTTTTTACAGATTATTATGTTTTATATTTTATAGTTTTTACCGTTTCTATTGAAGAAAGACTCGTCTAAAAATTTTGTAACATTTAATAAAAAAGTAACCAAATACTTAAAATAAAAAACTTCAATGAAATATTTTTAAGTTTGTTAAGACCAATACCTCAGAATGCAAATATAACTTGTTTTAGTGTCAGACTTTTTTTTTAGGCACATTCTTTACGTATTGTTATAAAATGAAATAGAAATACATATTATTATATTGATTATTCTTAGAAGTTCTCATAATTTCGGTATTTGGTATGTATGATAAAGTCACGTTTTGCAATATGGTAGACTTGCGCCAAAAAATCAGTGCTGCTTAATAGTGAGAAGAAGAGGATTGCAATTTACAAGCAGAATATTATTTTTAAATTTTCCTTATACTGTTTCTTTTAATGTCAATTGAAGCTTAAGGCGTGTGAGTAGCCCGCTATAGAAAACACCCAAACTCCGCAACAAATATTTGCAGATCACACAAACATTTGGTCCGACCCGGGAATCGAACCCGAGAACTCATGCACTGCAGTCGCGTATGCTACCACTGCAGTTACCAACAAACTGCTTGAGAAATTGCCCCAATCGCGTTACACACGCGGCGTCTACCTACCGCAGGGCCTATCTAGAAAATTGCCCCTGCTTGCCTACACAGACACACATTACAATTAAGGAGGCGATTAAGGGTCAACGCCCTAAATCGCCCCTGCGGCAGGCGTGTGAGTAGCCCGCTTTACGAACAGTTGTGGCATTCGTAGAGTCCTAAAGAGTCCGAGAACAGTATTAGGTACTTGGTTCTGGAGGTTTCATGGCAGTCGTTCTACGTAAAAAATAAAGTTCAGCTGTTTCGTAGTAGACTGGATACTGGAACTCCAATATAGTTTGGGCAAACGCTTGGAGGATGACATTGAAGTCTAACTTTATAAAGTGTAAAAGACATTAGCGGGTCTACGAAAAAAACGTTCTATTGAAACTGCTTCTGATCGTTTCAACATTCAATCTAAGAAAACTGTTTGAACAGCGATTATAAATAACAGTTAACATCTCATTGTAACTTGTAACAAATATTTAGTAGGCTTTTACAACAGTTGGCATGTAAAGACTATTTAATAATGAAATATTTGACAACTTTCAGCTGTCGTCGCCATGATAGTTTTTTTAGCTGTTACAATTTGGCGCCTTGTGGTCAAAATGTTGCCGACGCTACCTGTGTGCACGTGCTACAGATAAAATATATTGCTTTATCTGTGACATAAAAAGATTGATTGTGTTCACTACTCTAATTTTGGTAACATGCACCGATATTATTTATATCTGTGTACTAAACATTACCTCTCGATTAAAAATTTGGTTGGTTGGTTCCAACAATTTCTGTGACTTACTGATTGATAAACAATGTAGATAACAAATCACGAATTTTTGGTATTTGTTGTTGAGAGAAATAGTGGTTGGATTGGAATTTGTTGGCAATTTACATTAAATGACAAAAGAATTCACATAACATTTATTTCCTTGTTATTGAATACATAAATATACTGTTGTGTGACCAGCCCCTTCATATTATAATTTATCGATTGTTTATTACAAGTGCATATTGAAAGCACTCCCTGTGCGCACTTAACAGTCCAGGTGTTCAGTTATGTCAAAAAGCACTCGAATATAAACCATTTATGTAAAGAATTGATTCAATAATTGTTCCGACACAGACTACAATAAAACCTTTTTTTAATGGCAATCTAATTTAAAAATCGAACAGTTCTTAATGCATTTAAAACTAGTACCATTGTTTTATAGTTGCTCAATTGAGTTTTAAAAATAAAACACCATAGTATTTTATATTAAAAAATAAAGGTACAAAATATATTTGAAGAGTGCTTGTGTTAACAAAGGGAGGAAAGTATCTATTGGAGGCAGGAACGTTATTCGGAGGGCTTCCGGGCGCTCTTGTGGCGTTTCCGCGCGCTCGAGTGCATGGCGAACCAACATGGCGACAATATTAATCAATATTTCAACAACATTAGCAGCGACTCAAGAGTGCCTCTCAAGATGTTACAGATACTTGCTGAGTTTCATTTTGTGTCTCAAGACATTTAAGTAGGTACATTTTGTTGAGAGTTGTTTTGAAGATGAAATAAGAAAATCTTGATGTCATTGGATGACATTTGACAGGCGCGGGAAATTCAATTTTTTTTTTTTTTTTTTTTTTTATGTTTGGCCCGCCAAACTGACTCTACTCTGCCTGATGGAAAGCATAAGCAGAATCCAAGAGTGGTGGTCACCATACTCATTGCGAATGCAGACAATGCAGTATGGAGACCCACACTATGGCGGCCTAGTGATGCTGCTGCATCTTTTAGTCTAGTCAACAAGTATGGTACTTGTTGACTAGACTAATTGGGCCTCCGGTCTCGCACTCACCAACGAAACACGACAGCACGAACGCTGTCATTTTACGTTGATTTTCTGTGCGAGGGTAGTACCGCCCCGGTCGAGCCGGCCCATTCGTGCTGAAATCAGCGTGGCTCTACTACCTTTAATTTTTTTAATTAGCTTTTTATGAAAATTCTACTTCTCGATAAAAATATTTGAATATTTTTTAGCACAAATTTAGTTCCTTATGAAGTAGGTTCTTTTAATATTTGTTTTTTCAGTTTTTGTAGAATTTATAAATGGATAAAGTACCTACCTACGTATCTACGTATTTAGCTTTACCAAATTTAAAAGTAAGGACATTCAACTTTTTATGAACTATTCCAACTAACACATAAATTTAGTAATCTAATCTAATCTTAACGTGGTATATGTTTTTTCAAAGCATTTAATAACATTGCATTTAGTCAATCCTCTGACCCGTGCAAGAGCCCTCGCACTTGAAACCTCGATTTATTTCCACAAAGTTTATTTTCAATAAAAAACAACACAACAATAGAATTTTTAAACAAACGGTTGAACGAATTGTGTTCGAATGCGCACGCGCTCCCGTCGTGTTATCCCCAGAGGGCGCCACTAGGGTGCAACGTTTCGCCTACCAATAGCTCAGCCCAGCTTTGAACCCTGCAGAGTTTGTGTTTAATATAAAGGGTTGCAATTTGATTCTGTTTGAGAATTCACGGGGTATTTGTGTACAATATACCTCAGACGCTTCTGACTAATGAGGAGAGACAGGAGGGTAATTTCTTAGGTCTAAAATAAATTATTTAATCTGAATCATTAAATGTACCATCTCTTAAAGCATAGATGTCTTGCTTTATAATTGTAATGTTTGTTTTTTTTGAAATTATGACTGACTGCCTCGGTGGCGCAGTGATGGTAGCGTATGCGACTGCTGTGCCTGAAATCTCGGGTTCGATTCCCGGGTCGGATCAAATATTTGTATGGTTTGCAAATATAATGTTTCGGAGTTTTGGTGTTTTCTATGTAGGTATAATATTAATGTATTTACAAAAAAAGTATATAAGTATTATATCAGTCAATCTAGCTATACTATACTATAATACAAGTTCTGCTTAGTTTGAGGCTAGATGGCGTTGTGTGTGAAGTGGTCGAAATATATTAAAATATTAAATATGAGCAAAGCTTTATCTGTTAAATAGTGTTATATGGCAAAATCATCTGCAACTTTTAGCAGGAACTGGTAAAACTGACTCAAAATCTTGAAAAATAATCGATGTAATAATAGTAACGCTATTTATCGAGTCTAAAACCGTCAGTAGTATTGAGGCGAAACCTCAGCGCGCGTCAATATTATTAACACATTGGAAGCCATGGGACAGTTCCAATCAACGGAAGCTGTACAAATAACAAATAAACATTAGTCCCTGTACAATAATATTACACGTATTTATTTAGTGGGGTGCACACTCCTTTGCTTTTAATTTAAACTACTGGTCGCCCAGACGTTGAAATTCGACCATAGATAATTAATTTTAATTATTTTACTTTTCTGCACTCCTCCATATAAACTTTAACTGTGCCAAATTTCATACTACCTCCGTTCGTATCATTTTCGTGAAAAGGGGGAAAAAGTTTTTGGTTCCCGTATTAATATGTACAAATCTCGCACCATGTTTAATGTGTGCATGTGTAGTTTTCGTTATACTTTTAGAGGGACCCAGCTTTTGGCTTAGGAGGAGGTAATTAGGCCAAGTTGTGTTTTTGACTGTCCAGAAGAAAATTAGACTCCAAATTATTTTTAAAAACTTACTAACCCACTCTAATACCTAATTCTATTTGCTAACGACTTACAAGAAAGCTTTAAGCTTTGGTTTTTTCGACTCCCGCTTTGTAAAAACAGTTATTGCTCATCAATACGTTTGTTTGGCATTGATTTAGGCGTATAATACGGGGTATTAAATGTAAATATGTATCCCACCAAAAACATTTTCATGTAAAATGTTGCCAAGGCGACTTTATATGGCTTACCCCGTGAAAAAGATATCATATGATCTGATCACTGAAACACAAGAGTAATGAATATTATAAATCCAAAAATAACTCTCTCTAACTGTCTGTTCACGACTAGCTTGGATGAACTTCAACAGATTTGTATGGATTTCGCTATAACGATAAATAAATAAATAATAATTATTTCGGACATCTAACACACAACACCATCTAGTAGTCCCAAGCTAAGCAGAGCTTGTGTTATGGGCACTAGCAGTGGCGAACCCAGGGGGGGGATATGGGGGATATATCCCCCCCGAAATGTTTATGTTCGATAAAAAATGTAAAGTAACGATTGTTGGCGACGACGCGACGCAAATTGGTGCCACGATTCCTGTAGGTAACAACTGCAACACGTGAGCGTTTGTTTTCAACTCTATGAAGAGTGAAATCCTACTTGAGAAGCACCACAGGACATCGAGATGTTCCTCTAAACCGAAAAGAAATCCTTAAGAAGCTAGCGCGCTATAAATCAACGGGGCTTCATTTAATTTTTTGTAGTTATTCCGTACATTAACATGAGTTAATGTACGGAATAATGATCGTTCACCTTTTTTTACCATACTCTCCAGGGCACCATACCCTCCATGGAAGACAAACGATGAATCGGTCTACCCACTAAACCCCGCGGCGGCCTACCTCGGCAGTCGGGAAGAGCTCTAGGAACGCATCGGCGGCTTCTGGAGTCCCCCTTGCCGTACCTCACGACATAGGTACATCCCGGGGTAACCAGAGTCACCCTCGGGGCAGATCGCTGTCGCGCCTCTCACCGCTTTACACAGTAAGAGTCAGAACACCGACCCGCCTTAGACAATACCCCCCGGCCGCACCGGGGTGTCACCGTTCTCGGGTCGTTTGCAGCGACAGCGATGTGGCCACAACGAACCTTAAGCGACGATTGGGGAGATAGTGGCCTCTGATGCGTTCCCTTCGTCGCCTCCTACGAGCGAGATCGACCATTTACCGATCCCGCTCTGCGGACTCCTTCTGGAACATAACATCTTCACAGAAGGAGGCCTTCCATTCTCCACTACTCGCCAGCATTGCTACGATCAATGAGGGTGGGGACAGGTTTCGTCCGATTTGTCTGACCAGGACTCGACCCTCGGACTCCCACGCAGGGCAGTCGTCCAGCTTGTGCTGGGCGGAGTCCCAGTCGGACCCGCAGTGGTGGCATTGTGTCGAAGCCTCACGTCCGAATATGGTCAGATACTCATCGAAGCAACCGTGTCAGGAAAATATCTAAGTGAATCGGTAGGTGACACAGTCGGTTCTCTCTATCCAAGTTTCGAGCTCGGCAGAACGGCTCCGACAGCGTGTTGGCTGGCTCAGCCCTGGATTTCGAGCCGCGCTCGACGAGCCCTTAGGGCTTGCGTATGTGCGTTCCGCCGAAGCTTTCCGGGCTCATGATCCGGCGCCGTCTCTTCGCCGTTCCCACCGTCAGAACGAATTCAGTCGTAGACCATTGTGTCCATACGTAATGTTTAAAATATTATTTATTTTATACTTTGCCTAGGTATTCTATACAATGCCTAATGCGCAGCAGTATGCCGGTGTAATATCTACGGGAACAGATCAAAACAATCCACTCAATCTGCACTGCACTGTTGGCCTAGTGGTTTATTGTATTTTCCTATTGCGTGAGTTGTCTTTTTAAAGATAAAAAATCTCAACTGATCCAAATGATTCAACAAGAACAGAGTGGATCTGGGATGATCACTGTTCTAACCTAACCTAAACCTATAATCGTAGAGATTATAGGCATAGGTTTGGGTTAGTATAAATCTGAAGAGTTTGTTTGTTTCCTTGAACGCGCTAATCTCAGAAACTATTGTACCGATTTAAAAAATACTTTCAGTGTTAGATAGCCCATTTATCGATGAAGGCTATATATCGTGAAGCCAAGGCTTATAGGAGCGGATCACCAATGAAAAATGTTTCCAAAAAGTGAGAAAATTATTGCTACAGGCAATAGTCGTAGCAGACGCAAACGAGGTTGCATGGGTCATCTAGTTCTAAATAAAGTTGATTTTATGCAAACAGAACGTGTTTCTAGGTAGGAGTACGTAGCTAGGTAGTAACATAAAATTAATAAATACAGCCCAAAACCTATTTATTTTACACATAGCCAATAATACATGAACAATAATTTTCTTTAATTAATATATTTCATACATTGCCGTATAATAATACCTGAATTATTCAGATTGCTGGTAGCATATACCTATACTTAAATTCTTTATGCATTTTAAAGGTTTACAAAAGATGGTATCCCCCCCCGAAATAATTTCCCAGGTTCGCCACTGGGCACTAGATAACTAATACAAATTCGTATTATATACTTTTTTGTAAATACATACATATTATACATAGAAAACACCCAAACCTCGAAACAAATAGTTGTAGATCATACAAACTTTTGGTCCGATCCGGGAATCGAACCCGAGATCTCATGATCAGCAGTCGCACACGCCAACCGCGAGACCAACGAGGCAGTTGGGACGTTGGGGAAGGACATAGGAATTATAGGATACATTTTGTCGCGATACGTCGATGGAGCCTAGCTACCTATAACTTTAAAAAAACAACATTAACATTTCGACCTCTGGCTACCGCTAGTTGTTAAAAATCTTTCTTTAAGTTACCAAAGAAGTTTCCTCAAAAACATTAGGCTACGATTGTACGCCAACCGACAATCCGAAACAATATTTCGCGCGTTTCTGTCGCACAGCGCACGGACGGTAATTGCTCCAATTGGCGCGAAAACACGCGCCAAAGTCGTATTTATTTATTTACTTATTATTTACAGTAACGAGTGCCGACGCCCAGGGCTCGAAACACGACGAAACAAGTTTTTTGGCAGCTTTTGTCGGTTCTGTATTTAATAACAATGTAAAAATCTTGCAGCTATCAGTAAGAACGGCGCATGATTGGTTAGCTCATGGCTGTGCAGCAATGACTCCAAACCTTTTATATTGTTTTCTTTGGTCGACTTCGTTCTCATTCAAGTCTCTTAGTGAAAAAAATATTGTAAACCGTATTATTATTTTTTAAAAGGAGCAACAATGGAGTTTCTTGCCAGATTCTTCTCCATGAAGGGTAGGCTGCACTTGGAACTGGCGACTAGAATCACTCGATTTTTTAATATTAAATATTGACTATTCATAAGTGCCTGTAAAATAAGTGCCTATATGAATAAAATATTTTTGAGTTTGAGTTTGAGTTGAGTTAATAATAATGACTTCGTGATTTTACTTCGAAATATTTTTTGAGAAATTCTATATTTTTTAATTTTTTGTGCCAATAAAGTAATTCTTCAAATAATTTTCATACAAAATGTAAATTATTAGTACCATTAGACCGTGTACATACCTAATAGATTTTTTGTATTACAAGCTCACTAATACTTAGCTAGGGACACTAGATGGCGTTGTCTGTTAGATGTCCGAAATATCCGAAAAAATTACTTATATCATCACCATCATCATCATCATCAAAAGCCTTTAACAGTCCACTGCTGGACATGGGATTCCCTTTTGTTTTATAGTTTCTTGGTTTATATATACCTATATAATTAAATATCTATATAATTGTATGTTTGCAAAGGCGTCCGTTGCTGTACGTTGTTAAATATTTGGCAGCCGGTACTAAACACGGACGTGGACGGTGAGTTCAATCGTGTAACTGTAGGGTGACTGTCGTTGCAGTTTTCTTTAAGAAATTCTAACTTATTTTATTTGATAGGTGCAGTTACATACCACAAATTATGTCTCACACAGTAACAAGTACAAGTAGTAACAACGTGCAATTTCAAAATTATAGTCCAATAAAAAGTATACTTAAAAATAATTAGTCACAATAACTGCAATAGAGCTTCAGTTAGGTGTTAAGCAAATGCAATAAAATAAAAAATAGAAAGAATTATCAGATACAGTAAAAAACTAATTACCTAGTCTTCATCGTAGCGTTTTGACGGCAAACATGTAATTATATTTTAGCAGCATAGAACGCGGCCATTTTGACTGCTTTGTCGGTGGCAGCCATCAGGCCCTCACTCGTGTAGATGTCATGATGCAAGGCTTGACATCGTGTGAGTTGCACCACATAAACAGCCCAGGTTGTCTCCGTCAAACTGTATTAATTGGTGTACAATAAAATTTATTCTAGTCTGTCTGTGGATCGTTAATACAATACAAGAGTGTGAAAAGGAAAAAATAATGACTGTATGTATAGCCTAGTAGTCTAAGCGGTCGCCACACCGCTTTCCAAGTGTTGTGGGTTCAAATCTTACATGGGACAACACTTTGCGAGATCCACAAATTGTTGTTCTGAGTCTTGATATTCGTTGTGTTCGTTAAGTCCCACACGACAAAGGATGTATTCCTAGTGCAGGAGTTGTCGTTTTTCAAAATAACAATAAACTCACACTAGACCCTTCGTAACAATCTCCTTTTTCCCCGAAAGTGTGGTGACAGTATTCGTTTCGTATCAATTGGCTCAATCGTGGTATAAACACGCGCCGCGGTTGCGCCCGTCGCTGAGAATCTCTACAATTCCATGTTCAAATAAACGTATTTCTCACTTCGGAAAATAAAATAATGTTTTTGGGAATTTTCTGCTCGGATGAGTGGAGGGAGGTTAGGGTGGGTGGTTTATGACTCTTATGTTTTATTACAGTTCGCTATGTATTTTTGTGTTCTAAGTATGTGTTTTTCTTTTTACATATGACTGAAAAGGCGGACTTAATGCTGTAGGTATTCTCTTACGTTGAACTTATGGTGAAGTAAGTATTATCTTGGAATTTTTCTTTTTTTCTCAGTATAAGACGGAATTCACGTTAAGCAATCGGTCCCGGTTGTTATCATAGGATAACAGTCGTGAAGCTCAGTTGGAGGCCTTCGGGCGGTTTAAAAACATCCAACGGTAAGATTACGTAGCCTCAACGTTGTTTTGCCAGTCCCCAACCCGCACTTGGCCAGCGTGGGGGCGTATGGCCTTAACCCTCTCCTGAGCGGAGACCCGAGCCCAGCAGTGGGACGTTATGGGTTGTTGATGATGATTGATAAAGAATTTGTGTGGATTACACAATGTGTTGTCCTATGTAGGAATCGAATCCACAATACTTAACGCAGTTGTAATTCTTGAGGTGACCGTTAAACTACTACGCACGCCGTTTACTGAATAGTAAATTATGTACCTAGGTGAGTAGGTGTACCTAAATACAATCAAATTGAGAACCTCCTCTTTTTTGAAGTCGGTTAATTTTACTACTTAGTAGTCGCCCAGTGGTCGAAAATTAATCATAATTCATTCATTTTTTTATTTTCTTCAGCTTTATGCTCTCGTCCTTAACATTATGTATCAAACTTCATGGTGTTGAAAAAAATTGTTGAAATCGAAAAATTGCTAATTCGATTTTTTTGAATTTCGAAACATTGTTGAATAGTTCGCACAATTTTCGTAAAAAGGGGTAAAAAGATTTTGCTTCACGTAATAAAACCTATATGGATAATGTAAATACGATATTTAAAAAAAGCGGCCAAGTGCGAGTGCGAATTCAGTTTAGAAAAAAATGATAGTAGAAACCTCAATATCATTTTTGAAGACCTATCCATAGATGGGTTTGATGAAAAAAAAATTTTTGAGTTTCAGTTCTATGTATGGGGACCCCCAAAATTTATTGTTTTTTTTCTTATTTTTGTGTGAAAATCTTAATGCGGTTCACAGAATACATCTACTTACCAAGTTTCAACATTATAGGTCTTATAGTTTCGGAAAAAAGTGGCTGTGACATACGGATATCTATGGATAGGTCTTTAAAAATGATATTGAGCTTTCTTATATCATTTTTTTCTAAATTGAATAGTTTGCGCGAGAGACACTTCCAAAGTGGTAAAATATGTGTACCCCCCCTGTAACTTCTAAAATAAGAGAATTATATAAACTCAAAAAAATATATGATGTACATTACCATGCAAACTTCCACCGAAAATTGGTTTGAACGAGACCTAGTAAGTAGTTTTTTTTTTAATACGTCGTAAATCGTAAACTGCAAAAAAAAAACAGTATTATTTAAACATCGATCAAAGTTACAACGAACTACAAGAACTTTTATATTTGTTACTTGGTGCTTCGGAACCCTTCATGGGCGAGTCCGACTCGCACTTGGCCGCTTTTTTAACTTTCTTAACATTTCAAATGTGTAGATAAGTATGTTTCCGTATTTAAAAATAAATAAGTCATATAAAGTTCTTCACTTGGTCACATAAAGAGCGACAACGCACTTTTCTCACTGTAGATGAAAAGGAGTCCATGGGTGATGTTAGTCACTTTCCATCAGGACCCGCCTCCTCATTTACCCCCTATACTAGTAAAATAAGACTTAGGTAAAGATCTAAACTTCTACCTGCAAAACCGAATTTTAGTATAACTGACCATATTTATGTTACACTTTTTGCAGAACTTGCAGAGCCAGAAATAAAATATTATGTTCAACCTCTATCTCATATGTTTATCCAGCCAACACCATATAACACCATGGTGTTATAGAAACAACATAAAACACACACACAAACACGCACACATAAACAAGAGTCGATGGGCGTGGCGCGGGGGAGGAGTTTTCATCAGATCGTACTGAATTTACAAAGTTTTGGTAGGTATATGTTGTTTGAAATACTGAAATATATACGTATATGTCAGTATTTTTCCCAACTGGTTTATATCGACTTCAATATGTAATGAAACAACTAGAAAAAGTTAATAAACTATTACCCGTCTACGTAAAACTTATGATAAAACTACTAGAACTTCGTACCGCCATATTTACAATCTGTCTCAGCTTCCCACAGGCAGTGTACAGTCGCGGACAAAAGAAAAATACTTTTCCCGTTATCTTTTTATTTTTGTTATACACAAACCTTGTCCTAAGAATAACGAACACATAAAAAAGAATTATTTAATTTGGTGCAGCCGATCGGAAGTCAAGCGCGTACATACATTTCGGCGATTCATTTTTATACCTATATATCCTACTAATGTTATAAACGCGAAAGTTTGTAAGTATGGATAGATGGATGGATGTTTGTTACTCTGTCACGCAAAAACTACTGAATGGATTTGGATGAAACTTTACAGTAATATAGCTTATTTATACTTACATCAGAATAACACATAGGCTACTATTTGCCGCAATAACCGACATACACGCGGGCGGAGCCGCGGGCAACAACTGGTAGATTTATATACCTGGGTCATTATTACGATTGTTACGAATCTATTGACACTTCTATTATTAAAATCGGTTCCGTAGTTTAGATGCGACGGTGGAACATAAAAATAAACATAGAATACCGAAAATATTACTCTTCCTTTTGCCTTAGCCGTATTTGGCTATAAAACACATACTTTACATTAGACTGACCAAGATAAAGAACTATAAAGTAACTAAAAGAAAGACAGAAAACATTTTAATTAACTACCACACACAAATACCAAATACCTAGACGTAAAATAGATAAGAAAAAAAATTAAACAAACAAAACAAATATTGCTAACTAATCTTATATCTAACTTATCTTATATTTCCGACTCGTCCAATTTTCTTCTAATTAATTTCGCAGCGGGTTCCAAGACAGTTTAATTTTCCGGGGGCTTCCCGAGTGTCATAGCCCGGTGAGTTCGTGGGTCACTGCTGTTGATCCTTGTGTACAGGAGTTACAGTGGTAGGCCTATGGGAAGAATTAGTTCCCTTATCTTAGGTATATTGCGAGTGATTTAAAAAAAATAGGGCTTTTTTTGACTCTTCTCTGCCTGATGGAAAGCATGAGCAGGATCCAAGAGTGATGGTTACCATACTCACTCTTGCAAATGCAGCCAATGCAGTATGGTGACCCACACTATGGCGGCCTATTGAGATGTTTCTGCATCATTAGTATTTAAACAACTTCCTAACACAAACTGCTGGGCCACGGTGCTAGGTATGGCTTTGGGGGACAAGATTGTGATACTGTTTGTTTTTTCTATATTTTTTTTCCAGGAACGCATCATCGTTCCTTTGAACATGATCCGCAGGCGCTGGGGCGGCACGATCAAAATGACACTATGAAAATGAACAAACTATACCTTCAACATGACTTAGTTTGGTCGGAGATATCCTCCGATGATGCGTTCCTGGAAAAAAATATATATAGAAAAAACAAACAGTAGGTATCACAATCTGGTAGATGGTTTGAATAGGGATTGACTTATTTTAGTAGACCTATTTACGTACGCCTCAGCTTCCCACGGGTATTTACAGTCGCGGGATAAGAAAATACTTAACACTAGCTTGTTGCCCGCGGCTCCTCCCGCGTGTATGTCGGTTGTTGCGGCAAATAGTAGCCTATGTGGTATTCTGATGTATAAGCTATATTACTGTAAAGTTTCATCCAAATCCGTTCAGTAGCTTTTGCGTGAAAGAGTAACAAACTTTCGCATTTATAATATTAGTATGATAACATTTCCGGTTTAATTTTCTACTGTACAAATGTTGTCTTAACAATAACAAACACCTAAAAAATAATTATCCAATTTGGTGTATTCCAGTATAAATTTCGGTGATTCATTTTTACTTAATAATATAATAGCGATCAGTAAAATTGTACTGTAATAGAATTTGTTAATAAATAACTGTTGTTTGGTGGCTTAGAAGAGTGACTATGAGATTTTTTATTCGATTTCTTCTAACAAGGCGTCATCAATTAGAAAATGGCGGTAATTGATTGACACAGGCTGACTTAAGTTACCTATTTTTTTCTATTTTTTTGTAATTTTTATTAAATTTATAGTTTATACCTTTTGATTTTGAAGAGTGTAATTTTAGTTAAATCTAATGAACTTGCAATATATTTATTTTCTTTCATTTTAATATTGAATATTATAATAAATTTAAATTATTCATTTATTTTACATTGCAAGACGATCAATAAAATAATCATGTACCTATCAGCTTTTATAAGTTTGCTTTAATTATAATTAAGTTAACATCATAACTATCGAGAAATGTATTTTGTACCTGCTAAATTAATAAAGGTAAATAGTTACCCTAATTATAAACATCTATGTATTTATTTATATTAGCAAAATGAAAATTAAGTATATCTATCAATAGGTAGATATAAGTCTCTATTTTTTTTTGCAACATAGATAGTAGCGTTTAATGAGTTATTATATTTAAGTAGTATAATTAATCAGTAGGTAGATAGTAGGTACAAAAATATCCCTAACTTATTAATATTCACATAATATATTCCACGGAATACTTAAACAATACTTAAATAATAATAAATAAATTAATTACGATATTGTATAAATTCATGTATTCTATGATACCTAATACACATTGTAATGAAAGATTACTTTACAAAAAAAAAACGATTAATTATACAACAACCTCTTTTAAACAGTAAATATAATTAATGACGTCATAGGACACATTTGATGACGCCACAGCAAATTTGTCAACCATACTAAACGATTAAATTGAACCATAAAAAAATATGAACATCTGCTGCTATTAACTATTACAAATAACGCACTAAATAAACCTCTAAACAAAGCGTGAAATATTAAAAAAAAACTGTTTACAAGCCATGACGGATCATTTTAATTTCTATGTTTAACAACCCTATGAAAAATTCCCTCACTTACTTCAAATACTTCCGACAATTCACTTTATGTGTTAACTGTAAGGTTCAAAATTGATCGTGGTATGTACCAGAGCACCCCACGTACCGAGGTAGGTGGTTCCCTAGCATGGGAGGTGTGAAAAGGCGGAGCTACAAATTGACTCAGTACGCCAGTCGAGTGCGAGCGGCGCGCCATGCCGCACCACAATGACACCACCGCACAGCTTCACCATCAGAAACTTACTCCCCGAAGCATCTTCACGATCTCCATCACCGTCAGACACGGAACTAGACGTCACAGGAACAGAGACGCCCCCGCCCGGATCCTCGACAACGACACCCGAAAAGAAAAACGAAAAACCAGCCTACAGTTACAATGCTTTAATCATGATGGCCATCCGAAGCAGTCCAGAGAAAAGACTAACCCTGAACGGCATATACGAGTACATAATGAAGAATTTCCCTTACTATAAGGAAAATAAACAGGGTTGGCAGAATTCTATAAGACATAACTTGAGTTTGAACAAATGTTTCGTCAAAGTTCCGAGGCATTATGACGATCCTGGGAAAGGGAATTACTGGATGCTTGATCCGTCTTCGGATGACGTCTTTATTGGAGGGACTACTGGGAAGTTGAGAAGACGGTCTACTGCAGCGTCTAGATCGAGATTGGCAGCGTTTAAACGCGGTGCGTTGTTGCATCCGATGTTTGGGAACCCGTACGCGTCGCTTGTGGGTCTTTATCCACCGTTGCTGTCTGTTTATGGGAGGTATGCGTTACCGAGCCCTCTTCTAAGGTTGCCACCACCTCCGCCGAGTCCTTATCACCAGTTGTACAGAAGAATTCATGGTATGGCTCCCGAAGGCAGCCCGCCTTCTCAAGAAGACTCCCAGTATGTGAAACACAGTTGATTAGTGGAACGCGATAGGCCTTCTATGGGATATAGGTTGTATATTCCTATGAAGGGAAGTGACTGTGATATGGTACTGTGTACAGTATGTAAAGTGCTACCTTATTTATTTATTGATGTAAGATTTATATTTAAATTTTAACTTAACGAGGCTTAATTTTAAGTTACGAAGCAATAAACGATGTTTTCGAGAAGATTACAATGTTCTTTACTGATTTTATTGTCACTGTGCTTAGGTCTACCTATAGTGTTTTGAACTGATTTCTTAGTAACCGACTTCAGAAAAGAAGGTTAACGATTCGGTTTTCCTTTATTTTTTTAGTTTGTTACCTAGGATAACTTAGGATTCCGTCGTCATTGAACTGTTTTATTTAACCGACTTCAATAAAGGAGGAGGTTCTCAATTCGACTATTTTTTTTTTAAGTTTGTTACCTCATAACTTTGGACAGGATGAATCGATTTTGATGATTCTTATTTTATTTGAAAGCTGGTGCTTCCCGAATGGTCCCATTTAAATTTGGTCCAGATTGAAGTCGGTTTTTTTTTTGTAAAAATTTGTAATTATTTTAAATCTTGTCTTTTTTGCTTAGGAACAAACCTACTACTAAGGGTGATAATTAAGAAATCCAGTAGGTATATATTTTATTACTATTGACGATAGCCAATATTGCAGGTGGTAATAAGTACTTTAAAAAAGTTAAATTTGCTGATCGTAGCTTCTTTAAATATTTAAAGAAGATTTTCAGTAGGTACATCTTATATTAATTTCTAATTTTTATACAATGTACCTACTTACAACAGAATTGAATTACTTAGATACATGAAATGCCAACTTATTATGAGATTTAACTCTATTATTATGAGAAACAAGTTAGCTTGACCGCACTCAAGAGAAATGAACATCGACTGTCCTGTAGGTCCAGTAGTTAGCGATCATAACTGTTCAGCCGGAAATAGCAACTTCGATTTCCACCCAGGACAAAAAAATATGTGATTAATACGACCATCTGTTACTTTTTTGGGTAAAGTTTATTTATAATCTACTGTATGTAATTCTCTTTAAACGTTATTAATTTCTCACGATGAACTTACCTTTTTTTAAATGTGTGTTTTGAAAGAAAATAACACGGAGAAAAAAAATCTATATACTAATCTATACTATTATATAAAGCTGAAGAGTTTGTTTGTTTTTTTGAACGCGCTAATCTCAGGAATCGCTGGTCAGATTTGAAAAATTCTTTCAGTGTTGGATAGTTCATTTATCTAGGAAGGCTATAGGCTATATTTTTTTTTTTTTTTTTTTTTTTATGTTTGGCCCGCCAAAATGACTCTACTCTGCCTGATGGAAAGCATAAGCAGAATCCACGAGTGGTGGCCACCATACTCATTGCGAATGCAACAATGCAGCATGGTGACCCACACTATGGCGGCCTAGTGATGCTTGTGCATCTTTTAGTCTAGTCAACAAGTATGGAACTTGTTGACTAGACTAATTGGGCCTCCGGTCTCGCACTCACCAACGAAACACGACAGCACGAATGCTGTCATTTTACGTTGATTTTCTGTGCGAGGGTAGTACCGCCCCGGTCGAGCCGGCCCGTTCGTGCTGAAATCAGCGTGGCTCTACTACCTTTAGAATATCATCACGCTACGACTAATAGGAGCACGAATGAAAAATGTTTCAAAAACGGGGGAAAATTATCACGGTACGGGCAATAGGAGACGCAAACGAGGTTGCGTGGGTCGGCTAGTATGCTATATTCTTCTTTTGATGAGATGGCAACCAGCTAGCTATTTCTCCCAATATCAAGTATTTAAAGTCTTCAAATCTTAAGTCTTCAAGTCTTTGTCGTGATGAAATTAAAGTTAAAAAATAAAAAAAAAATGTGGATGAGATGAAATGGGGACCGTCGTCCAAAAAAAACAAAAAACTATCTCCAAAATTAACAAAAACCGACTACAAGGTTCGACTCGATTTCTCTCGGATGCCATCATCAGATCTTAATGTCCTTATCATGCTACCACCGTTGGGATAATATCTCCTTTCCATTAAAAAAAGAATCATCAAAATCGGTTCATAAACGACGAAGTTATCCGCGAACACACATAAAAAAAACTTACCGAAAATTAATTACTTATTGGTTTACTTTACGATTATCACGCTACGGGCAATAGGAGACGCAAACGAGTTTGCGTGGGTCAGCTAGTTACAAATATTCATGAAATGGAAGAGACAAACAACACCGAGACTTAGAACAATAATTTGTGAATCTCGCAAAGTGGTATCACATGTAGGAATTGAACCCACAACACTGAGCGGAGTTAAAAGCAGCACGCACTTAAACCATTGATGCAATGATGCAGACGCATCACTAGGCCGCCATGATGTTGGTCACCATGCTGCATTTTTGCATTGTCTGCATTCGCAATGAGTGTAGTGACCACCACTCTTGAAATTTTCTTAAGCTTTCCATCAGGCAGAGTAGAGTCACTTTGGTAAGGCCATACATCAAAAAAAGTAAAAAAAATCCGCCACGAACGCTGTCATTTTACGTTGATTTTCTGTGCGTGGGTAGTACCGCCCCGGTCGAGCCGGCCTGACCGTGCTGAAATCAGCGTGGCTCTACTAGTTACTACCTTATAAAGTATCAACACTCTGTATCAAGATTTCTTACTCTTTGCAGTGATGCAGTGCTTTAAGCTGCGTAGTTTGCTCACTTGGTCGGCTCTTACGACAGCCACAAGATGAGTAGAGTTGATGACTCTTCGTATTCTTAATCGATAATGCGATAGGAGGCAGTTCACAATACACATACAATTAATTACCGTGGGACAGCCACGCTTCGGCATGAATGAGCCGGCTCGACCGGAGCGATACCACGGCCTCACAAAAAACCGGTGTGAAAACGCGCTTGCGCTGTGTTTCACCGAGTGAGTGAGCATACCGGAGGCCTATACCCCCAACCCCTCGCCCACCCCCCTCCATCCCACAAAGGCCGGCAACGCACTTGTGACACCTCTGGTGTCCATGGGCGGCGGTAATCGCTTACCATCAGGCGATACGTCTGCTCGATTGCACTCAATAACAAAAAAAAAATTAGACGACCCAACGCCTGGTTAAAAATAATTTAAAAAGAACTATCCCGATCTATTTCAAGACAACATAATTATCTGTAACCGAATTATTTAAATGATAATGTTTCCTGTCACTGAAACACAATTAAATAATAATGTTGCTTGTTTTTTCAAGATTTATTTATAGTAATGTGAATTGGCGACAATACTCTAAATATTTAATAGTACCACTAATGATGGCCGCTCGGCGTCCAAACAAGCTTGCTATAAAAACTGATGACACCGAAGTATGCAATAATGTGTGAATATCTCTGTTTGTGTTTAATGATGCTGTTTCATTTATATGATAGCGTACATTTACTAATATTTCAATATTTTTATGAGACTTCATTTTATTTAAATATGAAAATAACCTTCTTGTTGTAATGAGCTTGTTGTACTGTTGTTTTACATGTAATGGCTGCCCATTGAACTAATATTACTACGTATCCCTTCTTTTTAACCGACTTTCAAAGGAGGAGGTTCTCAATTTCATCGGTTTTTTTTATATAGATAATATCATTGACGTATCCTCAATGTGGCTGCCGCGAATTTTCTAATTTGGATAATATTTGTTTTATAGTTTGCTACCTAAGTATTTCTTTTTGTGTAAAAGTATTATTATATTGTTTATTTTATATTAAACAGTATATTAAATGTATACATATATTGTGTTGATTGGTTTTTTTATTAGTACGTGCCATTGACAATATATTTTGTTATTGCTTTTTAATGCCACAATCACAACTGACCAAGTCTAGACCAAGACTATAAACTACGCTACTTTTCATCAGTATCGTACAAGTATCAACAACTTATACGATACTGACGAAAAGTAGCGTAGATTATAGCATAGTTAGTGCGTATGTTTACTTGGAACTAAGAGCATTTTTTCTGCTTCAATAAGAACAAGGCGGTGCGTTATCTACCTTTTTTTATTTAATCTGAGTATTTTATTTAGAAGATTATTGTACCTTTGTCCGATCATTCAACTTACTCTATATCATTGAAACTGTGTACAAATTGGGAAAGCTTAATAATAATAAATAGAAATTGTTTATTTATATTTAAATATGATGGAGGCATATTACATGATGTAAAAAAAATTGGATGTCAACCGGTCATGAATCAACCGGACGTGATTTAGGTACTTTGCATCAAATGATACACATGCTTGGGATATTATACTCGTATCCAGCAAAAAATGAAATATATAATTTAAAAATAAACAAATAGAATTACATTTCTAATAAAAAACCATGACTATCATTGTACACACAACTACACAAGCGAAACAAATCTTTATCACTATAATCATAAGTCTATTTTTACTATATTCCGTACAAAAAAATATTATAATATGTTTAACAAAAATTAAACGATTTGCCAAAGTGAAACAAGTAACGATTCCTCAGTTCCGTTCGTCATAGAAAACATGAGTTTAATCACGTCATTTCCAGTTCCGGCTGTCATAGTTCAATGGCGCCAAATCGGCCATGTTGAAACCAGTGTGTGCTTTGATGTGACCACAATTAAAAAGCGCCGGATAGCTTAATCTTTACTAAGAATTGTGATATGTTGATAAAAATTGTGTTTAATGAAAATTTTTGATTATTTATTATGCTATATTTGAAATTTAAAGTTAATAATTTTAAATATGTTTTTGGAGTGTCCTGTTTAGGAGTGAATGACTGAAAACTAAAAACTGTCTATTTATAAATGTTTTATAAACAACGGCCCAAAAAGAGTTTTTATATGAGTACTAGCTAAACCCAGCGGTGTTACATTACGCCGCTGGGAGAAACTAGTCTAAAAATAGTCTAAGTTAATTCTTATGTCATTAGCTATCGGTCAGTGAAAGTCTAGCTGTTCCAGAGATTAGCCGAAACAAACAGACAGACAGACAAAAAAAAAAACTGCTTTTTATGTAAGTACAGTACCTATAGATATACTTACTTTCATGTTCATCTAACGAAAAGCTGTTAATTTGAAATTACAAACAGACACTTCAATGTTATTTATTTGTATAGATATAGATAAATAAGTTTCTTTATTCTGCTGTTATTTATGGAATTAAAAGGCTTATTAAGAAATCAGTGCTGGTAGAAACTTTAAATTGTTTTAAATGGCATTGACTGTATTTTTTTTAAAGTATTAACTTATTAATCTGTGATATTTAACCATTGATCTTTAACATTCAAAATGTTTTAGGAAGTGGTGCCGAAATATATGATATTCGGAAGTGAGTTTTTGGCAAACTATTCATATTTTAGCTTTTAGAGTTTCTGTATGGTGTAGTAAGAAGTTAATTTCCATAAGTCCAATTGTGAGTCACGAGGTGTTTGAAAATGGCTCGAAATGATGCGCCTACTAAATATAGAACAGCTATCACAGAAACGAGACAGCTATGGTCTCGAGAACTTTAACTTACCCGCGCATTATAGCAGTTACGATATTGCAATTTTTACTTTGAGTAATGATTCGTACCTATAGGAAGCATCAAGACAATGATAAATCCAATCTGTGGAAGTACGGTACCAAAGTGTCGTATACGGAATTACAACACGTACGTACACATACAATGTACGTATAGTGAATCAAATGTTTCTGATCTTAAAGTTCGAAGGCACGTCTGCCAGCCGGTGCCAACAAAAACAAGTAACCCAATACGTGTATAATCCAACCGCACGGACCATCTCTCATTCGACACAAAACATCTTGCTCTAGAAATATTGTGAAAACCAACAAACCCGCATAAATCACGCTCGCCATTTTGTCTCAACGTTCCCGCGCTTTTTCCCGACCACAGACAATTAGGCGGTTGACAGCGCACCATAAACAAGATGCGAGTTAATCCGCGGATTATCGTGAGCGCACACAACCGGCGTGCAGCCAGCATTTCTTGTAAATAATTGTAAATCTAAGTCAAAACGCAACGACAGATACATATGTTAGAGGATTATTGGGCGGAGATTAACCCGTTTTATGCTGTTTTATGCGTCGCATTCGGTTCGGCTGTGTTCAGTAACTGACGACTTCCCGCCAAAATGGTTGTGTTAATCTTTAGTTAAATATGGCATAGTCACAGCGCGGTTTCGGGAAATGGTCTCTAAATATGGATTGTTTTTGTAAATTCCAAAAAGAGACCGTTTTCAACTCATTTGAAATAAACATGATAAGGTTAAGGCAAGGGTATCAAGAACCAGTGTCCGACACACCGCCCCGCCGCAAGCGCGCGGGTGAAGGTCCGAGGGGATTTCCACACGTTAAAAAAAAAAAAAAAAAAACAAAAAAAAAAAGGGTATCAAGAACCATGTCAGTTTCGTGCCAATTAAAAAAAACTAAATATTAATTACTTTATCCATAAAAAATATGATACCTAAATAATGAATTCAACTTGCAAACGTAATAATATTGTCGGTGTTTAAGAAACTTACTACTCCATCTGTAGGTACCGACTTTAATTGCTATTCACGAAGGAAATTGCCAAATAACTCACATACGGTATTTAAACTTTTGATAAGAGCGTATAATAAAATCGTCAAGACAGAATCATCATAAATTTCAATGGTAAATTGGTCCATCAAGTTCTATTATTACAGTCGGTATTGTCGCTGGCTAATCTCAGTAAAGGTTTAGTCGGACAATCGGTAGACAGTCCGGATATTTTCATATTCCTTTGTCAAATTGTTTATACACATTATATTTATTCACAACATTCATATTTGCACACATTGCTGTCTTGAAATCCGCTTTACCCTTTGAGACGGATGTTTTTCTTTTAAATTGTGTCCCCAAAATAGGATTTATGAAATAAAAAAAAGTTATAATTATTGAGATTGTCGTTGGTTTCATTCATATGTCCGAATATTTTTGTATTTGAATCGATTCTTTTGATCGGTTGCTCTTTCTTTCGAATTTCAAACATTCTATTCTCTATGATTTGGATTGACAAATCATGAATGAAATACTGCACTATTTATTTCGTGAATAACTTTTTTCAATCACCTATTAAGGATTTAATCTTGTAGAGTACTGTTTGAGCCTTGTATGGTATAAAGATACGTAAGTTTCTTTAAAATTTAGGTAGACGAAAGGGCCGTATTTACATCATGAACATCTTTTAGTAGTCCACTGCTGGGCATAGGTCTCCTTTTAGAAAGCACATGTTGGCCTACTTTTTACTGAGTTAGTAGAGGGTTTGTTTCAAGTTTTCCTTCTTTTCGCAGTAAGGTTGTCCTCTGTAGTTAGCTCCCTAGATCAGCTCTTAAGACACCCACGGTATGAACAGGGGTGGTGACACTCAGGAACTTAATCTGTCACCACATGTTACAACACGTACCGCAGTGGTATTGTCAACTGATGCCAAAAGAATCATCGTCTTTAGTGGAGTGGTACAATCAACAGCATTTAACAGTCCTATCCTCAGAAAAGAGGTTTAGGCTTATTATATTACGCTGGTTTATGGTTTGTTTTATGTTTTTATTATTCCTTTTGCACATCACTGCAAAAGGAATAACTCCTGCAAAATTTTAATAGTAATCAGAGTAAAATACATACACACAAAAAGTAAATTCTTAAATCATTTACATAAACTATCGAAGCATCTAAATAAATAATGGCTTACTTTTGGCCACACACACCAGTAAGGAATAATGCAGTTTCGCGAAATCGCGAAAAATTTTTGTGAGTGTAAAATGCAGATATTTTCACGCAATCTACTAATATAATAAACTTGGACCATGTTGTTTAAGTTGTTTATGTAATTTATGTAAAAAAAGAGTAACCTTTGATGAGATGATGCCCTAAGGCGAAACCGGTCAGGTGTAAAAAAAAAAAAAATGGAATAAGTACAAGTGATTATAATTAATGTTTAAGTTGTTCTTGTCACCTCGACATATTAACGATCAAAGATTATAAGTAAATACTTTTGTTTTTATTTATATAATTTTTTGTATGTCCTAGCTATAAGAGTTTTGTTGCAGGCCTTAGATTATTAATATACACTTAATATACACTAGTGGTTGCCCGCGGCTCCGCCTGTGTTATTCTGATGTATAAGCTATATTACTGTAAAGTTTCATCCAAATCCGTTCAGTGAAGGGGAGAGCCACGCTTCGGCATGAATGGGCCGGCTCGACCGGAGTGATACCACGGCCTAACAGAAAACCGGTGTGAAATAGTGCTTGCGCTGTGTTTCACCGAGTGAGTGAGGATACCGGAGGCCCATACCCCAACCCCTCCCCCTATCTCCCCCCCCCATCCCCCAAAGGCCGGTAACGCACTTGTGACGCCTCTGGTGTTGCGGGTGTCCATGGGCGGCGGTAATCGCTTACCATCAGGCGATACGTCTGCTCGTTTGCCGGTCTATTCCATAAAAAAAAAAAAAAAAGTAGGTTTTGCGTGAAAGAGTAACAAACATCCATCCATCCATCCATCCATACTTTCGCGTTTATAATATTAATATAGATCTTGTGGTATAGATTATCTAATTTGCGGGTATTAATTGTCAAGAAAGGACAATAAACACAACTCGCATTTTATTGGTATTCTTGTTAAATTAGTTTCTTATATTACTTTTGGTGTTAACGTATTGATAGTGTAGACTTTTACAGTGTGTAAAATATATTTTAATAGCATTGTTAAAGCGTGGGTGACTCCATTTGTGATTCGATTTTGAATAGTCCGAGCGCTGGTCATTCCCGCCATTTGCCAATTTTTTTCTTGTTTATTTTTAAATAATTCTATTGCTTAGGAAACCTACGTATCAGGCCTCATTGTGCTAATGAAAACCAGAAACCAGATTGTTTTTTTTAATTATCAATTACGTTTACCATTGCTATTGTTCTATAATTAGAGTATTTGCCTTTTGAACTGAACTTCTAACGGCCGTTAGCTTTGATTGCACATCAAGAGCTGTTCATTAAACTTGAAACTAATGTACGCTGTAGGGTTGACACTGAGTTTAAATTTTTACTCACTTTAGATATTTTAAGATGATAGGAAAATACTACTAAAATTAATTCACAATTTACATTTCACGTAATGAAACAAAAGTTGTTAGTTAATGTTTGAGAAAATATTGAAGATACCTGAAATACACACATCAAAAGTGTCTAGGGATCAAGCATTTTTATGCGGATTTCTTGAGATTGAGATGTGGCTTTGGCCCTGGCCTGCTCAGTCGCCAGACTTGAACCCGATTGAGCATGCATGGGATATGCTACAGAGAAGAACTCTGCCGAATATGGAGGGTATCCAGTCGCAAGAAGACCTTTTTTTGTTGTTGCAACGAACATGGGCGGCCATTCCACAGCGTGATTTGGATGAACTCATTTTGAGTATGCCAAACCGATGTTCTTGTGTTAGTGTTCGCGGTAGAAACACGGATTATTAATTGTTTAAGTTACCTAATAAAATTTTAAAGAAAACTGTTATTTCAGTCTTTTTTTCGAACTTTAATGTTAGTGGTTCAAATGTCAAAAATCCTTTTATTAGGAAAATGGCAAATTTCTTTATTAATGCTAAGGTGACTTGGTTTATCGTTACTGTGACAAACGAAAACACTTTATTTGATGAATCCTTAAAGAAAATTTTAATTAATATCAATCAGGAGAAAAGTTATTGCAAAAATATATGTTGATCCCTAGACACATATGTTGATCCCTAGACACTTTTGATGTGTGTAGATAGATATATAATACTTCATTTGTACACCAGGGACAACAAAGAATATATAGTCATTGTTCAGTAAGTAGGACGTCCACAGGCAAGGTAGAGTGATGATATACGCGAGACAGCTGGCAGGAGCTGGATGCGAGAAGCCGAGGATCGAACCAAGTGAGAGAGTCCTATGTCCAGCAGTGGACTGCGATAGGCTGATGATGATGATGTTCAGTAAGTATCTAAAATTAATAATTTATACCGAAAGGCACAAAAGAGAAGCAAAATTCTGGAATTGAGATTTTTTTTAAAATTTTTTTTTATGTATGGCCCGCCATAATGACTCTACTCTGCCTGATGGAAAGCATAAGCAGAATCCAAGAGTGGTGGTCACCATACTCACTGCGAATGCAGACAATGCAGTATGGCGACCCACACCATGGCGGCCTAGTGATGCTGCTGCATCTTTTAGTCTAGTCAACAAGTATGGAACTTGTTGACTAGACTATTTGGGCCTCCGGTCTCGCACTCACCAACGAAACACGACAGCACGATCGCTGTCATTTTACGTTGATTTTCTGTGCGAGGGTAGTACCGCCCCGGTCGAGCCGGCCCATTCGTGCTGAAATCAGCGTGGCTCTACTACCTACATTGCGCATGCAATAGTTCATTATACGTGTACACTGAGTACTTGTTTGACATCGTATGACTAAAACCCTTACGTAATGCATATAGGATCTGCTGAATTGTTACCTATATATGTTAATCCTAGAATTCGAGATTTCATGTCTTGATAACCCTGATAAAATCTATGCGCGTTGTTTATAAAACAATTCCCGAAGTTATGAACTCTTCTCGCCGTTTCATAACAATTTACACGAGGTTTTGTGTGTTCTTAGAAATCTTGTAAATGCTTTTTTTATACAGGATCTTTGTACCTACTGGCTTCTTATACTGTTGTAGGCATTAATTCTCTCAGATTTGATTTACTTGTTTACTTATTTATTTATAAGGATATCCAACAAAGGCTTTAACTAAAATATTTTTTTACAGTAATCTTTTGGTGTACTCCCTCAATTCCAGGAAAGATATCCAGATTTCAGCACGGTTAGACTTAGAGGGTAGTCCTCGCAGAAGACCACCTAAAATGATAGCATTCGTGCTGTCGTGTTTAATTTTTAAATACGAGACCGGAGTCAGAATGATGCTGAAGCATTTCAATGGACCGCAATACTGTATTTCTGCATTGCTTGCATTTGTATTGAGTACTGTGACCACTCTTGGATTCTGCTTATGCTTTCCATCAGGCAAAGTAGAGTCACTTTGGCAAGCCATAAATAAAAATAATTCAAGAGACCACAATGCATTACATATTAAAATAGAAATAATAATATAGTTCAACATAATTACGGAGAGGTATTAAACTAACCTTTAGATATTAAAACAAATAAGTAGTTTTAAATTAAAAAATATTTAATAAATATTTCGGAAATCTAACACACAACGCCATCTAGTCCCAAACTAAACAGAGCTTGTGTTATGGGTACTAGACAACTAATATGAATACATATTTTTTTTGTAAATAAATCCATGTTATTCATAGAAATCACCCAAACTCCGAAACAAATATTTGCAGATCATACAAACATTTGGTCCGACCCGGGAATCGAACCCGAGACCTTAAGGACAGCAGTCGCATACGCTACCATTGCGCCACCGAGGCAGTTAACATGAACACGATCATGTCTGGGTGTCATTTATTTACTACTAAATTTTGCCCAATTTTTCGGTGCATGTATGTCGGTTATCGCGGTAAAGACTAGACTCCTTCCTCAAGATTCAAAGTATCTCTATGTCAAATTTCATTAAAATCAGTCCAGCGGTTTAGTCGTGAAAGCAGGACAGACAGACAGAGTTACTTTCGACTTTAATATTAGTATGGATTATTAACAAGTAAAATTTTAACAAAAAAAAAAACGACCTCAAGAACGACCAAATTGAAAGGGGACCACGGAAAGCACAAGCTTTCAAATGAAATAAAGAATTACGAATGTTCCCCTCGTTTTCTCTAGCATGCCATCATCAGATCTTAGTGTCCTTATCATGGTAGCACCCTTGGGATACCTCCTTTCCATTAAAAAAAGAATCAGTAAAATCGGTTCATAAACGACGAAGTTCTCCGCGAACACATGTCATATAATATATGTATATATATATATACGGTCGAATTGAGAACCTTCTTCTTTTTTAAAGTCGGTTAAAAAAACCTATGTCCAACGGTGGACTATTAAAGAGTGCTTACGATATTATCGCTCTGGTTAGGAATGACCCTCCTACGTTCCCGATCTCTCTAATTTCCTCATTAACGTAGTTTTTCCAACATTTCATAGAAAACTTGTTTAGAAAAGAAATATTTGTGTTCTACAGACTTAGTTCTCGCTAGCGTTTCAACACAGCTCCGTTTACCGCAATATTTGTAACAGTTAACACGAACCAGGGACGGCGGCAACATCAAACGGAACAATTGCTTAGATCAAAAGCCGCCGCTTTAAAGGTGGGTAGCCACTGTACCTATCTTTATCTTCATTGTATTGGTTCGGTCTGATCAATTTGTAGATATAGTTTATTGGAATATTATTAGCGATAGATATTAGAAATAATTTTATAGATTGTACGAGTATATGTCAATGATGTCAGAGCTGGATGCGAGAAGCCCAATATCGATATTAGTACCATGCAATGGTGAGCAGAGGCGTATCTAGCCCGTGAATCACCCGTGTGCATCATTTCTCTAGCACCCTTTAGTAATCGTAGCGCCCTTCAGTAAGCGTAGCGCTCTTCAGTAACCGCGCAGATTCCTTAAAAGTGCCGCGGCCTGCACTATAGGTAAAGACGCTCCTGATGGTGAGTCCTAGGGTCATCATGATGGTGAGTCCTAGGGTCATCATGATGGTGAGTGGCATATGTCCTGCGCCCCGTGTATGCATGGGATTTCGGGGGCGATAAATCAATTTAGCTAGGATTCATTTTTAGAAAATTTACCAAAAAAATACGGATTATATAGAATATGGATTAACCAGAGATGTATACACGGCCTAATCGGTGTGTGGTTGGGCACCTGCGCGTGCGCATGCGCGATTAAGACGTCATTTAAACAACGAGCGGGTTTTAGTAGATTCCCCGAATTGTTTGTTTCGCACTACACAACACTATGAAAATAAACTTTAAGTTAGCTAACAAGGAAGTTGTTAGAAAGAGACGTAGATATCGGTGGATTTTTTTCAAACGGTAAAAGTGTTTTAGGAGAATTAGGTCTAGTTGTGAATTTGTGATGGATTTTGGGTAATTTTGATCTTTTCGCAAGTTACACATATTAATCAGACTGCCTCGATAGCAGTTAGCGTATGCGACTGCAGATGAAGAGGTCTCGGGTTCGATTCCCAGGTCCTAAAAGTGTTGTTCAGTTTTTCTTACCAGAAATTCTTAATAAAAGCCCGAAGTACCTATGGAAACCGACGGTTTTTTACACCCGTGCCTAGGAGAGCACGTTAAGTAGTCGGTCCCGATTGTCATCATCTATGGCAATCGTTATAAACTGTACGAAATTTATTGTTTTTATTTTATTAAAACTTTTTCTTGTTTACGCAAAATGTATTCTATTTTGTTCATTGTAACTAAAACGAGAGATTATTAAAATATAATTTAGTTACCGTGACATAATAAATCGAACTGACGTTCAGCACATACCAATACCTGTTTCATTATCCTCTGCGCCAATAATCCCAATAAAGACTGACAGCACAAACGTTTTATATCCCATAATATTATTATTTTTATGAAAAGGTACTTTTTTGTACACTTTCTCTCTTTTAAGCATTCACCTAATCACCTGTACTTATACCCAGACAGTAATTCCTGCAATAAAGTATCGTGTTACTGCATTTATTGTACAAATATTTGAGTAACTCGAGTATTACTAGTAACACGACACCAAAACAGAGCGATACGATAATTACACCCAACAATGTCACTATCTGATCGTCTACGACCGAAGTTGTATTATTAACGGTCTAGCAATTTTGAAGGTAAGAGCGATTTAGTTTGATTCGTGAACAAAAAGCGTTTAAGATGGTTGCATGAGCTTCTAACTCCTAAACAAAGTCTTATGATTTACTTTATTTATACAAAAATACATACAAACATTACGATCTCTCATAAACTCCCGCGATTGACTAGATACTCCTGGTTTACACCTAAGAGGTCCAAAACGAATCTAGGCCATTTCTCTCCTCTAAATAGACTCCAAGCAGAGTATAATTTTGTGTGCAAAAATAAGGACATCGATATATTTTATTTAAGTTTACCATCTTTTAAGAAGAAATTGTCATTGCTGAGCTAGAACAAACGAATTTGGATTTCCTTATATATTGTGTCAGTTAGTTTTGTATTTGTTTTTTTTTCATTGTGGTCTTCTTGGAATTTTTGTATTGTATTTACTTTTCATTCTCGTGTTTTAATTATGTACTTTTCTTTTTTAAGTTAGGGGATGCCTTATGCTCCCAACTATCTGCATTTACATATTTTTGCTTTCCGTGGCAACCTGTAATTAAGGCAGCACCAATGTTTGTATATTACCGTTATGTGCCTCTTAGCTATTAAGGTGTATGTTCTTGTTGGTTGTCCAAATAAAAAACAAAAAAAAAAAAAAAATAGAAAAAGTACTGAGTATTATTATCAACAGGTTTATATAGTCCACTGCTGGACATAAGCCTCTTTTGAGGGAAGACATTTAGGCCAACTATACCACGCTGGTCAGAGGGGTTGGTATTTAAAGTATTATACTATTTATATTTAGATAGAACGCGTTTTGCCTAGTTAGAACTAGTTTTTAGGGTTCCGTGCCAAAAGAAGGAACCCTTATAGATTCGTCATGTCTGTCTGTCTGTCCGTCTGTCCGTCCGTATGTCACAGCTACTTTATTCCGAAACTAAAAGACCTATAATGTTGAAACTTGGTAAGTAGATGTATTCTGTGAACCGCATTAAGATTTTCACACAAAAATAAGAAAAAAACAATAAATTATGGGGGTCCCCATACTTAGAACTGAAACTCAAAAAAAATTTTTTCATCCCACCCATACGTGTGGGGTATCTATAGATAGGTCTTCAAAAATGATATTGAGGTTTCTAACATTATTTTTTTCTAAACTGAATATTTTGAGCGAGAGACACTTCCAAAGTGGTAAAATGCGTGTCCCCCCCCCTCTAACTTCTTAAATAAGAGAATGATAAATCTAAAAAAAATATATGACGTACATTACCATGCAAACTTCCAACGAAAATTGGTTTGAACGAAATCTAGTAAATAGGTTTTTTTAATACGTCATAAATCGTGAACTGCAATTTACCTTTCATTCAATCAACACAAATGTAAAAATATAAAATAAAATGTTACTTGCTGCTGCGGAACCCTTCATGGGCGAGTCCGACTCGCACTTGGCCGCTTTTTAATGTATGCCTTTGTTAATAATAATTACTGCACGTTTGGGCTAGTGGTTTAACGGTCACCAGCCCGTTTCCTACTTCGCCAAGTGTCGTGGGTTCAAATCCTACGTAGGACAATACTTTGTGTGATCCACAAATTGTTGTCCTGGTCCTGAATCTGGGTGTTGTTTGTGTCCGTTTCATGTATGTTTGTAAAGTCCCCCGCGACACAGAATTTATTCTTAGTGCGGGAGTTGTCTTTTTAAGGAGCAATAAAAAATAATACTAGAATTAACTAATGCTCAAATCGAATATCACTTAAAACTAGTTCTTACTAGACAAAACGCGTTAGGTTAGGTTAGCCTCATAAATGTTCGTTTTATTTTTTATTTTATGTTTAGATAATTTAGATTAAGTTTTTGTTTGTATGCTGCGTGTATCAAATAAAGTGATTAATTTCCTTACCAGGTTTCGTTCTTTGACGTAAGGAATTTTCACCTGCCTTTGCGGGCCCACAGACAAAAGCGAGGTCAAAAAAAATGGGGCTAAAAGTGGGGATGGAAAACAGAATGCCCGTGAATGTATCTTAATGTTGTATCAAGTGAAAGAGCACTGAAAAAGAATATTAATGACTTAATCGAGAGTGTTCTTAGCTTCGGTGTGTACCTATAAAAAGTATAAAATAAAAATTTTATTTAAAATTAAAAAAAACCCCGACACAATAACCTGAGTTCCCTTTAAAAAGTAAAAAATAATTTTTAATTGATTTTTTTATTAAATACAAAACTCAAAAATTCTAAATTTTTAAATTTATTTGAAATCGCGACAACTCAATTATATTCATCAGTGACTTCGGTAAGGCGAAGCGGCGACCGTTGCCACGGCAAATCTCGCCACGCCAAAAATCAGGTTTATCCTCGCCTATAGATGTTTCACATCAAAATCATCTACAACCTTTAATTACTACAACCTTTAAAATACCTACCTATCTAATGAGATTCTCAGACGTAACCCACACATTGATACAACCCTGTCGACCGCAACCCACACACAGACACACAAACATTATTAAATTATAATGTGCCCTCTCGGGAAGGTTAACTCGCGTAATTGGAGTTCTAGCCACTTGCTCCGGGTCTGATTGTTATTGGCCCTGATGGGTTTACACGACCATTTATCTACGCGATGAGATTCTTGAGTCGTGAACACGGAAAGATTACTGTCTTCATACAATATCTAGATTTTTTTAAAGAAGATTTCTAGACGCTCAGACATCCACACACTAGATTTCTACTTGTTTAAAATTCGTCTTACAATTACTCATTGGGTTTACTTATGTCTAAGTTAAATTCATTACACCACTTTTGATAGATGGCTCTGTCCAAGAACTGGATCGCATTAGCGTTTCGTTACCACAATTAGTAATGTTTAAATTGATTTAAAAAAATAGTATCCATTTATCTATTGTGTTACTTAGTGAGAAATAAAATTATCTAGCCACTTGCTCTGGGTCTGATTTATTATTGGCTCTGATAGGTTTAACCGACCACGGAAAGATTTCTGACTTCATAACAGCATGAATACAAAGGTATTGTTGTAGGTGTAAGAAAATTTTGTGACTTTCGGTTAAGTATTTTATGCACTTTTCAGTTCGTTTGTGATGTGAAGAAGAGGAATTTGTTTTTACGAATACATACAAGGGAATATTATAATTTGAAGAATAGATATGTAAACTTTTCATGGTACATTAAATTTCATACTACTTTACATAACTACAAAAACTGGTCGCACGCTGGTCGAAATACGACCATTTAAAAAAAAAATTTGCTTCCTTCACTCTATCTCCATATACTTACACTTTAACTATGCCAAAGTTTATTCTCCTCCGTTCGCATAAGTTTCGTCAAAACTGGTATAAAGTTATGTACTTCACATATTTATAAAAATAGCTTTTAAAAACAAGTGATTAATTTAAAAAGTTTTTTTTTTAAACTAGCTTTTACTTGTTAATAAAAAAAATAACTTTAAGCCCTTTCATTTGATACCCATACCCAGTGGGTGGGTTGCACAGAAATATGTACGCCACCATTTTGTTACGGCGGCCATTTTGGATTAATAATAATACCGATTATATATAATTGCATTGTCATCAGAAAAGGTATATTTCAAATTTTAGCTCAATCGGAAATCGGGAAGTGGATCAAATTTAACTTGCAAGATTTGATTACAGACAAACATCGGTACAGGTGAAACTAAATAAAAGCTTGTAATAACCCACAATTGACATTGTGCCAATCTGCGACTTCCACCATGCTACCATTGGATGAAATGAAAGGTTGATGAAGACTTAACGGTTGAAGAAAGAGGTATCTATCTGTGCCACAGAACAAGTAGAATTGTTATGTAGGCGGGGTAGGCGCGCTGAAGTTAAGCGCCGACACCTCTAATAGGTCTGCTGGCATCAACTGAACGCTTTAATACACGTATAACTTTCGTAGGGAACGTAGCTGCGTAAAAAAATATTGCTATGCCGAACTGTGCGATAATTACGTGCTGAAAACGAAGCAAGGACTACAATTTACTCAAAGGAAACATATCGTATCATCGGTAGTCTCAAAACTTTTGTTTTTAAGCAAAATTAAAAAAAAACTAAAAAGTATTATGTAATACACATGAAAACCGTTATATTCTAATCTATTGAAATAATCATACATTACGTATTAAATTTAAGCATCATTTGCATAGTTGCCACGAGAGCACGCAATGAACTGCGTTTCCTGCGGGAATATTTCAAAACATTTGGCACGAAAATATTTAATAAAAGTAATGTTTACAATTATTTGACATAGGGATGTAGACAAATTCAATCGATATCGCAATGTTATGTAGTACGATTTATATTATATTATGGTTTTTAAAACAATATATGATTTTGTTTATTCGCAAAATTTTATATAAAGTTATTTTGGAGAAATATTTGAAAATAAATGTTTTGATAAAAAGTTTATAAATATTTCATATATCATACATAATTTTACAGCTACCAGACAAATAAAACAGATTTGATTAAAAAAAAGATAGTATGTAAGTACTTTTGACTAAATAATAAACGTGACATATTTTTTAGTAATATAAGTTAGTAAGCCATTAATCCAACGGCTTCCTGTACGATGTGGACGCAAAGAACCGGTGGTTGTAGAGAACTTGCGAATATGCGCAGTCGTTTTTTATTTATTTCAAGTTTCTGAAATATGTATGCCTAAACACACAAAAATATAATTTATTTTAGGTAAATAAGGGAGTTGCAATGTTTTGCAACAAAAATTATAAAGTATAATGAAAGGATATAAGAGTATCAGTCAAATAAATAATTAATTTAAAAATTATTGTAACATAATTATAATCGATAAATCTCAAATTCACCACATCTCTAAGGTTTTCGAAGAAACTGTCCGCGAACACAAATATGCAAGTGAAACCCTACCGTAGCTGAAAGGCATAAGGTTGTATTTAGTAACATTGTAAGTGGCTTTTTGAACTTATATACATTACATCCTTTGGACGAATCAGGAAAGACTTCGTTATGTGTGTATAATATTATTGATCGTTAATGTGTGCGTCTAGGCGACACAGTGTATCTTGCACTTGCTGCTTGACACCTCTTCTAGTATATTCATTTGTTCTGTGATCTGTGCTTTAAAAAGGAGAACGCAGTAAACTGATGATTGATAGCGGAGAACAGAAGAAGAAATAACTGCACGAATGGCTTTGTAGTTTAAGTTGGTAATCACCTCGCTGTGGTGGGTTTTTTGGGTTCGATCTTGTGTGATCTACAAATTCTTGTTCTAAATTGTTCTCTGTGTCTGTTTGTTAATGCCCCCCCCCCACCTACCTACTACTCACCCCCTAAGGAAATATACCTAATTACTTTCAACAAAAGTTTTACTTGCAAATTTTCCCGTCTCATCATCTAAATCTTTTGTAATTTATAAAACCTATACTATACTCATTAGTTAATATGTTAATACCCTAACGCTGTCTGCTTTTTTCCAAATGATTTCAAGTTAAATTAAAACATTGCACAACACTGTACAAATCCACGATCCCAACATCAAATTATTTTCAACGAGAATTTCTTTGTTGGTCAATATTCATAATTGAATGGTTTCAAAAAGCACTCATAGCGATTAGTTGTCGCCCTCCACTTTCACGCAGAAACTTAGCGACAGCAGGGGTCAACTATCGTGGGGAACTTTTCATTAAAAATGTAAAATATTTATCATAGATGTAAAAAAATGATTTTTTGTATTGGATTTTGAATTGCGTGACATCTCGTTCAAGTTGCACTGGCTGTGACCACGGCTGCTGTAACCTGGTCGAAACGCCAGTACCTGTTGTAAAGGTAATATGTACGACAGTATCACAGTACGTTATGTCACCACTTTTATTCGCGTTTTATCTAACTAGTGGTCGCCCAATGGTCAAAATTCGACCAAAGTTTGTTTTTTCTTTTTGATTTTATTTTCCTGCACTCTAAATTCCAGAATCTGCTAAATTTCAGAATCCTCCGTTCGCATAATTTTCGTTAAAAGGGGTACACAGTTTTAGCTTCACGTATTGTGTATGTATAAATATATGTATAAATTATATACCATGAAACACGAAAGTTTTAAAACCCAGTACTTGTTTCATCTTGCAAAACATCATAAATATCTTTGTCAAAATCAGATGTATATTAACATGAGTATACTGATACAATTATGTTACGACGGAGCGAGTTAAAATGACGTGACATTCGTTAATAGAGCTTTGATGCGGCAACAATAGGAGATCTCGCTACAAGAGGCTTGCGAAAGCTTGAAAACTAAGTTTTAAACTAAAACTGTTGTTGACCCCTGCGCTGACCGACAGTCGCCCGCATGTGCTGCAGTAACACGGCAATTATAATAACTGGCGACGCCATCCGTTTGCCAGCCATTACTGTCCGCACTCAACAGCAACCCTAAGGACGATACCCTGTAATACGCTAATAGATAGAGAGCTGGAATTCCGGTATTTCCGGAATTCGGATTCAAATTCCGGTGTTTCGGTAATATAAACTTAATATTATTTATTGTTGTTGTATTATCTCATCATCATCAACAACCCATAATGTCCCACTGCTGGGCTCGGGTCTCCTCTCGAGGGGTTAAGGCCATACGTCCCCACGCTGGCCGAGTGCGGGTTGGGGACTGGCAAGACAACGTTGTGGCTACGTATCTTGCCGCTGGATGTTTTGAAGCCGCCCAAAGGCCTCCAACTAAGCCTCACGACTGTTATCATGTGATAACAGCCAGGACCGACTGCTTAACGTGAACGTAACGGAGATACTCATGGTATCAAGCCACCAGCGGTCACCCATCCAGGTACTGACCGCGCCGTAGTTGCTTACCTTCGGTAATTGTTTCTAATCACCGAAAGCTACTGGGCTATGAGCGCCTGTATTATCTATTTTCGGATTAAGAAGAATACAGAGTGGCAGCGTTCCTATTTATCCTAAGGATGTCGTAAGAGGTAGCAAACTATGATGGCAACATCACTGCAAAGAGAAAGGAAAATTTGAAACAAATCCATTACCCTACCTACCTACTACCTATATCAAGTCCTATGGGTACTAGACAACTAACTTAAATACATTTTTTTTTGAAGTTATAACCTCTTTAGTCGCGTAGAGCACTTTTTGGTAGGGGAAAATCTTATGAGTTCGCGTCACCGCGTCACCGTCACCGTCAAGTTATAAGTTTTCACTTCTATCGGCAGTCCTTATGACTGCCAATATACATTCATAATTATAATTAGGAAACACCCAAACTCAGAAACAAATATTTACAGATCATACAAACATTTGGTCCAACCCGGGCATCGAACTTGAGACAGCAATCGTATTCGCTACTAATGCGCCACCGAGGTCAATCGTCATACTTTAATGGAAGACTAAAAACGCTTCAAGAGATAGAAAAACAGTTGAATTCAGTTCTATTATTTCCCGACATGTTAAACTTTTTTTTTTTTAATTGAATGGCAATGTTAAATTTATAATGACACAAATAAAAATGATATTTATGATAATGTTTGAACGCAACCCTACAGTTGCTGATGGCCTGTCACGGTGGTCACCGTCACCGGAACGGATCGGCTTAAGCTCGCTTTACTGCCTAACAAACCACTGAACATTAGGGTATATGGTACTAGGTAAAGTTAACAGCGGATTAAAGTAATAATAATCATAAGTGAAGTCACGAATTAAGATTACAGAGTGTCACAACTCAGGAGACGATTAAGGTAACACACTACGTAGGACAAAATTACTGCAAAGAGAACAAAAACTTGAAACAAGCCCTAGGTAGTAGAGCCACGCTGATTTCAGCACGAACGGGCCGACTCGACCGGCGCGATCGCAGATCAACAAATGACAGCATTCATGCTGTTGTGTTTCATTGGTGAGTGCAAGATCGGAGGCCCAGTGATGCAGAAGTATCTCAATAGGCCGCCATAGTCTGTATTGTTGCATTGACTGCATTCGCAAGGAGTATGGTGACTACTGCTCTTGGATTCTCATGTTTTCCATCATCCATCATCAAAAATAAAATACGAAACCGCCTGGCTAGCATGGTATAGGAGGCCAAACCTTCATTAAAGGCTGTTGATGATTGATGAAGAAAATAACCAGAAGCTAGCAAAATGAAATTTGGATGTAAAGTGTCTTCTTTGCCAGAATGCGTTGTGGTCGAGCCACGACGCGATTTTAGATAGGTAGGTATGTGTTCTTTTTACCCGACTACGGCAAAGCCAAAGGATGATTTTGACAGGCTATGTATGTATGTATGTTCATCTGTTCCCTCTTAGCTCCTTAACTACTTATTAGAACTGGACGAATGAGGTATCGTTAGAAGCGTCTTGATCGTCCGCTGGTTATAGGCTATATGAAGTGTCACTGAATCTAATGTGGCGCCCTCTAGCCGACATAAAGTACTGTATTAAAAAAATAATTTGAGATAAATATGCCGTGTTTGATATCATTGGAAAGGGCGTTACTTGTACATTTCAAATATATATATATTATTAGCATTTGCTCGTGACTTTGTTCGTATTTATTCGATAAGTGTGATATTTCTAATATAAGATAAGACCGCCAATTGTTACGTTTTCAACTTTGTAAATAATTCTTTGTTATGTATCTATCTTGTGTATACAATAAAGTATATAAATAAATAAATATTTCTGTGGTACCTATTTAAAATATACTTTGCAAAGAAATGAATATTATAGAGGCACCAAAACATTTTAAATAAAAAAAAAGTTAAAACTAAAACCTAAAAACTAAAAAAATATGAAACAAGTTTCAAAAGCCGTAGTCACGCGTTACGTAGAAATGTACCACAACAAATTAACAACGCGTGACTACGGCTTTTGAAACTTGTTTCATATTTTTCCAGCGTAGTTTGTTGTCGTAGTTGGGTTTTAGTTTTAACTTTTTTTTTATTGCCTTTTTATAAGGTCTTTGTCACGCTGTAGCCTGTAGTTGCCGGGCAAAAATTTGTCTGGAGTATATTCTCTATCTATTTTATAAAGCGAGGAATATGCCCGACAGGGGGCTAACAAAAGCTGTTGATGATGATATTTCTCTAATCTACAACGTTTATGTAAAATATACTCATACTAATATTATAAAGAAGTAAAGTTTGTGAGGTTGTAAACCAATTGTTTGGGGGTAATCTCTGGATATAGTGAACCGATTTTGAAAATTCTTTCACCAATAGAAATCCTAATTATTTGTGGATGTCATAGATTGTATATTAACCCAAAAATGATTACCGTGGTGTCAGACATACACGAGGAGCCGCGGGCAAAAGTAAGTCTATTTTCAATTAATTTTTTATCTATAATTTTTGACTTTAGTATTACAAATGCAAGTACATCACGCTCTCGTCGCTCACTTACACCATATTCCAAACTCCGTCAAAGCTACCCCTTTCCAATTTAGGGTCATCGGTCACACTATCTTCAGTTAAATAGTTTATAGAGCTCGGGTCACGGTGACCGCTTTCTCTCCTCAATTAATAACAATCACATCCATTTTGACGACATAAATCAACATTATATTAGTTATTTTAAATTTTTTAGTGTGATATATGGTTCAATAACAAATTGTATTTGTACTTATTATAATTGAATCAATTTTATAATTTTTTGTGTTACAGCGTTGATATGCTATGTAATTTATATTATTGTTTATTATTTTTATTTGACTGCCTCCATGGCGCAGTGGTAACGTATGTGACTGCTGTGCTTGAAGTCTCGGGTTCGATGCCCCGGGTCGTACCAAATGTTTTTATGATCTGCAAATATTTGTTTCGGAGTTTGAGTGTTTTCTATATACAATATGTATGTATATATTTACAAAAGAAAAGTATATAGGTAATGTATTTATATCAGTTGTCGAGTAACCATTGTCCAAGCTCTGCTTAGTTTAAAACTAGATGACGTTATGTGTCAAATGTCTGAAATATTTAAATTTATTATTACGAAAATGTGAAGCTCTCTGTATGGTTGTAAGGATTTGAAACCTAAATAACTGGGTCGATTTGACGAATTTGGGTATGGAATTGGGGTCTTGTGAAGTTGGCTAAGTATCTAGGTATACATATGTGTTCACGCTATCAGCTGTCGCTGCTTGAATCCGCGCAGTAACGGAATAATGATGTGGAGTGTCATCATCCCTATTCATCCGTCTGACCAGCGCGGTATAGTAGTTTAAAACCTTCCTTCTAAGGACATGTCTAGCTGTGGACCATTAAAGGCTGCTGATGCGATGTCAGGATGTAGTACTGATGTCAGCAACAATATCTCAATAAAGCTCTAATACAAACCAAAGAGCACATTTAAACGGGATGTTATTACTAAATATATACAAATACAGTACGTTTGTGGCACAATAGCTTAATCTTGTTAATACAATTTGTACACAAAGCATATATATTGATCATTGTGTGGACAAGAATAGGGCTATTGTCGGTGGTCGACAATTGGAGGGCAATGGGCCCGTATGACTTTGAGAATTGACCATGTCTGTCTTGTAGGTTGCTGGACTGATTCAGGGTTTAATTTTCGTTAAGTATTTCTTGAATACGATTTGAGATTAAATGGACCACAGCCAAGAAGAAATCTGCAGTCATAAGTAGGTAAATATATTTCGTCTTTAGGCTTGGCTTTATTGTTACTTCAGAAACTAAATATTCGCATAACACATTGCTTCAGAAACTAGATATTTGCAAACACAAAAGGCGTTCGTTTCGCCTTCGTGATGGTACCGAAACGGTGAAGCCATACATTTTTACTGAGATGTAGAGTGTCTGAAGTTAGGGTTGGTAGAGTTAGGGCGTGTAGATTCAGAAGCTTGGGTCTACATAAGATCTGATATCTTTTTCACAGGGTAAGCCAAGCAGTCGTCATTTTACATGAAAATGTTTTTGGTGGGATTATGTATTTAGAAATATATAAGTAGGTACATTTCATCAACAACCCATAACGTCCCACTACTGGGCTCGGGTCTCCTCTCAGTAGAGGGTTAAGGCCATACGTCCCCACGCTGACCAAGTGCGGGTTGGGGACTGGCAAGACAACGTTGTGGCTACATAATCTTGTCGTTGGATGTTTTTAAGCTGCCCAAAGGCCTCCAACTGAGCTTCACGACTGTTATCATATGATAACAACCGGGACCAACTACTTAACGTGACCTCCGAATCACGGAGACGCTCATGGTAACATACCACTAGCGGTCACCCATCCAGGTACTGACCACGCCGTCGTTGCTTACCCTCGGTGATTGTTTTTAATCACCGAGTGCAACTGAGCTATGAGCGCCTATACTAAAAATAAAAGTAAATCTAACTCAATAATGTTAGTGACAGAAGGAACTGTTGACAGGCGCCCGTCGCTTCTCTAATATAATAATTTGTATTGATGTCCCTCCGGCCGCTGCCCTCTGACCTCCCGCATGCCTCCGTACACTGCGCCTTTACCGGAATCTACGAACATTTTATTGTGTCTTATTGTAGTAACATTAAGCTGTGTACACATGACAATGGTGGAAGAACAGTTTTTATTTAACGTGCTCTTCCCCGTGGCTTTACTCGCATCCACGTGAATTTACTTTCCAGTCGCTTTTGTATTATTCTATATTTATTTTATTTATATACTAGGTGAACCGGCTTTGCAAATTCAGCTACCACGAAAAATTCTTTCCACTTTTCGGGTTATTATATAGCCTATGTCACTCCCAAATAATGTAGCCTTCTATTGGTAAAAGAATTTTCAAAATCGGTTCAGTAAATCCAGAGATTAGCCCCTCCAACGTCACAAGCTCACAAACTCACAAACTTTACCTCTTTATATAGTAAGTATATAGATATAGAAGTATAGATGAAGATTTATGAAATGTTTATGTTTCGGAAAACTTGTAATGCTTTTAAAGGATTATTTTAGTAGACTTCGGTGTGGTAGATACACTGTGGTTGCAGAAATAGACATAAAGAAACTTTAAAAGGTTTCTATATACTATCAAAAGTTAAGCTCAAATCGGTGCACAACTTTTAAAGACTTTAATTAGTAACGATAAATAAGTGATGAGCAAAATACATAAATACAGGCTTTTGACCGCGACTCCGTGTATGTCGATTATAGCGGTAAAGAGTAGCCCATGTACTTCCACAAGAATCAAAGTTCTCTGTGCCAAATTTCATTAAAATCGGTGCAGCGGTTTAGCCATGAGCGTAACAGATAGTTTCGAATTTGTAATATTAGTATGGAAGCATGGATGTGGATCGAAACGAAGAATAAGAATATTGGACATTCGTGTTTCTAGAATGTGAATTCGTCAAACGGTGGTATATTATAAAACGTGCTTAAATATTCTGTTTTGATTTGTTAATTAATGTAAAATATCTGTATGAGAGAGCTTTGCTCGGTATTTTTTTGGTTTTTTTGGTAAATTAGAAAAAAAGAATCCTAGATAGATTTCGGTTCGTTTCCGAGATTCATGGTATACTAGTTGATGCCCGCGGCTCTACCCGCGTGTATGTCGGTTATCGCGGCAAATAGTAGCCTATGTGTTATCCTGATGTATAAGCTATATTACTGTGAAGTTTCATCCAAATCCGTTCAGTAGTTTTTGCGTGAAAGAGTAACAACCATTCATCCATACTTACAAACTTTCGCGTTTATAATATTAGCAGGATATACAAGAATTGATCGCTTAAAAATATTAGATATATTTTGTGATTAAGATTTACAGTTTTTTGCAAGCAATTTTAGAACAGTCGTTTGAAAAACATGTGTAATCTGTACGCACCGGCTCTTTAAAATAAAATAAACCACATTTTTCAAGTAAACCATAGTGTACACACCTCCTACTGTAATAAAATCTATTGACACAAAATATTAATTCACAAAAATTGACAGAATTGTTACAAATGGCGGTTAAATTCCCAGTTCGAAACATTTCTAAGCAGTGGGTCATTTGATTTTATTATGCGGGATGTTTGTGTACGATTTACTTGATTTTGTCTAATTTTGTTAAGTGTGACTGATTTTGTATTCATTATCTGTATTTTCACACAAAAATAATTGAAAATATATTCCTACTTATCAAAACTGATGTTAATGCGAATGTGGGTTGTATGCAGTTTCACCCCTTAACTGCGCAACACATATTCGTGAAATTTGCCTTTGATTATGTGGCGACTTATCGCACGTGGGACGGCGACGCGATCAAGGTGACCGTATCTAAGCGAATGGACTATATTTACCGTCAGGGAAACCATAATGCTCGTTTGCCTCGTATGCATTTAAAACCCCTTAAACATAACTTAGCTATTCTTCTGGTTGTCTTCTAGGCTAGTATTCTAATAAGCGGTTGCTACATCGTTTTATTCTGTACTAAGTGATCTGGCTTGAAACTCCACATGGGAAAACACTTTGTGTGAACCACGAAATGCTGTCTTGAGTCTGGGTGTTTTTATATCCGTTTTATGTACGTATTCAATTCAAATTAATTCATTAAGTCTTTGTCGTGGATCATAGGTAGGTACATAATAGGTATAGATGTTATCATATGCATTACGATCAGCCATATCCCGCATAACGTGTGTAAGAATAATGTCAATGTCGGTTAAAGTTCTCCGCGACACAGGAGAGAAGGCACTATGAAATACTCATCAGTTTTGTAAAAAAATCCTTACTTTGTAAAGGGTTTATAAATGAGTCGATACAATTATCTGGATGTAAGATGATCCCACAGGATAGACGAGGGTGGTCGAGAAGCTCAAGATACACACACAACTGTCACCACTTCCTCAGCAGTTAACGAGGAAGTTGGTGCACCGTATAATTGTGGTAATTAGGTTAAATGACTCGCTGGTAACAACTCGGTATCACGGTGGGCGGTTCGTTCCCGTACTGAACATTGTTAATTAGAGGTTTTTGAACTTACACACTCTTTTGAACTCGCACATAAAATCAACCTAAAATGACAACGTTCGTGCTGTCGTGTTTCGTTGGTGAGTGCGAGACCTGGGGCCTAAATTGTCTAAGTCAACAAGTTCCATACTTGTTGACTAGACAAAAAAATGCAGAAGCATCACTAGGCCGCCACGCTGTGGGTCGCCATGCTGCATTGTCTGCATTCGCAATGAATATGGTGACCACCACTTTTGGATTCTGCTTATGCTTTCCATCAGGCAGAGTAGAGTCATTTTGGCGGGCCATACATAAAAAAAAACTTAGTAAGATAACTGTTGCAGTAAACTTAGGGTCTGAATCTCAGATCAACTAAAAATAGGTCGATCACGCAAGGCCTTGTTCATGTTGAAGCATAAAAAAACTCAGCTACTTCCAAGTAAACACACCCGTTAACGCACACATATGCTAATACTTTTTTACCTTCTTTATTTGATCTGAGGTCTGAATTGATAAATTGTTACAAAATAGATATTTACGGATGAACAATTTATTCGTGACTAGCTTTCGCCCGCGGCTTCGCTCGCATTTAATAAAAAGTATCCTATGTTACTTCTAATACCTTCAAGAATATGTGTAACAAGTTTCACTCTGATCGGTTAAGTAGTTTTCGCGTGAAAGCGTAACAAACGAACTTACTTTCACCTTTATAATATTAGTGTGTGATTATGGCGCTAGCAACACTGCCGAAATATTTATTATTTTATTGAAAAAAAGAGTGGAGGAGTTGCACTATCCTGTGTTGCGGTGGACTTTACAAACATATATGAAACGGACCCAAGAATACTCAAACTCTGAACGACAATTTGTGAATCACACAATCCCACCTCGATCGAACCTACAATACTCGGCACAGAAGAAATCGGTGAGGTGATCGCTTAAACCTGATTAAAGCACTACGCCTTCTATGCTGACTGCATTGGAAACTAATTCCCGAAAACAAAAATGATGAATATTCGTATGCAGCTCCTATTGCCTGTAGTGTGATTTCATAACATCACTCATACATTATTTTGGTGAAAGTTTGTCATTTACGTACGCAATGAAAGCTCTCAAAAGGAAGAATTTTGCCCCGTACAATTTAGCTTTTCTCGATAACCAAGCTATGTATCTAGCACTGCAAGAATTTTTCAAATCGGACTGATAGTTTCTGAGATTAGTGCGTTCACCCAAACAATCAAACTCTTCAGCATTAGTAGTTTACCGAAACCTACTGACTCAAGATCTATCGGTTCCAATTTAAATCGTTTCCAGGTCAATTCTTGCTTCTAGGTAACGGAGTCGAGAGGAGACCACCACGTGTAAGTATTTACATCTAGCGCCTGCTACTCATCACCGTTTTGACACATCACACAAGATCCCATCACTTACAAAGAAGTCATAACACAAAAACCGCACTGACAATATAAGACCTTATGTTTGACCAGACTAAATCAGTTTTCAAATGATAACATTTAGGTGTTTAATATCTTTGAGAAAGGAAATAATTGCGTAGTATAATATATCAAAATGAATGAAGTTCCATTTGTATTGATCTATATTAAACCTTATAGAAACGTAATTAGACTGGTTTTTGATTACAATAAACTGTTTTCTTAAGCCTTAATGTTAGTAAAAATGTAAGTAATATAAGTAAAGGGCACGTGATCCAAAAGATCAAAGACGTTTTGATCAATCAGCCGATGTGCGCATGAGTTAGGATTTATGATCTTGATCGTTTCGCTTCTGTTCAGTACCTACGTAACTGTTTTTTTTTTATGTATGGTCCTGCCAAAATGACTCTGTTCTACCTGATGGAAAGCATAAACAGAATCCAAGAGTGGTGGTCACCATACTCATTGCGAATTCAGACAATGCATTATGGCGACCCACACCATGGTGGTATTGATGCTTCAGCATCATTGGGCTCCTATTTATAGAGCTAGCCCTTTTTTAAACAGACGGTGGTGCCTAATAAGTTATTATTATCTCCTATCTTCATCAGCCTACCGCAGCCCACTGCTGGACATAGGTCTTTCCTATCCACTCAGGACCAGTTCAATCAATTTTCAGCTGCTCGCATCCAATTCCCGCCTTGAGCAAATCGTCACTCAATGGAAACCTGTAAATTGAAAGCTCTGGTTGCTTCTGCCAGGATTAGAGTGACGTGGAGTGGTAGAATTTCTGTGAGGTCCGGTTATCACTCGAGTCTTGCAAATTTGTGCCTAGTCTTCTCTCTCCTGAATGATTATCCGACTTAACACCTGAATTACAGTCGTAGTTTCTTTTTACCAAAATTGAACTTTTCAATGGTGAAAGTAATTGTAAATCACAAATTGTAAGTGAGAATAAGTAAACTTAATTTTTTTGAAGGTTTATATCCTCACAGGCCTCTTCTTAGAAAGGAGGTTTTGACCTGCTATATCACGCTGGCCTGACATTATTAGTATAGGGTTTGTGTGAAGTTTTCCTTCTCTTTGCATTGATGTCGCCCTTATGGAGGAACGGGTGTCATGTCCCTCCAACATAAAGGGAGGATCCTCCGACCACGCGAGGTGATCATGCCTGGCGGGCCAACTGCCCAATGTTTGATGTTGGGATGTTGTATATATGTTAATTGGCGCAAGAACTTCCACTGCGCGATTCAGGATTGGTAGTTTCTTAGTTTCCTCCGTTACTCCGTAGTTCGACGCATCTTAGGAAGATGGCGCTGTCATATGTTTTCTTGTTGCGCTGTATGTGGAAGTCGCCACACCCTGCTTGGTTTGCTCACTTACGACAAGCGGTGAATAGACACTCCTCTGAATCCGTCATACATACAAAATAATCACATACAATCACAAATTTCAACAAAAAGAAAAAACCGACTTTAAGAACCGGACCACATTGGAATGGGACCACACGGAAAGCACTAGCTTTCAAATAAAAAAGAATCATCAAAATCGGTTCTCCCAGTCGAAAGTTATGAGGTAACAAACATAAAAAAATAACAGTCGAATTGATAAACTCCTTTTTTGAAGTCGGTCAAAAATTCTTCAAGATGTATAGATTTAAATGATCAAGACGACACGTGCGCAATATGTGGTTGCTCTTTGATGTAGCCGATGTTTACGCTCCCGGCCCGCCTGTGTTTGCTATTAAACAAAACCACTCGTGTTCACCAATAGCCAATGTTGGATTGTGTTGGAACTGTGTTGGTGGTAAAATGGTTCTAGGAAACTCTGGTGTTAAAAACTCCATGCAGAATACATTTTCTACAAAAAAGAGGTGAAGAGTGATTTTCCTTTATGGAAATTTGCAATTCTTTTAGGGATACTGTAGTATGTGTGTTGATATGTAAGGAACAATTCCAATGAGATCAAAGATGAGGATCTTAATGTTTCCTTGGGTCATGACATAGAGACAGATTTTCCTATCATCATCACCAACAACCATTAAAAGTCCACTGCTGGACATAGTATAATTTCTGTAAAAACAATGATATTTTTTATCGATTTGAAACCAAATTAGGCAGAACCTGGATTTTGGTAAACATACTGCAGTTTATTACTTAAATATTTCTAAATACACAGACACAGAAGAAAATGATCGTGTTCATGATCATTACATGATCCTCAATGCTTAATCGACTCTCGAGGTCTATTTGATGAGTACACTTGGCAACACTGCGTACTCTCACTCGATTCGTCATCACACAGTTGGGATATCCGTATGGTGAAATTATCAAAAACCTTTTCAAACTATAGATCTACTCTGTATAAGGAATCTATGTGTCAACTAACAGTCTGTAGCATTTATATTCTCTGAGATTTCATGACTAATACGTGGTTTGTATACTAACTGGGTTTATGTCCAATGTTGGCTGTGGTATTGGATGGAAACGTTGGTGGTATGGTGTTGGTGTTTATTACAACATTCGTTCGGTTTGGCCCAATGAGCGATATTGTGTGTAAACAAAACCGTTCTGCTTCCATGTCAGATGTGGTACAAAGCACAAGCGAAATCTATGTATTATTTTATTTCATTTAAAAACGAACATTTTACGTTAAGTATTAACTTTTTAAGTCGTGCATCTTAGTTAGAGGTCTTTGGGTGGCTTCAAACATCCAACGGCAAGGTTACGTAGTCACAACGTTGTCTTAACTAGAGGGCTGGCAGCGACTGGATGCAGAAAGCAACAGACCGGGCTCTGTGGTGTTCCTTGGGAGAGGCATATGTCCAGCAGTGAACTGCAACGGGCTGATGATGATGATGAACGTTGTCTTACTAGTGCTCAACCCGCATTTGGCCAGCGTGGGGGCGTATGGCCTAAACCCTCTCCTGAGAGGACACTTGAACCCAGCAGTGGGACAATTTGGGTTGTTGATGATGATGATTCACTTTTTTCGTAGTTTCTCGAACGCTAGATATAGGTATTCTGTATTGAGATATTTCTATTTATTTAATAATTGAAACTTATTCCTGTGATAATACTTCAAAGTTGTCATTGAACATCATACTAGGTTAAAGAAGATTTGGCCTTCTATCCTCCAATGGTCAGACGAGTTAGAAAGGGCTTGTGTCAAGTTTACCTACTTTTTGCGTTACTTCTGTTCTACGTGGTTTGCTACCTTAGTAACGACACCCAAGAGGCAAATAGGGGCCATGGGGCCACTCCATATTTCTAATCATCACTATACGGATTACAGTTACAATCATCATCATCAATCTCCAATAGCTCTGTGCCACTGTTGAATATTGGATTTTCCTTAGAAGTTTTGGCTTACAACAACGCGCGATCTAGATGGGTTGGAATAGTGGGTATTTCAAGTTTTCCTTTTCTGCAGCGATGTTATCTGGCTGTTACGACACCCACAGAATGAAAGGATAGGTGACTCTACGTATTCTTAATCCTTAACCACAGGAATTACGGTTACGAATGCCGACTATGAATTCGCTGTCGCTTATGACTTGTGCGTAAACATCTCGGCGTACTTCGTTTGAAGTGGTCTAGCGTTATTTACGTACTGGTTGTATATTTTCATATTCGCGGCCAGACCATCCACTCCGATCCACTACGGTATGAACTGAACTGTTGCACAACACATATCATTACATACCGATATACAATAACACCCACAAAGTATTTTGATTTACGTGTTATTTGTGATATTTTGTCTGTATGTTTAAGTTCGTATTTTTGCTGATTTATGAATATTAAGAATGGATTGCTTGTCTCACATTGCACAGAGATTGGCGATGAGGCGACCTGGTACTGTAAGTGTAGGTAGATCTTCTGTAAGTTGGTCCGACGATCTGGTAAAGTTCCGTGGAAGCCGTTGGATGTGGGCATCACAGGACATCACAGGACCGGTTGTCGTGGAGAAAGTTAGAGACGGTTCTTGTCTAACAATTGACGTTCTTTCGACTGAGATAATGACGATGATGGCTTGTTTAATTTCTTTATGAGATTCGTCATTCTGTAAAAAAATCCACAGGCAATGATAAACATACTTCCATATCATCTAACGAAGATATCGAATGAAGATATAGTGTTGACTCAAACGTGATTAAAAGCAAGAAAGAAATAGCGGCAGCATTGTTGCATTTATCCGTGTGCTGATAAGCGTAAGAAGGAAGACTAAGAAACGCAAAGAGAAGAAAAACTCGACAGAAGTTTTCTAAGTAGTAGAGCCACGCTGATTTCAGCACGGTTGGGCCGGCTCGACCGGGACGGTACTACCCTCGCACAGAAGATCAACGTAAAATGACCGCATTCGTGTTGTCGTGTTTAGTTAGTGAGTGCGATGATGCAGATGATGATGCAGAAGCATCACTAGGCCGCCATAGTGTGGGTCATCATGCTGCATAGTTGCATTCGCAATGAGTATGGTGACCACCACTCTTGGATTCTGCTTATGCTTGCTATGCTTATGGAAGAGTAGAGTCATTTTGACGGCCCATAAAAAAAAAAGAAGAAGTCCTGTACAAATCCGTCTGGCAAGTGTGGAATAGGAGGTCAATACCTTCTTTCTAATTAAAGTCCTTCTAAGTCCAGCAGTGTACTGTTAAAGCTTGTTGACAATGAGGAACATGAAAATTGAAACAAAAATTTAAATAAAAATACAAAGCTTGAATATCTCTCGGATTATGATAATGATTCCTTGCAAGGTTTTCCTGATACCAGTGCAGTGCTGCGTAATAACAATATTGAATTATATCCTCTTTTTTACTTCTTATATCAAACCTTACAAGTAGACACAAAGTATAACAGGATTAACGCGCTTTTATATTTGATTAATTTGAATCGCACTTATATGACTACAGGTACTTAAATTTACAAACTGGCGGCTTTTTAATTTCATATACATAGTATCACCATGCATCATCATCACTGACAGCCTTTAACAGTCCACTGCTGGACTTAGATCTCTCCTTAAAAATAAGGTTTTGGACTACTATACTACGCTGCACGTTTAGGCCTGAGACATATATATATATATTCATCGGAAAAACATAACTCTCCTTCTGGCATAGTCGGTCAAATAAGGTTTTAAATTAATCAATTTTAAAGAGCTCTACCAGATGTCCTTGTGGTTTCTCAGATCAGAGGACAGACGCATAAGAACACGACTGTGATCTTTACAACTACCTACTGGAGTTTTGTTAGGCTTCCTTACAGTATCACTATATTGTCGGAGGAGGGCCCTGGGAGGGTTGTGTCAACTGTGTGTTAGCACTGCCTTACAGGTTGCCACTGTAACATACATAAAAAGATCGAATCCTCAATGTAATTGTTCGATACCGATGGTTGTAATACGTAGTTTGTAGTGGCAACACTAGGGTTTGTCATAATTGTCAAATGTCAAATGTGACTCGGAAAAAAGACTTGAGAAAACATGGCGCCGGTGCCGTAATGAATTGTTAAGTGCTGGTCACCAGGTGGATTGTTTTGCGAGTGTCTAGCTCACATCTAGGTCGGTAGTAGAGCCACGCTGATTTCAGCACGAATGGGCCGGCTCGACCGGGGCGGTACTACCCTCGCACAGAAAATCAACGTAAAATGACAGCGTTCGTGCTGTCGTGTTTCGTTGGTGAGTGCGAGATCGGAGGCCCAATTAGTCTAGTCAACAAGTTCCATACTTGTTGACTAGACTAAAAGATGCAGTAGCATCACTAGGCCGCCATGGTGTGGTTCACCATGCTGCATTGTCTGCATTCGCACTGAGCATGGTGACCACCACTCTTGGATTCTGCTTATGCTTTCCATCAGGCAGAGTAGAGTCATTTTGGCGGGCCAAACATAAAAAAAAAAAAAAAAAAAAAACATCTCATGGGCCCGTGTGATTAGTACAGGCCACCCACGGGAACGCTATACTGGTGATCGGATACAGTAATTGTTACTGTTTTCCAACTTCCAGGCGAGGACATATACATGAAACGGATAAAAAGAACACGTAGACAATTTGTGAATTAACTACACAAAGTGTTGTCCTATCGAACCCACAAGACTCGTGGAGGACGATGCGGCGATGTGAACGTTTCAACAACTATGCCATCGCCTTATTCATTATATCACAATCACATTCCTAATTGTTAGAACTTCCTCAACTAAAGTTGGTGGTCTTAATATAAGTTGATGTAAACATCAACTTATATTAAGACCACCAAACCAAAATACTTCGTAAGCTATTAAAGGAACAGTGACGTACAGAAAAGCGTTTATAAAAGCGTGGTAAGTAACGCATGATCAAACGGTCGGTGAGCGTCAAAGGGCCACATTTGTAAACAAATCCGTGTGAATACTTCCTGTAATGATTTCATTACACCTGTATTATGTAAACTATCATTTCCGTTATCTTCAAACATATTATTTTTATATCAAAACGTTGGATTTTTATTTGGTTTTGTGTGTAAATAGAGTGTAGCCAGTCTCGCATTAAAACTATGTTTGGGAATACTTTTTGTGGTGTTTATGACGGTGTTTTTTATATTATGCATCCTACTAACATGTCATGTCAATGCGAAAGGATGTATGATGGGATGTTTTTTTACATGTCTCGCAAAATCTACTGAACGGATTTAAATGAAACTTTGCAGTAATATAGCTTATACATCCGAATAGTACAAAGCTGTGTCTTACAACTTTAAAAGTTTTTTAACATGTTCATATTTCCTACGACAGGATGTACTGACCTGAGCATATTTCTGTTGGAAGTTTCAGACGGAGAATTATATACAACCGCCGTAGTAACAAGTATTTCGAAATACATTTTGTAGCAATAGATTATTTACTTAAATATCGGCAAAATGTTTAATTTAAAAAATATATCATCGCAACTAGAAAATTGCTAAACCATGAATCAAATTGGTTGCAAAAATAATGTTCTGACCAGTGACCACAAATCATACATCTGGTTTTTAGACAGCTTTAGCTTACGACATGTCATGACACGTCATTCTCTTTACGCCCAATGATGCAGAAGCAACTCAATAGCCCACCATAGTGGGAGTCACCATGCTGAATTGAGTATGGTAACCGCTATTCTTCTTCTGCTCATGCCATCCATTAGGCAAAGTAGAGTCACTTTGGCATGCTCATATACCTATAATAAAAATAACTCCTATTTCAGTATAAACTGTAAAAGTCATCAAATATTTTTCATCCTTGAAGGTAGAATATAATATCTTTGCCTGATCGCTCAGCCAATTGTTATACTTTTGATAAATACCAATTTATAACATTAATTGAAACTTAGTGTGTTTGTGATATTTATAAATCTTCAACCTCAGAGCTTTTTCTTAAATCAGATTCGGACTGGTCTTTAGTATACTACGATACGGCTGATTTCAATTTCTTACGTGGAGCGACTACAATTACAACTCCATAATTCAAGCACTAAACGATATCGAAGTTTTATAGGTAAACTACTATTATCGAATTAGTGCTTCAATTACTTGTAACAAGTGCCAGAGACTTTTTTATGGCAACCAGGACCTATGGCTTTACGTGCACTCTAACGTACAGAGGTGTCTTATTATATTAAGGGTCCATACATTGCCTCTACTGGCTAAGATGGCATAACTTTGCAATAAATTAATCTACTCGGTTAACATTGTTAGCCACAAGCCGATAAAATTGAAGTGTCTGTGTGTAATTTATTGTGGTGTTTTTAAAATTAAATCAAAATAATTTGTTATAAACATTATTATTATTCGTAAATAAATGTAATATTTCCGTAGCGTAAGCTATACTTAACACTTTCGTTCATCATTTGATTGGCGATCGTGCGTCTGCGCATTCGCGTCCGGTGCCCTTTGATCGTTGGAAACATTCATCATGGCGATCCTAAAACTCCCTCCTGTATTGACAGATTTACAACCTAGATACATGTGCATTTGGAAAAATAACCGTTAAACGTTACGTTATTATGGTTTTTCGAATTTATAAACAGTTTTTTTTGTTGTTTATGAGTTATTCGATATTAAAAGTTTTTCTTTGATGGTGGCTTCGTGTGGTGTACCTTTGAATACCATATGTAAATATTGGTGATATCAGATACTGATTGAGAATGATGCCGTACATTCGGATATACTACATGAGTTTTATTACATAGATGGGTTGAAAATATTTTTAATAAACCGCGGGTAGCATCGCGGGGCACAGCTAGTTAAAAAAAACAAATGAATAATAATAGAACTGTATCTCATGTCACCGTCGTCAGTCACAATTCCGCGTGGATGCGTCCGCGCATGTCACAAGGTGGCTGACGAGGGTACCCACTAGCTAGAAGATCGGTGATCGATCTCCACAATATTATAACATTTTATAACCGATGAAAAAAAAAACTGTTTTATTATGATTTAACTCATGACAAAAAGAAAATGACCAGCAACAATACATTATTTTTCAGTAGGTACACAATTTTGACACAACAGATGAACGCGGAAATTTTATTTTATTTTTCTCTCTGCTTTGCTGATTTTAGTATTTTTTGACAATCAATTCTTTCCCCCTACAAGGAGTAGGGACTTCTTCTTCGGTAATGTTATTGCTTAAATGATTCAGGAGAAGTCAATATGAAATGAGTATGATCAATAGCTAGCCATACACGCACAGGTCTGCCCGTAGGATCTGCCCGTCGGATCTGCCCGACAGGCAGATCCGTGATTCAGTGAGGCAGTAGTTCAAATTTCTGTGGTTCAAATCGTAACTCCAGCATATACGGTTGTCTGTAAAAAAATCTATTTCAAAGCCTAAATTACTTTGTATCTGCAGCGGGATTGATTTTGTTGCATTTTCGACCAATTTTTCGTATGCTTGTGCCTTTAATTCTCTAATAAGGCACAATTGCTCATCTTTGACTCTTCAAAAACAAGGCAAAGACTTAAGGCTCTATAAAACTTGTCCAAAATGCTTTATTTTCGCTTAACACCATTTCTGTGATCAAACGCGTTTAAACTAATTAGAGTGTAAGTGCGCGACTGACGTCAAATCTGGCGGGCACATCCGTCGCTACGCACACACGTACAGTTGGGAGCTCGGATCTGCCCGCCCCGTGCCGTGCCCGATCCGCTCGATTTGACCACGGGCAGCGGGCAGGCACCCAGCGGGCAAATCCGTGTACGTTCTCACCATACACGCACGGATCTGTCCGCCAGGCAAGTCTGTCGGGTAGATCCGACGGGCAGATCTGTGCGTGTATGTATATGGCTAGCTATTCGTTTGATCACTCTGACACAAATCAGAGTTTAATTTATTTGTCATCGTCAGCAGCAACATGTGAAGTAAAAACGTTGTGCCTACTCCTTTTTACGTAAATTATGTGAACGGAGAAGTATGAAAGGCACAGTTAAAGCTTATATGGAGGAGGAGTGCAGAAAGCTAAAGAAAAGAATTTTGGTCGAATTTTGAATGAATGAATTTTGAATTTTAACTATTAGGAATGTGATTGTGATATCTATATCTATACTAATATTATAAACGCGAAAGTTTGTAAGTTTGGATGGATGGATGGATGGATGTTTTTTACTCTTTCACGCATAAACTACAGAACGGATTTGGATGAAACTTTACAGTAATATAGCTTATTCATCAGAATAACACATAGGCTACTATTTGCAGCGATAACCGACATACACGCGGGCGGAGCCCTGGGCAACCCCTAGTAATGAATAAGGCGATGGCGTAGTTGTTGAAACGTTCACCTCGACCACTGGGCGACCACATACAGGATGTATTTAGAAGTATATAAGTATGTTTATCATCAGTTTGGTTCATGTCTGTCTTCTCCCTAGCCTTCGTTATTGCCAAAGATAATTTGGGGTTGGCTACTAAGTAGTTCTACAAGTTTTATCTGAATCTCACTGTTTATACGGAGCGAGTCCATCCTGGCCTCCCTGACCTCCGCAACCCTGACGACGAACTGAATTCGAAGGCTGAATTAGTTGTTATACGTCAGAGCACTGATTTTCCAATAGCGATTGCCATAGATGTTCATGACAACCGGGACCGACGGCTTAGCCAGACACGGGCGTCAAACACTGCCACTTTCTGTTACTAAAGTAAGTTTTTTTTTCGCTAAAACACAATTTTGGCCCGAGCCGGTAATCGAACTCGAGATCCCTCTCGTTCGTTAGTCGCATACGCAGATGCGCTACCTGCTACAGTACCGAGTCAGTCTGATTAATATCTGCAATTTTTGAAAATATTTAATTTAATATTATAACATACAAACTTGAAACAAACCCTAAGCCAATTTATCTGGCCAGCGTGATTTTATATATAGACCAAGAGGCTTTCTCTAAGGGATCGCATCAGGAATGAGGTGATCTGGCAGAGAACCAAGGTCATCAACATAGCCCACAGGATTAGCAAGCTGAAGTGACAGTGGGCTGGCCATATTAGCCGCAGAACTAATAACCGTTGGGGTAAACGGGTTCTTGAGTGGAGACCGCGTCTCGGCAAACGTAGTGTAGGACGTCCACAGGCCAAGTGGAGTGATGATCTGCGCAAGACGGCTGGCAGGAGCTGGATGTGGCAAACCAAGTGGCGTGCAATTAGGGAGGCCTATGTCCAGCAGTGGACTGCGATAGGCTGATGATGAAGAGGCTTCTGTTTAGAAGTGAACTGTTAAAAGCTGTTGATCTTATTGATGTCACTACCGACTCTTTCTCCATGAAGGTAGAAAGTGAGACTATATACTTAAAGATTTACATATGTACTTGGCGTAATGTAACCTGAATTCTTTCAACAATAGCGTGTTATTATCGTGCTATTAAGTAGATGTATCTGATAAGTGAACGGGCCGTCCGTTATTTCGCTACGTAAATATTTTAGTGGCGGCTTGATGGATCGGTCCTCGGTTCGGTTCCCGAGTGGCGCTAATCTAGCTGTTTATCAATATTATTGTGTTTTTTCTTAATATTCCTTTTGTGGTATTATGTTAATTTTGTATTTTGAAAATGGTGTGGGGAATCTTGTTGTAGATTAGGCGGTTTTTAATATGAATTGTTGGCGCAAGTTGATCTGACGTGAACGAATGTTTTAGGAAGTTTTTTTACGTGAAATGGAATGTTAAAATTCTAACCTCGTTTGGTTATAAAAATCGTGAAAATTTACTATAAATTGACCTCCTTGACGGTTTAAGTGATCGCTACGGCGACGTTGTTACATTTTGTGTAATGCACAAATTGTTGTTCCGAGTCTAGGGGTTCTTTGTGTCAGTTTCAAGTATGATTGTTAAGTCCCCCGCGACACAGGAACGTAAAGCGCGTCTTGTCTTTAAGAAAATTTGCAAGGTAGTAGAGCCACGCTGAATTCAGCACGAACGAGCCGGCTCGACCAGGGCGGTACTACCCTCGCACAGAAGATCTACGTAAAATGACAGCGATCGTGCTGTCGTGTTTCGTTGGTGAGTGCGAGACCGGAGGCCCATTGATGCAGAAGCATCACTAGGCCGCCATAGTGTGGGTAACCATGCTGCATTGTTGCATTATTTGTATTCGCAGTATGGTGACCACCACTCTTGGCTTCTACTTATGCTTTCCACCAGGCAGAGTAGAGTTTTTTTTATGGAATAGGCGGGCAAAGCTGCAGACGTATAGCCCGGTAAGCGATTACCACCGCCCATGGACACTTGCAACACCAGAAGAGTCACAAGTGCGTTGCCGGCCTTTTGGGGATGGAGGGGGAGGTAGGGGATTGGGGTATAGGCCTCCGGTATCCTCACTCACTCGGTGAAACACAGCACAAGCACTATTTCACACCGGTTTTCTGTAAGGCCGTGGTATCACTCCGGTCGAGCCGGCCCATTCATGCTGAAGCGTGGCTCTCCCACGGTATAGAGTCATTCGGCAGGGTCAAACATAAAAAAATGTTATTGTATATTTTATTAATTACTTCTAAGTCAGTTCACTTCTGATTGCGGGTATCAAGAAAGTTGCACTTGCAGAGTGTCATAGGACCAGAGCCTTAATTGATATTTCCTTTTTAATTGACAATATACCTATCTCGTAGTATCTTTTCTAAAAACTACTGAAAAAACTATTGAACAGAACAGAATAATAAGCGGAAAAGGCAGTGTGACGCCTCGGGTGTCCATAGCCGGTGTTAATCGCTTACCATCAGGTGATACGTCTGCTCGTTTACCACCTATTTCATAAAAAAAACAAAAAAATGTGGGAAACTTAGGTGTAGCACCGGTCTGTACCCAGTTTTTTCATGTTTTTCGAAACATTTTTCATTGTTTGAATTTGAAAACTACGGCCAGCCAACAGGCCAAAGTTTTCTTCGGTAAATGGGTAAATTAAGTGAATTTTCCAATTCGTACGAGAACCTAGTTCCTGAGCGTTTAACCAAACAAACTCTTCAGCCTTATTACTAATCAGAAAAATTATAAACACAAATGTAATTTTAAAAATAAATAAGAAAAACGTGTCAATGTGAAAAAAATATCTAAAAAGTGATTGTATAACTTAAACCCGTATAAAGTTGTACACGACCGTGACAGGACTCGAACCTGCAATCTTCGGATCCGAAGTCCGACGCCTTATCCATTAGGCCACACGGTCATGTCTAAACTTCTTGTATTAAAGATTCCTTTAGATTTCCATACAACCCAGTCACTGTAAAGGAATAAAGATTCTTAAAGCAATAATGACGGGGTGGAAAATCCCTTCAAATTACCGTCTCCCGGAAACACCTTCGCTGCTATACAGGACCTAGGGCTATTTTTAATGGAACTAATCCTTCCCACATTGTACTGTAAATCCTGGATCAGCGAGTTATGACACTCGAAAAGTCCTAGGAAAAGTTGAAATGTCTTGGAAATCGGAAAGATATCAATGAAAAGAAAATTATTTATTAATTGTAGAAGCATTTCAATAGGCCGCCATGGTGTGGGTCACCATGCTGCATTGTTGCATTGTCTGCATTCGCGATGAGTTAGTATGGTCACCACCACTCTTGGATTCTGCTTACGATTTCCATCAGCCAGAGTAGACTCACTTTGAAAGACTCAAATATAAAAAAAGCGGCCAGGTGCGAGTCGGACTCGCCTATGAAGGGTTCCGTAGCAGCAAGTAAGATAATATAAAAGTTCTTGTAGTTCGTTGTAAACTTTGATCGATGTTTTAATAACAGTGTATTTTTTTGCGGTTTACGATTTATGACGTATTAAAAAAAAAACTACTTACTAGATCTCGTTCAAACCAATTTTCGCTGGAAGTTTGCATAGTAATGTACATCATATTTATTTTTGTTTTATCATTCTCTTATTTTAGCAGTTACAGGGGACACAGACACACATTTTACCACTTTGGAAGTGTCTCTCGCGCAAACTATTCATTTTAGAAAAAATAATAATTAGAAACCTCAATATCATTTTTGAATACCTATCCATAGATAACCCTACACGTATGGGTTTGATAAAAAGAATCATTTTTTGAGTGTCCGTTCTAAGTATGGGGACCCCCAAAATTTATTGTTTTTTTCTATTTTTGTGTAAAAATCTTAATGTGGTTCACAGAATACATCTAATTACTTAGTTTAAACAGTATAGTTTCGTAAATAAGTGGCTGTGACATACGGACGGACAGACAGACAGACAGACATAGCGAAACTATACCGTTGCCAAATGGCAAAAAACGGAACCCTAAAAATAGGGGTTGGTGATATAATACACGCTGTAATAAAAATAAACCAAAATAAAAATAGACCTACCCTCTATTAAACAGAGAGCAATCTATAGCATAGAAACACCTAACGACTGCCTCGTTGGTCTCGCGGTTGGCGTGTGCGACTGCTAATCATGAGGTCTTGGGTTCGATTTCCGGGTCGGACCAAATGTTTGTGTGATCTACAAATTTGGGTGTTTTCTATGTATAATATGTATGTATTGAGAAAAAAAAGTATATATGTATTTGTATCAGTTGTCTAGTACCCATAACACAAGCTCTGCTTAGCTTGGGACTAGATGGCGTTGTGTGTTAGATGTCCAAAATATTTATTTTATTTATTTATTAATTAGACATACACCTTGTAAAACAGTAGAGTGGTGATCTTTTGGTCTGAAAATCACCACGGCAGATGACCGTAGAGCCCTACTTTGGGGCCCTCACCAGAGCCCTAACCGTATCTTAGTGACAATAAGATCACATAAGAACGAGATCACGCCTTTTTGAACTTTTGCAATCTCATTCCCCTATAGGATTAAATTTATGACCGTTGACTAAGCAGCACAGATTACCCCTTAGGAGGTAATTTATAAATAATGAATTTAGTAAGCACAAACATACAAACACAACAACAAACGTTTGACTGCATGGATGGCACAGTGGTATAAACGGTCGCCACGCCCCGCTTCATACTGCGCTAAGGTGTTAAGAGTTTAAACCCCACATGGGATATCAGAAAGGTAGTAGAGCCACGCTGATTTCAGCACGGTTGGGCCGGCTCGACTGGGGCAGTACTATCCTCACAAAGAAGATCAACGTTTAATGACAGTGTTTCGTTGATGAGTGCGAGACCGGAGGCCCAATGATGCAGAAGCATCACAAGGCCGCAATGGTGTAGGTCGCCATGCTGCATTGTCTGCATTCAAATCGTTTATTGCACTCCATAATGTACATTAAGGTGTTGACAACTTATTAGAGGAAACAATTATGGACCCTGTTGGGCACGGCAACTGGAAGAGAAGACGAAACATCTACTATCAATGAAGCACATAATTATACTTTAATACTAGTCCATTCAGATACGCCAGAAGTACATTATTGTTTATTTATTGTTCACGTTTACAATGTAAGTACATATGTTTTTTTTTTTTTTTTAAAAGACAACTCCCGCATTAGGAATAAACATCCTGTGTCGCGGGGGACTTTACAGACATACATGAAACGGACACAATTAACACCCAAACTCAGAACAACAATTTGTGGATCACACAAAGTATTGTCCCGTGTAGGATTTGAACCCACAACACTTGGCGAATTGGCAAGCAACATGGCGACCGCCTAAACCACTAGGCCAACCGTGCAGTCAATTTTATTTAGCAATTTTATTTTGTTATTATTATTTTTACATAGAATTTTATTAATAACGAGTAATATTTTTTTAAAGTATGTCATGTTTATACTAAGTTAATTTTAGAGTATGTCAATTTTGTAGTATGTCCCTTTTATGTTATGCCATGTTTACAGTAAAAAGATTTTGAATTATTAGAATTTGTCATTTAAATATTCGTTAATGTGATAGTAGCACTTTTGTAATAAAAGGTCTTTTAATTTCCTGTTAAAGGTATTAAATTTTTTTTCGTTTTTAATGTTATTAGGTACATTAAATTGTACAATAAATTATATTGTACAATTTAATGGACATAACATATGGGCTTGATGCATGCATTTCTAATTTAGACTTTGGCAAATTTAATCTATTTTTATGTCGAAATGTATATTTTGTATTAATATCCTCCCTGGTTGTGTAATGATCTTTGTGTTGTCTTACAAATTTGCATGTTTCCAGAATGTACATTCCAGGGACAGTAAGTATATTTAATTTTTGGAAATGAGGTTTGCAACTTTCTATATCGTCTACGTTCATTATTATCCTTATTAACCTTTTCTGAATTAGTAACAGCAAAGGTGCATCTGTACTGTTACCCTACAGGATAATGCCGTAGTTCAGCCACGAGGATGCATAGGCATAATAGGTGGCTAGAGCAGTTTTGATGTCAGTGGTTTTTTAACTTCCCGAAGAGTTGTTGTCCCCGTCACTGTTGTGGTCCGAAAAGCCAAATTATTCGACTGACGTGTAAAAAGTATTGCTACTAAAGTTTGTAAAAATGAGATCTATACATGTGGATGTAGTCAACGTTATACGAGTTGGTTTTTTAATATGTTGCGTAAATTTATGCTCTTATGCGATGTAAATCATTCGCAATGAGTTTGGTGACCATCATTTTTGTTTTTTTTATGGTATAGGTGGGCAAACGAGCACACCTATCGCCTGGTGGTAAGCGATTACCGCCTCCCATGGACACCTGCAACACCAGAAGCGTCACAAGTGCGTTGCCGGCCTTTTGGGGATGGGGGGAGGTAGGGGTAGGGGGATTGGGGTGTGGGCCTCTGGAATCCTCACTCACTCGGTGAAACACAGCGCAAGCACTATTTCACACCGGTTTTCTGTGAGGCTGTGGTATCACTCTGGTCGAGCCGGCCCATTTATGCCGAAGCGTGGCTTTAACACAAAAAGACAGACAGACAAAACAGATTACCCTGACTCTTGCTCTGGTTGGTAGGAACTGTTCTAGAAACTAGTGTCTTCTTTTGTTTTAGTGTCCTTGGAGAATAACATTAATTTTTGGTATTGAATGTGTCGGGATCAAAGCTAGTTTGCATCTTTAGTGGCATTACAAAAAACTTCAATTCGAACCATTTATATTCCAACTAAATTAGATCAGATAACTTAATTTACACGCTTGTCAATTTCCACATGATAATTACAAAAATTATAAAACTATTGGAATTTTAAACAGCATCACCTCATTCCCTTTGTGATAAGAACTAAATTCGTTTAGCAAACTAGTTTATGAACCGCAAAACATATTTTGGTTCCATAAAAGTAGACTTTATGATGAATCGATGGCGATGGTTATCTATCTGACGTATAGATGTCGCTACAATGACAGGGAGTTTGTCTATGGGTTTGTATTAATATTGATTGTAACGATATTCATGGTAGCTGAACATGTGATGGGCTAACGGTCCCCTTTCAGAAGCTGTTCTTAAGCAGAACATGGGTCTTTTCTTATGTATTTACATTTTCAGTTTAAATTATTATAAAACATACGATATTTGCCTTTCATATGTTTCAATGTTGTGGGTGTCGCCCCATTTCGGCGGGTCGACCCGCTTTTTGAATCAAAATTATAATGTCCCGCGCGGGACAGGTTTAGTCCCGCTTTTTGGGGATAACTGGCAGGACGTCCTATAGCCGTAGTGCTTCATATTCAATAAAATTGGCAGGTAATTCACGAATTAAGGATGATGCAGCATGTAGTAGAGAAACAAATATATTGCAAATTACCTCTTTTTTTAGGTCACTCGTACTCATGTGTCGTAATTTGAGATTAGATACGACGTTTGTTACTCTTTGTCCCGCTTTCAAGGAAAGAATCCCGCCTTATTTCACTAAAAAGACTCAAAATCTCGATTTAACTAAAAAAAAAAACTGGCAACCTGGTGTCGGTAGACACTTATCTTAAAAAAGACGAAAATGTATATAAACATTTGAATAAACTGTCAAACCGATGTATATATATATATATATACAGACCATAAGACAAATAATGATTAATGAATTACATGACAATTTTTAAAAGCGAAAATAGTGTTGTATGTAGTTTTACAATATCGCGGCCATTGTAAAAAATAAAGGACAGATTATTTAGCTCTTTGTTGTCTATGACTTTTAAATATTGCGTACTCTTTGTTGTCAAATTTAAAATAAAAGGAGTTACAAAACTGTTCAGTGTTAGAAGCGCTGTTATTGTTACCAAACTTGATGTATTTTGTTAAATAATTCAAGTTATTTTTTGTTCTATTGTTTGAGACTTCGTTTCGTAATATATAGATTGGTTCTGAAGCAGAAGCGTGATTTCTGTAACTTCATTTTTATGTGACATTACAAGTACATAATTTAATATCATGAGCTCAATTTTGTCAGCATCCAATGTAAGTTGGACCATACTTTTCCCATTTACGAGTATAACAATCTTTTCGCGTCTATTGTATTGTGTTGATTTAGTTTAAGTATCATAATAGATAGATTTTAAACTAGCGATCTACTGTTTTCTTATCAGAATACATCCAGTAAAATCCTGACCATGTTTTATTCCTAATAGGAACATGGAGTTTAGTTTAAGGTATAAAACAGGTAATGTCCTTTCTACTTTACAAATACAAAAAAAGTCTACTGACACAGTTATGATATGTAAAATAAGACCACAAAAATGTGGACAAAAGTCGATAATTGGTTTTACTACACCTAAAAAAGTGATATACCTACAAAATATCAATTGTATTGCAATTATCCAACACCAAACTTCTGCATTCATACATTGTGAGTTTTGAAATACATCTCAATAGCTACCAACTGTAAATAATAAATCTTTTTTTGAAAATAAAATAATAAATACTGTCATTTCATATTCAAGATGTCGCGCCACTCATTGTCTCTGCCTAATAAATATGGCGACTAATTTTGACAGATACGCGCGCGCTTCCACGGCGCCACTGTTGACTAGATTTACTGTTGCTCCAACCCATATTGTTGCACTTTTGTCTTTAACAAGTTTGGAATTCAAAATAAATGAGCTGAGCTACTGATTTGAATGTCAATACTGAGTTAATACGGTTAGGTGTTTTTGTTTCTGACCATATATATGTAGTAGAAAAACCACTCAATAGCAGTACGAAGCGTTTCGTTTCACGTATTGTGTTCAGACGTATACATATTACAAGTAACATTATTTATGATGATGTGTGTCTCGAGGTTTTGTCTGTCTTATGACCTTTTTATTTGTATGTAATTTAAATAATAATGTTCTTTAATTTATTTTAACGCATCCGCATAATTTTCGTTCACGGTCTATTGTTATACAAGGTAGTTACACAATTATTATTGTGTTATGATTTTATTGTTAGTTCAAATTACTTGAGAAATGGTTGCTTGAGAGTACGCAAACAGAATAATAGTTTTATATATTTAGTTTTATAGGGATTTTTTATAAGTTGGTAAGATCATTAGAATTTAAACAAATGAATACTTTTAATTTTGACTTTGACGTCATATCTAGATACGTGTATTATTTATGCATTCTTTTCTATTTATCTTTCTTTTCGACTATGTAAAAACATTTGATAAAATTATTAGAGCCTACGTCACCCGAGCCATTATTCCGAATCTATTGACACTTCATTCATTAAAGTCTGATCAGTGGTTAAGGCGCTATGATCGAAAATACATAACTGCTAAACTTTCTTTAAATAAGTAAAATTTGTGTTGTGGAAGCGCCTTACATACAGTTTTCAGACATGCGAACTATATATTCAATATAATGGGAAATTCGGAAAGCATTTTCCTCTCACTCACAAGCAATCCTGCTGTGACATTCGTTGTTAGTTTATATTGTTACAAAGCTTTTAGGTTTTCGGAATCCGGAACAATAAGGTCTAATTACTGGACACGGGACAAGACGCAAAATTACGGGACAATCCCGGATTTCCCGGCCATCTGGCAACCCTATGTCAAGCTCATATAAATTGTAAAAAGTACTTACCTAATAAAACTTTACGTTTATATACTTCATAATAGCACAGCTAAAGCTAACAAAATTATTATTATCACATGTCTAGCTCACGGCGTTGTCGCGATAAAAAGTAATGTATTAAAAATACACACTTTACAATTAAAACTGTAATTTAATTCCAAAACAGCGAACATATAGATATCACATGCGTTTTAATAAAACATTAAAGTAATCAATTTCCAGTCAATAGAATACCTAAGGCTATTACTCCTTAAAAGCTAATTTACTGGTAATATTTTATTTTAGGACCTTAATGCTTTTGAAATAAAGTTAAATATCTGTTGAATTATTGGATGGATATAAAGGTGATACCAGACTCGTCCGGTGTCGTGTCTGAGGGCAACAAATCGCGCGACAAACAAGTGCGCAGACGCACGCGGCGACGCTCATTACTTATTTGATTTACAACGTTCGCAGATTGCGAATAACTTGATAATGCGATGTTTTTGGTAACAAATGTTTAATGTTGTTGTTTTCTTATTTTGTGAAACGTTAATTAAAGTTGTCTTGGGTTTGCAAACTTATAAATGATGTTTTTGAAGCAGGTTTTTTCGAGGTGTTAGCTTATGGTAGGAATAAACTGGCGGAGATATTATTATTGCGAATGAGATTGCACTGGTAGTTTTAAATCCTTGTTGTGTTTAGCCAGAATATCTGGCGCCAGTGACAGTATAAATATACTAGTCTCTTGCCCTAAGTTTTGCTTTACATTTTATTAATTTTTTTTTTCCGGGAAAGTATCGAGTTTAACTCGGTATTTGATCTGAATCTATTCGGCTGTTGTGCCTAGATTGCACGTCGACGAACGAACATCCATTCAAACGATTGGATTTATAATCATATTAATGTAAAACTTGACGCTGGAAAATGCACAAAAGTGCGAGCCAAGTTCTCCTGCATTGGTATAATACAATAATAATAATATATACCTAACGGAAACGCTTTCTGAGATAAATAGTAAAAAAAAAACATCCATACTACATAAGTATTCTAAATTTGAAAGTAACTCTGTCTGTTACCCTTTCACGGTTAAATCGCTGCACACAAATTAATGAAATTTGGCAAGGAGATTCTTCAATTTTTGGGAAAGGCATACACACGGGGGAGACGCGGGCAAAAGCTAATTATATATACCTTAAGGAAAAAGTGACCGTATCGGTTTTAGAAGCAGCTTTAACTTTAAGAAAATAATGTGTAAGACACAGCTTTTAATATCTATCTATAGAAGAAAGACCGCCCGTAGCTCGTAACAACAATCAATGGTCCATTCGAAATCTATGCCTTGTCTGCACACAGAAGCTACAATTATTGTAAACTGCGCATCGAATCCAGCTGATTTAGTGTTGATTTTTATTGTATTCTTTTGTCTGTGGCTCTGTCTTCTTTGTCTATGACATTATTGACTTGTTTGAAAATGGAAGCAGTTTAAATTAAAAAAAATGTGACATGAATTGGCGGTCTTTGTTCATTATCAAATTGAACGTACGAGTATAGTAGCTTTACGGACAGGTTGTCAAAAATTATAAAAACAGAATAAAGTCATATCCAAATCACAGCGTATTGCAAGCGTTCAAAAGAATAATAAGCCATGTAATAATAATATAAAATGTTTAGTAATATCTATATTATAATTGTCATCAATAAGTGCAAATTTAGAAATACAAGATCAGGTCTCCATTCCAACCTGAATGTCTAATTAAAGTGGGTAATGTAATAAAACACACGAAGCTTAATGTCGGTATTTCTTATCTTTACTGTGTTATTTAGCCGGCCATTATAATACGTAGGTAAGTAATTAAGATGTTATGTACCCGTAAAACTTGATTAAAAACGTGTTAAAACAAGTAAAAATAAATAGTCCTTGCTAATCTTAGGTACTTTTTAAAGCTTCGAATACGTTCCGTTCATCGTCGTTCGAAAACGCATTCCCAATTAGTTTCGCTACCGCTACTTGGGTGTCAAACTTTATGAATTTCACGCGTCTTACACCCATACTATTTTTTGTAAATTTTTGTTCTATAACCGGCACTGGTCATTATGTGATTTTTACGATATTTTTTTAAATATTCAGAATATTATTCTCGAAGCAATGTGCATTATCCAAAATGATCTGCAGCTTTTGTCAACTTGTATGGTAGCTGATGGTGACAGTGGGTGGTAGGTACTATAAGACAATTCGAAATTCAAAATGTGACTGCTGTTTTGCTTTGTTTCGTTTGCTTTCGTTTTTTTAAACCAATGTGTACAGACTTAATACAGTATACTGGCCTTTTGAGTTTTCCCTCATAGAATGTTTTTGTTTACTTTTTACTTTGCGATAACGAAAGGGAGAAAATGTGAATGTAATAATATAAGATATATCTTTAATGTCATTGTATATCTATATTTTAATAATTTAAATTTGTTTTTATTGTCGCGGTTAATGTTTTTGATTGAATTTGAGCCTCAAGATATGATGGATGCTACTCCAACATTTATAGATCCCTTCAAAACGAGTTGCGAAACCTCACTTACATGTTGTAAGGTTTCGTAGTCATATTATTTATATTTTGGTGGACTAAATAAGTGCTTTTAGTGTAAAATTATTTAGTATTTATATTTATTTATATATTAGGGCTTCCGGTACCCTCACTCACTCGGTGAAACACAGCGCAGGCGCTGTTTCACACCGGTTGTCTGTGAGACAAGAAAACATATTAGCCTATCAGGGACTATCAGTATTTATTTTACGCTTCATATTTTTATGTTTCGAATAACTTATATATATACTCCGGCTTCGCTAGGGAACAGTGCTTTATTATATAGACTAACCCGTACCTTCAATCAATTTTTATATCCTCAAATCTTATTGAAGATCATTCGAGAAGTTGACACAAATGTACAAACTATCTCCATTTACATTACTAGTTAAGGTATTTAGATCAGGGTATGAATAAAACACAGGTTGTTGGGAAAGCTGTGTTCTATTCTGGTTTAGCCTCAACTTGAATACTGAGTAAATCAACTGTCCTTATTTATGTCCATAACAGGACATGATAATTCATGGTTTGTGCCTCCAGCCAAGAGCTACTATCGGTGGGTACTCGTCTCATACCTTGCTTATTTATAACTTAACTGATATTATCCATACTACATACATCCATACATATACACGCGAAAGTTTGTAAGTAGGTATGGATGGATGTTTCACGCAAAAACTACTGAACCGATTTGGATGAAACTTTACAGTAATATTGCTTATACATCAGAATAACACATAGGCTACTATTTGCCGCGATAACCGACATATACGCGGGCGGAGCCGCGGGCAACAACTAGTATATTATAAATGCGAAAGTAACTCTGTTTGTGTCTGTCTGTCCGGCCAAACCGCTGCACCGATTTCAATGAAATTTGGCATACTTTGATTCTTGTGGAAGGACATAGGCTTTTTGCTGCGATAAGCGAAAACGCCGCGGGCGGAGCCACGCGCAAAAGCTAGTATATGATAAAATATTAAGTATTTTGTCTCATGAATCGTAAGTTTAAGTTTGATTTCCGACACTCGTGTGCAGTTGAATCGACTGTTTCTCGGAAAACGGCTCTTTCGTTTTGTAAAACCTTTCTTTATTTATAAACATAGCATATTTTCCTTTGGAATTCTTACACTTTTGAAATAAATTTTGACTTTTAAGTAGCAGGCATAAATTGCTCGGTGCAGTACACACAAGTTGAAAGGCTATTAACATCCCCATCTTTATTTTTATCTACTTATCAGACTTTGATTGAACTCCGTCTATTTCATTCATTTTTAGGGTTCCGTGCCAAAGGCAAAAAACCGGAACCCTTATAGATCCGACATGTCTGTCTGTCTGTCTGTCTGTCCGTTCGTCTGTCCGTTCGTCTGTCTGTCTGTCTGTCCGTCCGTCCGTCCGTATGTCACAGCCACTTTATTCCGAAACTATAAGAACTATACTGTTGAAACTTGGTGAGTAGTACTTTTCACACGAAAATAAAAAAAAAACAATAAATTTTGGGGGTCCCCATACTTAGAACTGAAACTCAAAAAAAAATTTTTCATCATACCCATACGTGTGGATACATCTATGGATAGGTCTTCAAAAAAGATATTGAGGTTTCTAGTATTTTTTTTTTCTAAACTGAATAGGTTGCGCGCGAGACACTTCCAAAGTGGTAAAATGTGTGTGTCCCCCTGTAACTTCTAAAATAAGAGAATGATAAAACTAAAAAAAATATATGATGTACATTACCATGCAAACTTCCACCGAAAATTGGTTTGAACGAGATCTAGTAAGTAGTTTTTTTTAATACGTCATAAATGGTAAACCGCAAAAAAAAACACTATTATTAAAACATCGATCAAAGTTACAACGAACTACAAGAACTTTTATATTATGTTACTTGCTGCTTCGGAACCCTTCATGGGCGAGTCCGACTCGCACTTGGCCGCTTTTTTTATTCTGAGACTACGCCAGATAAAGAGACCAAAGTTGTAGCTTCATTGTTGTTGAAACTCCGAAACAATTATTTACAAGGCATACAAACGTATAGTCTGACCCGAGACCTCAAATACAATAGCTGGATACGCCACCACTGCACCAAGGAGACTGTTACTATATTATTCAATACTAGCTGTCCCACGCAACCTCGTTTGCGTCTCCTATTACGCGTAGCGTGACAATTTTCCCTCGTTTTTGAAACATTCTTCGTTGGTGCTCCGCTCCTATTGGTCTTAGCGTAATGATATAATATGATAAACTCAACACTGAAAGAATTTTTCAAATCGTACCCGCGATTTCTGACATTAGCACGTTCAAACAAACAAACAAACTCTTCAGCTTTATATAATAGTATAGATTTAAAACTGCATATGGATTATTAGTACACCAAAGGGCATCCCCTTATGTTAGTTTATAAATATCTACTAAAAACTATAATTTTCACAATATACAACCCTTGCAATAATTATTCCAATCACTCTTATTACCTTTTTATTTTACATAAAACATTATAATTTCCAATTTGCGTATGCAAAAGGCCCCAGAAATCAGCTCGGCCATTTACTTCTTTGATTAACGCTACCCCCCTGGTGTGTGGTGTAACGATGTCTCTGAACAGGCCCTCTGCACATTGTACAAGCTGTTGCCTTTGCACACTATACAGGTTGTTTCAAAAACGTGAGACCATATTTTGCCTCTATAAGAATATTATAATGATTTAAATATCTTCCCCAAAGATAATTTAAAGCTATAATTGCAATCACACTAATATTGTTAAAGCTAAAGTTTGTGTTGTGAGTATATGTATATTTCTTACTTGTTCGCGCTAAAACGGCTAAACCACTTTTAATATACTTTGATATGGAGGTAGCTGACACCCTGGATTAGCCCATAAGCTATTTAATTTTTACTCTTTTAGTCCATGTAGTCGTGGTCGAGCGGAATCAAGGTATCCCCCCTCCCGATAGTGGCACACAAAGTTTAGCAGTACACTTGCCACGTCCTCACAGAAACAGAAAGCCGGCACTAAGCAATTCTTTTGTGAAGTTATCGGGCCCAAACCGTTGCCCCTGACTCCATGGTCGAACTCCTTTGGCCTCTTGAGTGTCAAATAAAAAATAGGTATCTAAAACATTCATACAAACAATTAATAAAATTAAAATAATTCTCGGTTTCATTTGTTTCGTATGACTCTCTTAAATTTTCACCTACAAAATCTGTAACAACCTGTATATCAGTAAAGTGCAGTAACGCAACGTAACACAAAGAATTCGGGAGTGTTTCCTACTGTTTCCTGTTACAATTGTCTATGGGTTTCGGGGAATGTCGACAGTTGTTCCAGAGTGATGGATGTCTGGATCTGGGTCGGTGATAAAGTGAAAGAAGAGTTTGTTTTCAAAGTAATTGTTGCCAGTTAAAAATTTAAAGGTGCTATTTCAATAGGTATTTATACAAACACTAGCGACCCGCCCCGGCTTTGCACGGGTGGATTTCAGATGCTCCCGCCGACGACACGATTCGTGCATTTTAAATCTGTAATATCTTCGAATATATTCATTTAAATTAGATACGGTAAAGGGCCATTTTGATCTATATTAAATGCACAATGTATTTAATTTACTTAATTGTATAAGGATTCATTTTGTATTGCTTAAAATCACTTCGTAAATAAGCCATTATTTCTCGTAAAAAGAAAGGAATAAAAAATGGTTGTTGTGGGTTATCCCTAAGAGATAGACATATACCGTCGCGGACTTTTTTGTAGTACTTTTTAAGGTGTACAATACTGTAGTACATTATTTTGATCTATCTCATAGGGTGCAACCAGCGTTTGCAATGTAAGCGCAAAAAAATGTGTTTATTTGCTACATCACATTAGAAACCTTGAAAATTAACAGTGTTTCCATACTATATTATGCATTTATTATACATAAAAACCTTCCTCTTGAATCACTCTATCTATTAAAGAAACCCGCATTAAAATCCGTTGTGTGGTTTTAAAGATTTAAGCACACAAAGGGATATAGGGACAGAAAAAGCGACTTTGTTTTATACTATGTAGTGATGATGATAATAGGACTGACAGGTTTGTTTTTTTTTTAGTTGAACGAACTGGTGTGTACGTGCCAGATTTTAAAAGGAAATTAAGTTGGAGGCACTTACACAAGACAGTTTGGACTCTACAATACACAAATACCTTGATTAAAACTAGTTTTTCGCAGCGTATCCGCTCATCTGTATGACGGTTATCCCGGACAATCCCGGTAAATAGTATCCTTAATAAGGATACTATTTACCTCTAACCTAAACTCTAACCTAAACTTTCACGACTAAACCGCTTGACCAATTTGGATGAAATTTCCACTGGAAATATTTTGATTACTAGCAAGGATATAAGGATTAAATTGGTCAAGCGGTTTAGTCGTGAAAGTTTAACAGACAGACAGAGTTATTATCGAATTTATAATTAACCGACTTCAAAAAAGGAGGAGGTTCTATGTTCAACTTTTTTTTTCTGTATATTGGCAATCTATGTTAACACAATAAGCCATTCAGATGAGGTATCGATCTATGTTTTGATATCAGAGGGAATTCCTATAAATCCCTTTCATCTGGTGTCGTCAAATCTCACGGTAAGTGTAGGGACACTATGTCGTTTCAATCGGGAATGTGTAATACTTCCCGTGCCTTCTAGTTTGGATGCCAGTTCATTGACGTGAGTTGATAATCTCGCCTGATAGCTTTCACTATATCTAGTGATCTCCTGTTTGACGGTGGCGATCTTTAGGTCCTCGTACATATATTTATTGCTCACATAGTAGGGTATGTCTAGCATGGCTCTCAATGTCTTACTCTGAAATCTTTCCAGAATCTCCACGTTGCTAGCAGTACCCCACAGCTGGATTCCGGATTCCTATGTTCAACTGTATGCATATTTTATTATTAATGTAGTTATATACACTTAAACACACGCAAATAGAAAACTAGTGATCTAAATTTTCTACTTATTAAAGATGAATTGTGAGTGTAATTTATTTAGTTATTTATTTATATCAGGTAGAAATTAAGCTCATGGGTAGACTAGACACTAGAACAATAGATCTATCACTAAATATAGTATCGCTTAAAGGCCCTTCAGAGTACTGTAGCGACAATAAACTCAGCTAACTCTTTCATGTTTTGTTCACATTTTGAAGGTATCATGAAGACGATTAGTATTAGCTGGACGACGTTTTAAAATTAAATAACTAATAAAAACTAAACTTACCTTCTATACACGATCATGAAATAGAAACTTGAACGTCATGTTTTTACTTCATCAACAACCCATAACATCCCACTGCTGGGCTCGGGTCTCCTCTCAGAAGAGTGTTAAGCCCATACGTCCCACGCTGGCCGAGTGCGGGTTGGGGACTGACAAGACAACGTTGTGGCTACGTAATCCTGTCGTTGGATGTTTTTAAGCCGCCCAAAGGCCTCCAACTAAGCTTCACGACTGTTATCCTACGATAACAGCCGATCCCGACTGTTTAACGTGACCTCCGAATCACGGAGACGCTCATGGTATCTTGCCACATGCGGTCTCTCATCCAGGTACTGACCGCGCCGTCGTTGCTTACCTTCGGTGATTGTTTCTAATCACTGAGTGCAACTGGGCTATGAGCGCCTCGTTATTGTTACTGGTTAGATTATAAACTCCAGTGAGTAGAATTGATATTATGCTAAAAGTAAAGGTAATAGCAATATTAATATACATATATAACATAGCCTATTTCTAATAGTGGAATTCAAAAGACTGATGATGATGAGAATATAGGTTATGTTGCTCGCCTTGACTAAATGATTCATCAACGAAGATCTTAAACAGGTACGGCTACAATTCTTTTTATGTTGTAAGACTAAGATTTAGGTTTCAATCTTAAGGTGGGAAAATAAGGAATAAAACGGATGTTCATTCATTTTTAACCGACTTCAAAAAGGAAGGAGGTTCTCAATTCGACTGTTTTTTGGTTTGTTACCTCAGAACTTACGACTGGGTGAACCGATTTTGATGATTTTTTTATTATTTGTTAGCTGATGCTTTCTGTGTGGTTTGATTTCAATTTGGTTCAGTTCTTAAAGTAGGTTTTTTCTTTTGAAAATTTTTGTTTATCGCAGAAATAATCGAACAAAATAAAATTACGAACTATACCTACCTCGTTGTTTATATATAAGCTCAACGTAAAATACCTAAATATGAGCATGTATTTATTTCTAACATTTGTGTTTCAAACACAATCTTTTCTAATAAATTAACCAGATGTTACTAATTGCCTCATCTAAAAAATACACTTTTAAAACTATCATCAACTCCTCTCCTATTATCTTAACGATTATTAATGCAGACGCTGACCGCTTAAGACAAACCATTGTCTCCACATCTTAAAGTCCATTACCATTGATTAATGGCGAAACCCCATGAACGGAAGCCAAAATACTTGAAGGCAACATTGCGACTATTATATAATTACTGGCAATACTTTGTCGGCTGTTCTAGGAAATATATCACATCCATCGACTCCCTAGGCAGTCAATCTATACATTAGATATGCGCAGACGCCGGCTTTAAGAAAAAATCCGCCGATAGTTAGCCATGCACGGTAAACGGGAACACGGACACAAAAATAATAAAAACATCACAGTCAAAATATATGTTGGATTTTATAAAAAAATGTAAAAGATATGTTGACTTTGTCTACTTTGAATCGTACCGCGGACCACTGTCCAAGACTCTCAACTTTTAATTTCAACTTTATCACACTGTACCAAGATTGGTTTTCGCCAACAAGAATAGGGCGTCAAATATTTTTTTCGGAGTCGGATTCGAGAAAGGGCGTGGTCCGTCCCGAATGGAAACATTTGCCAATATTATCGTGAAAGGTCTGAACAGATGAAATAATTTATTTCCCAATGTCGTATTGTGTCCAAAACTTTGTCCTTTTGTATTGGTTTTTTGCCTCGACTTTGCTCAGTGTGGTACCGACATCTCATTTATCCCTTTAAGGAAAAGGAGACCGACTTTTTATTATTTAGTTAATCGAAATCGATCTTAATGTTATAGGGAGAAGATATTTTTTCGGTTTTTATTTTGGATTGAGTTGTTGCGTTTTTGTTTGTTTTATAGTTGACGTATTTTGTTGATGCGTGTTGATGACAAAGGCATTAGAGTGTTGGTAAGTGATCCGTTGGTTTTGTGCAAGCCGCCGACGTCCGTTGACTCTAATGATTTGACTTAAATAAATCTTTGGACTCTGAATAGATTATCATTGTTCAGGTATTTAGTATGTTATTTTTGTATTTGGTCGGCGTCGGTGTGTTTAATATTGATTTTTTTTGTATTATGCGTATTATTTGTGATGGAGGCGAAGTAATCAGATTAAAATAGATTAAATAATGCTACTGGGTTTAAATTTTTAAATTAGAATTGGTTTAATTCCATTCCTCGTATTGAAGATTTGATGACAGTTGAATAATTAACAAATTCAATTAAAAAGCTTTTTAAAAACAAGCTTTTACTGGAATGCCTCGAGATGAATCAAGCGAGTCCAAACTCGACGATGTTGCGACGTTTCTTTACAGAGTTCCTACGGCCACCTTCCAGCTCCCGCATCAGATCAGCTCCATGTCACTATAATATTGTATTGTCACGCTGTATACATATGCTTGCAAAATTTCAGCAAAATCGGTTGAAGATATCTGCTTCAAAATTGAATTTCAAGATTCCAACCGAATATACAAGCATACATACATACATTGCAAGTTAATAAAATGCTTGTAAAAATATTGATGTGTCTTTTATAGCTCGAACTCATCCCAATTTATTTGCAGAAAGAAAAAAGTTATAAAAACTGTAAAAAGAATAAGTGAATTTGCAAACCGTACAAGACCTAGGTATCAGTAAGATTTGAGAAGGAATTGAGCATAATATTATCTTTTTACTAGAGGTTGACAAAGAAAACAAAACAAAAAAATTCATAATGTAAAATTTATCATTTTTGATATAACGGAATTACGATTCCTTTAATCAGAATCCTTATACAGTTTTATTTAAATTAGGTTACTTAAATCATAAATAACTTATTTAAACAATGGTCTCTGATATTTCTTGTGCATTTTAAGAAACTATTTTTGATATCTAACTACCTAGAAATCTCTAGAGACTTTTAAACTAATAATAACTCGAAGAACCAGTACCTTCAAAGTCTTTAACAAATTGTAACTAAACACAAACAATTTCTAAACTTGAATATTTAGATAAAAGAATTTAGATACTAGCTATTCTTTTTACGGCCACCCACAAATCTCTAGAGTATACCTTTTACAGTAAAAATAACTTAAAGAACACAGTCGCCAGTAAACTAAAACCCAGGAGGCCTTTAACAAAATGTTAACTAATGAACTAAACATTAACTAAACTATGCAAAAATAATGACTAAATGTCGGCATTTCTTAGATATACAACAAAATACATGCATAGTATCTGACAGTCTCTAGAGACTTTGTTTGTCAACATGTTGATGATAGAATTTTGCAAATCATTTTGCTAAATAGCGATGACAACTGACAATATTTTGTCTAAACAATTATGGCGTCGTAACACCGGGATGCATTATAATTTTTTGTTTTGAACGTTACTGGCAAACGTTCATTTTTTGTAGATTATTTGAAGACCTTTGAGGTTTGTGTTCTGAAGGATCGGGAGTAACTTAATTAACCTTTGTATACCTATTAGGTGTTAAAGGGTGATACTTTACCCGTATCAAAGTTTCTTGTCGGCCACCGAATAATTTGGGATTATAAAAATTAAAATCTTAGAATAAATATACCCAAAGACCAGCTACGCCCCGCGGTGTTGAACGTGTTATCAAATAAAAAAAAATACGTGAAATAAGTAAGTATCTTGTCTATTGAGATTGTTTTATATTTATTACTATCTAAGCCCAGCGGTGTCACCCGCGGTACAACAAAATCGCGAGTAATGCAGCGGGGCAAAGTTAGTCTAAAAAAAGTAGCCTAAGTTAATCCTTATATCACCAGCTATCTTCCAGTGAAAATCTGGTCAAAATTGGTCTAGCCGTTCTAGAGAATAGCCGGAAGAAACAGACAGACAGACAAAAATTTAAAAAAATGTTATTTTGGTACATGTCCAGTGTATGTAACACATACATATGCATTTATTAAAAAACGTTTATTTTAATATTACAAACAGACACTCCAATTTTATTTATTAGTATAGAATAGATGTATAGGTTTACACAACCTATTAAATATTTAGGTACTCATAGTTATTTTAGTTACAAGCGTCATCTTAGGTTTTATGTCTCCAAAATCGATATTTTATGACAATTTTTAAGTATGTAAGACACAGTTATGTTACGGAATCGGAAAATTGTTTACTTCAAGTGCTGTGTTATAGTTTTTAAAGTATAATTACTATGAATATATTGTAAAGTAAATAACTCAGACGAGACAAAAGAAAATGAGTGTTTCTTATTTCTAAAATATGAGCCATACGCATTTGAAAACCACAACATAATCGTTTTACAATTGAACAATAACACAACATTGGTGTCCAAACCTTTTGTTAAAAATAAAAACTTAAAACGAGGTAACCACAACTTGCCCTAATAATGAGCTTTTACCAATTTCTTTAGCCACTGATCACACCACAAATATCCCACTGGGCTTCAACAAAGTCGCACTCGGAGCTAACCAACCACTATGCATTCGTTCCAAAAGAAATTCATTACTATAAAGAATTCGACGTCGTACAAAGTTGTGGTCATACTAAATTTCAATGTCATTTAATACACCATCATGGTTTTACAGCCACATTGTTAAAGTGTGACTAAATGCATCACATGGGGTCGGAACAAAATACTAAAACCACGAGAACTGTAAACAATCGACTTATTTATTGTTTTACAGCAGCTATATAACTTCGTCACCGAAGAATGAGAGGCCAATAATTTGTGAAATGCACCCGCAATAAAACCATCATGGACACTGGTGAGTTTAGTCGAGGTGTGTACAAAAAAGCGCAATGTGCGTTCTGAATAGATTCGGCTCGCTCGGAGTGTAGCGGTCGTCCCAATCGGCTTTAGTTCGCGTGATAAATGTGCGGAAGTCAAATTTAAATCCCTTACAACTTAATAATAACGATAAACATGAGTCCCCTGTTTAAATAAATGTTTCGCAACATTAGGGCAGCCATTTCGCGAAAGCTGCGCACACGCAGTTGATTGTACAAACAGTGGGATTAAAGTGTTTGTCAGTTATTGTTGACTTTGATAGATAGGCTGGATTTTTGATGCGTTAAATTGAAATCCTACGTTATGTGGTATGTCTTGGTAAGGTCGTATTAGTTTACCTAAAGGTAGGTCAATTTGGCTTAACGATCAGTTCACGCGTCAACTATTTATGATGTTTTTATTTATTATTGAGATAACTACAAAAAATAACGTATATATAATGTTACAATCATATAATAATGTACATACAAAACAAGGTAGTAAGACCTATAGTTAGTGTATTTATTTATTACCAGGCAAAACAATATTTTCTTTAAGCGCTCTTCAATGCATATTCACAGGATAGTACAATTAATTTATTTAACATTTTCTAGTATTTATAACACGCAATGATATGCGCAATCAATAGATCTGATAATTCCACATTTAGAATTTAAATTAAACTTTTTAACTCAATACATATATCCTACAAATATTATAAATACGAAAGTTTGTAAGGATGTGCGTTTGTTGCTCTTTCACGCAAAAACTACACAACGGATTTTCATGAGACTTTGCAGTAATATAGCTTAGACATCGGAATAACATAATAAGTTAAAATTTATAGAGATTTTTAAAATTCAAATACCGACATTAACGCGGGCAGAGCCGCGGGTAAAAGCTAGTTTTTCATATTTTCGTAAATTTTTAATTAAAAAATACTGTTTCGTAGTAAATTATGTGTAATTTAAGATTTGAGAGCAACAAACAGAGCCCTAACTAAAGCACTCATCAATTTTTTATCTTTTGATAGTTGTAAAAATCTTTTCTATAATTTTCAATTAACGGTTTCCAATAAAACTTAGTATTATTATTTGAAATGAGTGAATCCCTTTAATTTTTTGAGTACAAATAGCATTTTTTTTTCTTTTTTTTTTATAAATTTACAATTTAGTGTTAATTTATAAATATTTTCTGAAATGAACTTGATGTGGACCTAACAGTGACTGGCATATATTTGCTTTTAAATATTTTTTGGTGAAAATATATATGAAAACGAATAGATAAACAGATATTTTATTTATACAAGTAGCTGACCCGGCGAACTTCGTACCGCCATATTTACATATCTGTCTCAGCTTCCGATAGGCAGTGTACAGTCGCGGATAAAAAAACACTTTTCCCGTTATCTTTTATTTTTTTCTTTCTAGCAAAGAAGAATGAATGAAAGCGGACTATGTGTTATTGAATTACAACTAAGTACATATGTTGAATTTCATCCCCTCTCTCCAGGAAACCATGCTGAATTTCGGGATAAAAAGTATCCTATGTCCTACCTCGTAGTATGAACTCAAATCATGCCAAGTTTCATTAGAATCCGTTCAGTAGTTTCGGCGCGATGCGCGACTAAGATATAGACAGACAGACAAAAATGAAAGAAAGTACAGTTTTGGCTTCAGTATCGATTATAGAGAGCCCTCCAAAAAAAATTTTTAAAATATCTTTAAGGTACAGAATTGGACCTGTTACATTTTTGTTATACGTATAGATAGACTTCCTGCTTTACATTTTCCATGAGGCGGACTCATATGCCATATGGACCACTTAACCTATCCCTCAATAGTAATAAAAATGACAATTTCATATATGATTTGTTTGCTTATTTTCATTGATTATTTTGAGAACGTAACCTACGTTCTCAAAAAATCCTTCAGACTAGATTGATTGTGGATTATATAAACGCAACTAACATTTGGGATTCAGATTAAGGATTGAGTGGACATAGACTGAGTGAGACAATAAAGTTTTCATTTAATCGTGATTGACTACTTCAATTTATGCTCATGTACATAATGTACCGCTTACCTAGCAACTTATTTCACGCACATGGTCCAATTTTTTTCTTACAAGATTTACGATGCATGCAAACAATAACTGCAGCAGATGTCTCCATAGATTATTAATAATGGTAACGCCGACATTTACCACAATAACCGATATTGCAATAACAAACACATCTATGTGATAAATGATTATATTTTATGGCATTCGCCCTTGATGTGACTCTTGTGTCTTTATTTTATCGGCTATACTTCTACACACTCAAAAAACAACTTTATCTCCACTACCAAAGATATAATTTTCAATATGTTTTTAAGATGCTTAGAACTAGAGCTTGGGGTGTACAAATCGCATTGATGTTGTTCAATCGCACGTAGCAAATTGTCGATATTCGCTCGAGTCATTAGCGGTACGTTTTTGTCCGCGTTCAGGATTATTCGGCACACTGTGCGGCCTGCGCATACGCACATTTAGGAGCTTTTACAAAAACCACTCGAGTGAACACTGCTTGGTTTCGAGTAAAGAATAGATTAGATATTGTTGGCATTTAATATGAGAATTTTTATAGTGTAATATTTTGGATAAAAAACTGTTTGGTTTACTTTATAAAAAAAACACCTACCTGCCGGTTTGATTCTCCAAAAAGTTATTGTTAAGGTTAAGTAATGTTTAAAATATACATAACGGACAAATCTAATTGAGAAAAACATTGAATTTGCCCGTTGTACACCAGATAAATACATAAAATCTGGTAGCCCAAGAAGACTAGTGTTTACTGCTTCCTAATATATTTTTTGTCTTTTATTATTTAGAGGTATACTATTGTTCGTGTAACCCTATGTGTATTGTAAACCCTACAGCGTCGTAAGAACTCAGATCAAACTACGCATGACAACAGCATTGGAAAGAAGAAGAAACAATTAAAACTTGGTGATGATGACGTAATGATGATCTAAAACTAGAAACAGTTTAAATCGATCTAATTGCAAGTGCCCTTAGTCCGCTAATCGCTATACCAACGAATTTTCCCTCAAATTTAACTTTTTAACCAATTTCAAAATTATAATATGAAATTAAGAGTCGTAAAAATCTGTGTCGTGAACAAGTCATCAGTCATCAAACATTTACAAATATAAATCTCGATTGAATTGTAAAGCCCTGTTCCCACATGTCCTGTGAATCGTAAACATGATCATGCTGTTTTATACGTCAACGCATCTACAACCAGGTTATATCCAACCTATCCTGTAAACCCTATTTGATTAAGGTTAAGATTCAATATTGCGTAATAAACTGTACAAGACATGTCGGTATTAGAACCGCACAGTGGGTCGAACAAAGCACCCTTATAGAACACAATCGTGCCTAATATTTGTAGATAATATTGTTACTAAGGGTAGGTTCTGCTCATTTTATATAGGGCGGTGTCAATAAACATCTGCACGTATGGATGCAAGGGATAGAATTATTGAATTTTGTCCACAAACTGATTGTGATAATCGTATGTAATAAAACAAAATGGTTTTCAGTTACTTTTTTTATGTATGGTCTTGCTAAAATAACTCTTCTCTGTCTGATGGAAAGCATAAGCAGAATTCAAGAGTGGTGGTCACCTTACTCATTGCGAATGCAGACAATGTTGTAACAATGCAGTACCCATTCTATGGCGGCCTATTGAGATGCTTCTGCATCAGTAGGCTAGGAATGCTGTCATTTTAGGTTGGTCTTCTGTTCGTGCTGAAATCAGCGTGGCTCTACCGCCTAGTACTTGCGTGTGTAGGTATATTTTTTAGAAGTAGATATGAACTCATACAAAGTACATAAAATACGGAATTATGTTTCAGTCAAATTCACAACAAATTTGTTTTAAAAGAATCAAAATCGTTTTACTCTTAATTGCACTTCCTCTATTTTTGAAGAAACATTTAAGGAAAAAATTATGAAGTAGATTACTGAGCTTTTCGTAGCTTCGGTTCCCACTCTGGACCAATAATATAAAGAATATGACTATTTGCTCCAGGTCTGTACTCTGTAGTTTATCTATAACATGTTTGTATTTAGAAATATATAAGTATTTTAATTGACAGTCTGGCTACCATAGTACAGCTTCATCTAGGTTTGGGATTTGACGACCGTGTGTGAGTGGTGTCCAGGAACCTGGAAGTCACTACCACGCGTTTTTTTCCCACTATGATCGCGGGTCCCTAAAGCGGGGCAGGAAAAAGCATAGTACTAGGGTGCCACAGTGTGGGTCACCATGGTGCATTGTTAACTTTCGCAATGCGGATGGTGGCCGCCACTTATAGATTCTACTCACGCATGAACCAGAGTAAAGTCATTTCCGCAGCTAAGAAATTATTATGAGTTAGTTTCATATGGCTCCTCTACACGATAGGCCATCACGATGGTCTACTATGATGGGCCAGCGTGTGGAGGTGGAGTGGTGTCGAATGGCTTATGGCGCGTGCAATGGTCGTGGGATGGCGTCGGTGTCGGTTTTTCGGCCGCACATCAAAGATAGTGGGCCAGAACGTAAAGATCACAACTGAATGTCGCCATCGTGTAGTTGCGTCTCAACCATCGCATGGCCATCTCGCTGGGCCAGCGCTGGCCCATCATGTAGAGGCAGCATTAGAAACATACAGATAAATTGAAAGGAAGAAGAGGCCAATAAAATAGCGAGATCAATTACTTTGTACTCTCTCTACTCTCTTTGTACTTGACTGCCTCGTTGGTCTCGCGGTTGACGTGTGCGACTGCTAATCATGAGGTCTCGGGTTCGATTCCCGGGTCGGACCAAATGTTTGTATGATCTACAAATATTTGTTTCGGAGTTTGGGTGTTTTCTATGTATAATATGTATGTGTTTACAAAAAAAAAAAAGTAATATATATATGTATCAGTTGTCTAGTACCCATAACACAAGCTCTGCTTAGCTTGGGACTAGATGGCGTTGTGTGTTAGATGTCCGAAATATTTATTATTATTATTTATTTGTAGTTAAACACTTTGTGATCTTTGCAATTTTATCCCCATTTTTTAAAGCAGAGATTAGTTTTGGCTCAAGTTCAATGTTTACAATCAAAAGTTTATAGGAACCGCAACTAATGAAGCAAAATATCTCCTTTAGAGTACACACTACCCTCAAAGACAGGCCACCCCAGAGCATACTTAGATAATCTTTACTTAAAACATCACATTATATTCATCTCCACTCAAGTTGAAACACTCGGAGCTTTCAAAATATCTGCGTATGCGCATCAAAGCGGACCGTTTGAGACGCCGACGCAAAAAAATGGCGATTTGTTTATGAAGTTTATTGTATGTAGTGTTTTGTTTGTACATCCAATGGAGTGTGTTAACGTTTACAGTTATAGTATGCACAAGACTGTTTCCAGACGAATTACTAAAATGCTTGTAGATTATTCGTATTATGTTACAAGGGAAGAAAAAATCTTTTGCCTTTTCTAAGATTGTAACTGAATATTTTAATTAGAATGCTTATTTTGAATACTTATCTCTTCATTATGAAATATCTATAAATTAACAATTATTTGATGAGGAATAAGGCCCTAAACTGACGCTACCTTAGCTAGAATCAAACTAACTCCTGTCCAAATCATATTGTATACTGAATGATTTTACAAAATTTTACCTTTCAATACAGATTTGCATTTAAATGCAGTTTTGAAGAAATATCTAGGTACTCATAAGCAATTCAATATACACACATCAAAAGTGTCTAGGGATCAAGCATCTTTATGCGGATTTCTTAAGATTGAGATGTGGCTTTGTAATAAATTTATGATTTTATAAATTTATATGGATCCTTTTTGGTGCATTTCATAATTTGAATCAGGAACTGTCAATCAAATTCGAGTAAAAGATGAAAATCAGCTGTCAATATTTTCCCTATAAAACATACAACGCATTGAAGACATTATTAGTGCTACTGTTTCCCTACTACTGATTAAAACCAACGTTATTATGGAGCGGCGACGTCATTTAAGCAGGGAAGAAATGCTCAGAGCCGTGGGAATGATAGAAGCTGGTTCCCGGCAACGTACTGTGGCTTTAGCTCTGAATACAAGTCAGAGTGTTATCAGTCGACTTTGGACACGTTACCGAAGCACTGGTACCGTGGCTGAGCGCCATGGAGGACGGTATCGCTGCACCACACGGAGACAAGACCGATACATTCAAATCTTAACTCGAAGAGCTCCAACAATAACCGCCATGATGTTAGCCGTGAGGCTTCATCACTCTTCAGGGAACTTAATTAGCGACCAAACAGTCAGAAACCGCTTGCATGAAGTGAACCTTCATTCCCGAAGACCGCTACGGGTACCACCTATAGCAATGCACAATCGTAGGATTCGATATCAATGGGCTCTTGAACACAGAAATTGGGCAGAAGAACAATGGCGTTTCGTGTGCTTTTCTGATGAGTCTCGTTTTGGTATGAGACCGGATACAAGACGTATACGACACTGGAGAACCCCTGGACGCCAACAGCGATTAAAATCCTGCCAGGAAGTCCATCCTTATAGTGGTGGAACCATCATGCTATGGGCGGGTATTTGGATCGGCGGAAGAACTGAGTTGATTTGGATCAGAGGCAACCTCAACGCTCAAATTTATGCTGAGACGATTGTATCAGACGTCATCGTTCCTCTACAAGTGCAAATCGGTCCCTTATTTCAGTTAATGCATGATAATGCACGACCGCACACCGCAAGAGTTGTAAGACAGACTCTCGCCGCAGCTAACATCAATGTCCTGCCCTGGCCTGCTCAGTCGCCAGACTTGAACCCGATTGAGCATCGCCGTATCCGAGCGGCCGCAAAGAAGGAGGACGAAGTACCGGGCCATCATAATGATGACCCACCCTTCCAAATGGACGAAATGCTGGACGCCCTCAAAAAATTCAACCCCAAGAAGGCTCCGGGAGCAGACGGTTTTACAGCAGACATCTGCTCCCACGCTATAGACACCGACCCCAAGCTTTTTCTGGGATTACTTAACCAGTGCCTCCGCCACGGCTACTTTCCCAAGATATGGAAGGAAGCCGTGGTGGTGGTACTGAGGAAACCGGGAAAGGAATCATACGAAGACCCTAAATCTTACAGGCCGATTGGGCTGTTGCCTGTACTGGGGAAGATGTATGAGAGGATGCTGGTTGCTCGCCTCAAATTCTACTTATTACCGAAGATGAGTACTCGCCAGTACGGCTTTATGCCGCAAAGGAGTACTGAAGACGCTCTCTATGACCTAATGGGGCACATAAGGTCTAAGCTTTATATGAAAAGAATAGTAACTATGGTTTCCTTGGACATAGAGGGCGCCTTTGATAGCGCCTGGTGGCCGGCTATAAAGATACGGCTGGCTGAGGAAAAGTGTCCGGTTAATTTGAGACGAGCCATCAGTAGTTACCTCAGCGACAGAATGGTGAGAATTCGGTACGCGGGTGAGGAGTGCTGCCGTTCAACGGAGAAAGGTTGCGTCCAGGGCTCGATAGGAGGACCCCTCCTCTGGAACCTTTTGCTGGACCCCCTTTTACACCAACTAGAGAGTGAGGCAGGGTACGTTCAGGCGTTCGCGGATGACGTGGTGTTGGTGTTCGATGGGGACACGGCTCTAGAGATTGAGAGACAAGCCAATGCCTCTCTCGAGCATGTGCGGGAGTAGGGGATAGGTATGAAGTTAAAATTCGCACCGCACAAAACTTGTGCGATGGTAATCACGCGGAGGCTGAAGAACGATCTCCCGCGCCTCAGCATGGGTGGGATAGACATTGGATTGTCCAAGGAAATCAAAATCCTGGGTCTCACCATCGACCACAAACTCACATTTCAAACACACGTCACAAACGTATGCAAAAAGGCAATAGGCATTTATAATAAGCTGGCGAGGATGGCCCGGATCGGTTGGGGATTACATCCCGAGGTGATCCGGACCATCTACGTTGCAGCAGTAGAACCTACCATCCTCTACTGCGCCAGCAGCTGGTGCGCAGCGGCGAAAGGGCTTGGCGTCCGAAAACAGCTGAACGTGGTACAGCGCGGATTCGCCCAAAAGCTGTGTAAGAGCTACCGGACGGTCTCTCTGCACTCGGCACTGATCTTGGCTGGTATGCTCCCTCTGGACCTCAGGATTCGTGAGGTGGCCTCGCTCTACGAGGCCAAAAGAGGGGTGTGCCAGTTATGGTTGGGAGACTTAGAGATCGAACGAATGGCTCCAGCTATAGAGGCACCTCACCCTGCGCAGCATGGGACCCTTGAGTTCACAAGCCTGATAGACGAGGAACAACTAAAGCGCACCGACAACATCCAGGTGCGCATATTCACGGACGGGAGCAGGATTGGGGGCCGTGTCGGCGCAGCGTTATCCATATGGCATGGCGAAGCCGAAACCAGGGCCCTCAAACTTGCTCTATCGCCCTACTGCACCGTCTACCAGGCCGAGCTTCTGGCCCTGTGCAAATCAACTAGTGAGATCCTCAGGCGAGGCGAAACCACGTTCGGTATCTTCAGCGACAGCAGAGCCGCACTCCAAACGGTCACCAATCGCAATGCCCTTCATCCCCTTGCTGTGGAGGCCAGAGTTGCCATTCGGAAAGGCATGACCCAGGGTAAGGAAATATCCTTATTCTGGGTCAAGGCCTACGCAGGGTTGGAGGGCAATGAGCGAGCAGACCAGCTTGCTAAGGAGGCGGCGCTGCGCTTGAAGAAAGCACCGGACTACGGTCTGTGCCCTGTATCATTCGTGAAGCGAGATCTTCGACAGGCCTCGCTTGGCGAGTGGAACAGAAGGTACAGAGAGGGCGAGACCGCCTCCGTCACTAAGCTCTTTTTCCCCTGTGCGCTGGCGGCGTACGGTATCGTGCGCAAGATTGAGATTGCCGGCATAACAACGCAACTGTTTACGGGGCATGGTGGGTTCTCCGAATACTTGACGCGATTCAAGTGTAAGGAGAATCCATCCTGCATCTGTGACCCGGACGTAGCGGAAGCCGTTCCCCACCTTATAACGGAGTGCCCAGTGTACGGCAGACAAAGACACGACACTGAGCAAAAACTTGACACAAAGATCACAGTAACAAATTTGAGTACCATTATGAAAGGCAAAAATAGGAACATGTTTTTGAAATATTGTACAGATATTGTAAGACTAGTGAATAAGAGGAACAAAGCTAATTAGAACCATGATACCGTAGTAATTTTAAATTATTAATGTTTATCATAAGTATAATATAGCATAAATAATCAAGTTAGTAAAATGTATAATAATATTGTAACGTAAGAAAATCTAGATTAACTTAGTTAGCTGTAAATTAAAATGTGTTAGAATTAGAATAGCAAATAAGGATCTATAAATATAAATAAAGGCTGTACTATACTTATTACCCCCTGTAAGAAAAACAAGAAAAATAAATAAAGAGTAAAGATTAGGGAATCAAGAATCCCACCTGAAAAGAGAAAGGAATTGTAATAATAGAAATAAAAGAATAGTAATAGGCTCCAAACCAATATTGGAGGTGCAGCAACACCCTGCGATGGCGGGTGCCTGTAAAAAAGAAAAAAAAAAAAAACCCGATTGAGCATGCATGGGATATGCTACAGAGAAGAGCTCTGCCCAAAAAAAGCGCGGGAAACTTCAAGCGTACCGGTGCATTTTTTCTGGAGAAAATTTTTAATTTTAATTTTTCTATAATAACGGATCAGTTTTGTATTATATTGTAAATAATTTTCATATTTAGTGTATATATATAAGTTTTAGTGTATAGTTTGCCAGATTCGGTAAGTTTTTTAATATTATTTTATGAACGAGCCGCCTAACTTGGCGGACCCGGGGGTCTTTGTACCCCCGGCTACGCATTTTGTAACTGTTGTTTCCAATGAGTCTGGAATGGAAACGGATGGTCCCAGTGCACAACGTGGACATAAAAGAACCAGGCTACATAAAATTTGCAAAATATGCAATAAAAAAAAGAGGAAGCACAGTCAGGCTATTGATGGGAGCAAGGGTTGTTGTTGTGCAAGTGCAGAGAGTGAAAATAGTGACTCTAATCCTACTGTTAGCCCGGTTGAATTAATTAATAATAAAGTCACACCAAGTAGTGGTTCAGGCCCCCAGGGTTCAGTATCTGGAGTTGCTAGGACCAAGTATGAGGTCAATGACATCAGCCCGTTTGTTGTACACGTCCAGAAAGAGGTTAAGTCGCCTGATGATAGTACCACCTTGCACCCGGTCACATTTGGTAGGTTTCTCAAGACTAATGCCATTCACAACATTGTGGATGGATCTGTTAAGAAAATTGGCAGAAATAGAATAAGTTTAGTGTTCTCAAATTTTCACGATGCTAATTCATTTATTTCAAATAGTGAGTTAACAAAAACTAATTTAAAAGCATTTATACCAACTTATCAAATAACACGAATGGGACTTGTTCGTGGTGTTCCATCGGAATGGTCGCCCGAAGAAATAATCGAAAATGCGTCAGTACCTGATAACTGTGGTAAAATCCTTAAAGTTAGGAGAATAAACAATAAGACTATCGTAGAAGGGTCCCCTGTTTGGAAACCAACGCAGAGTATAGTGATTACATTGGATGGTCAAATTCTTCCTCCACGTATATTCATGTGCTACAATTCACTACCTGTAGAGCTGTATGTATATCCCACTATACAATGCTACAATTGTTGTCGCTTTGGACACACAAAAATACAGTGCAGGTCCAAACCTAAATGTTATAAGTGTGGTCAGGAACATACTGGTGATGCTTGTGATGTTGAGGAAGACAATATATCTTGTTGCCACTGCTCTGGTAAACATTTTGCGACATCTAAATTGTGTCCTGAATTTGTGCGTCAAAAGGAAATTAAGACAATTATGGCAGAAAAATGTATTTCATATGGCGAAGTTGCTAAAATGATTACACCTATTTCTAATTCATATGCCAATGTAGCTAGTACTCCGGTTACTACTACCGCTTTCCGAAACTCACAATCTTCTTATACACAACATTATCCTTCACACATTTCACATAAAAAACAGTGTATATCAATCGTCGCCCTCCCCCCAAACTAGGTAAAGGTTTTGATCGAGAAAAACATCAACAGTTAGTTAACGAATACAGGTTACCGACGTCACAAAATGGCTCTGCCTTTAACACCAATTCCGCAAATCCTACAATGATGTCAACATCAGATATAATCCAAATTCTCATCCAAACACTAACTCAATCTAATATAAAAATACCGTCCAACGTTGCCCTTATAGTCGATATGTACCTATAAAAACCCTCAACCTGTTAATAATGTTACTACAAACTCAGAACATAATACAATGGAACTGTAGAAGTGCAGTTTCTAAAAAAAACGAAATTATTTACTTGATAAATAAATATAAAGCTTCTTTGTTTGCAATTTCAGAAACCTGGTTAAAACCAGGCTCTATCTTCAAAATCAGTGGTTTTTCTTGTCTAAGAGATGATAGGTCTGATGGGTATGGCGGGACTGCTCTACTCATTAGAAACACTGTCTTCTTCTGTCCCGTATCTCTTCCGACATTTAATAATTTTTCCGTAGTAGCTGCACAAATAAATAATACTTGTATTGTTTCAATATACATTCCTTCCCCCTCTTCTTCAACTCTTCAACAGTTCAACAATCTCGTTTCTCTTCTTCCTCGTCCTTTTATAATTTTAGGTGATTTTAACTCTCACCATATTTCTTGGGGTTGTACTCTTTCATCATATAGTGGTGACATATTATTAGATATATTTGACCAACATAACCTTTGTGTGTTAAACTCCGGGTCGCCAACTCGACGTACAGGGCCAAATGAAAATGTTAGTGCAATAGACCTTTCCATTTGTACCCCTAATTTTGCTTCATCTCTTGCGTGGTGCACTTTGCCATCTTCTTATGGAAGTGACCACTTCCCAATTTTTATAACGCCCACTCATCCTAGCAGTTCTCCTAATCCTTCAAGGCAACCTCGTGTGAAGTTCAAACTTAATAAAGATGGGTTATGGGATAAGTTTAAAACTCTTGTAGAGTTTAAACTTTCTAATTTACAAAATAATTTATCACACGATCTTATCGATTGTAATAATATTTTCACAAACGTACTTGTACAAGCTGCAGATGAAACCTTCCCTGTAAAAACGTCAACCAATGGTAGAGTTCCTTCCCCTCCATGGTGGGACAGTGAATGCTCGCGAATGGTAAAAGCTAGAAAGGAAGCTGAAAAAAAATACAAAAATAATATGTCCGTAGATAATTTTGAAATTGTAACTGATGCTATAGCGAAAGCTCGTAAATTATTCAAAGAAAAGAAATTTGAAGGATGGAAAAATTTTTGCCTTTCCATCACCCCCAATGTAAATCCTTCTATTGTCTGGCAAAATATAAGAAGGTTTAGAAATGGTGTTACTAATTCCAATATTTCTGGCATTCCCCCAAATCTGAAGAACTCTTTTCTTAATCGTTTAGCTCCACCATTTGTCCCAGAACATGACCTTATTTATAACAACATTCCTTCTTCTATCTCTCAGAACCAAAGTCTACTAAATTCTCCCTTTACAATGCAAGAATTACAGGGCGTTTTATCATCGGTTAAAGACTCTGCTCCAGGTGATGACGGCATTCCGTATTCATTCCTGGCTAATTTAAATCAAACCTCACTTCAATACTATTTGAACTTAATTAACAAAATTATGATGTCGGGTAATATTCCTCCACCATGGAAGTCTCAAACTGTTATTCCCATTCTGAAACCGGGGAAAACACCATCAGAACCTTCATCTTATCGACCAATAGCTTTGTCACCCGTAATTGCAAAAGTAGCTGAAAACCTAGTTAAAAATCGCCTTGAATGGATAGCTGAACACCGTGGAATTTTACCAGAATCTCAGTTTGGATTTAGGAAAGGCAGGAGTACGTTGGATAGTGTGGCTACCTTGGTAACAGATATCAGAGTTGCATTTTCACAAAACGAATCTGTAATTGCAGTTTTTTTAGATATAGAATCAGCATATGATAATGTTCTTCTAAATGTCCTTAAACAAAAACTAGATATGCTTCGCATCCCTGAAATTTTGGTTTGCTTTATAATTAACCTCCTTTCAGGTAGAACAATAAAATTAGATCAAACACAGGATGAAAGTAGACTAGTATGGAAAGGTCTCCCGCAGGGTTCAGTTCTAAGCCCTTTATTATTTAATTTGTATACGTCTGATTTAGATTCTTCACTTCAAAATACATCAAATATCCTAAAATATGCAGATGACTTAGTTTTATACGCTAGTGGAAATTCAGCAAGTTCTCTGTGTTCTCAGCTATCTAACTCTCTTGATTATTTAAAAATCTGGATGGAAAAAAATGGCCTGAGTGTATCTGCGAGTAAGAGTTCATTAGTCTTATTTACTCGACAGCGTATTCCCATCCCAATAGCTATAGATTTCGATCATAACGAAATACCAGTTAAAAAACAGGTCAAGTTTTTGGGTATTGTTTTGGACTCTAAACTTACAGGTGTTCCGCACTGTGATTATGTGATAAATAAATGTCAAAAACTTCTCAATTTGATGAGGTGCCTATCAGGTGTTTGGTGGGGTGCGCATCCATTTTCCTTGAAACTTCTTTACAATGCTCTAGTTCGAAGTGTACTTGACTATGGAATCTTCCTATTGGAGCCTTGTAACGTGAGTGCCCTTAGGAGATTGGATTCCATCCAATCAAGGTCCTTGAGAATAATCACAGGTGCTATGAAATCTAGTCCCATTAATGCATTACAAACCGAATGCAATGAACCTCCTCTTAAACTAAGACGTCAATTTTTAGCTGATCGGTTGTTTTTCCGTGTTTTACAGTTTTCTAATAGCCATTTAATTCAAAAACTTCAGATACTTGCTGATCTCATTGAGTCATCAAATTACTGGAATCACAAACCTCTCCCTTGTTTAGTTAAAAGTTATATTCGATTTAAATCATTTAATGCCCCGACACATCGATCTTCAAAACTTGATTTGTTTATTAATAAATTTGAATCCTTGATCCATGAGCCATCTGTTAAATACATTTTAGATATTGATAAAAATAATGCTAACCCCCATTTTAATTTCATTGTTGAACAAAACTGGCCTGAGTGGCACCGTATTTTCACTGATGCATCCAAGCATGAACCTGATAATTTTGTGGGCGTAGGAATATATCATGCACAGTATAATATCGTTCAAAAAGTAAAGTGTCCACCTGAAGCAACAGTTTTTACTGGGGAATGTCTTGGCATACTGAAGGCTCTGGAATACGTCTTACTTTTAAAACTTAGAAATAGTTTAATTTTAACTGACTCCATGAGTGCCCTTCAGGCGCTCTTGAGATATCCTTTTAAGTCTAAACCACCATTTCCTCTAATAGCGCATATTAGGACTAAACTTTTTGAATGTGTTGAGAAGGGCTTTTCTGTAGTTTTTATCTGGATTCCGAGTCATTGTGGAATAAGTGGCAATGAAAGAGCTGATAGACTTGCCAATGAGGCTGTGGTGTGTGGTGATACTGTACCGTTTAAAAATTATACTCAGGACTTGGCTACTCTTCCTAGACGTTATCTTGGAGATTCCTGGGATAGAGTTTGGGAAGAAAGTGCCCGTTCAAAAGGGAAATACTACTTTAGTATTCAATCGAAAATTCCTCGTAAGCCTTGGTTCTCTGTCCTCAAACTTGGCAAGATTGCGACAACCATTCTAATAAGAATGAGGTTGGGTCACACCACTTGTCCAGCACATCTGGCACGATTTCACATCATAGATAGTCCTCAGTGTGAATGTGGATATGACTTTGCAGACCTGAACCATATATTCCTTTCCTGTCCGATTCATGACCGTACTTCCTTTTATAATGGCTTGATGTCACTCCGCGTTCCTTTCCCCACTTCTATAAAGACTCTTCTTTCTTCTTCTAGCCTCGCCATATATAGTGTTCTTTCGAATTTTATTTATAATAATAACATTCGCCTTTAAATTGTATAAATATTTATAAACATTAATATTTACAACAGACTGTGGCTGCTATTTATTCAAAATATTTAATTTTAATTATGTAAGTATTTAAAATATATACACATTACTGATCCTGTTACCTTTCTTCCAAATTCCGTTATATTGTCTTTTCGCGTTATAATGTTTCCTTAACTTTACTTTGTGTCATTCAATGTTCAAATACCAACTAAATAAAACTTGACGCTGGCAAATGCACAGAAGTGCGAGCCAAGTTCTCCTGCCAAATGGGGAGAAAAAGAAAAAAAAAAAAAAAAAAGAGCTCTGCCGAATATGGAGGGTATCCAGTCGCAAGAAGACCTTTTTTTGTTGTTGCAACGAACATGGGCGGCCATTCCACAGCGTGATTTGGATGAACTCATTTTGAGTATGCCAAACCGATGTTCTTGTGTTGTTAGTGTTCGCGGCAGAAACACGGATTATTAATTGTTTAAGTTACCTAATAAAATTTTAAAGAAAACTGTTATTTCAGTCTTTTTTTCGAACTTTAATGTTAGTGGTTCAAATGTCAAAAATCCATTTATTAGGAAAATGGCAAATTTCTTTATTAATGCAAAGGTGACTTGGTTTATCGTTACTGTGACAAACGAAAACACTTTATTTGATGAATCCTTAATATTATAATAATTTTAATTAATATCAATCAGGAGAAAAGTTATTGCAAAAATATATGTTGATCCCTAGACACTTTTGATGTGTGTATTATAATTATTTTAAGACATTTTATACTTTAGAAAGCATCTAAAGTGGAACAGACTATAAATCCCTAATGTATTTACGGGTATTGAAAACAGTGCATTTTCAGTGTAAAGTCTGCTAATCAGTCACGGTAGTAGAGCCACGCTGATTTTAGCACTGTGGGGCCGGCTCGACCGGGGCGGTACTACCCTCGAACAGATAAATATTTAAATGAATATAATTTCAAACCTAGGGCCAAAGATATATTAATTATAGCCTCCTGTCTATACTTATAAAATTATTCATTTTTACAGAATATAAGACACTTTATGCCAATGACTCTTGACTTGTCAATTTAGGCAAACCATAAATAACAATATGAAATCTGTTGTGCTTGAAAAAAATGTGAATTTAACTTCGTTCGAGCTCTCAAACATGCAACGTAATATATGAAGTGGCTTCCATCTTACGCAAATCTATGGTCGCACCACAAAAAATAGACCCATCTAGTTTGAAATAAAAACACCAATTAACCGCCACAGATAAAGGTAAACATGGTGATTGGCGCCGTGTTTTGGTTCAAAAAGGTGATCGCTAAAAAATTGGTGCCGCCACCCACGAGTGCACCTATTGGTAAAAAAGTCGTCAACTTTTTAGTTGGGTTCTGTATCAATTAGAAATGATATAAATGAAGTAGGTTGGGGAACTGAACGTTTTTGTATCTAATAATGGTGAATATGGCTTGCTTTTAGAAGAAACTAATTCGTTATATAAACTACATTTGAAGAACCTAAATTGATGGATCTACATAGAAGAGAAGTTTGTGGTACAAGCTTTATCATGCAAGATTGTCAATTAACGATACATTCTTGTCATTTTTCGTTTACTTTTCTACCCGATTTTTAAATAGGTATTTTGATATGTCTTTCTACTTCTGTTTACGTTGAGAAGACTTGCTAATGTAGATGAAATTATTTTATGATTCGAACCTGCAACCATCGATCTTAAGAGTCTTTATAATTGTGGTAGCTTGTTTATATTTTAACTAGCTTTTGCACGCGTTTCGCTCACGCAGACTTTCATCCCCTGATTTACCCCCTTAGGGTGGAATTTCAAAAAAATCCTTTCTTAGTGCTCACTTACGTTATATAAAGAACCTACATGCAAAATTTCAGGATTCTAGCTTCAGCGGTTTGGGCTGTGCGTTGATCTCTGGGTATGTCAGTCTCCTTCCTCTTTTATATATATATATATAGATTTATAGTACACTAGCTTTTGTTTGCGGCTCCGCTCGCGTGTATGACAGTTATCGTGGTGAAGAGAAGCCTATGTCCTTCGTATGGGTATGTTGACCACTACACTTCACTCTTGAAAGTTGCCGCTATTTACAAATTATGACTTAGTATTTCAGCTGTACCACTTCGCAATATATTAAAACTGTAGTAAATTAAATTAAACCATAAACTGTAGTAAATTAAAGTAAATTAAATTAAACCACCACGCACCATACATTTTATAAAAATGCATTAAATTCAAGTCAGTCTATTTCAATTTCTACACTGATCCCTAAAGGTCAACAAGTTATGTATGAGCCAGGACACTTAGCAAAACGATGTCACCTTATCTGCCGACCCCTCTCGACTTGGGTGGTGTGATGTACTCGAGTGCACATAAGGCTGTCTCGTAAATCTTTGGATCATTATCATCTTTGCCATTTTAATTGGCTGTATACATACTCTCATAGGCTCACCACACACTGGATGTTACTAACACCACGCGTATATATCCAAAGGGTAGGCAGTACCGTTATTTTTTTATGTAAAAGTAGGCTATCGAGTATAGGTAGATAGAAAACTTTTTATCTGTACACCGTATTACAGATCTAAAAGAGAGTACAGAAAATGACGAATGTATAATGTACAAAGGGTGGCCTGATAGTAAGTACTATTTTTTGTTGACAGCGTGGAAAATCCCTTCGGATCTCAGACTCCTTCGGGACTGAGAAGCCAGGAGTATATGGTGATTCCACTAGAAACAATCCCGACGGCAGGCATACCAGTAAAATTACCCCGAAACATTACTAGTTGTCTGTGAAAACGAGGTCACTCCAGTCAAGCCGATTTTCTCCTCGTTTAACTGTTTGTCTGATGCAAACTAGACAGTGTCTATGTATTATATTAACCAGACTACTAATAACTACTTTCTACTACGCCAAGTGTTGTGAGTTCCAATCCTACACAAGACAACACTTTGTGTGATCCACAAATTGTTGTGCTGAGTCTGTGTGTTCTTTGTGTTCGTTTCGTGTATGTTTGTAACATAGACATGTTTGTAGAGACCCCCGCGACACGTGATATAATATTCATAATGCGGGAAATGTAATAAAAAAACATCTTGCCATACAAATAAATGAAATTGAAGCGTCTGCTTGTAATTACCAGCTTTTCACTAAATACACATGAAAGTATATGCAGTAGGTACTTACATTAAAACGATAAAAATGTTTGTCTGTTTATTCCGGCTCATCTCTAGAACGGTATCACGTTGTTACTCACTATGCCTAAGAGGGGTGTTATAAGTTTGACGTGTCTGTCTGTCTGTTTGTCTGTCTGTCTGTGGCACCGTAGCTCGCGAACGGTTGAAGCGATTTCAATTTAGTTTTTTTTTATGAAAGGTGAGTTACGTGCGAGTGTTTATACGTGATCCTGCTCAACACAGAATGAGGTAGTTGACACCTTAGTCAAATTAGTTACTTTTATTATCTGTCAAAACGATCACTTCTGTCAAAAATGTACTAAATGCATACTTGTGACTTCACTGTTTTAGACTACTCGATTGAGCAATATATTTCACTCTTTATTTCATTAAAACTTGTTATGAAAATGAAAAACTGGAATAATTATATTTTCCGAGATGTTTTGTAATGTTCATTTTAATAAAGGAGACTTCGGTATTTATTTACGATACAGTCATCTACCCTATTAATTGCCCTTGACTGGAATCGAACCCGCAACCTCCGGTTCAGCAGTCAAGATCACGAACCATTACACCCAACAGAACCGTCAGTACTATTTCTCAAAACCCGACAGAACAACCCAATATATCACCACAATTTACGGAAATACCAACCGCATGTACAAATTATAACAACCAAAGACACGTGTTGATATTTTACAGCAATTTGTCATTTTCTTTGATGTGAGGACCTCCCAAAGTTCAGAAATATTTGCCTCCATCAATCCTGGAGCCGCCTGTGATCCTTTAAAGTGTTAATGAGGATGGTTAGACTTAATGAAACTGTTCATCATTTTAATTATTACTGTAGATTGACACTCCGAAATTTGGGATTTTCAGTTCTCAATTTCATTGCCTTTAGAATGAAAAATTTATGAACCTGCTGCACCAAATTGGATGATTCTTTTTTTCACAACTTTTGTATGGAAGAAAATAAAAAGAAAACCGTAAGTGACATATTTATTTTGTCCGCGACTTTACACTATACGTCAAAAGGATTACGGAATTTCAAAAAATATGTATTTAACAACACATAAAATGGCGGTACAAACTTCGCCGGGTTGCTAGTTTTATCATAGAACTAGCTGCAGTGTTACCCGTGATTGTAGATGTACCTTGCTCATCATATGGGAATACTATATTGATCGAGATAAAAAGAGGATACAAGAAGCCTACGTTATTTGTTTAATCTAGCTCCGTTCAGCCGTTATTGCGTGAAAGAGTGAAATTAATCCACACATTTATTCTCACAAACTTTCACATTTATAATATTAGTAGGAGTATTACCGTGGGAGAGCCACGCTTCGGCATGCATGGGCCGACTCGACCGGAGTGATACCACGGACTCACAGAAAACCGTTTCACCGAGTGAGTGAGTCAAACGTCTGCTCGTTTGCCCCCTTAATTTATAAAAAAAAGAAGTAGGATATTGAGGTGGTTTTTAAGGTATACCTGCAAATGGACAACGTCACTGCAAAGAGAAGGAAATCTTAAAACAAACCCTATACCCACCCGTCTGGTCAGCGTGGTGAAGTAGACCAACACCTTATTTCTAAGGACAGGCTTATGTCCAGCAGTGGACTATTAAAAACTGTTGATGTTTATTGATAAATTCAATTTAAGTCACAAGAGGGTTACCTTACTTGGAGTGCCTGCATGTTGAGAGAGGGGGGAGGATTCTCTATTACGACGCTTATTGGAAAAATATTAACAAAAAAACCGACTTCAAGAACTGGACCAAATTGAAATAGAACACGGGACGCACCAGCTTTCAAATAAAAACAGAATCATCAAAATCGATTATCCCAGTCGAAAATTGTAAGGTAACAAAGATAAAAAAAACACAATCGAATTGCGAAGCTCCTCCATTTTTGAAGTCGGCTAAAAACTAGCGGAAGGATCTAATATGTAAGGAAATTTACCAAGCGCGTAAGTTTATTTTGTGATTTTTCATACGATTCATTGTTTTTCTAAAAGCCAATATAGTAAAGATAAAGTTTCAGATAGTTATCTGCCATATGACACTGTTTTACAGATAAAGGTTGCTGATATATATGTATTCGTATCCATCCAAAAACTTGTGAAACCGAAATCTGTAGTTATACATAAGTACCTACAGAATAGTCTGTCAGTAAGTGATGGGACTGCCCTCAGAGATGTTAATTATTCCGTTGTTAATTATGACCCAGAAGCAAAAAGTGAATCAAAAACAAAAAGTTGCAATTTCAAATCACACAGATAAACCAATTACCTACAGTTGGTAACAACAACACAGTTACTAGTTTAACTACTAATTTATCTAGCTTGACAAAAATTGTCTCCCCTTTGAGTTCACGGGTAGTTCGAACTAATTGGTCGGTTCGGCGCACGCGCATCCATTCGACTTCCTTTTTGACTCAGTGTGTCGGTGCGAGAGCTTATTAGTTTGTACTTTGAGAAATGTACCTAATACTGGAATGTTAATTGTTTTAACAGATAATTTGTCTTTGACTGAGTACGTTGGTTAACCGACTGCATAAAAGAGGGGGAGTTTAAGTCAACAATATATTTTTTATTAATGTATGTATTTGACTATTGTGAAGATGTGCTAATTGCTTTTTAATTTGTTCATTCCTACTAATATTATACACGCGAAAGTTTGTAGGTAAGTATGGATGAATGGATGGATGTTTGTAACTCTTTTACGCAAAAATACTGAACGGATTTGGATGTAACTTTACAGAAATATAGCTTATACATCAGAATAACACATAGGCTACTATTTGCCGCGATAACCGACATACACGCGAGAAAAAACTAGTTATAGTCAGATTTCAACTATCTCAAATTTTAAGAATATTTTTATTAAAATGCATAATCTAAAGTAGAAATTCTAAAAATAGGTGGGAAATCTCAGGTGGGAGAGCCACGCTTCGGCATGAATGGGCCGGCTCGACCGGAGTGATACCACGGCCTCACAGAAAACCGGTGTGAAATAGTGCTTGCGCTGTGTTTCACCGAGTGAGTGAGGATACCGGAGGCCCATACCCCAACCCCTCCCCCTATCTCCCCCCTATATCCCCCAAAGGCCGGTAACGCACTTGTGACGTCTCTGGTGTTGCGGGTGTCCATGGGCGGCGGTAATCGCTTACCATCAGGCGATACGTCTGCTCGTTTGCCGGTCTATTCCATAAAAAAAAAAAAAAAAATAAACCTACCTACATTAAGTCTATATTATTATATCCCCATGCAAAAAGATTTTTAATTCAACAAAACTAACTATTAAAAAAAACAACTTCCTATCTATTTAAAACTCACAAACAGATCCAAAGTTAATTAATAACTGACACTCAGCTAATTATCGCTCCCAAATACTTCGCCGTCCCCACGTGGTGAGGACACCCGTGCTTTCCACCAGGGCGGCAAACCCACCACACATTCTTGTTATACTTAACACTCCTTAATGAGTCGGGTAACGCACTACTGAATAACAGATATGGCATACAATTTGTTATATTTATAAGACCACCTGATTTGTATTTTTTTAGGCAATACTAAAATACCTAATTTACTGATCTATAGATCTAGTGGTTCGCGTGCCTAACTGCTTTTCTAAAAAATGTAGGTTTGATTCCTATGCAGGATAAATAATTTATAAATTTAATAAATTCGAAAGTAACTTTAGCACCGATTTCATACAAAACACACGCGCAAAGCCAACCAAGTATGACATGATTAACCATATATATTAAAAACTAGCTTTTGCCCACGACTCCGCCCGCGTGTATCTCGGTTATCGCGGTAAAAAGTAGCTTCCTCAAGAATCAAAGTATATCTATGCCAAATTTCATTAACATCGATTCAGCGTTGATTCGCGACATACCTAGTTACCTTCGCATTTACAATATCAGTTATGTTAGGATGGTACCTATACCGAATTAAATCATAGACTGTTGATTGGGTTTTACAGTTAGATACAAAACAAAGGTTCATGTTCATGACAGAAGTACCTATTTATCCTGACTCCTGCGTGGAATAGAATAGAACCAACGCTCTCCGACTCACTAGTCAGTAGGTATTACTTACTAACCACTTAGGGCAAGTTATTTTTTTGTAATGACTCAAACTAGCCAAAGAAAGAAAAAATAATGGTACTGCATATCAATTATTGACAACGGCTGTAAACCAATACGCAAATTTCAATGTAGTTCGATTCGAATATGCTTTCGTCAACAGATTAATCGATTCCATAGAGACTAAATTAAGATGGAGTATGTGACGTCTAATAAAAAAAAACTACAGCCGAATCTATGACAAGGTTAAAAGCCATCTCCTTCCGGGTTAATTACCCCAACAGTATAGTCTTTGGGTGGTTTTGTCACATTCTTTTCAAAGCTGCGATTAATAAATATTAGGGATCTAAGAAGCCGTTCTGAAGGGGAGGATACAAGAATGCATTTCACACTATACCGGCACAACGGCGGTGACATTAAAGGGCTTTTTTCTTGAAATGTGTACTAATGAGACCTTCTGTTTGAGTGACTTGTATATATTTAAGATATTTAATACAGAAGAAATGTAGCCGAAATGTGTGTGGCTAAAACGTTTCTGCCTACCCTTTCAGGAAAATAGACTTAAATATACTTACATACGTATGTTGTACGCAGCTTTTATTATTTCGTGTTGTCAACTTTGAAAATTACGAACATTCACAACCATTTATCCCCCGTTTTACCTCCTTAGGGGTTACATTTCTAAAAAATACTTTTTTAAGTAAATAAGAAGAAATTAAAATAAGAAACATCATCATCACCAGCATTTAACAGTCCACTGCTGGACATAAAATCTGAAGCTTAAATTTTATTATTACTTTATTACATTAAATAACTAAAAAGGAAACATAAAAATGCATAAGCGGGAACTCCAACACGTTTGATAACTTAATAACATCATCTCAAATCAGTTTGAATAGATAAATTCTTCAAAAAACATAAAATAGCGCCAAAAAAGTTAACAAGACTTGTCAACAAGACGGAAAGTGGTTCAAATCGCTCCGAATCCCACAAAGACACATCTGAATGGGGCGACACATCTCCCGACCCATTAGGCTGTAACAACTTGTAAAAGGATGATGACAGGTCGATTGTGATGATTTTATCGACACACGACGCGGGTGGTACTAATTAGCAAAAAAGCATGTGTTTCTGTTAATAAAGAAGTACCTATAGTTTAAAATGATAGTATGTACTTTGAAAGTATAATAAATCTTTACATAACATGATACGAAGTTGTTTCGTAACAAAGTACGTTACCATTCTAATTGCGCATGCAGACAATATAGGATGAGCCCTCACTATGGCTGTCTATTGAGATGCTTCTGAATCAATAGGCCTCCGGTCTTGTACTTACCAACGAATTCCGAATACTGTCACTTTAGGTTGGTTTTCTGTGAGGGGGTGGCACCGTTCCAGTCGAGCCGGCTCATTCATGCTGAAATAAGCGTGACTCTAATACCTTGAAAAGTTAAATAAAAAAAAAACGATTTGAGAACCTCCTCCTTTTTTCGACAGATAAAAATGGAATACGAGTGTTAAGTTATATAAATTATCTAAACTAAAGCCCTACAATAAATCACTGTTTTATCTTTTTAACCGACTTCCAAAAAGGAGGAGGTTCTATGTTCCACTGTATGTTTTTTTTTTTTTTCTTATGTATGTTACCCGATTACTCCGTCAGTTGTGGACCGATTTTGATTTTTTTTTTGTATTCGACAGGGTATGCTTCCGTGGTGGTCCCATTGCCAGCATATCAGGATCTGATGATGGGATCCCAGGGAAATCGAGGGAAACCCTAATTTTTTTATAGGCACATACTATGTTTTTCGTATATTTTCTGAAGTAACACCGGTATTTGCGTCTGGTAGTCATCATTTTATGATGATGAGCTGATGATGTAAGGTACCACTCCTTAACGGTTAGGAGTTGGAGGATAAATCTTTAAATATCATATGTATATAAGTTACCTTTAGTCGTATTCTTACAAATTATTTAGGTAAGCTGATGATGGAAGGTGGAAGGTACAACTCCTCAACGGTTAGGAGTTGGAGAATAATTCTTTCAATTTCATACGTATCTAAAGACCTTCAGTCGTATACTTTCAAGCTATTTAGGTGAGCTGATGATAGAAGATTAAACTCTTCAACAGTTAGGGATTAGAGGATGATTTTAATATTACACGTACCTTAATTTGTATTCTTGATGATGAAATTTGATGAAATAGTTCAACTTACTACTTACCTACGATTGTTTGCACTAAAAACTGTAAAATAAAAACTTTTTATAAAAAACAAAAACCGACTTCCAAAAACATCCAACGAAAACTCTCTGCCTAAAAACACTTAAAAGCGTAAAATAAACTGGTTCTTCATAAATTGCCTATACCTAATTCTTTATTCATTTAAATAGTAGTATTATAATGGGTGCTAGGTACCTAAAATCTGTTTGAAGTCGGTGCTAAGCCAAAAAGAATACAAACGAACAATTACAAAAGTCTAAGCGATAGTCACTTGGCACCGACTTCAAACAGATTTTAGGTACCTAGCACCCATTATAATACTACTACTATTTAAATTGATAAAGAATTAGGGATAGGCAATTTATGAAGAACCAGTTTATTTTACGCTTTTAAGTGTTTTCTTTTAAAACCAACTGCTTCACTAAAAAAGCTGAATCTTACATCTATTTTAAAGGAACCCAATTATTTTACATGATTACGTTAGTGATAAGAAAAGGATGCTTAAAAAGATAAGCGAAAATAAACAATAATGTTCAATGTACCGTATTGTCCACTATGAGGGGCTTTGTGTGTGTATAAAGAGTGTCCGTTTTCATCCCTCACTGGAACTCAAAGGGATGTTAGATTTAGTTTAAGTATCTTGAGGAAATGTTTACTGTTATAAATGTATAAAAATGATTATATCTATATATTTTTACGTGAAGCAAAAACTTTGTTACCTTTTTTATGAAGGTTATGCGAAAGGAGTATAAAATTTGTCACAGTTAAAGTTTATATCCTGTTAATATTATAAACGCGAAAGTTTGTAAGTATGGATGGATGTTTGTTACTCTTTCACACAAAAACTACTTAACGAATTTGGATGAAACTTTACAGTAACATAGCTTACACATCAGAATAACACATAGGCTACTATTTGCAGCGATAACCGACATACACGCGGGCGGAGCCGCGGGCAACAAGTAGTAAATAAATATTTCTGACATCTAACACACAACGATGTCTAGTCCCAAGCTAAGCAGAGCTTGTGTTATGGGTACTAGAAAACTCCCCCCAATGTATCCCTACGTTGTCGTCGTGGTGGGGCTTGCGTGGGTCGATGATTTCTGGGGCTATGCCGGTAGAGCCACTCATGCCGGATAGGCCCAAAAGGAGACCCCAGACTAAATGGGATACGAGACGGAGTCTTTACAGACTGCCGCGTGGGGCACTCTAAACGTCCCTCTGCTCTAGCAGAGGGCGTATTAGAGTGCCAGTAGTTCCGAGAGGGACAGGGGGCGGACGGATCCGGTCTGGTGCAGACCCCGTCCGGCCCAACCGTAATCCTGAACGGACAGGACCGGTGGCTCTTCGAAGCCATGAGGACGTAAACCTCTATAAAAATACCCCAAGCTCACGCTCTGACGCCTGGCAATGAGCTGAATCGCTGGAGGGAGTCCAGTGCCAAGGGCGTCCTCTGTCGAAGGACATTAAACTTAAAAACCTCATGACAATGGACAAAAATAGGATTATACCTACCCAGGAGGGTCCTAGACGCGATGCGTCTGGGGAATCCCTCCCGGAGCCAGTCGGCTCCGGCAGCCCCCAATCGTATTATGGGGGGGGCAACCCTTGTCTCACACGCCCGTCGCCGAGCGTCAAATCCGGCACCGAAACAAAAGCGGAGGACGCTGATAAAAGAAGTGGGGCAGTGTCGCGCCCGTCGAGGAACAGCCGAGGGCAGTTCCAGAAGGCGGACGCCCACTCCTCCAATGAGGAGATTGCTGCAGCAGTAACGCCTGCAGCGGTGGGGCTCCCAGAAGTCAATCTGACTGCTGGGAGCCGAAGAACAGTGGAACGCACGCGTTCCAGGTCCGCCGTGAATGTCGCGGGTGGTAGTTCCGGTGCGAGGACGGACGCGCCGGAGCCGATGGACGTAGAGGCAGACCGGAAGCGCGGACGCCCCACTGGCTGCGAGAGTGACATCGCTCAGGCGATGTTACCTCCTAAGGTGCCAAGCAGTCAGAGGGAGCGATCGCTGACCCCGGTGCCGGCCCCGTCGGGTTCCGCCTTTTCTAGGGCGGGATCCTATAGGCGGACTCGAGCGGACGGCGAGTTACAAGCGGAGGAGGAGATCGCTGATCTCCTGCTGAAGATCAGGGAGCCGATGGTGGGGAATCCTGAGCCCCAAACACCATCCTCCATGCAGGAGAGAGCGGACGCGGCGGTGGCTATCATCCACAAGGTGGCCACCAAGTCCGTCAACCTTAAGGGCCCTTTTGTGAGGGCCCTTAAGGACTCCTCCTCTGCCTTAGCGGGAGTCGTCGAATCCCTCGCAGGGGACGTGGCTCGCCTCGAGGCGGCCAACGGCCGCTTGACGGAGCAGGTGGCGGAGCTCAGCGCTCAATTCGCCCTCTTTCGGGCGGAGCGCCTTGAGCGTGAGGGCCCTGTCCCGTCTGCGTCCCGGTCGGCCCCGGCCCCGGCCCCGTCTACGTCCCGGCCGGACCCGTCTACGTCCCGGCCGCCCCCGTCTGCGTCGCGGCCGGCCCCGTCTACGTCCCAGCCGGCCCCAGCCCCGGCCCCGGCCCCGTCTGCGTCTCGACCGGCCCCGTCTGCGTCCCGGCCGGCCCCGTCTGCGTCTCGACCGGCCCCGTCTGCGTCCCAGCCGGCCCCGTCTACGTCGCGGTCGGCCCCAGCCCCTGCTGTCCCCGGGGTATCCGACGACGTCCTGCAGCGGATGCTGCAGCAGATTCTCGTCTCGGTGGGGAATCTGGTGGACGGTCGTTTGGCTGGCCTGGAGGAAAGGCTGCTTCCCGCCCCTATTCTTCGGCCGCCGCTCGCGGCGCAGAAGACGAGGGTCACCTCGGCACCGACCCCGCTTCCTGTGGTGGGGGGTCGCGTGTCGTACGCGGCGGCGACGTCGGTGCCGGGCCCTGTCGCCGCGCGCAGAACGCAGCAGCGGGCGAAGGCTGCAGCCAAGACGGCTGCGGCGCAGCCGACGCCCAAGACGGTGGCATCGTCTGGAGCGGAGTTCCCTCCGCTCCCCACTCCAACACCTCTGCCTGGCCCCTCCACAACTGCCCCCTCCAATGAGGGTTGGCAGGAAGTCGGGGGGGCTAAGAAGTCCAAGAAGGCCAAGAAGCGGGCCAAGAAGGCTGCCCAAAAGGCGGCCTCTGGCCCGCAGTCGTCAACGGTAGCCCGGACCACTCCGAAAAAGCCGCGGAAGCTGCAGCCACCTAAGACCGCGGCTGTAGTGGTCACGGTGTCACCAGAGGCGGCAAGTGGAGGACTCTCCTACGCGGCCGTCTTTAAGACGGCTCGGGACTGTCTCGCCGGCGACTTCGCGACGGCAGGGGTCCGACTGCGCCTCGCCCAAACGGGAGCTCGAATCCTCGAGTTCCCTGGGGCTGAAGGCGCCAAGACTGCGGACACGTTTGCTGAGAAGCTGCGGGGAGTGTTTTCGGACACGGATGGTGTCAAGATCGCCAGGCCTACGAAATGCGCTGAGTTGCGCATCTCGGGCCTGGACGATTCGGTGACGGCTGAAGACGTTCGCGTTGCAATCCGGGCAAGGACGGGTTGCAACGCGGAGAGCGTCAGAGTTGGCGCCATCCGCCCCGGTCCGGGAGGACTTGGCGCAGTGTGGGTGAGTTGCCCCGTGGCGTCGGCCAAAGTTTTGGGCGACGCCGGCAGGCTTCTCATCGGTACCAGGGTAACAGTCCTGGCGGCAAGACCGATGAGATGCTATAAATGCCTAGCATCGGGGCACACACGCGTCAAGTGCGGGAACTGTTTCGACTGCAGCGGTCTCTGTTTCCGCTGCGGTCGACCGGGGCACAAGGCGGCAGAATGTTCTGCCGCCCCTCACTGCCCTATTTGTGCGGCGGACAACAAGCCCGCCAATCATCAGATGGGGCAGGGGGGCTGTAAGCCATCCCGCGCTTCTCAGCAGACATCGGGGGCTAGCCAATCGACCCAGGCTGCCTCCGATGTCGTTCGTGCGTCTACATCGTCGCCCATGGAGGAGGTTGTAGAGACGATCCCTTAATGGATCACGTCTCCAACCTCCTTGTCCAGACGAACCTAAACCACTGTGCCGCGGCGCAGGATCTCTTCCTGCAAACCATGGCGCAGTGGTCGATCGGTGTTGCCGTAGTCGCGGAGCCCTACTTCGTTCCTCCCCGTCCAAACTGGATGGGTGACTGGGACGGCTCCGTGGCAGTCGTCGGTTCCGCGGTGGCTCATTCCCCGCCCTTGTGGCTTAGAGACAAGGGCTCTGGATATGTTGCCGCCGAATGGGGGGGGATCACCGTTTACGGTGTTTACTTCTCCCCCAACCGGAGTTTGAGCGACTTCGAGGTCTTCCTTAACAACTTGGAGACCTCGATGCGGCGATTAGCGTCTGGGCACGTCCTCGTGCTGGGGGACTTCAACGCAAAATCCATTGCGTGGGGGTCCCCCGGAACGGACGCCAAGGGCGAAGCCGTTGAGGAGTGGGCGGCTTCGGTGGGCCTCTGTTTGCTGAACAGAGGCTCCACCAACACGTGCGTGCGACAGCAAGGGGGGTCGATAGTGGACCTTTCGTTCGCTACCCCTGCTGTTGCCGCACGAGTAAGGAACTGGTGTGTCCTGGCAGAGGTTGAGACGCTCTCGGATCACCTGTATATCCGATTTGAGCTCTCCCGGTCCCAGGGCCCCAGTAGGGGTCACACGGCGCGGCATCCTTCCCGCTTTCCGCGGTGGGCTGTTGCCAAGCTGGACAGGGACCTACTAGAGGAGGCGGCCATTATTCATTCTTGGCTGTCTCCGCAGGCCCCGACCGAGGAGGTCGGTGTGGACGAGGGGGCTGGCCGTTTTCGCGATGCGATTACGCAGATCTGCGATTCGGCCATGCCCCGCGTCCAAGGTCGTCGGCCTCCACGGAAGGAGGTCTACTGGTGGTCCCAGGAGTTGGCGGACCTCCGTGCGGCTTGTACTCGTGCCCGGAGGTCCTACACCCGCAGCAGGCGACGTCACCGTGGAAACGGTGGCGGGGACCAGCTTCATGAGGAGTACCGCGAATCGCGGAAAACTCTGAAGCTGGCCATTTGCCGCGCCAAAGAGGTAAAAAGAAAGGAGATGCTGGAGAGTCTCGACCGTGACCCCTGGGGTCGCCCATACCGTGCAGTGCGTCAGAAGCTCCGCACGTCGGGCCCCCCCCCTTACCGAGACTCTCCAGCCCAGCTTCCTGCAGGAAGTGGTCGAGGGCCTTTTCCCTGAGCGGGCGGAGCACACACCCCCGTCGATGGCCTATGCGGTCATAGACGACGGGGGTAGAGAGGACGATGTGCCGCCCGTTAGGGAATCGGAGGTTGGGGCGGCTGTTCTTCGGATCCGTTCCAAGAACACCGCCCCCGGGCCGGACGGGGTTCCAGCCCGAGTGATGGCCCGAGCCCTCGACCATATGTCGGACCGCCTCAGGGAAGTGTTGGACGCTAGCCTGGCGTCCGGACGCTTCCCTGAGTGCTGGAAATGCGGGAAGCTGGTCCTGTTGAGGAAGCCGGGACGGCCTACCGATTCGGTCGCGGCCTATAGGCCCATCGTGTTGCTGGACGAGGCGGGTAAACTTTTTGAGAGGATACTCTCTGCCCGCATCGTCGGCACCTCTGCGAGGTAGGGCCTGACCTGTCGGACGCCCAATTCGGATTCCGAGAGGGGCGTTCGACGGTCGATGCCGTGATGCGCCTTAGGGCCGTGACCGAAGAGGCAGTGAGCTGTGGCGGCGTGGTGTTGGCGGTGTCCTTGGACATCGCCAACGCCTTCAATAGTCTGCCATTTAGCTGCATCAGGGAAGCACTCCACTATCACGGGGTGCCAGAGTACCTGAGGCGGCTAGTGGCAGACTATCTAGAGGAGCGTACCGTCGTGTACGAGGACCGAGAGGGCGTCTTGAGACGGCGACCCATGTCGTGCGGCGTTCCGCAGGGGTCTGTCCTTGGACCACTCCTGTGGAACGTGGGGTACGACTGGGTCCTTCGAAGTCGTCTGCCCCCCGGGCTGGGCGTAATTTGTTACGCCGATGACACATTGGTCACGGCCCGGGGAGCGAACTTCCAAGAGGCGGCGTGCCTGGCCACCAGGGGAGTTTCTCTGGTGGTCGGGCGCATCGAGGCGCTGGGCTTACGGGTGGCCCTGGACAAGACGGAGGCCCTATTGTTCCATGGGCCCCGTCGTGGTCCACCCGCCGGCGCCTCCATAGAGGTCAACTCGGTCCTCGTACCGGTTCGGGCCCAGATGAGGTATCTGGGCCTGATACTCGACGGTAGGTGGCTCTTCGACGAGCACTTCCGACAGCTTGGTCCGAAGCTGGTCGACGCTGCCTCCGCCCTTGGGCGACTTTTGCCCAATTTGGGTGGAGCCAGCGTCGCAACGCGACTCCTGTACACGGGGGTTGTCCGGTCGATGGCGCTGTATGGTGCACCGGTGTGGGTGGCGGCTCTGACTGCCCTAAATAAGGCCCGCCTCTGGCGGCCTCAGAGGGTATTGGCAGTCAGAGCCATACGCGGATACCGCACGGTGTCGACCGAGGCGGCGTGCGCCCTGGCCGGAACACCCCCGTGGGATTTGGAGGCGGAAGTGCTCGCCGAAGTTTATCGACGGGTGGCTGAATATCGGGCGGAGTATGGCTATCGCCCTCCGCCCGAAGAGGTACGCGAGTGGCGTGAAGCCGCCCGTCGAGCCACGATGGCTCGCTGGTCGTTCCGGCTGGAGACTCCACGCGCTGGCTTTGCCGCCGTGGAGGCTCTCCAGCCGGTCATCCTCGAGTGGGCAGGGCGGCAGCACGGGACCCTTTCCTTCCGACTGACGCAGGTCCTTTCCGGGCATGGTTGCTTCGGGAAGTACCTGCACTCGGTCGCTAGGAGGGAATTGAGTCCCGCCTGCCACCACTGCGACTGCAGTGAGGACTCGGCCCAGCATACGCTGGCGATCTGCCCTGCATGGGCGTCGCAGCGCCGGGCCCTCACTGCAGTCATCGGAGGAGATCTCTCGCTACCGGCCGTCATACGCTCCATGGCCGGTAGCGATAGCAGTTTTACCGCGGTCGCAACCTTCTGCGAAGATGTAATCTCGCAGAAGGAGGTGGCGGAGAAGGCCCGGGAGGACGATGTCCACTCGGACCCAATCCGCCGCCGGCGAACCGGGCGGCGAAGGCGCGCCTATCAGCGCCTCATGCCGCCCTGAGTGTGGCCGCGGATGGTCGGGACGGGCTTTCCCCTTCATCCGCTCTAGTGGCCTCCCGCGAGGGGGCGACGTACGCGTGTGCCGTACGTCGCCTAATTGAGAGGATACCAGCAGACGGTGCCCGCTTCTGTGCGGGCAGGCGCTGGGAGGGGTCCGGATGTGTTAATAACTGCAGTTCCCGGACTCCTCCCTTCACCAGGCGCAGAGTGGCACACCGTGTGGTTTTAGTCGGTTCGAGTCCGACACACCGCCCCGCCGCAAGCCCCGGTGGGGTGACGGTCCGAGGGGATTTCCACACGTTAAAAAAAAAAAAAAAAAAAAATGGGTACTAGAAAACTGATATAAATACATATTAGGTCTTTACCTATGAAATTGCCGTTCTTCAGTACTGGTCATTTCAAATTTTTTTTTTTTTGTAATGGCTCTGTATTCTAAATTTAAATTAATTTTCTTTTAAAACCATGACATTCTATTTACAAACTCAGTCTTTTGTTTTCTGATTAGCGTTGTATTTTCATTACATTTGAACATTTTTCGTCATAATGGATACTTTGAAAATTCGTGTAATTATGGAACATGAGTTCCGTCGTGGCACCAACGCGACACAAACGGCACGTAACATCAAAAACGTTTACGGAGAGAACTGTACAAACGAACGCACAACCCGTTATTGGTTTTCCCGGTTCCGTTCTGGAAATTTTGACTTGAAAAATGAAGCTCGTGGTCGTCCGGAGACTTTGGTTAACAATAATGAATTAAAGGCGATTGTGGAAGCTAACGAAACTCAATCTACAGCTGAGCTAGCAGCAGGTTTTAATGTAAGCATCAAAACAATATTGATCCATTTGCGACAAATTGGCAAGGTAAAAAAGCTTGATAGATGGGTGCCCCACGACCTCAACGATCGCCAGCGCAACGTACGCGTCGAGACTTGTCTTGCGCTGCTCAACAGGCAAAGAAATGAAGGAATTTTGAAACGAATTCTTACGTGCGACGAAATATGGATTCTGTTCGACAATCGAAAGCGCTCAGCAAGTTGGTTAGACCCTGGTTCAGCACCAAAGCAATGCCCTAAACCAAAAATGACCCCTAAAAAGTGATGGTCACTGTTTGGTGGTCTAGTGCGGGTGTGATTCACCACAGCTTTTTACAAAACGGCATGAGCATTAATGCAGATGTGTACTGTGAAGAACTGGAGGGAATGATGGAGAAGCTTGCACATCTGCAACCAGCTTTGGTCAATCGGTCGTCCCCACTGCTCCTTCACGACATCGCGCGAACTCCATACTGCGCAACAGACAGTCTCCAAGCTGCAAGAGCTGGGTTTGGAAGCTCTCCCTCATCCGCCATACTCACCAGACCTTGTACCTACCGACTATTACTTTTTCCAAAATTTAGGCAACTTTTTAGTGGGTAAAAAATTCAATTCCCGAGAGGCAGTACAAAATGCCTTTGAAGAGTTTGTTGCCTCCCGTCCAGCTGATTTTTACAAGAAGGGCATCAAAAAAATACCAAAGATGCGTCGATTGCATGGGTGATTACTTCAAATAACAGAAATAAAAAAGTTTAAAAAAATAAATACTTTCACTTATTGCATACAAAACGGCAATTTCATAGGTAAATACCTATTATATACTTTTTTTTGTAAATACGTACAATTATTATACATAGACTAGTGTAAACAGTTGTAGTCGTAAGCAACAACAAAACTGTTTTCGGCATTACACCTGCAAAACGAATGAATCATTTTTGATTGGATTACATTATCTTGTAATGTATTATCTTTTTACTGCAATTTTGACGCATATTGAATTGAGGTTAAGTACTTGATTAACTTAGTAATTAATGATTTTTATTTGTAGATATTGTTTATTTTGACGTCATATTGATATTATATACATTATGCACTCACAGTTTTAACGCCAAATGGGTAGACAGAAACGTATTAAGCCTCTACTTTTGCTGACTATAAGATTAGCCCTAATTATTTACTTATGGTGGCTCAGTGGTATCGTATAAGAGTGCTGTACTTGAGGTCTCGGTTTCGATTCTAGAGTCTAACCAAATGTTTATATGATGTGCAAGTATTTGATTCGAAGTTTGTGTGTTTTCTATGTGTAATATGTATCCTTTAATAAAAAAAAGTATATATGTATTTATATCTGTTTTATTTGTTGGGACTAATCCCGCCCACACGCCCACCACTGTAACTCCAGGATAAACAGCAGTGACCCACGAACACACCGAGTTATGACTATGACACTCGGGCGGTCCCAGGAAGAATTAAACTGTCTTGGAACCCGCAACGAAATAATTCAGAAGAAAAACTGGAGGAGTTTGAAATATAATATGTCTACTTCCCTCCTTTATTTATATCTGATGTCTAGTACCCATAATACAAGCTACTAAGGGACTGCATTGCGATACACTCAGAACAACAATAAAATTTGTGTATCACACAAAGTTTTGTCCCATGTGGAATTGAATCCAAAACACTCAGCACAGAGAGAGTGACCATTTAATCAATACGCCATCTCTACAGTCTTTAGGACTTTAGAAATCGATTCTAGATCTATCCTTCTCGTATTTCTATTACGCAGAAGAAACACGATCTCCCCAATCGTTTTGGAGGGTGTCTTGTTATAATTGGTAGAACCCTCATATTCTTATAAACGGGTATTGTATTCGAGAGTGTTTGAGAGGGCTCAGGTGGTACTTGTGCTTATTTGTATTCAAGAATCTGTCGTATTGGGCCAATTTAGCTATATCTATGAATTTTGACACAAAATCAGAGTATTATAAGGTTTTGTTAAGGATTAAAAGGTAGGGTACTGTAAAATGGGTAAAACTTGAGGTAGTTGATTCACTTAGTTATTTAGATGTAGTGATAAACGCTGTTTTAGTTTTGATTCCTATGTAAAACAATTTGTTATTCGAAGGTCATTTGAAGTAATAATAATATAACTGAATACCAATAAAGTAATGTTAATTGTGAATTAAGGGGTACTGCGTCTACTCCGGTTTGTCGAATCTATATTGCGAACAGAGTCTTTTGTAAATCGTTTCTAATCGAAAATGAAGTTGGCCTGTGACTACCATCAGGGAAATCCCTACTCTACGAGGTACTACCCTCACACAGAAGATCAATCTAAAACGAGAGCATTTGTGCTGTCGTGTTTCACTGGTGAGTGTGAGACCGGAGGCTCATTGAAGAAGAAGTATCTCTATAAGCCGACATGGTGTGGCCTATGGGTCACCATGCTGCATTGTTGCATTGTCTGCATTCGCAATGAGTATGGTGACCACCACACGACAGTACTATTAATTATTCTGTGCCACTAACTCTTGGATTGTACTCTCGCTATACATGGCAGAGTAACTTTGTCAGGCTCATATATGCCAAATCCTTTTGAAACGTCAGGAAATAGGTTTATAATATTCTGTAACATAAATAAATAAATATTTCGGACGTCTAACACACAGCGCCATCTAGTCCCAAGCTAAACAGAGCTTGTGTTATGGGTACTAGACAACTGATGTAAATACATATATACTTTTTTTGTAAATGCGCACAACCATACATAGGAAAAACCCAAACTCCATGATTTGCAGATCATACAAACATTTGGTCCGACCCGGGAATCGAACCCGAGACCTCAAGTACAACAGTCACATACGCTACTACTGCGCCAAAGAGGCAGTCCGTAACATAGCACATAGGTCCTTATTATTATGAGTATAAAACTGAATGGACATAGGTGTGTCAATACGGAGTCTGTATTCTAAGATCTAACTATCCCTTTACCCCATCTTCCCGCTTGCACGCAACTTTTAAGACACATATTGAATGATGACCCGAAACTAACAAGCATAGATCCCCATAACATAGAAACGACATATTTGACATTATAATCCACAAAATACGTGTTTAAGGACCAATATTTTTGGTACAAAACTGTTCCGCTGTATGACAGTGAAGTGTTAACATATGCGAGCGGAGTCGTAGGATGGAGCATGTATGTGTTCCACACACATGTGTTTTGTGTTAGTTTTGATGTTTCTGTCTCCATTGACACGTCGTTGTGATAGCTAGTTATGGTTTCGTTAGTAACTTGACGAGAATGTGAGAGAAACAACTGCGAGTCATACCTTCTATGACTCTATGTAATCTACATCGATTTGTTTAAACAGTAGTCTATTTGGAGCCTCTTCTCTTCTATAACTAAGCAATTTATTTATTTTTATAATCGACTCGAAATACATAGAAGGATCTCAATTTAGAAGTATTTTTTTATGTTTTTTTCATCTGACTCCGTCAATTATGAAATTAGTTATATATTTTTTTGTAATTTATCCTCTCGATAGTCGGCACTTGATGGAACTTGTTGCAATACATTCTAGAATTAATTTTAGAATGTATTTTTTTTTATAAGGGAGGGAATCCTTTTATTCCCCAAGAAATAATACCACCTCACGTCACATCATCATCATATCAACAGCTTTTAATAGCCCACTACTAGAACAAAGCCTCTCCTTAAATAGGGGACAGTGGTGGTTGACCGTCTGGCTACTATTACAACGAATCTATTGACACCTCATTCATTAAAATCAGATTAGTTTAGACATTTAGACGCTCCGGTGAAACACACAAACTATTCCTATAGACTTCCTTGTGGCTTCACCGTATTCGAATAATTACTATTACATACCACCACCATTGAATCACCATGGCTTTTACCAAGTAAAACTAATTTTCATATTTAATTATTCAACGCAATATTTTACGGTATACATATTTGTTGTATGTTACCGGAAATGTATGAAATCAAGGAATTGTATACAAATCCTAGGAAATGTGTACAATTCCGATACTATATAGGAAATGTATAAAATATTGTTTGAAAAACTATTTAATACATAGATATCCTAGGAAATGTATAAATTTCCTCGGAATTGTATATAATTCCAATATCGTATTAGGAAATGTATAAAGTAAATGCTTTCTGTAATAAAATACGATGTTAATAATATTTTTTTATTATAGCACTCATATTATATTAATACCGTAAAATAATAATAAAATGTTCATATGTTCTAACCTAACCTAAAAATAATTACCCACCAATATCTTAAATGTTTTACATTTCAGATTGCTATTTAGGAAATGTATAGATTTCCTAGGAAATGTGTAAGTATAATATAATTTATTTCACACATTTCCGTGCGATTTTAGGAATTACATACATTTCCTAGGAATTGTATAAAATGACGGATTACATACATTTCCGTTAACATATACATAAGTTACTAATTTTCTTTTCTCTAGGGTTTATTTCTTCTATAGAATGACCGTAAAAATTTCCAGTAACACCCAAAATTACGTACAAAGCGGCACAACAAAGAAATAATATTAAACACACACCGTTCTACTAAAGAATACATTATTATAACACGATTCGGGACAGGAACCGCCTCCAACCATTATCTTGTCCACGGCCGTGTATTTTGCTTATTAAATCTAACAAAAGAGCTCACTGTATCAATGTTTCCAAATTATTTACTGTATATAGTACAATCGGGACGAAAACTGGTAGCTTTGAAGTCTTTTTTACGATCGGGGTTTCTTCGAAGGAAAAAATTCGCAAATAACTATATTAGGCCGCCACAGTGTGGGTCACCATGCTGCATGGTTTTATTGTCTGCATTCGCAATGACCTCTTGGATGCTGCTCATGCTTTCTATCTATCTAGTAGAGAAGAGTCATTTTGGCAGGTCCATATATCAATTTAGAAAAACTGCTAACGAAGTGAGCATGCTGATGTGAAAAGTGGACAGTTATATCTTCTGTTCTTTGGAGTAAATAAAATGAAGGACATTCCCCTTATTCAGATAGTTTAGTATTGTATAAGAAATTCTAGAAAACTCATACCTAGTTTAAAAAAATCCTAAAAGCTATCCAATTCGTCTCTTTATTCATTTGTCTTTCAAGTTCTAGGATATTAAAGGTCATTTAAAACCTGAAACCAACTTAAATAATGAAGGGTTAAATTTAACAACAAAGAAATCTAAACTTTTCACGGTAAATGTACTATGCTTGGAAGTCACAGGTGCGCGGGCGCACAAGGAAAGCCGCGCAAATCGCATCGCGGCCGCGGAGCTCGAGCGGTAGGCGGACGGCTTGCAATTATGGCCGACACACGGATACGCCGCTACCGGCTTATTAGAGTCAATGACTTGACTGCCTCGTTGGTCTCGCGGTTGGCGTGTGCGACTGGTGATCATGAGGTCTCGGGTTCGATTCCCGGGTCGGACCAAATGTTTGTATGACCTACAAATATTTGTTTCGGAGTTTGGGTGTTTTCTATGTATAATATGTATGTATTTACAAAAAAAAAAAAAGTATATGTGTATTTGTATCAGTTGTCTAGTACCCATAACACAAGCTCTGCTTAGCTTGGGACTAGATGGCGTTGTGTGTAGTGACAAATAAATAAATAAATAAATAAATAAATAAATAAATGACGTGGCCTACCTGTGAAGAAGAAACCACGGTGTAGAAAAGACGTTTGATTGACCAACTGGATTGAGGGCAAATACCTACTACTTGTGGTCGCCAAGCGGTCGAAGTTCGAACATCATTTTTCATAAGCTTTCTCAATCCTCCGCCATATAAACTAACTGTGCAAAATTTCATACCCCTCCGTTTGTATATTTACGTTCACGGCACTAAACTTTTGCTTCACGTATTAATTGTATAGATAATTTGACAGTACATGGAATAAATAAAAGAGTGATTTCACTTACTACTAAACAAATGAGCGTTTTATGAATGGCAATTTCAAAGTAAGTGGTATCTTGCTAAACTTTACATTTAAAGTAATTAAAACTATACAATGGAGAATTTTCAAACATTAGAATTCTATTCTTTCCTAAGCAATTGAAAAAGTAAGAATCTCTCGCCTATAGCTATCTCGTATACTCATAAAAAACACAGTGGAATCCTCGGTATAAAACATTCTTGGATGTCAATAGATGTCTGTATATTTTAGTATACTTTCCTCTTTGAGATCTCTCCTATATAGGCATAAACCCCTTCTACATTTCAATTTCCCAAGCTGATATGACAGTAGATATTCAACTGTCATTATAGCCCCGCCCCCCGCGCCTTGATAATGCACATATCAACTTCACACGTCCCCTCCGAGGGCAAAACAATAGCGTTTTGTGATGTAATAGTAGGGAAATTTATTCTAATGGGAAGTGACGAAACGGTTTTCTTTGTAGAAAGAAGTAAGTGAATTGTAATTTTCAGCTATAGTAACACTGTAACTATGTATGACTGTACAATTTTTTCAGACAAAATTGGAGTATTTTTTTTTCATATTGCAAATTAGTGGTATTGTTTCTATGTCTTGTAAGAAGAGTTCAATTACTGCACGGATTTTTATGCGGTTTTTACCAATAGATAGAGTGATCATTGAGGAAGGTTTTCATTTATTATTTGTTAAATTTTTGAGTATATTGCCTAAAATATAATGATATTTGTTGAAGAAGTCGTAATAACTTAAGCCGCACATCTTCTCAGAGTAACATATAGCTATAATTATTATATTTTCCGTAATGAACCCGTGCAAAGCCAGGGCGGGTTACTAGTGAAGTATAGTTCAGTTCAGTTTTCTTTTTTTTTTCATAATTTTATTTGCGCTTGCCACACTATATAGTTTGGGTTCCCCAGAACAAATTTGACAAGTTATTACTATCAAGCAAATTTTTCGTGAGTGGCTTCATTTTGATGAGGGCCTACGTTTAACCTTGAAAAAAATTCGATTGTGGGAACTAACAGGACTAGCAGGGAAAGAAAACTCTTGAGCGAAGGGTCGTGATAACGTACCACGCAATTTGTAGGACAATGTGGCTGTTAAATTATATAAATATTAACTAATATTATTACATAATGGAAATAATAGGTCTTTACCTATGAAATTGCGGTTTTGTATGCAATAAGTGAAAGTACTTATTTTTTCAAACTTTTTTATTTCTGTTATTCGAAGTAATCACCCATGCAATCGACGCATCTTTGCCAACGCATTGGCAGTTTATTGATGCCCTTCTTGTAAAAATCAGCTGGACGGGTGGCAACAAACTCTTCAAAGGCATTTTGTACTGCCTCTCGGGAATTGAAATTTTTACCCACTAAAAAGTTGTCTAAATGTTGGCAACAGTAATAGTCGGTAGGTGCAAGGTCTGGTGAGTATGGCGGATGAGGGAGAGCTTCCAACCCCAGCTCTTGCAGCTTGGAGACTGTCTGTTGCGCAGTATGGGGTCGCGCGTTGTCGTGAAGCAGCTGCAAGAGCAGGGGTTGGAAGCTCTCCCTCATCCGCCATACTCACCAGACCTTGCACCTACCGACTATTACTGTTGCCAAAATTTAGACAACTTTTTAGTGGGTAAAAATTTCAATTCCCGAGAGGCAGTACAAAATGCCTTTGAAGAGTTTGTTGCCTCCCGTCCAGCTGATTTTTACAAGAAGGGCATCAATAAACTGCCAATGCGTTGGCGAAGATGCGTCGATTGCATGGGTGATTACTTCGAATAACAGAAATAAAAAAGTTTGAAAAAATAAGTACTTTCACTTATTGCATACAAAACGGCAATTTCATAGGTAAAGTCCTATTAAATATTTGTCCTACAAAATGCATGGTTTGATCCTTCCAACAAATATCGATAGCGAGGTCACAAAAAATGATACTAACCAGCTGTTTTTTTAACAGTTGCTTAGTTATTATTGATATAATTTAACAGACACATTCTACTACAAATTGCGTGGTACGTTATCCGGGTCCTACGCGCAAAAGTTTTTTTTCTCTACTAGCCCTGGTAGTTCCCACAATCGAATTTTTTTAAGGTGAAAGATGGGCCCTCATCAAAATGAAGCCACTCACAAAAAATTGCTTGATAGTAATAACTTGTAAAATTTGTTCTGGGGATTCCGGACTGATACTTATGTCATACGTAGATATATTTACAAACCAGTTTTGCTTTAATTGTAAATTACTTAAATATTCATACTAATATTATAAATTCTAAAGTAACTCTGTCTGTGTCTATTTGTTACGCTCTCAAAGCTAAAAAGCTGTACCGATTTCAATAAAATTTCAAGAGATATTTTGAGGAGAGAGGATGAAAATATTTATGAGTTGATACTGACATGACGCCATCTCTATCTGATCATAATACGTATTCTTATGCATTATTGCTTGTTCATTTAGATTATGTCAACGATTAGTTTGATTGATTTGATTTTGTTGACGTAAATAGTGATATACACCAATACGTAGGTTTGCCTATACATAAAAAAATACAAATAAAGATTTTGGTAATATTAGATATTTTTTATTTTTTATTCAATAAGGGGCAAACCAGCAGACGTATCACCTGATGGTAAGTGATTACCCCCGCCCATGGACACCCGCAACACCAGAGGCGTCACAAGTGCGTTGTCGGTCTTTTAAGTAGGAGTACGCTCTTGTCTTGAAGGTTTGAAGGTCGTATTGGTCCGGGAACACCGCAGGCTACAGTTCATTCCACAGTTTTGTTGTGCGAGGCAGAAAGTTCCTAGAGAACCGCACAGTTGTGGATAAAAGTCAAGTCCGCAAAATTAAATAAATACTATATTTTAAACATTATGCACGCGTCTTAAGACCTTAATACACTTTCACTTTAAAAGAAAAAGAAACGCATTATAACTTTCTTTACATTTTGTTATAAATCTAAACGCATCACTAATCCCTCCTCTGTCATCGACCCATTGTATACATAAAGCTGTCTTGTTTACGAGTTAAAGGATTAAAAGAAAGTGAAAACAACTTTGACAATGGCACGATGCCACAATACTTAGTTATTATTGACAATAATACATGCTGATACAATTCCGACGACCACAGCGAAGGGCCACCCACAAGATCTCTCATTAACAGAACCATATGTCCATAAGCAAACTGAAAAAACTATCCTTGAAACATCAAAAACTAATCGCCGACGGATTATACGACACAATATTGGCACTGAAAAACTTGAAACGATCAATTTTGAAACTTAAACGTCTTGAAATAGAGTTGGTTTTATAAATGTAGATTTAGAATCACGGACAAAATTGTTTCAAAGCTGCAAGGTACGTATTAGGAGTGTTTTAAAGTTCATTTTCCTTTGAAGGTGGATTTTGAAGGATCTCGCGAAGATTGCTTGTCAATAAACGTCACAGTTGACAAAGCTGATGCCAGATATTTATTCATACAGGATTATTCGGTGCATATTATTCGCAGGCAGGAAAAGGACATAGTCGGCAAACATTAGTTCTCTAAAACTTTATTTTGTGTTCGTTTTAGTCTCGGGATGATCTCGTTTCGATAAACTTCAATAATTGTAAACTGTTCACGGTGATCGAGTTCGCATTTCAATAGATTTGTTGTAAATAAGTACTTGAGATTGAGACCACCATGAAAATTGTTTTCTTAAATGAAATTGGGTGAAGATGTTAAAGGAATTGAATCTTTCAGCTGTCTTTTGACAAAAGAGTGAATGTAGAAAATGGGACATGGTTGAATCTATAGTTAAGAATTACTGTAAAGGGAGTTTATTAATTTTAAGGCACATGCTGTGGGTTACAAGATTCTGTAGCAGGTGTCTGATTTCAACTGCACAGTTAAGTTCTTTGATATGATAATCTAAAAGAATACTGACTGATTCACTGACTGACCGATGACGCTGGATCTAGAAGCATGAAGTTTTGCACAAATATTTCTAAGGTTCCGTATGTTGGAGTTGGAAATTATTTTTAAACAAATGGGGATTGGAATGTGAAACATGTAGTTTTTTCAAACTTAGGTATAGCAAATCAATAAATATAAAAATTTATCTAAATATATAAATGTATGTACGCGCATAATGCGCATAACGTCCGCCTTGTGCAATATGCTTGCAGGAAGTTTGTATAAATAAATAAAATAACTTTCGATCGGCTGCACCAAATTAAATTTTTTTTTTTTATGTGTTAGTTATTGTTAGGACAAGGTTTGTGTACAAGAAAAAATAAAAGATAACGGGAAAAGTCTTTTTTTTTGTCTGCGACTGTACACTGCCTGTGTGAAGCTGAAGCAGATATGCAAATATGGCGATACGAAGTTTGCCGGGTCAGCTAGTAGTAAATAAAAATAGTAAATACTCGAATGAAAGACAATAAGTTGGTAAAATACTCACGTTATTTTTATCGCTTGCAATCTAGAACAGCTGGGTGCGAAGGTGAGACGCCCAGAATTACCATTTACTAAAACGTTCTGAACAGTTTTCAGTTACACTATCAAATATTCCACCCATGTGAAGCGGGCTGGTGATGAATGAATGATGGGCCAAGTCTTTTTTTTTGTAAATGGCCAAAATGACTCTACTCTGCCTGATGGAAAGCATAAGCAGTATCCACGACTGGTGGTCACCATATCAATGCAGACAAGACAAGTGCTTGCAAGACAAAAGGTAGTAGAGCCACGCTGATTTCAGCACGAACGGGCCGGCTCGACCGGGGCGGTACTACCCTCGCACAGAAAATCAACGTAAAATGACAGCCGCAGTGCTGTCGTGTTTCGTTGGTGAGTGCGAGACCGGAGGCCCAAGACTAAAAGATGCAGCAGCATCACTAGGCCGCCATGGTGTGGGTCGCCATGCTGCATTGTCTGCATTCGCAGTGAGCATGGTGACCACCACTCTTGGATTCTGCTTATGCTTTCCATCAGGCAGAGTAGAGTCATTTTGGCGGGCCAAACATAAAAAAAAGACAATGTAACAATGTAGCATGGTGACCCATACTATGGCGGCCTAGTGATGCTTCTGCATCATTGGGCCTCCGGTCTCGCGCTCACCACCGAAACACGGCAGCACGATCGCTGTCATTTTACGTTGATCTTCTGTGCGAGGGTAGTACCGGCCTGGTCGAGCAGGCGCAACCGTGCTGAAATTAGCGTGGTTCTACTATATGTTAGCTCCAGCTTTCTTTTTTCAACCGACTTCAAAAAGGAGGAGGTTCTCAATTCGACTGTATTTTTTTTTTTTTATGTTTGTTACCTCATAACTTTGGACTGGGTGAACTGATTTTGATGATTCTTTTTTTATTTAAAAGCTGGTGCTTCCCGAATGGTCCCATTTAAATTTGGTTCAGTTCTGACTTGTCATCCATGAGAAAACCATATAAGTCTTCAATTTGCATTATGTATGTACGCGAAAAATTTACGAATACCTCAATATTCCCGTATGGTCCCATTTGAATTTGGTCCAGATTGAAGTCGGTTTTTTTTTGTTAAAATTTGTGATTATTATTTAAAAATTTAAAATCCTGCATTTAGAGTATATTACAGACATTTGTGAATCGGACACAAAACATCTAGACTAGAAAACAATTTGTGTATGAAACAAAGTGTTGTCTTATGTGGTAATCGAACCGATAACACTCAGATCAGTGAGATGACCGCTTAACCTAGTGGTTAAGCTTAACAAGGGGCTAAGCTTACTGACTGCATGTATGGTAGTCCATACATGCAGTCAGTAATTCATTTACTAAACTATCATACAAAGTTTAATTCCGTTTCATTACCAACCCTGATTCATGTTTATACGCATACATACAATAACATCAGCAATAGCTTTCATTTTGACATATTTAAAACTTAATTCGAAATAAAAATGCTACCATACTTAAATTAACTCATAACACATACAATTTCGAAACCCAATAAATAAGTTTTAAACGTTGAACATAATTGGAAACGACAGTGGGGTTTAAATTTTAATAATAAATACAGCAATATTCATTTTTCTTGTCAAATGTATCGCAGGATGATAATCTTGGCGCAGCGGGCCGTGGGTGGACTCTATGGACCATAGTTTTGGGCCATAATGGGATATTTCTGTTTACTAAGACTAATTGTAATCCACAACTTATTCCGAGGTTACAATAATGCCTTTATTCTGTAGTGCTGTATCAAGATATTTTATAGACTCAATTAATTTATATAAATAAAATGTAAAGTTGGCTTGTCCTGTACTCGTTAAGTTAAAATTTTGACAAGATAGATATATACATCACGCTTCAGAGATGGTTAGCGTCTACTTTTTGCTATTACAATATGCTATAGCGCAGCATAAAACTAAACAGTAATAAAACAGAACGTACCGCCCTATCAAATAAAGAAGTATTTACCAAATCCGTTCAGAACTGACGTAAAATAACAAACGTAAAAATAAACAGCCAAAATTAAAACTACCTTTTTTGAAGTCGGTTTTAAGTGGTATTAATCGCTTTAAAAGTAATTGAACTTGGAGCCTCACAATCTATATTGTTTAAATCATTGTCAACAGTTTATCAAAATACAGATTATGTTAAATACATATTGTACATTTAATTCTCGACTTCGTATGAAAACAATGTTTTATAACACTAAAGATTAAAAGGATTACTTTTCTGGTGATTAGATTAGGCCGATAGACTTTGAACAAATAATAATCAGTATGTTTGTTTGAGCCATGTAATTTTACCGGTAGATCTTTTTTCCTTATTTGTTTCATTGTACAAGACAAAATGGCAGTATATCTGTTTCAAATTGATTTGGTTTGGGCCTCCGGTATCCTCACTTACTCGGTGAAACACAACGCAAGCGCTGTTTCACACCGGTTTTCTGTGAGGCCGTGGTATCACTCCGGTCGAGCCGGCCCATTCATGCCGAAACGTGACTCTCCCAATCATCCGGAAAAGGGTATAGGGTAGTTGTTATCCCAGAAATCCGAAAGAAAAAAGGTAAAAGGGAGTAGTAGTTTGTATGGGGAATTAATATCGCTGAATGAATTTAGTTGGAAATTGTTATCAGTAAATTTGAGTTATAGGGAAGTTTTTATCCATGAAATCTGAATCTTAGAGATAGACAAGCTTAGGAATGTTAGAAAACTTAAGGCAGGAATTTTACCAGATGTGATAAATTCTGAATCAAGCAAATTATGAATACGGATGCAATCCTTATATATTAATTTACTTGCCCTGATGCATCAACGGAGAGCATGCTGATAGAAGGCTACAGACGTGAAACTTAGGTAGCTGGTGCTTTTATGTTGCAAGCACTTAGAAAGAATTTTTGGAAATTTCACCCGTGTGGAGGTAAAATAAGGAATGCAAGGCGCTATCGAAGTTCATCTTTTACTTAGTTAGCAACAGGAAATAAGAAATTATTACTAGGAAAATAGCTAGTTTCAATATGTTTTAATACGATATTGATTAAATTTGTTCCAGCTATTGATAAAAATTATTTATCTATCAGTTTCCAATTCATGAAACGGAAATAGCTGAACTACCAAACATATTGAATAAAAGGTTTCGTGGCTCAGTGATAACTGCGTAAGTTAACATATTGTAAGGTTAAGCAATCCTAGCCAGGTGAGTCTTTAATTAGTGACCAATATTCTCCGTCAGTCCAAGTTGTAACACAAACATATTTGCCTATCGTTACTGGTAATTGAGGTTTTTAAAAAGTCCGACAAGTCTTTCTATAGAACTCATCACGACGTGGAGGTCTGAAGGTAGATTCCAACCTTTTTCTTATGATCTATCTACCAAAATGTCTCTACTCTGCTTCATGGAAAGCATAAGTAGAATCCAAATATTTCTCAAACCTCATTTAGAAATAAATAAACTTCAAAAATAAAAAAAGAAAAGCTCTACCACATCATCATCATTAACAACCTTACGTCCTTAGTAAGGAGATTTTGATCTACTATATTACTCTTGTCTAATGACTCCTGAGTCCCTTCAAAAAATACCTTTTGAGAGAGAGAATAAGAGATCCGAAAGTATTTTCCCACAGCATCCAACAAAAAAGGAATCTCTTTTTGAAAAAAGGGGTTTCGGCTCAAAGGTTTGTTTCAAGTTTTCCTTCTCTTTTTGCAGTTATATTTTCCTGCGTAGTTTTCTCTCTTGGGATGGGATGAGTAAGGGTAGTGACACTCCGTATTATTAATCCTTCATCACACGGAGAGAAAGGCGGTCACAAACAAACATACTAATAAAAGCGTGTTAAAAATGGCTCGAGGAAAAATGAATAAAAATGGTTCTAGTTATTGAAAACATCAGTTATCTGTTAGACAATTAATAAAACGGAAATGGTAGAATTACTGAAGATAAAAAATAGCAAAATTTACAACACAATAACACAGATATGGGTATTAACTTTATATTGTCATAAAATATTTATGTATTATTTATTTAAATAAGATTAAAACGTATTATTTAAAAGATATCAGGTCTTTTCTGACTCCAACCGGCGGCTCTAACTAATCTAATCTAGTGAAACCTGCTTGAAACGTCAGGTATACTTATGTAAATTGTGAAATATAGGTTTAGGACAATATTCATTTTAAGGTTGTCTTGAAGAAATCGCTGTGAGCAATAAGTCCGCCAATTGTTACGTCTATAACGATTATAACTTAACAATAACTAAATAAATATTAATTCAAGATAGTAAAGAGATTGCAGCACGAACGGGCCGGCTCGACCGGGGCGGTACTACCCTCGCACATAAGATCAACGTAAAATGTCAGCGTTCGTGCCTCGTTTTTCGTTGGTGAGTGCGAGACCGAAGGTCCAATGATGCAGAAGCATCTCAATAGGCCACCATAGTGGGTCACCATATTGCCACGAATATTGTGATTACCACTCTTGGATTGATCATACTTTCCATCAGGCAGAGTAGAATCAGAGCAGGGTCATACATTAAATAAAAATACCATCCCCGTCTGGTTCTAAGGAGAGCATTACGAGCATAAGTATGTTATAGTATGTAAATATTGAAGGCTGTTGATTCATACCTAGATGATTACATGAAATATCCTAAAATCAAGGATATTACGTGTCGCGTGGTCACCGTGGTCGGCACTTCAAAAGCGCGCCGGTGTCGCCCGCGACACAACATGATTACGATAATCGCACCGCCTGTCGTCGCGTCGCCCGTCTTTATAAATTGAGATTAGGTGGTATATTCACGGTCAGATCAGCAAAGTTAAATATTAAAAATATATTAGATGGTACTTCATAGACTCGGCTGTCTGATTTCAAAATTGAGCAAAGCCTGCGCAGTAGTAATCATACTGCTGATAAACAATACTCCGATTAATTTTACTTAGATACAGAAAAAAATATCGTGTTTATCACACACGCATATGTATGTAATGTGTGTATGTGTTGCCAAAAGATGACGGTACGTTTTAAACTATAATGGGGACTTTTTGAAAAGACTATTCTGTTAATTTCAATGTATAACAGAAGATATTGTGGCTATTAACATCTTCTGTAATTAATTTTATCTGCCATAAGGATTTAACCTTTATTATAAACGGGGCACCACACTACAGACCTACCAATTGACTGACTGCACGTTTGGCCTAGTGGTTTAAGTGGCCGCCACACTGCTTCCTACTGCGCCAAGTGTTGTGGGTTCAAATCCGACAACACTTTGTGTGATCTCAAATTGTTGTTCTGAGTCTGGATGTTCTTTGTGTGCGTTTCATGTATGTTTGTAAAGTCCCCCGCGACATGTATATTCCTAATGCGGGTGTTGTCTTTCTAAAACAAATAAAAAAAAACCTAACTTTGACCACATTCTCAAATGAGACAGTTTATGGTTCCTACATAAACTTTACAAAGAAACATATCAACATACTTAATTATAATCGTGCCGTGAATAGATCGCCTTACCATTCCACGATCTCTTTTATAAAACGGTTCTTTATGCGTTTTATCGAGATTGAAATTAAGATGTTCTAATGTGCGACACATTGCGCTCGGGTTATTACGAGCGTTAATGTCCCGCCTCACTATATAACATTATTGTTATACTGTACCATTATTGATTGCATTTATAAAGACTTAGAAATGTGTAGATATTTCTGTACAGACTTAGGTATGTCTAGAATTTATAAAAGTTAATTTTCTATTTATTTCTCAGATAGGTATATTTATATTTTATAAATAAGATATTACTTATCTTATTTATAAAATTCTCGTGTCACAATGTTAGTTACCATACTCCTCTGAAACGGCTGGATCGATTTTTATGAAAACTGGTGTGCATATCGGGTAGGTCTGAGAATCGACCAACATCTATTTTTTGTACCCCATTTTTTTATGGCAAAACAACGTTTGCCGGATCAGCTAGTATGTTATACAATCCCTCATATTGATAGAAAGTTATTAAGAAAATTGACATTTTCATATTTCGGTTAGTTACAGTTTCATTTACGAGATTTAGGTATATTGCCGTGTAGGTTGGAAGTTACGGCTGTGATGGGCCCGGAGAGGCAGTGGATGTCAAACATTATAATATATTTTATATTTAATCTAAAATATTACAATATATTTGACTGCACGGTTGGCCTGCAGTGGTTTAAGTGGTCGCCACGTTACTTTCTACTGCGCCAAGTGTTGTGGTTTCAAATGCGACATCACTTAGTGGTATCTGCAAATTATTGTTCTGAGTCTGGGTGTTCTTTGTGTCTGTTTTTAAAGTTCCCACGCGACACAAAATGTATATTCCTAATGCGGGAGTTGACTTTTTATATAAAAAATATTACTTAATAATATAACACAATATACTTAGATAATGAGAAGACGAGTCAAGCAATGATCGAAACGATTCTCTATCGTTGTCAACATCTATCTGTATCTTTACATAGTATGAAATGATGTCTTTTCCGCTATCTGTTCGCTTAGATCTTTTGAGCTACTCAACGGATTTTAATGCAGTTTTCAGCAATAGAGTGACTTAATTCAAGCAATTTATTTTATAGTAAAAGAAATCTGAGAAATTCAAAGACATCCCTGCGAAGTCGAGTCGCTAGTTTGTATTTAAAAATGGATAAGTTGATGTGCATTCGCTACAAAAACTCAAAAAATTCGTCACCCGCTGCTATGTAACCATCTTTGAAGAGTATTTTTAGTTATTTTTTAGCCCACTCTACTCTGTTGTGCACGGTCGAGGTCGGTGCTACTATGACATGGAACTGCTTGAAAAGTTGACTAACAGGCTTCAAAAGTAGTAGAAACTTTTATAACGTTTTTTAAACCGTGTTTATAGACGCGCTCAACTATTCAATACGACTGAAATGGTGATGGCATGGCTAGGGCCCATGGGAAGTAGAAAATGAGAAAAACCTAGAAGTAGATGAGAAAAAGCCACAGAAAGAGTTTACTGGTCATCTCTTGAGGAGGCCTGCACCGTCAAGTAGAGAGATTCACGTTAATTAAAAAAAAAGACGTGTGGCACTCGGGGAATGCCGCGGTAAAGCTATTGCATAACATTTTTTATCAACTTATGCAATTATGTCTGTATGGCTACCATGAATAATTTTATACATTATATGACATAACTAATCTTCGTGTCCAAGGCAACGAATCTTCCCAAACGTATTTCAATACGCCTGCGCGGCTGGCTGGTGACATAATCTGACAGACAGATTCGTTGATTCATCATTCGGAGCAGCTCGTCTCGATCCATGCGAGCTTATGGTGTCAGATTTTATTTTCGTTACGTTACGTTACGGAATTTCTTGATTCAGTCGCCGTGCTCAAAGGCCTCAAAGCGCGCGATAAAAGCTATGCAATAGCTTAATAATGGTAAAATATTAAGGAATGAAGAGTACCCAAGCTTAGTACAATTTGTCACATGTAAAACTAATGCCATTTATACAAATAAATAGCTACTAAATTCACTATATAAAAGGTCACCACTAAGTCAATAGCTTATATCCTCAACCGTTTGAGGTACTGTTCGGTTCGGTTTCTATAGAACCTTCCAAAATATTTTCATTTCCAAGCTCTCAAACATTCACGACTAACTCCGCCATATGCTTTTATAACAATTTCTCCAATCACCCAACTCTCACGAACTCTTTTTATCACATATTCATACTCGAACTGTGACACTCAACACAAAAATATTTCGCTGTTCTTCCGTCACAATACGGAATGGATGCGTACGCGCATTGACACGTCACACTGACACGTCACATGATAATAGAGACACATCAATGCCAACTAATTTCTTACGCTGTGTCGCTTTTATTCAATGGGACAACTTTATATCATCCAGAAAAAATCTATCATTGTATACAACACAACCCTTAAAAGTAAACTTTATTAAAAGAAGGTAAAGTTGAGTTTTCAACAATGATTATAAATATATATATAAATAGGGTGACAATAATTTTGACTTCCGCACGGACAGATTTACCCACACATTAGCGGTGTAGCGAATATTCTCAATGAGTTTAAGTACATTATGTTGGAGTTACGGCCGGCTTGATAAGGGTCGACTTGGTTTTGAATGATAATTTTTATTTGGAAATAAATTATATCGAAAACTGGTTGTTGAGCGTGGGTGAATATGCTTTTAGGAGACAATGAATACTGTTTTATGTGTTTTTATAGTTTGTTGGGAATGAGATGACGTGATACACATATATACATACTTACCTACCGTGGGAGAGCCACGGTGCGGCATGAACGGGCCGGCTCGACCGGAGTGATACCACGGCCTCACAGAAAACAGGTGTGAAATAGTGCTTTCGCTGAGTTTCACTGAGTGAGTGAGGATATCGGAGGCCCATAACCCAACCCCGCTACCCATACCTTCCCCCCCATCCCCAAAAGGCCGGCAACGCACTTGTTTTGGTGTTTGGTGTCCATGGGCGGCGGTAATCGTTTACCATCAGGCGATACGTCTGCTCGTTTGCCGGCCTATTCCATAAAAAAAAGTATATCTAATGGATCAACAGTGAGATCTGCTGTCACCAGAGGTTGAATCTCGAGAAAAACTCTGGCGGTCTTTTAGAACATTTACTTTCTCGTCCTTACGTGACAGTTCGTCGCCACACATATGAATAGACTCAGAGAGCAAACCATGCAAGTCAACAGCACTGTAAAGAGAAAGAATATTTGTGACAAACCATAAAGCAACCCCTTGACAGCGTAGTTTAGTAGACTAAAGTCTTCTTTCTTACGAGAGGCATATATCCATGTCCAGAACTTTACTAGTGGAGGCTGTTGATGACTTTCTCGTTTCTGAAATGAGTCGTTTGCCAATTCATTGTCCTCTTCTGTTTTAAACGACAGCAAAAAAAACGAAAACAACATAAAATGACAGCGTCTGTGCTGTCGTGTTTCGTTGGTGAGAGCATCACTAGGCCGCCATGGTGTGGGTCACCATGCTGCAATGTTGCATTTGCAATGAGTATGGTGACCACCACTCTTGGATTCTGCTAATACTTTCCATCAGGCAGAGTAGAGTCATTTTGGCTGGGCATACCTAAAAAAAAGAAAAAAAACTACATATTATCATCTTCTTTCCCGAAGTCCATCATCTGTTCATAAATTGCAAAAATATTTTTTGGCATCAGTTTTAAATATAATCTCAATGATATGTTATACTAGAAAGGTGATTATTTGCAGTGCTATTTATTTTATATTAACAATGATTTAAAGTTCAAGGAATTTAATTAGAAATGTTAAATAATTCGTATTAATTCTATTTGTGATCTGAATTCCTAATGACAATTTATTAGTTGACTCAAGGAAACGGTAATAAAATTCTATATTTTTTAGGTTAATGATTAATTATGGATATATTTTTAATGAATTAATTAATCTAGACTAGCGGTCGGATATTTCATTTAATACTAAGTGTTGTTTAAACGAACGCATAGTCATATTGAAGTTCTGATGCATTTTTATAACATCCTCTCATATCTCACACACGGGTCTAAATTCTTCTGAACTCCGAGGATATTCACCACTTTTGCAAGGACTTGAGAGCACGGCTGGCGTGCAGGACTTGATAGCGGCAGGCGTGCAGGACTTGAGAGCGGCTGGCGTGCAGGACTTGAGAGCGGCTGGCGTGCAGGACTTGAGAGCGGCTGGCGTGCAGGACTTGAGAGCACGGCTGGCGTGCAGGACTTTAGAGCACGACTGGCGTGAAGGACTTGAGAGCACGGCTGGCGTGCTCTCAAGTCAAGTCAAGTAAGTGGTTTAAACGGTTATCTCGCCGTTTTCTTCTGCGCTGAGTGTTGTGAATTAAAACTCTCCAATTATACATGACTTTGTGTGATCCATTAATTGTTATTCTGATTCTGGGTGTTCTTTGTGTTCATGTATGTTTGTAAAGCCCCTTGTGATACAGGAATATCCCTTCCTTCCTGTTGTCTTTATAACAAACCGACAAACAACTCTATCAGATAGCGTAAGGTCAGCAACAATAGTGGCGGAAATTTCAAATCTTATAGATTTTCGACTGCCGCAGTGTCGCAGTGGTAGCATATGTGACTGCTGTGCTTGAGGTCTCGGGTTCGATTCCCGGGTCGGACCAAATGTTTATATGATCTGCAAATATTTGTTTCGGAGTTTGGGTGTTATCTATGTATGCATTTACAAAAAAGTATATATATATTTATATCAGTTGTCTGGTACCCATAACACAAGCTCTGCTTAGATTGGGACTTGATGGAGTTGTGTGTAAAATGACAGTTTTTTATTATTATTAATTTCTTGTATAAATCATTATCTATATATATATATATATACATATATAAAAGAATAAGGGGACTGACTGACTGACATACCCAAAGATTAACGCACAGCCCAAACCGCTGAAGCTAGAATCCTGAAATTTTGCATGTAGGTTCTTTATATAACTTAAGTGAGCACTAAGAAAGGAATTTTTGAAATTCCACCACTAAGGGGGTAAATCAGGGGATGAAAGTCTGCGTGAGCGAAGCCGCGTGTAAAAGCTAGTGCAATATAAAACAGTTCCTTTAAGTCCTGTACATAACGAACCACAATGAATTAAAAACCGTTTCCCAAATGTGTTCCGTGAGATTAAATCCGTTTAATGTCCTCCATCTCTGAAACGTGTATATTATTATATAAGCATGTGTGCAAACATAATTCGATGTACATTCTGACAAACTAGCAGTGTAGTATGGCGTTGCTCGACATAGGGTGACTACAATAGGGCCAATTTGTAGTGGACGACACACAAGCAGAAGCGGGAGCGAGTTCTTTACCGCTGATGGTATTTAAAAGAATTATTTCGTATTAATTAATTTATAATTATTTTCAACATTTATTAATACAGGTGTTAGTAAATTTTATGAGCTAAGTATGTTAAAATTATTTTAGTTAAATAATTAGTATAGCATGGTGCGGCATTTATTTGTAGACTAGAACATTCTGCTTGGTTTAATTTAATTTACTACAGTTATTAATGATTTAATATATCGCGAATGTGGTAGGTACAGCTGAAACACTTAGTCATAATTTGTAAAACGCGGCAACTTTTAAGAGTGAAACGAAAAGTTACTGAAACTGTCACGCACCATGCTACAGCGCAAAGAGTATAGTAACTTACTTTCGGAAATAAAACATAGTTTGTGCGTATGGGTGAAGGTATTTTAAAAATAATATGTATAAACATAATAGTTCAGTAAATAATTCTAAGATGAGTTTTGTAAATACATTCTAAGTGTAATGTGGGTGCAAAAGTTTACACGTGTTAAGCACTAAGATACAATATCATCAGACAGGCATTAATGATCATTTATTAGTCTGGTGCGGATAAAAATACCTAAATTAAATAGAAGTCTCTTTATCAATTGATACTTGGATTTCGAAGATAAAACTGAAATTAAATTGGAAATGTGTCGTATCAATGAACACACATATATCCGCAGATACGGATACGAATGCATGTTACTAATGTTATTAATTTATATTTCATTTTATATAGCTTTTACCAGCGGCTCCGATCGCGTTTATATCAGTTGTTGCGGTGAAAGGTAGCGTATATTTCCCTCAAAAATCAAAGTGTTCAGATTTCAAATTTTAGTTGAATCATCTTAACAGTTTGATATGAAACACTTTAAAAAATCATTATCGCTCATAGAGAAAGAACCCCTTTGCATCCGCCGATCTTATACCGCGACTACATACTACCTATGAATATCAGTTTTACCGCTACCTTTTCTATCTTACACAGTACTCAAAACTGGGCCGCATGATCCCTCACAGCTCAAATAAAACATTTATAAATATTTGGCGCGTTATTATTCGCGGCCTGACGTGTAACAACTCAGTGAGTAGGGTGCGCCCGCGCAGCCCGCGCTTGCCCGATCTAATGTTGTAATTTATGTCCCCTTTACTGGGACATAATTTTTTACTATTGTAATATCACAATGGGATAAATGTGGGTTAAAAATATTGCTCTGATTTTTTTTGAGGTTAATTTTTTTTATCAAAAAAATTATTATTCTTGTTTGGACTAATTGTAGCATGTTGCTGTACTACTCTAAGTTTACTCTAAGCAATGGCTGTGGCAATTTTGACAGGACTTTCACTGGTAGATAGCTGATGATATAAGACGTAACTTAGTCTACTTTCTTAGACTGCATTCGTCCCTCGGTGTTACCCGCGATTGTAGTTGTTAACGTAAAACAACAACTACGGGTGACACCGTGGGGCTTTGCTAGTTTATACTAATATCATACAGCTGAAGATTTTTTGTTTGCTTTTTTCCTTTGAGAGACAGCCACTGCACTCAAAAGCATAAGTGTGTTTATCAGCAGTCTTTCAGAGATAGTAGAGCCATACTGATTTCAGAACAAACCGGGGTGGTACTACCCTCGCACAGAAGATCAACGTGAAATGTCAGCATTCGTGTTTCGTTGGTGAGTGCGAGACCGGAGGCTTAATGATGCAGAAGCATCACTAGGCCGCCATTGTGTGGGTCACCATGCTGCATTGTCTGCATTTGCAATGAGTATGGTGACCGCCACTCTTGTATTTTGCTTATGCTTTCCATCAGGCAGAGAACAGTCACTAGCGGGTCCAAACATAAAAAAAAGTCTGGTTACCATAGTACAGCCTCAGTCTAAGGCTGTGTGAAAAATGCATCAAGTTATTATTAAAATTATTATTATCCATTAAAAGCCGTCGTTATCCTTCGTTCGTTTAATTTGTCTACGCTCTAAGTCTTATTCATTGACCAAAAAAATCCAATAAAGTGTTCATTCTAAGGCTTTTTACTTATCTACACACTTTTTTTAAATTGTTCACGTATCGTACCAAACCATGTTCAAGTAATCATCCAGACTATAGACCTAAATTCAGTCATATTAGAACATGTCAAAACATATTTATAAAACCAGTTCTACAGCGATCGTGTTTATTAGACACGGTGCAGCATTGGCTCAATAAAATTTAAACTAACCACCGTGCAACAATTCAGCCATATTTGTAACGTTGGCTATGGTTATTGTTAAAAAAGTAATAAAAAACAACTTACTAATGTGTGCGTGTGTAAATGACAATGCTACAAATTCAAAAAATGGAATACTGTCTCTATGTGTGCGTTATAAACGCGGGCTCGAAACCAATATGACGCCATATTGTTCAATTCATATTTCAAAAACGGGTGAAATCTTTTGTTATTAATGAAATAAAAATAATTCAAAATGTAACTAGGGGTGGATCGCGGGTCTGGCCATGTATTATAGTTGCCATGTTGGGTAACATTGCCAGCGTGACGAACCGGAGAAGGAATAGTTGTAGGTAAATATTTAAGTTTAATTTATAGAAACTGTGCTGTTTTGTTATGGTAATTTCGAACATGGTAATAATTATAATGTGGTGTTTTTTACTAACAGGATTTTAATTTAATGTGAGTATTTTTTATAGGACCAGAATTACTCTTAATTGTTAACGGAATAACTTTAAAAATGAATTCGTTTTTAAAGCTTTGGAAAGATACGATAAAAGAGAGATATGATATATTTAACTAGTTGAATAGTTTAAAAAGACATTGTTTCTTTCACATATAATTAAAAAAACATACTTTATTGTAAAAGTGAACCACTAAGTAATTCCCTGTGTTGGAGGGGCCCAAATGTTTGTATGATCTACAAATATTTGTTTCGGAGTTTGGGTGTTTTCTATGTATAAAATGTATGTATTTACAAAAAAAAGTATATATGTATTTGTATCAGTTATCTAGTACCCATAACACAAGCTCTGCTTAGCATGGGACTAGATGGCGATGTGTGTTAGATGTCCGAAATATTTAAATATTTAAAAGAGACGAAACTTAACTAGAGTTCAAACAAAAAAAAGTTGATCTGCCATCACTATATATGAAACTCATCCGTTACTGAATTACTGACTGACTGACAGACAACGCACAGCCGAAACTCGAAACTACTGGGTGTAGGAAATTCGGCAAGAAAAGTGTAGGCGAGCACTAAGAGAGGTATTTTTGTAAATTCCACTCCTAAGAGAGTGAAAAGAGGAATCAAAGTTTGTATGAAACTTTTTATTCCTTCAATGGATTTACTTGAAACTTTGTATATAGGTTCCTCAAATGATGTGAATGAGCACTAAGAAAAGGAAATATTGATAAAAAATAATAATAACTATTCAATTGTAATCATTTGTATTAAAAATCATTTCTCTTAGAGTTTTTAAGCGTATATAGGCTAAAACCTCGTGCCTGAATAGATGCCTATGTCCTGCAGTTGCCTGTCAAAGGCTGTTGATGTGATATAGCGTCCTGTCGCAAATAATAACGGATGAGAACCTTGCAATAGTAATATCTATTAGCTTTTAAGATATTGTCGTACGTAGGTACTAGGAAGTGAACCAAAATAAAACAAATATCTAACAAAACTTAACTATTTTATTTTCCCTTTAAATATACACACAAATATTTTAAAACTAATAAAATCCTTAGCATCCATTTATAGACAGTTCTATTCTAAAGCATTCCAGAGACAAATCCACGGTGTTGCCAGTTTGTTAATTTAATCTATTTAAAACAAACTAAAGTGTGTAAAGCCACAGATTATCCAGGATTAACGTGGATTAGTGATGTTCGTTGTTGTAAGCAAATGCTTGTTAAGTACCATAATGTTAATATAGAATTATAAAACGGTGTGTTTATGACACACAGTAAGGAGTTCCTAATAGATTTCTTAAGATGTTTTTAATTGGTTATTGATCTTTTACTGACAGCCAGGTTTATATTCTCGAATGTTACTCTTATTTAAGTAATTTTAGCGTGTCTTTTGTAATCTACTGAGGAGTTTAGGAAATAGATTAGACAAATTAGAGTGTATTAAAATAAAAAATGAGGTGACGAGGAAAGGCAAGAAACAAGGAACTAGGAATATTACTTATACAAATGAGCTGGGGAGTGTAGGCTATAGCTTGATCAGGTCAGGATCAAATACCTGTGACTGAAAGTCTGAGTCCTGGCTCTCTAGCCGTCATACTTTTAACTAAAATCTTTTTAAATATGTATAAATATATTGAAAGTCCGAAGGAAGTTTTAATATTGTTAGAGATACAAGAATGCGTTCTGAATATCAGATTTTATTTTATTAACTGTTGAAATCTTTATACAGCATAATAACATGTCGGTTAAAGTACTAAGGCATCTTAAGGTCTACACGGGCGGAGAATACCCCAAAACCATACGACACAGTTATCAAAAAGAAATAAAAATAACATTCCATTACGCGAAATAAAAACGTTAACCCAGCACCCCTCCATTGTGCATGCGGCAAAGCGGCATATTCGTCAAACAAATAAAACCTCTAATATTATATTTTCATGTTTTTATAAAACATAAAACTTAATTTATTATACGCAGTCAGGTATTGTCGGCTACCCTTAACGAAAAGCGCGAATGATTTACGACGCGTAAAACAATTTTAACATTTACGCCGTGTAGCATGTGTGTGGGTTCTATGTGTGAGTGGTAAGGTTGATGTTTCTTTTACGCGATGAATATTTTTTTTGTTAGCGGTATTTGACTTTATTTATCTATTATGATGGGCTTTGTCGCCGGGCGCAGAGTTTGCGGCAGATTGGAGCGGACTAGCGTATCGAATGTGAGGTCTCAATTTGGCGTCATTGTGTGTGCACAAAAGTTCTGTGTCTGTGTTGTCGGCTTCCTGTACGGTCGAATTAATGGTTTTATTTATATCTTCACGGTTGTTTTTCATCATGGGGTATCGCAGCCGGCTGTAAATATATCTATTGATTTATGTAATAAATGAGATTGTGTTTAGTATCTAGTTTAAAACTGACTGAGAAATATATACCCCTTGGTAAACTTTCATGTAATTGACTGCACGTTTGGCCTAGTGGTTTAACGGTCACCACTCCATTTCCTACTTCGCCAAGTGTCGTGGGTTCAAATCCCACATCTCTTTGTGTGATCCACAAATTGTTGTTCTGAGTCTGGGTGTTCTTTGTGTCCGTTTCGTGTATATTTGTAAAGTCCCCCGCGACACAGGATTTATTCCTAGTGCGGGAGTTGTCTTTTTAAAAGAAAAAAAAAAGAATTCTCATAGGATCGTCACATCAAAAGCCTTTAACAATCCACTGCTGTATATAGGTCTCTTCTTAGCAAGCAAGTCTTGGCCTACAATACCACGCCAAAATTATCTACATTGGTTCAGAAATTCCCGTGTACGACTAACAAACAATATACCTAATCTATCTATAATTCTATATATATAAAAGAGTACGGTGACTGACTGACTGACTGACATACCCAGAGATCAACGCACGGCCCAATCCGATGAAGCTAGAATCCTGAAATTTTGCATATAGGTTCTTTAAGTAATGTAAGTGAGAACTAAGAAAGGATTTTTTGAAATTCCACTCCTAAGGGGGTGAAATAGGGGTTGTAAGTTTGTATGGAAGTTCGTCATTTTTTAAGTAAGAAATATGAAACTTTATTTTTGGGGTACTGATTTAAAATGAATAGATATGTATTTAAGCGTTTCTTTATATTCTACCCCTAAAGGGGTGAAATAGGGGTTGAAAGTTTGTATGGAAGTTCGTAATTTTTTAAGTAAGAAACATGAAACTTGATTGTTTGGCTGATGATTAAAAATGATTAGATACATATTAAGGAGTTTTTGGATATTATGCCCCTAAAGGGGTGAAATAGGGGTTGAAAGTTTGTAAGGAAATCCGTCATTTTTTAAGTGAGAAATATGAAAATTTGTGTTTTGGCTGATTAAAAATATGTAGATACATATTTAAGCGTTTCTGGATATTCCACCCCTGAGGGGGTGAAATAGGGGTTGAAATTTCGTATATAGGTTATTCTGGAAGTCCTTTATCCTGGAAGTCCGTCATTCTTGAAGTTAGAAACATGCAACTTTATTTATGGCTACTGATTAAAAATGAGTAGATACGTATATACGAACATGTTCTACCGGAACCGGTTGTGGTTCACGGTGCCGTTCTCAAAGTTGTTCAAAAATATGTGTGGTACCTCGGGCAGACTTTGACTTCAGACTTCAATCAATACGTCCTACCTGTCATGACATACGGTGCCGAAACGTGGACACTTACGACACGGCTGGTCCACAAGTTCAAAGTCGCTCAGCGTGCTATGGAGAGGGCTATAATAATACTATTGATTTATTTTCTCATCACAAAAGCTCAACGTTTCTCTAAGGGATCGCATCAAGAATGAGGTGATCCGGTAGAGAACCAAGGTCATTGACATAGCCCACAAGATAAGCAAGCTAAAGTGGCAGTGGGCTGGCCATATTAGCCGCAGAACTGATAACCGTTGGAGTAAACGGGTTCTTGAGTGGTGACCGCGCGTCTCGGCAAACGTAGCGTAGAAGGTCCACAGGCCAGGTGGATTAATGATCTGCCCAAGACCGCTGGCAGGAGCTGGATGAGATGAGAAGCTGAGGATCGAACCAAGTGGCGTGCAATTGGAGATGCCTATGTCCAGCAGTGGACTGCGATGATGATGATGAGATACGTATTTAAGCGTTTCTGGATATTCTATCCCTAGGCTAGACTGGAAGTCTGTCATTTTTCAAAGAAACTGTCGAAAGTGTGTATGAAAGTCAATTTAATGGTTGGTAATAAATAAATATTGATATAAGTATATACGTTTAAAAACATGAACACAGTATTCATAGATACTTACACAGTTTTAATTAAATACATACCTATAATCAACTTCCACGCGAGCAAAGCCGCGGGCAACAGCTAGTTTGTACATAAGATAAATATTTTATACATCAAAATATAAGAATGTGAAGTGAGTAGGTATGTTAATGATTTTGTTGTTTTCGTAATTTTTTTGTTGTTTATTGTAATACCCTTTTCCCGCGGCTACTCCAGCATGTATGTCGGTTATCACGGTAAATAATAACCTATGTGTTATTCTGTGTCTAGCATAAGCTATATCTTTACTATAATATTATAAAGCTGAAGAGTTTGTTTGCTGAGGAACCGCTGGTCCGATTTGAAAAATTATTTCAGTGTTATATAGCCCATTCATCGATCTATAGGCTATATATAATTACGAATTATGAAAAATGTTTCAAAAACGGGGGAAAATTATTACGCTACGGGCAATAAGAGCCGCAAACGAGGTTGTGTGGGTCAGCTAGTTACTGATAAATTTCATATAAATCCATTCTGTTGTTTAAGAGTAGCCTTTGTTTTGTAAAAGACTAACAAACAAAAAATACATCTCTTTATTTGTATCTTCTACTTTATTTGATCGATTCCACCCTCTACGAGAATCTAATACAAAATAACCAGTAATAAATTGTAATTTGTGTGCATTGTGCTATGGGTTGGCCATGTCTCCATGACACCATTTCCGATAGCCATAACACTAACGAAGCTTGAATGATTTTGCTTTATGTTGTGTACCAAGACTTTCATGGGAGTGACGGTGACGTTTCCCAAGTGTTTTCAATTTGTAATATGGTATTGCCATTATCTATCTATACAAATAAATAAAATTGAAGCATCTGCTTGTAATTTCAAATTAAAAGCTTATAAAATTATATGCGACACTTACATCAAAAAAATAATTTTTAATATTTTTTTCTGTCTGTTTTTTCCGGCTAATCTCAGGAAGGAAGGACATCTGAATGTCTGGTTCCAGTCTAGACAGAGCCTCTACTGTGGTATGGTATTTCTAAATATATTTATTAAAAATAAATTCTACTAAGATAGAATAAATTATCTATTTCATTACAATATTTAGAATCGAGTTATGTAGAAAAGAGACATGAAGCTACTTCGAGTAATGCAAAAACAACAAAGAAAGCAAAAAAAGTTACTGTGGGAGAGCCACGCTTCGGCATGCATGGGCCGGCTCGACCGGAGTGATACCACGGCCTCACAGAAAACCGGAGTGAAACAGCGCTTGCGCTGTGTTTCATCGAGTGAATGAGGATATCGGAGGCCCATAACCCAAGCCATCCCCAATCCCCCTAAGGCCGGCAACGCACTTGTGCATCAGGCGATACGTCTGCTCGTTTGCCCCCTATTCTATAAAAAAATGTAAACCGATAAGGCTGTTTTCTGCATGCCTAACTCGAAGTAGTGACAGCTGTTTTCGGCATAACTCGGTCCATTTGTTGTGAATAGGAACTGAATACACAACCTCAGGTGTACCAGTAGAATCATTAACCTATAGCCAAAAAAGCCGGTCAATTAACAAACCAACGTGTAGGTACCACTCTCCCAAGATAGTAATTACAATAAAAAGGGACAATAATAGCCCTGGAACATAAATACCAACTTAAATTCAACCTAAATTACCCAAAATAATTTAAAACTCGAAAAAAATGGTATCGCCACTTTATCAGACGCTTAAAGACGATTTGTACCCAAATAAGCGTGGTGACCTAATAAAAATATTTGTGTCTCAATCTGTGGTGGTGTGGTACCGTGGTGTCATTAGTGGTGTAATGAAGCGGTCGGTGTCGCTACCAAATGTGTATCGTACATTACTGACGAGATAAGAACGTTAACATTATAACACGATACGATTTTTTATCGGAACGTCATTTTTTGGTGACTTTACAGACTTACAATTAATAAGGTAGGGAGATCTAACAGAAAATTTAATAGTTAATGTTTTGTAGAATTTTCATAGCGCGATTCAGACTTGTTTAGGTAATCTATCTGTACATATAACTACATTTAAGTATGTAATTAACGCTTGTATATTTAACTCATTCCTTGTTTATTTATTTAAAAATCCACACTATGTATATACATATATTACATATAACGGTAGGTATATGATAATCTTTTCTACTTATTTTTTTTCGTCTAAAGTATAGGGTAGTGTCTGATGTAAAGTTAAGTAAATTTTCTCTCCATCCCATGGTTGCCTGTAAGAGATTGTCTTAGAGCGTTAAAGCCGCACTTGTACTTCCCTAGTTTTAAGTTTACCTTATGATTAATCTGGTGTAAAGAGATTTAATATTATATAAAATTACTCCTACTGACAGATTCATTAACGCAGACCCTAAACCGCTGCGCTGGAGATACTAGCTTGAAATTTTGGCAACTGTTGCTGTGAAATGTTGGAAGCACCCACTAAGAAGGGATAATCGGAAATTTCACTCTTACGGTGGGAAAATAAAGGATTTAAAGTGGTTCGATAGTTTGTTAATTAAACACGATAAAAATAATAAAGCAATGGAAACAGTGAGCGGTGAGCATCGTCTGATAGCGCGCTCCCGTGCCGACATGGACTCGTCCACACGGCAATTAATATTCAAATTAATATGTATTTGAGATGATACACTAAAATATTGGAGTTTTCCATTTCACGACTAAAGTCGATTGTCGACACGAATGGGAATGAGGTTAAAATAAATACTTATGAGTATTTAGTTTCTATTTGTTGTAACATGTTTGCAAATTATATTTTTATTAAATATTTATACAAATAAATAAAATTGAAGTATCTGTTTGTAATTTCAAATTAACAGTTTTTCACAAAATACATACGAAAGCATCAACCTAGATACTTTCATTAAAAAGCATTTATTTTTAGTGTCTGTATGTTTGTTGAATCTAATCTCTGGAATGGCTGGATCGATTTTAAAGTGATTTTCACTGTTAGATAACTACAGTTATACAGTCTAACTTAGGCTACTTTTACAACAAACAGACAAAATTAAAACCAATGTGAACAATGTCAGATTCAAAAGCAACAAAAACCTCGTGTATAAGTCCCCTAGAAAAAAAAAACAAAAAAATGATAAGCTACTGGAAAGTGTCTACCTCCAGTCATTCAATTCGTTAGTCACAAGTTCGGTGCCGGCCTATAAAGAAGGAATATGTTCTTGACGTTTTAGAAAGAAAACTCCCGCACTAGGAATATAGGTATTCCGTGTCGTAGGAAACTTTATAAACATACTTAAGGAACATTCAATCTCGGAACAACAATTTGTGGATTACACAGTCCCATGTGGGGATTGAAACCTCAACACTCCATGCAATAGGAAGCAGAAAGGGGACTGTCTAAACCACTACGCTAACCGTTTGAAAGATTGTTCTTGGTTTTTTAAATATATGGAACAGAGTGTTGGTCACCATATTGCAATGCAGGCCAGGTCATGCAACAATGCAGCATGGTGACCCACATTGTAGCGGTCTATTGAGATGCTTCTGCATCGTTGTGCCTCCAGTCTCGCACTTTCCAACGAAACACGACTGCACGAATGCTGTCATTTAATTAATAAGTGACAAATGGAAAACAACAAAACGACAGAAAATAAGGCGAGTTGCTTAACGGCAAAATATTTACGATACAGTTTGTTAACGAACTGTTAATGTCGGTTAATACCTGATTCATGCAAATCACACGGCGTTTGTTTTCAAATAGAAACCACTAGATAGCGTAATCTATGCATGAAGTGTGATACAAGCGATAGGACACAACGTTTTCATGCGACGATCGACGAACGATCGGTGTACTGTGTTTAGGTGTAAAAGTGTGTATACTACACTATACTACATATATACTACAGGCTCTGTTTCATTCTGTTTAATAATAAAAATCAATCATGATTCTCTAAACTGATAAGATCAACCTGTAAATTTCAGGTTCTTGACATACAATTACAGGTTACTGTCGTAAAAGCTGGAGTAATGTACGCAGGAAGGTAGTAGAAAGTGGTAGTAGGTAGTATATATAAAGTCAAAACCTCCTGTGTAGGAAAAGTTCTATGTCAATAGTTGAACTGTCAAAGGCTGTGAATGAGATGTACCTAATGTAATAAAAAACAGGAAGGAGATTGTTTCTTGTTTTTTCGATATACGGTCCCCATTTCATTTCATCCACATTTTTTTTTATCATTAATTTCATCACAACGAATTTTTTTTGTGGACTTTAAATGCTTGACATTGGCGGAAATAGCTGATTAGGTGGTTGCCATCTCATCAAAAGAGGAAGCAGAAGAAAAAACGGAAACGGCATTCTCTCATACCTTGTACCCACCGAATCAGTACACTCAATCGGACTCATTACTTCTCTAAGTTGTCCGATTAAGATACAAGCGGTACTCACCATCGGCTACTCGTTCCTCGCATCATTTTCCTGCCATATCATTATCGCGTCTCATTACCATGGAAATTAATGAACGGAATTTCGGGTGTCGATGAACGTTTATGGGGTAAACAGTGTGGTTTGATTAGAAACAACATTCAATGATTTCCGATTCGATAGGCAGATATCGATTCCCACGAACGATATTTTAAGTATACTTTCAAGTAAGAGTTAGTAAAAATCGATATGTAGAATTTACTCGACTGATTAAATATTAGGTACTAGTTGTTGCCCGCGGCTCCACCCGCGTATATGTCGGTTATCGCGGCAAATAGTAGCCTATGTGTTTTTCTGATGTATAAGCTATATTATTGTAAAGTTTCATTCAAATCCGTTCAGCAGTTTTTGCGTGAAAGAGTAACAAACATCTATCCATCCATCCATCCATCCATACTTACAAACTTTCGCGTTTATAATGTGAGTAGGATATTCAGAAATATTCAGAAAAATATGCATGCCGAAGCGTGGGAGAGCATGGCTCGACCGGAGTGATATCATGGCCTCACGGAAAATCGGAGTGAAACAGCGCTTGCACTGTGTTTCACCGAGTGAGTGAGGATACCGGAGGCCAATACCCCAACCCCTCCCCCATCGCCTTCCCGATTCCCCAAAGGCCGGCAACGCATTTGTGACGCCTCTGGTGTTGCGGGTGTCCATGGGGGCGTTAATCGCTTACCATCAGGCGATATGTCTGTTCGTTTGCCCGCTAGTACATAAATGACCCTATTTTAGGATTCCGTGCCAAAGGCAAAAAACGGAACCTTTATAGATTCGTCATGTCTGTCTGCCCGTCCGTCTGTCTGTCCGTCCGTATGTCACAGCCACTTTTTTCCGAAACTATAAAAACTATACTGTTGAAACTTTGTAAGTAGATGTATTCTATGAACCGCATTAAGATTTTCACACAAAAATAAAAAATAAAAATAAATTGGGATTATTCCCCATACTTGGAACTGAAACTCAAAAATGTTTTTTTCGTCAAACCCATACGTGTGTGGTATCTATGGATTGGTCTTCGAAAATGATATAGAGGTTTCTACTATCATTTTTTCTAAACTGAATTGTTTGCGCGAGAGATACTTCCAAAGTGGTAAAATGTGTGCCCCCCCCCTGCAACTTCTAAAATAAGAGAATGATAAAACTAAAAAAAAATATGATGTACATTACCATGCAAACTTCCACCGAAAATTGGTTTGAACGAGATCTAGTAAGTAGTTTTTTTTTAATACGTCATAAATCGTAAACCGCAAAAAAAATACAGTATTATTAAAACATCGATCAAATTTACAACGAACTACTAGAACTTTTATATTATGTTACTTGCTGCTACGGAACCCTTCATGGGCGAGTTCTTTTTGTTTGTACGTATGTAACTTTGTTCTCCTTGTCCTAAAATTAAAAGGTAACAAATATCTATACAAATAACTAAAATGAAATGTCTGTTGGTAATTTCAAGTAAACAGCTTTTCACTAAATGCATATTAGCGTATAGTATATATTATATATGCGTAAGTTTATATGGTAATTATAAAAAAACAGTTTTAGATGTTTTTGTCTGTCTGTCCGTCGGCCTGTCTTCTGATTTTGACAGGATTTTCACTGGCTGATGATTTCAGGAGTAACATATTTTTTAGACTAGTTTTGCCCCGCAACATTATCTACCGTTGTTGTTAAGGTACTACAACAAGTTTATATGATACTAGCGACCCGCCCCGGCTTCGCACGGGTGGATTTCAGATGCCCCCGCCGACGACACGATTCGTGCATTTTAAATCTGTAATATCTTCGAATATATTCATTTAAATTAGATACTGTAAAGGACCATTTTGATCTATATTAAATGCACAATGTATTTAATTCACTTAATGGTATACAGATTCATTCTGTATTGCTTAAAATCACTTCGTAAATAAGCCATTATTTCTCGTAAAAAGAAAGGAATAAAAAATGGTTGTTGTTGGTTATCACTAAGAGATAGACATATACCGTCGCCGACTTTTTTGTAGTACTTTTTAAGGTGTACAATACTGTACTACATTATTTTGATCTATCTCGTAGGGTGCAACCAGCGTTTGCAATGTAAGCGCAAAAAAATGTGTTTATTTGCTACACCACATTAGAAACCTCGAAAGTTAACAGTGTTCCCATGCTATATTATGCATTTATTATACATAAAAACCTTCCTCTTGAATCACTCTATCTATTAAAGAAACCCGCATCAAAATCCGTTGCGTAGTTTTAAAGATTTAAGCAAACAAAGGGACATAGGGACAGAGAAAGCGACTTTGTTTTATACTATGTGTAGTGATAATCACATTACAGTCAACGTAAGATGCTTATAACTTAAATACAATTTTTAGGACATTTGTGAGATCGAAAGAAGAACGGAAATAAATATTAAATGAACTTTCATTACGCTAATTTAGCCTTTTGCGAGTAATGTTGTAAAAAAGGGGCACAAATGTAACAGAAAGTTGCGTAACGACAGCGCGTGTTCTAGGATTGTCCATCAAATTGTAGGTAGCGACTATTGTAAGACTGGCTCCTTATTTTGAAATAGTTAAATTCAAGTAGGTACCATAAAAACCATACCACAGTAGCACACAAAAAAGCATTGTGACTCTCAAACCGATCTTATAACGACACGAAACCTTACACCTTCACCGACCTTTTTGATTCCGCCGCCAGTTCCCACCCCTAAAAGAGGCGCGAACCTATAATAAAACACGCTTACAATTTGTAACAAAATAATTACAATAGAAAACTGCTAATTAAACAAACAATAGTGTGAAATAAAGAACGGCAGTCTCATCGCGGCTAACTGTGCGCAGTTGCTTTAATACCGAGGTGTTTAATGACAGGGCGGCAAAGAAAGCTGCGCATACGCAAGTCACCCCGATTACGTCATTACTCCGTTATTAACACGCCCCAATTATGGGCTGCAGAACAGGTGCGTGACGGTGGTTATTGTTTGTTGAATTTAATGTATGTAAAAGAATACACAAGGGAACGTTTTCAAACGATCTTGCTAGACACAATAGTTAGAGGTTTATTTTTTTGTATAAGCCTGTCAAAGTGATTATATTCTGCTTGAAGCATGAATCCAAGAGTTGTGGTCAACATACTCATTGCGAATGCAGATAATGTAACAATGCAATATGGTGACCCACACTATGACGCCCTATTGAGATGCTTCTGCATCATTGGATCTCTGGTCTTAATGTAGAGTTTTATGAGTCTCCTAACAATTGAACATAGATAGATACGAACTTTATAACATCCGTTCCTGTCTTATTAACCGATTTCAAAAAAAGGAGGAAGTTCTCAATTCGACTGTATTTTTTTTTTGTTTGTTACCTCATACCTTTCGACTGAGTGAATCGATAATGATGATTCTTTTTTTATTTGAAAGCTGGTGGTTCCCGTGTGGTCCCATTTAAATTTGGTCCAGATTGAAGTCGGTTTTTTTTGTTAAAATTTGAGATTATTTTACCTCCTACAGGACAAAATTTATTTAGATACTAGCAATATAAAAAACATCAGTTGACTAAATTTCAAATTTATATCGTATGGTATCGTAAGTTCAGGCTCTGAGTTCACGAATACGTCAGTCTATCTGATTGTAGATCACTAGGTTTTAGCAGCATGCGTGATGCTGTCCTGAGGTCTTAATAAAAAAGGATGTAAGAGAAAAAGATAGGGGTAAATACTTTCTTTTCTAAAATAACTCCCGCACCGGGAATATACCCTGTGTCTGCTGTGCTTTATTAATATGCTAGCTGCTCCGACAGTTTTTTTTTTCTGTCAGTTATTAGCCTGTGGCAGTCCAATAAAAAATAATTATTATCTGTTGCAACTTTTACCTTTTTCTCTCCATAAGAACCTTCCGTGTGTCTTACGAAAAATATTTAAAAAAAACAAATTGGTCGGGCGGTTCTCGCGTTTTGTTCTTATCAACATGTGTTTGGCAATTCTTTTTTATTTATACAGATTTGAAAGGGATAAAAGACTTTCTAGACTCAGAACAACAATTTGTGAATCACCCAAAATGATGTCCCGTGTGGGAATTGAACCCGCAACAATAAGCACAGTAGAAAGATAGAAGCATCAATCGACAGTCGTAGATCTACTACATGGATATAAAATCAAGCATACACTTGACACAATAAAATACTTTATTTGTCAAAACATTCTTACTATCATTTTGTTATCAAACCTAAATATTTGTACTAGTGATGTACCCACCAGATCCGGAATTGTATACTTATAATATCAGTACATGTTATAAAACATAGTCCTCCGCCGCGTCTGTCTATCTGTCTGTCTGTTCGCGATAAACTCAAAAGCTATTGCACGGATTTTATTATATTATAGCTATTACCAATAGATAGAGTGATTCTTGAGGAAGGTTTTCATATAAAATTTGTCAAAGGCTAAAATTTAACGATATTTGTTGAAGACCTCGGTAAAAATTAAGCAGCACATGTTCTCAGAGTGGCATGAGCTTTATTATATTTTCCATAAAGAACCAGTACGAAGGCGGGCGGGTTGCTAGTGTACATATATAAATTGGAAGGTAACTCTGTCTATGTGTCTGTTATGCTTCCACGGCAAAACCGCTACACCGATTTCAATGAAATTTGTCATGGAGATACTTCGATTCTTAACTCTTTACTACGAAAACCGACTTACACGCAGGCGTAGCGGCGGGCAAAAGCTAGTACCCAATACTTTATTACACACTGTATAGTTACAGAGATGTTACATTCTGTTTACCAGTACGTATGTAAGAATGTATAAGGTTAGCAAACACATTCTTATGTATTAAGAATACTAATGACTAAAACAATTAGGATTTGTTAACTTTACAATAGACCCTATTGTTGTTGTGTTGTGTTGTGTGATGTTGTGATGACTGTATCGTAAATAAATACCGATGTCTCCTTCATTAAAACGAATATTACAAAACATCTCGGAAGATATAATTATTACAGCTTTTCATTTCTATTACAAATTTTAATCCAATAAACATTGAAATATATTTCTCCATTGAGTAGCCTAAAACAGTGACGTCACAAGTGTGTATTTACTACATTTTCCAAACAAAGTTATCGTTTTGACAGATGATAAAGAGTAACTAATTTGACTAAGGTGTCAGCACCCTTTTTGCGACTCTACTCGGTCACCACTTGTCTACGAGGCCTAATAAAATATAATAATAGCTATAAACAAATATTCTATCGAGATTTGACATCAAATAATGAAGGCAGACTGTTAATGATCTTTTATTTCTCCGTCGGATACGGATACTTTACGGACACCCAGCACATCACTATCACACACGTGTTCCCATTATCTCTTATCTGAGAAACAGTTCATTGTTTCTGAATGTCGAACAGTTATATTAGATTAACAAGATTAGCGTCACGTGGAATAGAGAGATATAATGCGATAAAGACGGAGTTTATTAGGTGATTAGAACATCGTTTAATGCGGCAGAACTACCATCTCATCAGTTGGATAGTTAATTTAATCACAAACTCTCTTAGTAAGAGTTAAAGAAGAGTGGTAATCTGTGAGGTGGCGAATTAAGATCACCATCACACTAAGTGTCACATTTACAACCTTAATTCATCACGTGGGTGTCGTATGAGCGGTCTAAGACAGCAAACTATACAAGGCAACACTGCAATGTGAAGGAAAACAGCTCGTATAGCCAGAGTGGTACAGTAAATAAAAAATTTCTTTCGAAGGAGTGGCCTATGCGTGGACAAAGAATAAAAAATAATATTTTAAAGACTCTTCAAAATAAATTGAGCAAATGACAGATAATTTCAATTTTATTGATAGTACGTACGTGACAGATACGATCTGTCACTTTTGACATCTGATGTGACAATTGCATTTCAGACAGGCTCTTGAAATGCTTATTAACAAACAACTACGAGAGTAAGAAACTTCTAGCAATGACATGCAGGTGTTAACAACCTGTCTTTTTTTATTAGATGCCAACATGACTCAGATGGAAAACATGAATAGGATGTAAGAGTGGTGGTCACTATCCTCATTGTGAACGTGGATAATGCAGCATGTTGACCCATACCGTGGTGGCCTTGTGAGATGCTGTCACATTAACTTATAGGTGTATAGTTGTTGCCCGCGGCTCCGCCCGCGTGTATGTCGGGTATCGCGGCAAATATTAGTGTTCAATTTTCTCGCCAATGCAGCGATCACCTTGTGAAATTTGCAATTTCTTAGGCCCATGAGTAAGTCATTCAATCGCTAACCATGTCACTGGAGAGAGCATTGAGCTGACGGCGTTTTCACCGTGTTCTATTCTAAGCTACTATAATCAAGCACTTACTGGAGATGTGTAGATTCCTTGAAGCGGCGTCCAAGAGGCCTCTTGGTAGTTTCCTCTCTGCGTCGTTACACATACATACTCCTAAATGGCTTACGGGCTCCCGAAGTCTTGTAATTACAAAACACCCGATTTAACTATCGCGGATCGCGTCTAATTCACGTGACTACTAAAACTCGCGAGTCCAAACCAGACCACTCATAACGGTAACAACGGAAGGAACCGAGTCGGATCGACAATTAGCTAAATTACAATTAAATTCCACTTAAAACCGGCATTCTTTTACGAAGGCTTGCTCGACCGGTCTAAGCGTCTCATTAGTACTATCTGTCAACGTCAAAACGTCAAACAAGAAAAAATAACAATCAAAAATGTTGCCATTATAATGACGTTAAATTTCTAACAATTAGCCTATGTGTTATTCTGATGTATAAGCTATATTACTGTAAAGTTTCATCCAAATCCGTTAGTAGTTTTTGCGTGAAAGAGTAACAAACATCCATACTTACAAACTGTCGCGTTTATAATATTAGTAGGTTTATTTTTAGTCATAAACACAACTCGCTAATGAATTGAGTAAAATATGATATTGTAAATGCGTAGGTATGTATTGAAGATTTCAATTGTTAAATTAATAATGTAACTGTTTGCATTTTCTTGAAGAAATTTTAGTTTGCTAGCATATTTAAGCAAACTATTCACTAATAACATCAACAAGGTTACAAACTAGGAGTAAATAGAACTTATTGATTCGTCTTCACTTGTTTTGTATAAAAAACCTACGTTCTACATAATTGATAATGATTCTTTATTATAATAGATTAAACAAAACATTTTTTATGAACTTCGTTAAATTATTATCACATTTTAACTTAACCAGAAGAAAAATACAATTAACCTATTTCAATCATTTGTCCAAATTTGACCAGACGGTTTATCATAGGGTTTATTCATCACGTGGGTGAATTAGTATCAGACTTAAAAATGACCATACCAAAATGACTTCGGGAGAGAAAAAATCTTTTACAAATGACCTTGGTTTTTTAAAATAACAGCACTGCAAAAGAAAGGAAAACCTAAAATAATAACCTTTCTTTTGCAGTGCTGTTATTTTTAGCTCCCTAAGTCGGCTTTTACGATACCCGGGATGAATAGGAGAATAGTTACTAAGAGTTTAAGAGTGGTTATCTGTATGGTGACGAATAAAGATCACCATCTCACTAAGTGTCAGTCGGCTCTTACGATACCCGTGGCATAAATAGCGGTAGTAACAACATGTAATATTAAATCGTCTTAAAAAGTATAACTTTTTAGGTACTAAGTACCAAAAAACCAAGGTCATTTGTAAAAGATTTTTTCTCTCCCGAAGTCATTTTGATATGGTCATTTTTAAGTCTGATACTAATTCATTAACAGTATGTCACGTAAGAAAGTCTTCAGGATTAGATTGTACTTTCATAAATACAATTACTGATTCAGTTGTCGGATTATCAGATAACGTTTGCAGCAAAAAAATCAAAAGTCAGTCTCAAAAATCTTAGTGAAATCAATGACACGCAATCTCTCCTCAGCTTTCTATTATATACTTCTGTTCTTTCTTTCGTCCTTTTTATCACACATATTACAGGTAAATTAGAGAAAAGATTAACACATCAAAAAGAAAGAATTGATCTACTGATCAGGGTTGCTAGAAAGAATTAGATTGAAGTTTAAATCAGGAGTTGCCATAATTAGAATTACGTATTCAAAACATGGAAAATCACCATATTATTAAGTATAATTATCAAATGTACACTTGTAAAGATTATAATAGCAATATTTAATAATAAAGAATGCAAGATAATCTAGTATCAAGTAGAGTAGTTATATTCAGATAGTCTGTAATCATATCACAGTTACATCAAAATATTTTCAATCCAAATGTATATATGATAATGTAATCAGATATTGTAATCGTTTATTATTGTAAATAACATGCTCTCGTGGTCACGTATCCCCCTTTTTTATACATAATCTAAGATCTATACCAATGTTTTATAAGTAGATGTATATTTGCGACATAGATAAAAAAAAATCCTTGGTGTTATTATCAACTGACTTTAAAAAAGGTGATTCTACTCTGCCTGATGGACAGTGTGAGTAGAATCCAAGATTAGAAGTCACCATACTCATTGCGAATGCAGACAATGCAACAATACAGCATGGTGACCCACACTATGGCGGGCTAGTGATGCTTCTGCGTCATTGGGCCTCCGGTCTCGCACGAACGCTGTCATTTTAGGTGAGTCTTCTGTGAGAGGGTAGTACCACCTAGCATGGCTTTAGTACATAAAAATCCATGAATTTCCATGATTTTAAAGTGAAAATATGCGCATGACCTTATTCATTGACTAATTTATTTAGCATTCGTATAAGATATTAATGATACGGATTTACCGACTTAAATATAATAATACTATAACTGACATGATAGTAGAATGATATAGAAAATAAGTTATCGAACTTGAAATGATTGCGTTAAGGAAAAAATGGTAAAAAATAGTTGATTACTCATCATAATTGGACATGATCCAACCGAGTGGTGTAGGTTCAATTTCTAAATAGAACAAGTATATCACGTTTATATTTTTAATCGCCTGCAAAAAAGGGTTAATAATGATAAATTTCTTTATTGTACCATATTATTCACAAGGTTAACTTAAATAATAAAACTTATACTAGTAAAGTACAATTGGCGGCCTTATCGCCCGGAGGCAATCTCTTACAGGCAACCGCGGGATGGAAAAGAGAACAGGGATGAGAAGTATAGGGTGGTGTCTGGTGAATAAGAAAAGGGATAGAAAAAGGAAATTAAAGTAGAATTAATTTCTATATATAAAAGAGGAAGGTGACTGACTGACTGACTGACATACCCAGAGATCAACGCACAGCCCAAACCGCTGAAGCTAGAATCCTGAAATTTTGCATTTAGGTTCTTTATATAACGTAAGTGAGCACTAAGAAAGGATTTTTTGAAATTCCACCCCTAAGGGAGTATATCAGGGGATGAAAGTCTGCGTGAGCGAAGCCGCGTGTAAAAGCTAGTACATTATATAAGGTAAAAGCAACACATAGCGTGGACTGGGAGATTGAATAAATACATACAAATAATTGAATGAAACACATAGTTATTCCATACATACACAATGTATACAAAGGTGGATACCTCGACCTCACGTAGGTAAATAGAGGGTTAAATTCGACTCGGTTATTTTTTTGTTTGTTTTAATATCACAGAACTATTTTTTCCGTTGGGTCCAATTCAATTGTTTATCAATGAACAGGAATATAATTAAAACAAATACAACTGATAAATCTGGATTTAGGAGTCAAACAAGATTACATTGTCATGCAAAGAAAGACTCTGAATAGAGTGAAACTTCAAGTTTGTAGTCTAAATTTGTTTGGGTCGGCGTTAATGAATCATTTAGTTAGATTAAATATTAATGCAATTTTTGTAATGTGTTAATAAATTAGTGCAAGTCTTGCTCTCTAATTTCAAATTACATCAACAATCTTTAACAGTTCACTGCTAGACATAGGGCTCTCCTTAGAAGGGAGATTTTGGATTTTGGAGATGGGTTGGCATAGCGTTTCGTTTCAAGGTTTTCTTGTCTTTGTAGTGCTGTCATGCTTAGTTTAACTCGTAGTATATAACTTGACATAAAGTCCCCTTTATAATAACCATGATTAAACATCCAGCCCGGTTCTCATACAACAATAAAATTTGAAAAAAATGACAGTTAGATATCTGCCATCGAAAACAAACTGGCCGAAACTCAATATTTTAGACCAACAATAGCTTTCCTTATCGCCCTGATCTACTATTTGTATCAACAAAAGCCGAAAACTAGCAAATATAGTTATAATAAGCCGATCATATTTCGGTGAATACAGATTATATCTATATAGGGTGACCAATTATTGATAATCTCATTTGTGTTTAGGCTAGCAACAATGACATTTTTTTTTCAAATTTCGAACGTTGCGATATCGTCTCGTCTTCCGATGTGGTTATGTCCGGTTACCGCCATTTTATGATGCGGTTTTGAAATTTGAATCTAAAGATTTTGGCAACAAATGTTTTGTAAAATTGGGATATTGGAATAATAGATGTATTGTGTTGCTTGTTTGCGATTACAAAGATTTTGGCGTTAATATGACACTTTGGTTTATTGTAATTGAAAGAAATTATGTTTTTAGTTGAAATTAGATGACTTATTTCTGTTTGATTTGAGAACACAGGTATAACATACATAGTTTAACTAACTAGTTTAACTAACATAATTTTATACTAGGCTAGTACTTTAATGATTAAGTATTAGTATTTAAAACATTTAAGTATCTATTGCGATTTCAACTTAAGAGCTAAGCCAGAGTTTTTGGTGTAGATACTCCCAGCAAAATATAATGGTGTGATGAGCTGAAAAACGTGGTTTAAGATCTTTATTTTTTATTTATGATTTATTTATATTTTTCTGTTTGCGTATAAAATATACATAGTCCATTCCATCCAGTCCATATATTATATAGTTTATTCGCTTAGATACGGGACACCCACAACAAGTATGATTTGTCAGTGTACGCCTATCTAAACGAATGGACTATACCCATATAACGAACCACTAAACATGAGATACCCGCAGCGCCATAGTAGCATATTTTCATAATCTTTTATCTAAAAGTTAAAATTTAATTCTCTTCATTCTATAATAATTATTATTTTTACGGGAATTAACGCGGTCACTATTGGCTGAGGCTGAGAGGCTGAGTCAGCCTGTGACCACGGCCAGTGCAACCTGGTCGAAACGTCAGGCAAAACAGAGGTATGTAGTACCTTGAAATAGTGATCGCGTTAATTCCCGTAAAAATAATAATTATTATATCATGGAACGCGAAAGTTTAAAAGTCTCTTCATTCTGTCTTCATTTACAGCTATTTTAAGACACAAGCTAACATTATCTAATCTATTTGTTTCTTTTATTTTACAACCCAGTGTTGCCATTACCGCCTAATTTTCTGTACAATTATAAAACGAAAGTATACATAAAAAATTGTAGATAATGGACTCCATCCCACGGCAAGACCTTGCACAAAACACAGATAAACATCAAACTTTATTCAAGTACAAAGAACCGCTCAGGGTTTTGCTTAGTTGAGTGAAAAATAATATGTTTTTAGATCATAATCTCTTGTCGCTACTGTACAAAGTGTCATATTACAGCTAATGGTGTTTGGGAGTACGTTAAAATTCTATTATATCAATGAAATGAATTGAATGTAATTTTATATTAAGTGTATTACGTTGTCCGATAAATTGAATCGAAAGAAATAGGGCGGGAATGTTATTGTCACATGGAAGCTTTTAAAATCAAAACAATAAATAACAAAATTAAAAAAGTTCTTTATGATTTGAAACTATTGAAACTTTTTTAATCACACATTTTAATGTGACCCACTATAGCCCAGTTGAACTCGGTGGCTGGATGAGTGGCCGCTGGTGGCCTGATACCAAGAGCCTCTCTGTGATTCGGAGGTCACGTAAAGCTGTCGGTGCCGGTTGTTAGCATAGGATAACAGTCGTGAAGTTTTTGGTTTTTGGGCGGCTTAAAAACATCCAACGGCAAGATTACGTAGCCACAACGTTGTCTTGTCTTGCCAGTCCCCAACCCATACTCGGTCAGCGTGGGGAGTCGGAAGGAATGGCGTTAATCCCCTGCTGAGAGGAGACCCGAGCCCAGCAGTAGGCCATTATGGGTTGTTGATGAGTTTTACCCACAACAGTCTTAGCAAAGAGGTTTTGGCCCACTATTGGCATTTCACAGAAGACCAACCTGAAATGACAGCATTCGTGTTGTTGTGTTTCATAGGTGAGTGCGAGACCTGAGTCCCAATGATACAGAAGCATCTCAATAGGCCGTCATAGTGTGAGTCATCAAACATAGCTGCAATGTCTGCATTTGCAATGAGTGTGATGACCACTGCTATTGGATTATGCTTATGCTTTTCATTAGGTAGAGTAGAGACACTTTGACAGGTTGTTTTTTTTTCTATGGTATAGGGGGCAAACGAGCAGACGCATCGCCTAATGGTAAGCGACCACTGCCACCCATGGACACTCGCTACACTCGGACATGGGGGGAAGGGTTGGGGTATGTGCTTCCGGTATCCTCACTCACTCGGTGAAACACAGCGCAGGCACTGTTTCACACCGGTTTCCTGTGAGGTCGTGGCATGACTCTGGTCGAGCCGGCCCATTCATGCCGAAGCGCGGCTCTCCCACGGTTCATATGAAAAAAAAAACTATAGCTAGCTAGTATAGAGTTTGCGTCAAGTGTTGCATCTATTTGGTGTGTCTTTTGTCCCCTTTATACTCATTGCGTTGTATATGCGTAGTAACAGTTGATTTTATTTGTAGACTAGAACATTCTGATTGGTTTAATTTAATTTACTACAGTTATTAATGATTTAATATATTGCGAATGTGGTACAGCTGAAATACTAAGTCATAATTTGTAAATAACGGCAACTTACAAGAGTGAAACGAAATGTTACTGAAACTGTCACTCGCACCATGCTACAGCGCAAAGAGTATAGCTAGTTTAGGCAGCTATAGAGTTTGCGTCAAGTGTTCCATCTATTTGCTGTGCTTTTGTCCTGTATAGTTGCTGGTGCTCTTTGCTCCATCAGTCGGCTCTTACGAAACCCTGGGACTTTGATTAGAAGTGGTGACACATTCCCTCAATCCGTTATCACCCGGACTTTAAACTCGGTGAAGCCCTAACAGGTAAAAAAATACGTAAATACCAAAATCATTAATTAATTCAATGATTCATATACATATATATATATATATATAATTTGTTTTTATCTGCATTGATTATAATGCGTTAACACAAGGCCACCTTTTGATATAAGTGACTCATAGGTGATAGTACATATGTTATCATAAGCTTTGTACTAACAGAACACACGTTAATACTTTTTCTTTTTTTCATATTCACTGAATGCCATCTACTTCTAAACCAAGCAGAACTTGTACTGTGGATACTATGATTTCGAAACAATAATTTCGATAATGCAGAAACGTAATTGAGAACAGTCTGTGCATTGAGATTAGTTACTGAGACTAGTTTTAGCTGAGTAGAACTTAAAACGCATTCTATAATAAGAGCGCCGTGATTTCATTTGAACTTAAAACTAGTTTCAGCTGATCAGAGTTCAACGGATACTTAAGACGCCTTTTATTTTAAAATACGGGCCTTAGACAGACTCGAGAACCGAACTGGAGACAAGCGCAGCATTCGTTAACGCTACCAATGCGTCACGGTGGCAGTTTTTTTCAATTAACCTTTAAATTTCTATTTTTCTTCAATCAAGTTTTTAGCAACAGTGGACAAAACACGACGACATTTTATATTTATTATTATATATTTTGTCCTTCGTAATTTGCTCCCTTAGTCGCTTTTCACGTCACCCACGGGGTGAATAGAAATGTGACACTCTTTATTCGTAATCCACCACCACACAGATCACAAAAGCTGCGCAAACAATACCTGCCAATATTGTGTTCATTTAAAGAAAGGCCCTGAAATAAATCTCTTGTCTTTATATCTGAAAACAAACAGATGTTATTGAAGTTTGTTTTTAAAAACAATACACGATTATTTTCATTGAAACAACTCATTAGTTAATACATTGTGTGCAGCCATAAATAGACGTGTACACAATGCGTGTTTACAATATATCAATATCATTTATTGAGTACGAAGACCCCTAAAGTAATTTTTCACTACAATTTCACTTAGGTACTAGCTTTTGTTATCGGTTTTGTGTACTGTGCGTTCTTTATAATGCAGAAATCTTGCATTTCTGAGGAAATTAATCTAATAAAATAATTTGAGTTTATGTTATTTACGGCGTGAGGAGTATATTTATAAATATTTTTGGGTATGTCAGCACTTAAACATCTTATTTACTAGGTTGTCATCTTTTTATTAAATGAGAAATCATCTTATCTGCTCAATATTTGGTTGATTGATATTGACAGAGAAAAGGTCAATAGCTGTTTGACAGTTTGTGATTTGTCAGTGATGATCGTAGCTGATGAAATACACCTAGCAGTGCTTGCAGTAAGTGTACCATGAATTTGGCGTTATCATTAATTATATTTAGTGTTTATCGCCAAACTCAGAGCACTATGATGTTATGTGATATCTTTTATACTTTTTTATTTAATACATAGAAATCTGACTTCTACGGAATAGGGAGCAAACGTGCAGGTGCAACACCAGAGGCATCAAAAATGCGTTGCCGGTCTTTGGGGGATGGGGAGAGGGGAGATAGGGGTAGGGGGGTTAGGGTATGGGGTTCCGGTATCCTCACTCACTCGGTGAAACACAGGGCACTGTTTCACACCGGTTTTTTGTGAGGCCGTGGTATCACTCCGGTCGAGCCAGCCCATGCATGCCGAAGCTTGGCTCTCACACGGTAAAAAGCCTTAGAAAAAATCTGACTTACATATATATATATATATATATGTTCTATTTGAATATACCGAATACGTCTATATAATACATCCCGTAGTTCATAGTTCTTTGTGGTGATGGATTAGGACACCGTCCGTATTCACATAAGTGTCCTAAGAGCCAACTCAGAGACTAGATACAGGGCAAAGATACTCGTAACTTGTCCCAAAGCCTATGCCATGGCCAGATGGCCAGCGTGATATGGTAAGCCAAAACCTTATTTCTAAGAACAGATTGATGTCAGTTGATGACTGATGAGTGATGAGGCTCTACACAGAATTATATAATACTGATCGAATCGATATTATCATTTAAGAATAAATAGTCTAAATATAGAAGAACAAAAAGGATATGTAATAACGATTAGTTTGATAATTTGTATGTAATCTGTGTTTGACATTTCATTAAATATATAATGATAACGTGTATAATTAATACGAAATATTGTGGGGGAAATACAAGATCTTATCTCTTGTACACATATTCATTTACGCACGCGGGTTTACCCTGAAATATTGACAATACAAGACGAAGTAATTTAAAGGTTTTTAGATGGTGTTCAAACGATGTAGTCAACAATAAAATAAAAAATTGAAGATGCAATTATTGTCTGTTGTCATAGATTTGCAAAACTGACAGCTATTTAAATTTAGAACGAGTTACTTTTTGATAACAAGTGAAGGTGATTACATATGCCTCTTCTTAAAAAGGAGGTTTAGAATGACGTCATCATCGCTGTCACTGGTTCTGGTTGGTTTCTTTCGTGTTAAGTTGCTATTCGCTGGTTCTGATTGGTTAATTTCGTGTTATGTGGCTATCACGTGGTAACTGGATAGTGACGTCACATCGGGGAGCTATCGGAATGCGAAACCTTGTTTTCTTAGACCATGTTTAAGACCTACTATACCACGCTGGCCAGAAAGGTTGGTTAAGGTTTGTTTCAAGTGTTCCTTCTCTTTGCAGTGATGTTGTCCTGGTAGTTCGCTCTCTTAATCGGTTCTTACGACACCCTCGGAATGAGTAGGGGTGGTGAAACGTATTCTTAATTTGTCAATACTTGAGTGTAGGTCGCGGCCATCTTATCTTGAACAAACAGCATTTCATTTTGTTGTTTTCCTACTAAAGTTTATTTAGATTACAATTTAATTCTTTTGCGTACACACAACATAGTTATCGGCGCTTATTGAATACGTTCTTATATATATCTATCTGTCTATATTATATATATAAAAATGAATTGTCGAAATGTATGTACGTGTATGTATTTTATGTCTTCCTTATTGTTAGGACAAGGTTTGTGTACAAGTAAAATTTAAAGATAACAGGAAAAGTCCTTTTTTGTACACTGCCTGTGGGAAGCTGAGACAGATATGTAAATATAAATAATCTTAGGGGCAACAAATGGTTTAATACTTTTGTATTTGGTTTCCTTAAGGAATGAGAAAAGGAGGTAATTCGGTTGTTCGCAAATATTACAAACAATATTTTAATCAGAAGAGAACTACCGCAGGCTCCAGAAGTCTTGAACCGGATCAGAAAGAACTATAGAACTGAAAACCACCGGTTTTATGTGAGGGCCTTGCGTGCGCATATCCATCCACCTACGCAAGTCTCTTCCACAATCAAATTGTTTTATTAACATCCTGTATATAATGTAAGCAAATTGCACCACATTTTTTCCCAAATACTTCTTTATAGCAGTCTAAATAATGCGGGGATTAGAAAAAGTGATAAAATTCATGTTTACTGCACCACACAAGTTCCTGAGACCGCTGTTTACAGAAACAAAACATTCGGGGTTAAATTGCCATGTTTTCCCCATTTATTATATACCTAGTCTTAATTTTATGTACCTAAGTAAATCAAATATTAACATTATAAATTGGCTTTAAATAAAACAAAGTAAAAAAAGTGTGTAAGAGATTTAATAAGAGTAAGTTTTCTATAAGCCTTTATGAAAACAAATGCTGTCCAAATGTTACATTTTAATTTTTAAACTAAATATCAAAAGTAAAAATGTGACGTCACATCATACTATTTGCGATTATTGTAATATTTTTGACCTGCAGCCCGTCAAGTATTATGCCAAATTTGGTAGGAGGGTCTTTCCTGTTCCTCATTAGACCACATAAGCTAACGACCGTTGTCTTAGAAAACTAAGCAAATTAATAAAAAGAAATGTCGACCACTGGGCGACTAGTTATTATATTATTCCACTCCATACTTTCATTATTAAAACTCTTTTATCTACAAACATTTAATATAAGCACTTGATAGATTTCTCTATGGTATGTTGCAATACCAATATAAATGCATTTTGTTTGGAACTGGATTTTTTAAAGACTTTGAAGTTTTTTTTAAACCGAAATTTTTGTCTAAAAAACAAATAAAAATCGCAGAAACAATGTTTACCTACTCAATTGATCACTGTGAAATATTCAGGAAGGGAAAGTACCACTACATTACGTAATAATATTAGTAGCATTACTTATGTTTTTGGGGATCGGAATTAATTGATAAAATCTAGGATGAACCCAAGTGAAGCCGTAGCAAATAATAGTTAAAAATAACTCTAAGATTACATCCAACAGCGTAATCCTGGTACAATCTAAGCGATAGGTGTCAAGTCTGTAAGCAATATGGAACAAAACGTTCACATACCAACACAAACTATGATTGGCACCCTGCGCCCGCGCACTCGCACTCACAAACGTCGGTAGCGCGAACCAACTGTCAAAATGATCCACAAAACTTGACACTTGATATACACTTCATTTAAACAACACCACTCTATAATAACCCCAATTTTCTAAGAAAATAAAGTTTAAATTTCCATGCAACATGCTTTTAAAATTATGACACTTCTCATAGATTAAAATAAATATTGTTATAGGAATTTGATTCTAAAGGTGTTTGGTTTCGGTTGAGCGGTAAGGCTATATTTGTTTATTAGTGTGTCTGCGGTGAAGCGTAAGTTTACTTTGATATAGGTACCGAAGCGGTAGGAGGTCAAATGTAGAGTGACCATATCAGTAGTAAAAATATATCGTTCATGTCTGACAAAAAAACTAGAGACAAAAAGAGCTTTCTCATCATCAACAACAAATTTACTAGGTAGTAGAGCCACGCTGATTTCAGCATGAATGGGCCGTCTCGACCGGGGCGGTACTACCCTCGCACAGAAAATCAACATAAAATGACAGCGTTCGTGCTGCCGTGTTTCGTTGGTGAGTTCGAGACCGGAGGCCCAAATAGTCTAGTCAACAAGTTCCATACTTGTTGACTAGACTAAAAGGTACAGCAGCATCACTAGGCCGCCATGGTGTGGGTCGTCATACTGCATTGTCTGCATTCGCAGTTAGTATGGTGACCGCCACTCTTGGGTTCTGCTTATGCTTTCCATCAGGCAGAGTAGAGTCATTTTGGCGGGCCATAGATAAAAAAAAAAACCGAACCGCCCCTTTTTTTACAACTCCCGCGCTGTAAATACGCACTGTGTCGTGGGGGACTTTAAAAACATACGTGAAATGGACACAAAGAACACTCAGACTAAGAACAATGATTTGTAGATCACACAAAGTGTTGTCCCATGTGGGATTTTAACCTACAACACGTAGCGAAGTAGATAACGGCATGGCGTTAAACCACTAAACCATACGTGCAGTCATTAACCTCTAATAGTCAACTATTGGTTATTGGTCTCTCCTTGGAAAGGAGATTTTGCTACAGCGCCGCAGATTTACCACGGTGGACACGCGGGTCCAGATAGGTTTTGTGTTAGGTTTCCTTTCTCTTTACAGTGCTATTGTGCTCCCTTAGCCGGTTTTTAGGACACCTACAGGTTGAACAGCAGTAGTGATACTACACATTCTTGAATAAAATCTTCCGTTAAAAAAATATTATCCTGGATTTTATTATTATAACGTGGTTACCGCAGGTCAAGTGTCAGTTGCGTTTCTAGTCTGACATCATAATACTGCGCACACACAGCCGCATACGGTGCGGTACAGTTTAGAAGTGTCGGCGCATGCACACGATATAGTGACCTACGCACTGCCTTTTACAAGTTTCATCATCAACATCAAATTTATGACTGTTTCCTCTAAGGGGTATACAGAGACGTATTATACGCTCGCATTTTACCATATAGGTAAATACGTAAATCTCGAACGTAGAAATTCTGTGACGCGTAACCCAGAAGCGGCAACTTTTTGAGATCCTCAGAATGAAAAAAGTTGTATATGACGGGCAGAGATACTTTCGATATCTGAACCTTACAAAGGTCATGAACAGAATCCAAGAACATACAATTGAGATGCTTATACTTAATTGCACTGTACCAACGAAAACGACAGTGTGAGAGGATAGTACCACCATTCTTGCTGAAATCAGCGTGGCTCTACAACCTGTGTGAAGTGATATCTTTCTTTGATTGGTTCACTCGGAACTCAGTCACTCGGTTCACTGCCATGAAATAATGGCCTACCAGTGGTTTTCTGTGACTGCTATCAGCTTTTTAGTACAGTCTCTTAGATAAAACTGACAGAGTGGCTATAAGGGGTTTGATGTTAGAATAAACTAGAATTTAAACAAGGCAGTAGAGCCACGCCAATTTCAGCACGAACGGGTCGGCTCGACCGGGGCTGTACTACGCTATCACAGAAGACCAACCTAAAATGATAGCATTCGTGCTGGCGTGTTTCGTTGGTGAGTGCGAGACCGGAGGCCCAATGATGCAGAAGCATCTCAATAGGGCACCATTAAATAACTAAATATTTCGACATCTAATACACACACAAAGTCATCTAGTCCCAAGCTAAGCAGAGCTTGTGTTACACCATAGTGTGGGTCACCATGTTGCATTGTTGCATAGTCTTCTGTTCATGCTTTCCATCAGGCAGCTTAGAGTCACTTTGGCAGACAAATTTATATACTACTAGCTGACCCACGCAACGTCGTTTACGTCTCCCATTGCCCGTAGCGTAAAAAAACCCCCCGTTTTTGTAACATTCTTCATTAGAGCTCCGCCCCTATTGGTCTTAGCGTGATGATATATAGCCTATAGCCTTACTCGATAAATGTACTATCCAACACTGAAATAATTTTTCAAATCGGACCAGCGGTTCCTGAGATTAGCGCGTTCAAACAAACAAACAAACTCTTCAGCTTTATATAATAGTATAGATAAAATAATTTTATATATAAAATTCTCGTGTCACAATGTTAGTTACCATACTCCTCTGAAACGGCTGGACTGATTTTTATGAAATCTGGTGTGCATATCGGGTAGGTCTGAGAATCGACCAACATCTATTTTTTATACCCAATTTTTTTTTATGGCAAAACAACGTTTGCGAAATCAGCTAGTAATATATAGTATAGATTTTAAAAAAACTTATTAGGACCCTAAAAAAACAACTTGCATTTTAATCTCCAACAAACAAGACAAACAAGACTTAGTGTCTACAAGTGATAAGACTCTGATATTCATTAAACATTGATATACATTAAGTACACTTACTATTTTTAATATTTGTTTTGTCATTCCAAATTTTATCAACATCATTATGAGATTAAACATTGTTTACTAAAACAATATATAAGTATTATTCAATTTACGAGTGCATTTTAAGTCTAAATACTTAAGATTTTAATGATTAAATTAATTCTGCAGATATTGAATTTATATGTTTAGTTATTGAAGTGTTATTTAAGTCTTCATATATTTTATTTAGCCTGATATATACATTCCTAAATCCCCAAGTGAATATTTCTGTCGCATCGGAAAAATCATAAGTTCCTACATTCTGTGTTTTTCTAGAAACATTTCGTTTCACCTCTGTATTTTCTGGACTGACCTTCATCTTCCTAGTCTTTATTATACCCAAGATTATTTGGAGCCAGTATATTATAAATATTAATATAATCAGTAGAACTATTAGCCACTAGTTCTACTGATTTTACCTGAATATCAGTTTCTCCACGTAGCGACTGGCACCGGACCTTCGCAACCTTGAGAATGAACTGAATTCGAAGGGTGAACTAGTTGACAGTACATTTGAGCGCACTGACTTCCCAATAACGATTGCCATAGATGTTCTTGACAACCGGGACCAAAGCAGGTCCGCCTGAAACATAAAGATTGGATGAAATTTTATCAGTTATTATTAAAGTTTTTTGTTTCCTAACAGCTTTGTGATATAAAAGTGGAGATGCACTGCAAACCTTAAGATTTATTAAAATCACAAATTTTAACAAAAAAATCCGACTTCAATCTGGACCAAATTGAAATGGGACTACACATGAAGTACCAGCTTAAATTAAAAAAGAATCATCAAAATTGGTTCACCCAGTCGAAAGTTATGAGGCAACAAACATAAAAAAATATAGTCGTATTAGATAACCTCCTCCTTTTTTGAAGTCGGTTAAAAATATTTTTGAGCAGTCAATAGTTTTGATGGTAACATACTCGTATACATAGATACCAAACAAACAGAACCAATACAAACGCAGACTATAAATATTGTAGTACATCGGAACACTTACAGATCGTTACCGGTTATTACTGGTCATTACTGCATGAATATTACAGTACATAAAGGGACATTTACCCGGTTACATATATGACTATATCACAATATTTCCACTACGTTACTATACAGTTCAGTTTATTTGGTACACTCGGTGTTTTCAGGTTTAAGGCGATGTCACTTTGAAACTGGTAGGTAAATATTTTCAAGTAATTGTAAGCGCTTTACAGATAGAAGACTTCTTCCGCTTACAAAACTGAAATTAGGTCCACTTTGTAACATTATTATGAGCACCAGGCTGATGCCAGACCTCGCTAGGGATGTAATCGTTACGGAATGGACACACAAAAGGTAAAAATACGACGAAATCCATACTACATATAATATCCCCAACCCCTCCCCCCACACAACGCACTTGTGACGCTTCTGGTGTTGCAATATAAGGGCGGCGGTAATCGCTTACCATCAGCCGATACGTCTACTCGTTTTCCACCTATTGCATAAAAAAAAAAAATTCAAAAGTAACTTCGTTTGTCTGTTAAGCGCTTCCACGACTAAATCGCTGCACCGATTGCAATGAAATTTTGCGAGAAAATAATTTGATTCTTGACGAAAGACACTGGTTACTCTTTACAATGATAACCAACATACACGCTTGCAAAAGCTAGTGACTTTAAGTAAAAGAGAAGCTACTTTATCAATAGACAATATCTTCCCCACAATAAAGGGTTCTTCACCTTAATAAAATCTTGAATATTTTAGTAAGACTGCATGTAAGGTGGGCGGTTACTGGCTGTGGAATATTGGACACGTAAACATGGCGGCGATTGCGATTGCCTGGCTTATAGGCGATATAGAACCTATTACGAATATTGGTTGCCGAAGATTTCAAGAATTTTTTACCTTGCTAACTATTGCCCATGACTTCGCCCGCCTGTATTATGGTTTTTACGGTAAATAGTATCCATTATGTTATTCTGAGGTAGGTATACCTAAGTTATAATACTTTAAAGGTTTAAAGCTGTCTTCAGGAAGTTAATTGTAAAATTTTAAAGATAAAATTTGAGCCCATAATGTATCAGCTAGACCGGACTCATACCACGGCCTCGCAAAAGACCCTTATTAAATACTTGTTTCAAAAGCAAACCCAGACCCTATACTGTACCCACTATGCATACTGTTCAACCCCTTGAACAGCATGAGCATGAGCAGAAATCAAGAGTGGTGATCAACATACTCATTGTGAATTCAGACGATGCAACAATGCAGCATGGTGACCTACACCATGGCATGGTGGCCTAGTGATGCTTCTGCCTCATTGGGCTCCGGTCTCGCACTCACCAACGAAACAAGACAACACCAATACTGTCATTTTAGATAGGTTTACTATGAGAGGATAGTGAGGCCTCTGTGGTTTGTGAGACTCAGGAAATGATGGCGCCTTCTAGCTGTAAAGCTGTAATATTCGTAAAAGACTTACTTATTAAAGAAGTATCATCATCATCTGTTAATGAGACTGAACTGTCCCTGTGATGACGGACTAAAGAATAAGGATTTTCGCCATCCCTATTTCACTAATGGCTGTCGTAAGAGGTGACTAAAGTGCCTACCACACGCGCGTAAAACTGTCGTGATGCAGTTGTTTGGCGCGTGATACCTACAGTTTTAGCAACCGCACGCACGGTGTTCCGTGTACAAGCCGGCTGCGCAGGCAAAACTGTGGTGATACTTGCGCGTGTGGTAGGTCCATATGGGAGTAAACTATGCAGGACAACAGCACTGCAAAGTGCAAGGAAAAGGAAAACTTGAATGCCGTTTGGCCAGCGTCAAGCGTGGTCAAGTTAGTAGACAAAAACTTCCATACCATGAAGAGGTCTATGTCCAACAGTGGACTGTTATAGGCTGTTGATGTAAAGATGATAATGTGCAAAGAGTCATATACAAAGTTAAATAACTTCGATTACCTACGTGACATTTTCCAACGACTTTTAAAAACTTTGAACACAACGCGCCCCCACTTATAACAGTAAATTCAATATTCTACTTAAAACGTCTAATTATAAGTTGCCAGCCATTAAAATCATTCCAAAACTAAAATATTATTTAGTCCAGAGTACAGTCGGCAGCAGAAATGACTGTCTAACCTGATTGTTACCGTGTAATAACGTTTAATTGTCGGTCTGCGTACATTGCTAAGTAGTTTAATGAGCCAAACCATGATCGGGACAAAACACCGTTTTTTTCAGTCAGTCGTAGCCATGTCGCACCTGACTTGGTTCTCATGGACTCTTGAGGGTGCTTTTGAGTGATAATGTGTGTATTATACATTGCTTGTTGATTATAAATTACTTATTGTTTATAATACTTTTAACTTCGTTGTTTCTGATAAGTTTCAATAAGAATACTTTGATAACTTTTAAACTTTTCTATAGATGTATAAGATTGATGTAAAAATGTAATCGTGTTGATTTTCATACATAATATAACTACACAATTCAATTTATTTAATTACTGTATAAGATTAAAAAATAAATGTAAAATATCTCGAAATATTATCTTCACAGTTCGTTAGGTGTACACACAGAGCTTACTCCCGCCTCAAAAGCTTGGAATGCGCTTGTGAAGTTCATGGATGCTTGCAACTTCGAAGTTGCTAGAAACAGCAATTTGTTGTCGCTCTTACGAACTGCAGATGGGACCATTTTTTACGCAAATGTTTTATCAATTTTACTGATACGTTGCATACACTTATGTGCATGTTTACGATTACCAGAAACTTCTTTATCCTCATTTGAGGTTTTGGGAGAGAAAACTCTTGACAATTTTATCTATATCTGTAATAATACCACGCAATGTACACTAAACATCTTTCATTATATAGAAAACACAGTTGTTTCCATTCTAAAATAATCCAATACAATATGCAAACGATTAAATGGCGGTCCGTTTACGTGCGGTAATTTCGTGGTCGACTACAAAACTATTATTTAGACCTACCAGGAACTTGGGAGTGACTTAATTATTAAAACATCGTGTTGGAGGGACATATTTATACGGTTTCTGTAAGGGAAGTAGCTCTTGAATTGAGTTAGGTATATCTTTTAAATAAATAGTTTTGATTTATTTGCTTGTATTGGTAGGTTTTATAAATAGCTCTTGTTACAAAGATATATAGAATAAGTCTTTCCCCATGGCTGTAAAAAGACGAGGTTAAAATTAGCTTATATTCCACAAGAATCAAAGTGTCTCCTTAGCAAATTTTATTGAAATCTGGTTAGTAGTTTCCTTGTGGAATGATAACAGAGATAACTAAATCCGCATTAATTAAATTAGTAGGAAATTATGTGGCGCTCAGTGGCGTGCAATAAGAAAGGCCTATGTCCAGCAGTGGACTGCAATAGATTGATGATGATGCAGCGTTAAGTAGAAGAGAAATCTTCCTAAATCTCTCACTTCGAAGAGGACTACCACCATATAGACAGGTGAAATAGACACCTGTTTATATGGTGATCAGTAGCAGCTCTTAGGTGATAAAACCCCATGAAGAGATGAGATGTGATTTCGCCTATATCAAACCGCACTACCATATCATGTGCAATGATCAAATGTGGGAGTTTAACGAACTCTTAACACTGAGCCTGGGGAAAAACGAAGGTATGGCGTCCCCGTCATCATCCTCTTAGTTCTTGCGGTTACCCAATTTGGTTTGCCATTGGTTAGTGCCTTATATAGGCGTTCTTCAACGTAAACTCAACTTTCCCTGAAAATTTAATTCTTTTCATGGAACAAATAACATTGTAAATCAGTCTTATACGGCCCCACTCACACATAGATGCATTATAGTCTTTCATAAATTCCAGCCTCTTCAGAACTATCAACTTATATTAAATAATAAAATAGTATAGCGTCCCCAGGCGCCACTTGTTCGTGTAACCAACCGTGTTGAGTGTCCTGAGACTTTAGCCGTACGTTCCCACCGCCCCCTGCGATGCGTGGTCACCTTGTTGAGCGCTTAAGCTACTGTGAATTCTTGGGATATTTTTGTCAAGAAGTGTCAAATTCTCACTACTATATGAATAGGGTCAATATTAAATTAATGTTTCTAATCTTAATAATAGGTAAAAGTTATTGAGTGCGTTTATGACTCGCTCTACTCTTCGGGGGTTATAGTAGTATTGACTATTTTTTTTAACACAACTCTCGCGCTAAGTATATCCCCTGTATCGCGGGGGACTTTACAACCATTCCGCCATCAGTACATACTGTTTAATATTATTTTAATCTGTTAAATATTTAATATTTATCAAATTCAAAAACAAATCACAAGTTTGTAACACAAAACCACCAACTCTTCAATTACCCATTGGAAATGGTTCGTCATTATCAAATGTTTAATGTACGCGGTGCGGTGAACGTCCCTGAATAATAGAACAGTGGCCGTGGGAGCCCACAGCTGGCCAACGTGGCCCTTTGATCATAGAACATTATAAAAGGAAAGGAAATTGCAAAATATTGTGTCATTCAGACTTAGTCGTAATTTTCTGTAGCCTTGAATCGAATCGTATTTTATGTTTGTATCGATTTGAATATTAGTCGATAAAATATTGATGTCTAGCTGTTCTCTGCTGCTTTTCTCGCATCCTTATTGCTATTTCTTCGTCCTTAAAATCCTGATTTAGTGGATGCTTACAAAGTTACAATATAAAGGGATTAGCTGCTAAAATTTCGAGTTTTTTAACCCCAGCGGATTAGGCTATGTATTAATGAATCAGTAAGAAAACCTTGAAACTATCGCGTGAACATCTATATAAATAACTAGCTGACCCGGCGAACTTCGTACCGCCATATTTACATATCTGTCTCAGCTTCCCACAGGCAGTGTACAGTCGCGGACAAAAAAAAACACTTTTACCAGTATCTTTTATTTTTTTTCTTTCTATCAAAAAAAAAATGAATTAAATCGGACTATGTGTTATTGAATTAAAACTACGTACATATTTGACTTTCATCCCTCTCTCCAGGAAACGCTGAATTTCGGGATAAAAAGTTTCCTATGTCCTACCTCGTAGTATGAACTCAAATCATGCCAAGTTTCATTTGAATCCGTTCAGTAGTTTCGGCGTGAAGCGCGCCAAGATACAGACAGACAGACAAAAATGAAAAAAATACAGTTTTGGCTTCAGTATCGATTATAGAGAGCCCTCCAAAAAAAAATTTCAAAATATCTTTAATGTACAGAATTGGACCTGATACATTTTTATTATGAGTATATATAGAAGATTAATTTACGCACAAATTGTGTATTTTTGAATGTCTGTTATACTGGTTTAAAGAATTCGTTACATACACGTGGTATTATTAACAAACCATGTTAAACAAACCGCACATTCCTGATTTCAATTACAATACAAAACTAATCAGCGTTGACCATCATATGACTTACCCATCCGTCCATCTTGTGACTCATATCTCTTCACACAAAACTAACCTAACTCCAACACTCAATACAAACCTTTAAAATTTAATTTCGACGACAATAAGGTTCATTTTGCAATGTCATAAAGTTTTTTTATGTCGTAAATAAATTGGTTTTTAATGTGGTCAGTGTTGGTTACCTACAGGTTCTTTATTTGTTTTCTGTAATAAACATCTTTGATTTTTGATTAAAGCAATTCGTGACTATGGACTTAATATGTGTAGTTGACTGTACTGTACTATAGATTGATCGGGATGTATTTTTTTTAATTCAAAATAAGCATTTGATGGTGGCTCCGTGATTTTTTTTAAAGACTACTCCCTCCGTTGTAAACAAATCCTGTGTCGTTGGAAACTTTACAAACATAAATGAAACAGGCACAAAGAACGCCCAGACTGAGAACAACAATTTGTATATAACACAAAGTGTTGTCCCATGTGGGGTTTGAACCCACTACATTCAACGCAATTGGAAATGGCATGGCGACCGCTTAAACCACTATGCTATCCGTGCAGTCATTAAAGTCTGACTCATAAATATTAAAATATCTGTAAAGATTTACTTCTAAAAATAGACATTTACATTTTTAATTATTTGAAAATTAAAAAAAAAACCTACAGCAACTAACCAGCCTAAGAAAATTAAAAGGTAGTAGAGCCACGCTGATTTCAGCACGAATGGGCCGGCTCGACCGGGGCGGTACTACCCTCGCACAGAAAATCAACGTAAAATGAACGCTGTCGTGTTTCGTTGGTGAGTGCGAGACCGGAGGCCCAATTAGTCTAGTCAACAAGTTCCATACTTGTTGACTAGACTAAAAGATGCAGCAGCATCACTAGGCCGCCATGGTGTGGGTCGCCATACTGCATTGTCTGCATTCGCAATGAGTATGGTGACCACCACTCTTGGATTCTGCTTATGTTTTCCATCAGGCAGAGTAGAGTCATTTTGGCGAGCCAAACATAAAAAAAAAAAAAAAAAAAATATGGACGAAATATGGACTTGGATTGTGGACTATTAAAGGTTGCTAATGGTGATGATGGCAAATATCTATGTAATTTTCATTTAAAACACTGCCACTGTAATGTCGATAATAGTTTATTAGGTATTTAGCGTACAAATTTATCAATTGTAATGAATAAATTAACTAATTAAATATGTCTACGTAGAGACTTACATATTTGCATTCGTACATTATCTTAATATCTTTTTAAAATAACTTTAAAAAAATCCTGCAAGTATTGCGTATAGAAGCGAGAACAAAATAGAAAAATTAGGTCATCGAAATAATCATATCCGCTAAAAAACATCAATATTATTAATAAAACAACATATTTTTCACAGAAATCTTAATATTTCGCAATTATACATCATAACGAAATCTCGAAATTTCTCGAAAACAATATTCATAATTTGTCAAACTTTTAAAATAATGGACAGTTTATTCCTCAATATACCGGGTTCTTCTCGGAATTGTTGTTGAAATAGACAATTAACTCCGGAATAAGGAAATGAATAATGTGGCACAACTTCTTGAGCGGTGGGCTCTGGCTTGTGATCTAATTAATTCAATACCCTCACTACAGAAACTCGAATGTGACTCAAACAAATTTACGATCGACAACCATTCGAATTAACTTTTTAGAATTTTGTAAAAAAGTGTTACTCAAAAACACGTAGATGTTTTGAATATACGTGTAGTATTTTTTATGTTTTTATTGCTGGAGTGAAAAATCTCTTCGGATCTTCGTAACCTTGGGATTTCCACTCATTAAAACCCACTCCAAAGGTAGGCCTCAGGCACCTCACTCTTGAGAGGATCCAAAACATGGTACCTATTCTTAATACAACTCTAAAGAAAAATATCACTGTGCCATAGCTTCCTCATCCCCGGCGGATGAGGTGGCGGTAAGGATTGCTAGCCGGGACGGTTGACATGATAATCGCGACTAGTACTACGCCCAGTGAATGGTGTAGTATTAGACGACTTCACATCGACTCCTCGCATCAGATCCGAATCAAGTACTCACCTAATACCCATTACAGTATGCCATGCCAGTTTTTACCATGCTATCTAGTATTTTTATTTTTGATGAAAACAAAACTAGGTTACACTGCGATAATGGCGTACTGTAAACTACTGTTTAAGCGATCATGTCGCCCCTTCCTTCTACGGTGAGTAATATGGGTTCAATTCCCACATGGAACAACACTTACTGTGATCCACAAATCGTTGTTCTGAGGCTTCTTTGCGTCTGTTTCATGTCTATTTGTAAGATCTCCCGCGACGCATGATATTTTCCTAGTACGGGAACCGTTTTTCACCTAAGAAAAATAATACTCAACTATTTATGATCTTAAGAGTAAGACGAATGCACCGGTGACGTTTCCATGGTATCACCGATCGTAACGACATATAAGTATGAGCATAACATCGCCCACGCGCGACCCGCCACTTATAATTTAATTTCAACCACTTATTCATACGCAGTGCTTATAACTGTAGGGATGGGATAACCTGATACCGGATTAAAATATATACTTTTTTTGATGCAAAATCACTTCAGATTTTTAATTGAATAAAATTATTTTGTGATATTTTTCTAAATTATATAAAGAAATAGAATATAGTGAAAAATAAACAAACTGTGACAGAAATAATAACATTAGAAGAAATAGTACAGGTGCATTTATTTTTCATGATTTCGAAAAGTTCCTATCATTTGTTTTCCGCTTAATTGCGAATATTAATTTTATTTAGTGTTGGAAAGCACTTTTATTAAGGAAGCTGGTGCTCGGCTAGACTACATAAAGTTATTTAGCAGGCAAGGATCAATGAAAATTGTTGCAAAAATTAGGAAAATTAATTTCTTTTGAGAAATGCTGTATGTATTTGTCCAGGTTACCTATTACCTATATTAGGTAAGTAGGTAAATATACCTGTTCTCGTTACTTGTAATTGATCACATCCCTATATCCTCCCTGTTGAAGCGAGCGTCGGCATCAATGATTTAACCTTACTTAAGGTGCGGGTCACAAACATTACGCTCAGACAATTGGAGGCACGGCTCGGACCGGCTAATGTCGTGATCTCACTCTATGACTCAGGAGATAAGATCTATCATATTTGTTTGTATGCGCAAAGATGCTGGACTTGAGTTAAAGTTGTGTATGAGAATTAAAGGACTGGGACTTTTTAACCGACTTCCAAAAAGGAGGAGGTTCTATGTTCCACTGTATGTATTTTTTTTTTTTTTTTTTTTTTATGTATGTTACCTGATTACTCCGTCAGTTGTGGACCGATTTTGAATTTTTTTTTTGTATTCGACAGGGTATGCTTTCGTGGTGGTCCCATTGCCAGCATATCAGGATCTGATAATGGGATCCCAGGGAAATCGAGGGAAACCCTCATTTTTTATAGGCACATACTATGTTTTTCGTATATTTTCTGAAGTTACACCGGTATTTGCGTCTGGTAGTCATCATTTTATGATGATGAGCTGATGATGTAAGGTACCACTCCTTAACGGTTAGGAGTTGGAGGATAAATCTTTGAATATCATATGTATATAAGTTACCTTTAGTCGTATTCTTACAAATTATTTAGGTAAGCTGATGATGGAAGGTGGAAGGTACAACTCCTCAACGGTTAGGAGTTGGAGAATAATTCTTTCAATTTCATACGTATCTAAAGACCTTCAGTCGTATACTTTCAAGCTATTTAGGTGAGCTGATGATAGAAGATTAAACTCTTCAACAGTTAGGGATTAGAGGATGATTTTAATATTACACGTACCTTAATTTGTATTATTCTTGATGATGAAATTTTATGAAATAATTCAACTTACTACTTACCTACGATTGTTTGCACTAAAAACTGTAAAATAAAAACTTTTTATAAAAAAAAAAAAACCGACTTCCAAAAACATCCAACGAAAACTCTCTGTCAAAAAACACTTAAAAGCGTAAAATAAACTGGTTCTTCATAAATTGCCCATACCTAATTCTTTATTCATTTAAATAGTAGTATTATAATGGGTGCTAGGTACCTAAAATCTGTTTGAAGTCGGTGCTAAGCCAAAAAGAATACAAACGAACAATTACAAAAGTCTAAGCGATAGTCACTTGGCACCGACTTCAAACAGATTTTAGGTACCTAGCACCCATTATAATACTACTATTTAAATGAATAAAGAATTAGGTATAGGCAATTTATGAAGAACCAGTTTATTTTACGCTTTTAAGTGTTTTTTGACAGAGAGTTTTCGTTGGATGTTTTTGGAAGTCGGTTTTTTTTTTTTTATAAAAAGTTTTCATCTTGTATACTAGTACAGAGTACGTGAGTTTGGTTCCTATCCAGGAAAAATTTTGTATGAGGACCACGATCGTTTTATTCTGTGTTTGGGTGTAATTTAAAAAGTGGGTCTTTAAAAAAAAATCTATACCTAATATATTATTTCCAAATAGAGTACTTAAAAATATATGTGGTCAATTGACGGCAATAGGTTGGACTCTAGTAGGTTAGGGGGCTGAAATGATTGTCGCCTCTATCTAGCCCATCAGGGATAATGCCTTGAATGTATAGTATATAGAATGAAGGCAATATACTTGTACCTATTACATAAACGGGGCTGAAGTTATAGACACTTTTGTCTACTCGTTGAGGTATAAAGCCATAAATACCTATTAGTATTTTTTTAAACAACTTCCGCATTAGGAATATACATCCTGTGTCACGGGTGACTTTACAAACATACCTACATGTAACGGACACAAAGAACACCCAGACTCAGGGCAACAATTTATGGATTACGCAAAGTATTGTTCCATGGGGGACTTGAACCCATGACACTTGGCGCAGTTGAAAGCGGCGTGGCGACCGCTGAAACCACTAGGCCAACCGTGCATTCACTTACGAATGTAAGTATGTAAGATAATGTATTTGTTATCAAAATTTACATAAAAATTGTGTTTATTAAAATTTTACCTACCTTTTCCTACCACCTATACTTTCCTTCTATGTACTACTAACTGTACTTCAGATAGTTATTTAATTTCAAACTACATCTAGGTACTATTTGACATTGTTCGATGAGGCAGGGAGGACTCCAGAAGCCGCTGATGCGTTCCTGGAGCTCTTCCCGAATGCTGAGGTAGGCCACTGCCGGGTTTAGTGAAGAGGCCAGTTTCTTTGGGAGTCCCACATACGCCCTTCGTGTTTCCTACGGAGGGTACGGTGCGTAAAACTTGACCCCACGGCTTATAACACTCTGTATTTATAATTAAATCTGACAGCATCGTCTACTATCTCACTACGAGAACTGTCCCTTGGTCACATAGAAATTTACTCATATTTTAAAACACAGATATCGCTTAATCGATGGAAATTTAAACTTTATCATCAAAGCTGTGCCGACGCACGTCAGGTGACGCATGGCTGCTTACGTCACTATCTGGAAGTGACAGATAATGTGACGTCTACAGATATGTTAGTTGGGTGGATCTTAATGACGTATCTGGAGATATGGTGGTTGATAGGTTTCGATTATTAAAGGATTTTTTATTGATTTTTAAATAAATAGTGTTTGTTTTGATACAGTTATGGTGGTTTACTATTTAACCGACTTTATGAAAAGAAGGTTTCCAATCTGGCTACAGGCACAATTGAGTCGGCTGGTACGGACTGATACCATCCACGCCTTACAAAAAACCCGTGTTAGGCAATTTATGAGTTGAGTTTAATTTAATTCAATCTATAAAAACAACTTTTCGTGTAATTGATTTTTACCCCTGTATAGAATATTCCTACCATCATTAGTTATACATACTAAAAATATAGGCATGACAATTTAATAAGCCCTGAACAGTTGCGTAGATCTGATCGCTTTTAATCAACGATCGGTCAGTGCGAGGCCGTGACGTGACCGTACCGACACTAATCCGACAGTACCTACTGTGTGTTATATCGGTGTTACCATAAGGTACATCACTAGTTGGATATGATATTTCTTGGGTTCTTAGAGTTCTTGATACTGTTGTATGGCCGCTTGAGTTTTGATAACACTTAAGTTGTTTTTAGCCAAATCTTTACTTTACCTTACTTTTGTTTTATAGAGTTCTCGCACTAAAATATATATATTACTTATATTTTATTTCAAGCTTTTAAAATACCTCATCATCAACAACCCATAACTTCCCACTGCTGGGCTCGGGTCTCCTCTAAGGAGAGGGTTAAGGCCGTACGTCCCCACGCTGGCCGAGTGGGTTGGGGACTGGCAAGACAACGTTGTGGCTACGTAATCTTGCCGTTGGATGTTTTTAAACAAACACAAAGGCCTCCAACTAAGCTTCACGACTGTTATCCTACGATAACAATCGGGACCGAATCACGGAAACGCTAATGGTATAGTGCCACTAGCGGTAACCCATCCAGATATTGACCGCGCCGTCGTTGCTTACCCTCGGTGATTGTGTCTAATCACCGAGTGCAACTGGGCTATGAGCGCCTTAAAATACCTACTAAATACGTTTAATCTTGTAGATGTGTGTGTTCCTACCTACGTATCTGTTTACATTCAGTAAATTTGGAACTTATACACTCGCTTAAAAATCTGTACCGTATACGCTACGCAACGCTAGTTACATGAAACGGACGCAAAGAACACCCACAGTTAGAACAACAATTTGTGTCTATTTTTTTTATTTCTTAATTGCTTTTTCTTTTTCTTATACATAGCTTCCTACATCCGTGTACAGTTCATACAAAAATGACTCGCCTGCACTAGAGTACAATAGGGAATATGCATGTCTTTTTTTATTTCTTAATCTGATCATATAAGTCTCCATAACATAGAGAAAAATATAAATAGGTTTCCAAATAGCCAAACTAATTTTCAAAGTGAAATTTAAAACACCGACCAAATTTGAGCTATTCAAACGCCGCCATTTTTCGCGCGCTTCTGACATAACATATGACGTCATTGTCATTTCGTATTTGTTTACTATTGAGTCTTTCAGTTATGTTATACCTATTTACAGTTTTGATTGCTATAAAAATCATGGAAAAAGTTATTTTTTCTCACAAACACTCCTAACTCAGTAGGAATTTCGACGCCGATAATTTCGATAATGTAACAATCGACGTCACATTTCGTTTCGACCAATAGGACGCGTTTTGCAGGTTTGAATTTCCCTCCCTTAATTTTCGCTTTTTATTTAATATTTTTTTGAGTTTAAATAATCACCAAATAAAAAAATACCATTTACGTATATTGTAAAGACAATAAAGAATCTAGAAAAAAATGTTTGAGACAAATAAAAAAATTATGCATATTCCCTATTGTCGCAGGTGAACTATTCTCAGACTAATTCGATTACACTAAAGAATGACACTCACACAACAGACATTTGTGGTCGGCAAAACCCATCGATATATAAGTATAAGTAAGGTAATAAAATAACTTGACATAGAAATCTCTGATTTCTCTCTATCTGATCTGAGTCTGATCTTAAATTAGATTGAACCTGTGCTATGGTAACCAAACTGCTGATAAACACTTATGTTTTTGTTTAAATATAATTAGGGCAAGTGTCATCGCTTCCTCATAAAGTGCCTGATATACTAATGTCTACTTATCTGTCAGATAACTACAGATTTCGGTTTCACAAATTTTTGATAGAGACAGGTATATGTCAGATATCTATATAAATATAAAGGAAACACCGAAATGTATGTACGCGCAGAACTCCTGATCGACTGCACCATATTGAATATTTTTAATGTGTGTATTATTGTTAGGACAAGGTTTGCTTAGAAGAAAAAAAAACTGGAAGTATAATGTTTTTATCCGCGACTGTACGTGTACACTAACTACCCTTGTGGGAAGCTGAAGCAGGCATAGATACTAAAAAAGTTTTTCAGATATTTAGAAAATAGCCATGACAAAAAAATTTGCGATACGAAGTTCGCCAGGTCAGCTAGTAGTAAATGATGTTTTATAACCAAACTGATAAAAAGCAAACATGTCAACATGCTTGTGGTCGTGTTTCGTTGGTGAGTACTAGACCGGAGGCCCAATGATGCAGAATTATCTCACTTTTTTTTTTAATGGTATAGGCGGGCAAACGAGCAGACATATCGCCTGATGGTAAGCGATTACCGCCGCCCATGGACACCTGCAACACCAAAGGCATCACAAGTGCGTTGCCGGCCTTTGGGGGAATGGGGGGGGGAGATAGGGGGATGGGGGTTGGGGTATGGTATTCCGGTATCCTCACTCACTCGATGAAACTCAGCGCAAGCACTATTCCACATCGGTTTTCTGTGAGGCCGTGGTATTACTCCGGTCGAGCCGGCCCATTCATATCGAAGCGTGGCTCTACCACGGAATATGCCGCCACGGCGTAGGTCATCATGCTGCACTGTTGCACTGTCTGTATTCGAAATGAGTATGGTGACCACCACTTCTGGATTCTGCTTATGCTTTCCATAAGGCATAATAGAGTGATTTTGGTAAAAAAAGGAATACCATAAGTCTCGGAGACTTAAAGCAGGATTGAGACAAGAAAAAATCGCTCTGTCAATAAAGGCGCCAGTAACACAAGGACATCAAACGACCTTATCATGCATTTATCGATTAAATATCGATATAAAATCTTAATAAGTGTGAGTCACAAATCCAAGAGTCTAACGATTGAGCATCACAATTATGACACATTGTGTATCGTAAAATTTATTTAATCCGCTACAAATGTCTTAATTTACATGTTATCATTAAAAAAATATACATTCGTATACTTGGGAAAATACGTAAGATATGGGAAATAAGAAACGGATGTAACACTTATACCTACTGAGACTGGCAAACCCATGTACCACTAATAGGTATTAGTGGGACACGGGTTTTCCAGTTTCAGTGTCTCCACCCCTTTTCATCCCATGGGTGTCGTAACAGCCGGTTGAGGGAACAAACTACGCTACTACAAATAGAAGGCAAATTTAATACAAACCCTTTGCCAACCAGCGTGGTAAGTGGCCTAAGGTAGGTATTATATTTAAGGAAGCCTAGGGTGGTCAAATTTGGTGATTTTTACACACAAAACTTCGCTGAAAAAGTATGAAACAATAAAAGCCGTAAATTAGGTTGTAAGTAGCTAGCCACATATAAACACTTAAACTTTTGGACAATACCTATAATTGATACAAATTAGAATATCGTAAGCTCTATTTTTAGCCTCCTCTAAGAAAGAAAGAAAGAAAGATAATTATTTGTTTTGGCAACAAAAGAAATTAATAAAGAATGAAAAGGCAACATACTTTTACAACAATTTTGCAAGGCCAAAAATACTTGTTTGAGTCATTGACATATCTTTAGCCAATCGATCATCTTAATTACTTACAAATATATACCTAAGTAGTAAATGATTAAGATATTTACTAAGTTTTTTTTTTTTTTTTTATGTTTGTCCCGCCAAAATGACTCTACTCTGCCTGATGGAAAACATAGCAGAATCCAAGAGTGGTGGTCACCATACTCATTGCGAATGCAGACAATGCAGTATGGCGACCCACACTATGGCGGCCTAGTGATGCTGCTGCATCTTTTAGTCCAGTCAACAAGTATGGAACTTGTTGACTAGACTAATTGGGCCTCCGGTCTCGCACTCACCAACGAAACACGACAGCACTGCTGCTGTCATTTTACGTTGATTTTCTGTGCGAGGGTAGTACCGCCCCGGTCGAGCCGGCCCGTTCGTGCTGAAATCAGCGTGGCTCTACTACCTTGTATAATATTATACCTAAATATTTCTAGTAAATGACTCCGATTTTTTACAATAGCCTGGAATGGAATACGACCGTGGCACGCTGTCTGCTGAGGCAGGTAGGTACACCCCTTTACCCATCCGTATAAGTAGGTAAAAAACACTTCTGTCTAACCACTTTGGGATTAGACAGTAGATTATTATTAGTTACTTTGCAAATTCAGCTACCACGAAAAAGTCTTTCCACTTTTTGGGTTATTTTATAGCCTATGCCACTCACAAATAACATAGTCTTTTTTTGGTAAAAGAATTTTCAGTATCGGTTCAGTAGATCCAGAGATTACCCCCTACAACGTCACAAGGTCACAAACTCACAAACTTTACCTCTTTATATAATAGTGTAGAACTGTAGATAGTGTAGATGTAGAAGTATAGATGAAAACAAAATATATTCTCAAACTAACTGACCCACGCCACCTCGTTTGCGTCTCCTATTGCCCGTAGCGTGACAATTTTCCCCCGTTTTTGAAACATTTTTATGATATAGGTAATATAAGTATAGATAAGTTTTTTTATAGGTATGTACATTTAAGTAAGTTATGTTATCATTATATATAGGTATTTACTTTTATTTGTTTCAATATTTGCCAGTGTAAAGGTAAACATACATACTTTTAAGTTACAAACTTTTAAGATAATATCGCTCGAAACCCGAAGAGAATCATTGGACCTTATTTTTCTGTATAAACTAGTAAATAATTTCGTCGACTGCCCTCAGTTATTATCTGGGATACAATTTAATGTCCCTCGTAAATACCCCCGAAACCCGGTCAAACTACTGTACCCACCATCACGTAAAACAGTCCTTGGTTTCAACTCTCCAATGCCAAGACTAAGTAGACTATATAACAAGTTCGATAAACAAATCGATATGCTTAGCACCAGCCTTTATAAATTTAAGAACCAAGTTCATAGAAGAACTAACTACAGTTAGCAACAAGTTCGTTTAAACTGTGTCAATTATATTTATTATGTAAACTGTAGTCCAATCAAATTAAGACACAATTATATTACTGTCTATTTGGCTTTGTTTCCCTTTTTTGTTTTTTGTAGTTTTTTTTTTTTATATATAAACTGGTGGTCTCTGGTCGGACAGAGAGTCCGACTGTGAATTACTTACAATATTTGTCATTATCATGTTTTACTAGCTTTGTCCGCGACTCCGTCCGCGTGTAATTCGGTTCTTTCAGTAAGGAGTAGTCTATGTCCTTCCTCAAAAATCAAAGTATCTCTATGACAAATTTCATTGAAATCGGTGCAGCAGTTGCGCACTGACAGACAGAGTTACTTCCGAATTTATAATATTAAATAGGTAGGTACTACTTTTGTAAAAGTGTTGTACAAATTGTTTTGAAATTATCTGTCAATTGTTAGATTGCTGGCCAATGCAACATCTTCTGTTCGAACTACCTTCCTACCCGAGATACCAAACTCTTCAGTTTTAGAAAATTAATTAGTGAGTAGATTAACTTATTTAAAATCAGAAGATCGTTATAAAGTTGTCTTTCTATCCGTCAGAAATAGGTAGGTAATTTTTTAATGGAAACACTTAAGACAACTAGGACTACGAAAAATGTCACTATGTTTGGCTTGTTCGGTTCAGTAGTTAAAAAGTGAAAGAGTAACAAAAATATAAAAAAAGCACACCATCATCTGCAAGTCACCTCAAATAGCTAGGAAGTAGAAAATCTTATGGCTTGGTACATCTATTAGAACACAATTCATAAAATACTATACAACTAACATTCCTATAAAAATTCGATAAACAAAAATCTAATGATTTAAAACAGTCGTACACTATAATTTTTACAGTACTCATTAATCACATAACAGACCACAATCGATTTATAATCGTCGCTTCAACAATAAAACGGCAGATAATAAATAAACTGGTCGGGTGCGCATGCGCAACACAAATAAAACTTCGCACCGTATAGAGCTTGGGCGGGGGGAATACGAAGTGGGGTGCGGCGAGGTGAGGGGTGCTTACGGCCCAAGAGGCGGCACTCTATGTAACAAAAAGCTGCCGCTCCGATTCGCCGCGGCACTTCTAAAAGGGTACAGAGGCGGGGCTTCTGAACAGCGGTATAAAAGCGGCCGCCCGCCTCCGCGCCCGCCAGTTTGCTCCTCGCTCGCAGTGCGTAAACATCTCGCGTCTACAAGTGTAACACAAGTGTCTCAAAATGGTGAAGTTCGAAGGAGATTTTAGTATTAATTCAATACTGATGAACAAGACGGTGGCTCCGCCATCGCCCACCGCCTCGTCGACGGGCGCTTCGCACTCCGAGGCGGACCTCAGTGACTCGGAACTGGACGTGACGGGCACCGAACCCGTGGACTGTACAAAGCCTAAAGATGACGACGACAAAAAGGACAAGAAACATGAAAAGCCAGCTTACAGTTACAACGCTTTGATCATGATGGCGATTCGTAACAGCCCTGAGAAACGCCTCACACTCAACGGGATCTACGAATACATTATGACAAATTTCCCCTACTATAGAGAAAACCGCCAGGGTTGGCAGAACTCTATCCGTCACAACCTGAGTTTAAACAAGTGTTTTGTGAAAGTGCCGCGGCATTACGACGACCCTGGCAAGGGCAACTACTGGATGTTGGACGCTTCGGCGGAAGACGTATTTATCGGAGGTACAACTGGAAAGCTCCGCCGTCGGTCGGCACTCAACGGCCGCTCGCGGCTCGCTTGCTTCAAGAGGCCTTTATTCCCCGGCGCGGGTCTTCCCGTAGCGTACCCACCCACTACTTATTCTCAACTAGTCGGTTTATATTCTCAACTGCTGTACCAAAGGTACGCTCCGATGCAGATGAAGACACCTCCCGTCGCTCCGAGTGCTGTGCATCCGGCTTTCCGCGGCGCTGAATCAATGGGATACGCCAGTATGCCATACTCACCTTCCATGTACGAAAGAATGCCGTCGGGACCCTTCTTGGGGCAGTCACCGCTGATGCAGAGCTCTCAATTGGCTCACACATCGGCGATGATGGCGCAGAATTCTCCTCTGCTCCCTCCATCACCTCCAATGATGCATTCGCCGACGAATTCTGGTTCTTCGAGTCCTGAATTGCCATCACCGTCACATCATCCGCTGACGCCACATATTTACAAACCAATAACAGTTTTAACTCGACAGTGAAAGACAGCTAACAGTTTGAACTTGTTTATTTATCTGTGATTTAGTTGATAGTATAGCGAATGGACCAGTTGCGAAGGGTAATCTCATAGTTAGCAATATTAGTCGGTGTAACCCTTGTGAAGTTGTAACACATTCCTTTATGTCGTTGTTGTACATAGTTCCAAAGTTGTATATTTATTAACTAGATAAATTATTATGATGAAGAAGTTATTATAATAAACTAAGTATTGTTACATTTAAAACTTTATTTTATTTCACCTGTTTATTGAGGAGTTGAAGTGTCTCGTACCCGCTAACGGTAAATTTGTGGCAAGAAATAATCTGTGTCTACAAGTTTATCTAAACTATAAAATTTTAATCCTAGCTTTTTACTTATTGATTGAAAAATTAAAGATTAAAATAAATATTTTTTCAAGAAGAATCTATTGTTTGTCGATAGCGACGGCGACTCGTGAACAATTTTTTTTTTTTTTTTTTTTATGTATGGCCCGCCATAATGACTCTACTCTGCCTGATGGAAAGCATAAGCAGAATCCAAGAGTGGTGGTCACCATACTCACTGCGAATGCAGACAATGCAGTATGGCGACCCACACCATGGCGGCCTAGTGATGCTTCTGCATCTTTTAGTCTAGTCAACAAGTATGGAACTTGTTGACTAGACTAATTTGGCCTCCGGTCTCGCACTCACCAACGAAACACGACAGCATGAACGCTGTCATTTTACGTTGATTTTCTGTGCAATGTGTGTGTGTGTGACAATGAAGTTAGTTTACAGAAATATTTCTGAGAACAAACCATTATTGACTGTTAAACAGGAATAGTGCTTTTATTTATTAATTACTTTACAATGATAAATATAAAAAATTAAGATTAATAGATTATAAAAGCCAGGTTTTACATAAGCCCTTTGGTTGCAAATTAGTCGGGACTATTGAACAATTTGGTTGTCAAATCGTGTCTCGCACGTGCTATTAACATTCTCGCATTTATCACCTTGAACTACTGACAACAATTTACATGTCTATAGAAAGAATTAAGTTTGTAATTCTTATGTTTAGAAATTCGTTGGGATTCCATTTAGTATAACAACTGTAGACTTCCACAATCAAGGTTTAGTTCATACAAATTAAAAATCAGTCTAATAAAATGGTGGTTGTGATGATGAGATAAATCTTCTACATATTTATTATATTACAGTCCACTGCTGGACATAGGCCACTCCTTTTAAAGCTACGTGGGAAAAAACTCTCCCGAAGTCTATAATTTGAAATGTAATAGGTACCTACTTAATGTTTGCAATAGGTAGAAGTAATGCAGAAATATGAAATATTACTCCATGTCCAGTAAATATGTAAAGAAAATATCGTTATCGTTTTTCTTTACCTTGTTAAATTAACATATAACTAGATAATCAGACTTTGAAAAAAAAAGCATGAAACAATTTTGAAAAGCCGTAGTCACACGTTGTTAAAGTGTTATGGTGCTTTTCTGTGTAACGTGTGACTACGGCTTTTAAAAATTGTTTCATACTTTTTCAGCGTCGTTTCTTATCGTAGTTGGGTTTTAGTTTTTACTTTTTTTTATTTAATATGTTTTGGTGCCGTTATTGAAATATAACATATATATATATTTGAAATGTACAAGTAACGCCCTTTCCAATGATACCAAACACGGCATATTGGTACGGCGTAACGGCGTAGTTAAGGAGCTATGAGGGAACAAATGAACATACATACGTACATAGCCTGTCAAAATCATAACCCTCCTTTGGCTTTGCCGTAGTCCGCTAAAAAAGATTAGCCAGGAGTTTCTTTGCCAGTATTCTTCTCATGAGCTCCACGCATTTTGGAAACTGGAAGTTATGGATCGACACAGGCAGGCAGCAGATTTTTGGTGTTTTCGCCTAATTTACCTCGACAATACAGCACATGCTGTGGCCTCTGTTTGTGTCGATCTATGATTTTTAACTATAGCTTCAATTTGACGTTCCGAGTGACACTAAACTTGGTGTCTTAGATGAATAAATGATTTTGAATTTGAATTTGAAACTATTACTTTTTAAGAGAATTAAAAAAAAGGTTATGAGGAAATTATTTTAAGAAATGAATAAAACGTTGTTAAGTATTGTAAAATAAATCTACACTGAAATAAAGACTTTAAATGTTGTTTTTTGTTCTTACAGGTGAGTGAAAATCATATAAAATAGAAAAACTTGTATTTAGAGTATAATAATATTATAAATATTTTGAGCTAATAAAGTTCAAAAGTTTAAACAATGATAGTTCAAGTTTAATTAGTCAATGAAGATTGAATTGAACAAAAGTGTCGAAATTGCAGGGCCGCATCAGTTGACCTCTAATTTCAAGAAAAATACAGATTATAATTAGGTAAAACCTAAATATATTCGTTAATAAAACCGTATACCTAACGACATCATAAATAGGCATTAAAGTAAACTCGGTCTATCAAGTACGCATTTGCGGCTAAATAGCTAAACAATAAGTAACACCTGTTAATCACATTAATTGTCGTTACTTAGCAATGATTAATAATAATTATAAATAATTAGTTCTTTATCAATCATCAACAGCCTTTAATAGTCCACTGCTGGACATAGGCCTCTGCTAAGACAGGTGGTTTTGTTCCACTATACCACTCTGACCAGACGGGTGGGTATACCTAGGGTCTGTTTTAAGATTTCCTTCTCTTTGCAGCGTTGTTGTCTTGCGGGGTATAACATAGGGGTCAAACGAGCAGACGTATCGCCTGATGGTAAGCGATTACCGCCGCCCATGGACACCAGCAACACCAGAGGCGTCACAAGTGCGTTATCGGCCTTTGGGGGATGGGGAGGGGGATGAAGGAGGGGTATGCGTCTGTTTGTCTGTTCGCGATAAACTTAAAAGCTACTGCACAGATTTTTATACGTTTTTAGGGTTACGTGCCAAAGGAAGGAACCCTTATAGATTCGTCATGTCTGTCTGTCTGTCTGTCCGTCTGTCCGTCCGTCTGTCCGTCCGTATGTCACAGCCACTTTTTTCCGAAACTAAAAGACCTATAATGTTGAAACTTGGTAAGTAGATGTATTCTGTGAACCGCATTAAGATTTTCACACAAAAATAAGAAAAAAACAATAAACTTTGGGGGTCCCATACATAGAACTGAAACTCAAAATTTTTTTTTTCATCAAACCCATTCGTGTGGGGGATATCTATGGATAGGTCTTCAAAAATGATATTGAGGTTTCTAATATAATTTTTTTCTAAACTGAATAGATTGCGCGAGAGACACTTCCAAAGTGGTAAAATGTGTCCCCCCCCCCTGTAACTTCTAAAATAAGAGCATGATAAATCTAAAAAAAATATATGATGTACATTACTATGCAAACTTCCACTTAAAATTGGTTTGAACGAAATCTAGTAAGTAGTTTTTTTTAATACGTCATAAATCGTAAACTGCAATTTACCTTTGATTCAATCAAAACAAATATTAAAAAAAATGTTACTGCGGAACCCTTCATGGGCGAGTCCGACTCGCACTTGGCCGCTTTATTTACTTATAGATAGAGTGATATTTGAGGAAGGTTTTCGTTAATTTGTTATTTTTTTTTAGTAAATTGGTTATTTATAACGATATATGTTAAAGACTTCAGTAAAAATTAAGCCGCAACTCTCAGAGTAACATCCTACTAATATTATAAACGCGAAAGTTTGTAAGTAGGCATGGATGGATGGATGGATGTTTTTTACTCTTTTACGCAAAAACTACTGAACGGATTTGGATGAAACTTTACAGTAATATAGCTTATACATCAGAATAACACATAGGCTACTATTTGCCGCGATAACCGACATATATGCGGGCGGAGCCGCGGGCAACAACTAGTAGGCTATATTTTCCGTAACGAACTCGTGCGAAGCCGGGGCGGGTTGCTAGCAATAACATATCTAATATTTTTTTAAACCTGTTAATGATCTTAAATTCTTGTTAATTAATAATATTTATCGATTCTCCTTTTCAAGGTTATCTTTTATGTTTAGGCGGATTTAAATCGGTTATCTGCTTATGATTATATTTAGAAATAGCACTCATAATAACAATCTTAGGTATAAATAAAATGGTGACTAATATCCCTGGCCGATTAAGTTAGGCGATATCTTGAACATTTTGTTATTCGATTTCAATAATACGTTAAACCGATTTCAATGAAATTTGGCATGAGGATACTTTGATTCTTGAAGAACATTATAGGCTACGCTTTATCGCGATAATTGAAACACTCGCAGGTGGAGTTTAAACGTAAATTAGGCGCACCGAAGTCGGTGACTTATTTGTAAAAACAAGTTCTCTAAGTTGTGAAATTGTAAATTCAAACATTATAGGGCATTTTCTTTTATGACGTGATAGTTTACTACCATCATTATTGTATACAAATGTGTACACAATTGTTTAGACATTTTGTAAAGAGTAATTTGATTTGAGGCGACAGTAAATTGTGGTTCCAGACCGGTTTGATGACGTATCTTCAAACATTAGAACTAAATGATTATTTACTTAGAAACGCTTATTAGTTCTTGGTAGATTATTATACCTACATATTTGGTTAACTATTGTTTTACACATACCTAGTTGATTCTGTTTGTAATTTCAGAATAACAGCTTTCACTAAATGTAAATCAACGTATATACTGTACTACATTTTTTTTTAAATCAGTCTTGTTATTCGGCTAATCTCTGAAACGGCTGAACCGATTTTGAAGTGACTTTCACTAGTACATATATAATATATGGGATAACTTAGGCTACTTTGTTAGACTAGCTTCGCCCTACGGTGTTACCCGCGGCTGTTGTCGTAACGCGGGGCCCAGCTAGTTACAAATATGAAACATAGGTAGGTACACGATGGGTACAGAGGTGCGAAACACATATATTTTGTTCTTTAAAAATAAAGACAGCATCCGCTTTGAGCGGGAGTTGCGTTATTACAAGCTTTTTATTAACTTGCAATGTATGTATGTATGCTTGTATGTTCGGGTGGAATCTTGCAACTCAATTTTGAAGCAGATATGTTCAACCGATTTTGCTGAAATTTTGCAAGCATATGTATACAACGTGACAATACAATATTATAATGACATGGAGCTGATCTGATGCTGGAGCTAGAAGGTGGCTATAGGAACTCTGTAAAGGATCGTCGCAACATCATCGAGTTTGATTCGAGGCATTCCAGTAAAAGCATGATTTTTAAAAGCTTGTTAATTTAGTTTATTAGAAGCTTAGCTTAGCTTGTCTTCTTGGAATAAATTCTGTGTGGCGAAGACTTTACATACATATATAAAATGGACACAAAGAAAATCCAAACTCGGAAAAACAATTTGTAGATCATACTAAATATTGTCCCATGTGGGATTTGAACCCACAACATTTAGCGAAATAGAGAGCGGCGACAATATAAACCACTAGGCCAAACGTGTAATCAAGCCATTAGGCCAAATGTGCATCCAGTTTCAAACAATAGCGAAAATAGTCAGTTACATTCAATACAATTCGTTTATTGCATTCCAAAATGTACCCAAAGACGTTATAAAGATGTTAAAGAAACAAATAATAGACCCTTTTGGGGTACAGCAACATCTGAAAGGGAAAGCGAGGCATTTATTATCTATGAAGCATATTAAAATATATCTTTGGTCTGAGTACAACCACAATAATTATTTTGTTGTTCACATAAATAGTGTTATTATGTTTTTACTGCCTCGGTGGCGCAGTGGCAGCGATTGCAACTGCTGTTCTTGTGGTCTCAAGCTCGACTTCCGAGTGGGACCAAATGTTTGTATGATCTGCAGATATTTGTTTCTGTTTTCTATGTATAATTTGTATGTATTTAAAAAAAAAACTGTGAAGTTAGTGTTCTGAAAAATAGTGTCCTCTCTGTGAATGGAGCGAGCATGTGAGTGTATGTGGGTGGGAGGGTAAGTAGAAAGGTTACTGTAGCACATTTAAAAAGTAGGTATAATATGTATTTAAATCAATTGTCTAGTACTCATAACACAAGCTCTGCTTAGCTTGGGACTAGATGGCGTTGTGTGTTAGATGTCCGAAATATTTATTTGTTAGGTTATTAGGCCATAACTAATATATGATAATTTATGGCCATTATAAACGACAGGATAAAGACAGGATATATCGACTGTCTAGGTGGCGTATGGTAGCGTATGTAACTGCTGTGCTTCCTTCCGGTCTCGGTTTCGATTTCCGTGTCGCAACAAATATTTGTATGATCTGCAAATACCTATTTGTTTCGGAGTTTGGGTGTTTTCTATGTAAAATATCTACTTTTCTAGTAACAAAAAAAAAAGTACTAATATCAGTTGTCCAGTACCCATAGTACAAGCTGTGTTTAGTCTGGGGCTAGATGGTGTTGTCCGTTGTGTTTTAAATGTCTGAAATATCTATATTACCTATTTATTTACTGTATTTTGAAGTTATTTATGCTAATTATGCTGTTCTGAATATACGGCAATCGACGAAAAGATCATAGATAAGTAGGTAAAAACATTATACAGGTAATATACCATTATATGAGTAATTAGGTATGTGTACTTATTATGAAATAATACAAAATTTTAACAAAAAAACCTGCCTTCAAAAACTGTAACAAATTGAAATGCATCCACCAGCTTTCAAATAAAAACATAATCATCAAAATCGGTTCACCCAATCGACAGTTCTGAGGTAACAAACATAAAAAAATACTGTCGAATTGATAACCTCCTCCTTTTTTTCTTCTTCTTTCTAAGAAAAAAAAGTAAATATTTTTTTAAACTAAAACTTATTTTTAGTTAGTTAACTTTTACTAAAAGTTATTTATACTCTTAGCGGCCACTCACTTCATACCACGTGACTACAAAACATACGATTCTCATCATCTGTCAATCAACTCAACTATCTATTTAACCTTTAGACCTAATCAGAAAAAAAGTTAAAATAAACACCGATTACTCTATGGCCAGTAGTAACCAAGAAACAAATTATATTACAAAAGAATTGGTCAAAATGTTCCATCGCCTTGTCAGAGCCAATCAACGGTGTTTTGTCATTTTTACAGAGTTTTTTCTAAACGGATACAGCACACACTTACTGTTGCACCATGTCAAAAGAGCGTTAGATAGAAATTCAATGAAATAAAAGGTTAATTTTATGAGATTTCTCTAAAAAATTAGATTTTTTTGTTCTTTTTTTATGCTTTCGATGTTGTATGGATGTTTTTACGATTGAATCGATATGGCAACGGACACCAAACTCGAGACACACATTTGTGTTTTTAAGACATCTCTCGCAATAATAATATTCCTGTAGGTGCTTCGTTGGAGCGGTTAGAGTACCCATGCGGCTGCCGGTCAAGGGGTCTCGGGTCGGACTAAAAGTTTTATTGAGTTTTTGTAGTTGGGAGTTGGGATCTAAACCCTTTGGATCCTGCGCCCGATTTTTTCCTGGTCGTGTTGGATAAACGTCCCATCGGATTTTGTGAGTGAGGGAACGGAGAGTGCACTTGTGTTTGCGCACACACTTGTGCACTATATTATCTCCTGCGTAGTTAGCTTATATCCGTTGAGAAATCGGTTACGTACATCATCATTCCTGTATAGCGAGAGACTTTGCAAACAATCATGAAACTCATAAATACTTAAAATTAAATGAAGAAGTGTTTCAAATTTCCACAAAATAGATGAATCTATATCATACTGACCTGACATGACCTTCTAAGTAATCTTTATAACCTTATAGACTAGACAATGATAATTCAACTTATGCTGGTCAATAAATCATCCAAAAAATTATGGTCAATGGTCAACTACTAGACTGTTCTTAATTAATACCATCCGTCGACAATCAAAATAACTATAAAAATAAATTAATTAAAATTAGTATAAATTATTCTAGTACATAAACTTCGCATTCCTTGTCTTAAATAAGTTTAACTACCCTCTTTTGACATTATTTTTTATAAATAAAGCCAATTAACCGAGAGCCATTATACGTCGCCATTAAAACTTATACCTAACACGTAAATTTGCCGTTAATCCTGGTGCAGTTTTAAAACACACGTTTCTAGTTATAAGATGCTTATATTCCTTCATAAATATAAGATTTACAATAATTAGGTACCTATCTATATATATAAAAGCGAAATACCACTCACTTATTAATCACGAAATCTCAGAAACATAACACCTACAAACTTGAAATTTAGCAGGTAGGTTCCTTATAGGGTGTAGACATCCGCTAAGAACGGATTTTACTAAACTCCACCCCTAAGGGGGTAAATCGGGGGATGAAAGTCTGCGTGAGCGAAGCCGCGTGTAAAAGCTAGTCTAGTTATATATATAATCTATACTAATATATAAAGCTGAAGAGTTTGTTTGTTTGAACGCGCTAATCTCAGGAACCGTTGGTCCGATTTGAAAAATCCTTTCGGTGTTGGATAGTACATTTATCGAGGAAGGTTATAGGTTATATATCATCACGCTAAGACTAATAGTAGCGGAGCACCAATAAAGAATGTTTCAAAAACGAGGGAAAATTATCACGCTACGCGTAATAGGAGACGCAAACGAGGTTGCGTGGGTCATTAATTTTTTTTTTCTTTAAAAAGACAACTCCTGCACTAGGAATAAATCCTGTGTCGCGGGGGACTTTACAAACATGCATGAAACGGATACAAATAACACCCAGACTCAGAACAACAATTTGTGGATCACACAAATGTCCTACGTGGGATTTGAACCCACTACACTTGGCGAAGTAGGAAACGGCGTGGTGACCGTTAACCCACTAGGCCAAACGTGCAGTCGATTTATATAAAGGAAGTGTATAAAGTGGTCCTAACAGCTTGTAAAAAACACTCATTCATATCTTTAGGTTTGTCTAGAATAGTAATTAATAGACTAATTACACAAATTTATGTTAATTTTATTATTGAGACTAAATGTTTTCCTCTTCCGTAATAAGCATTTGAAGGATATGTTATCATTATAACAGCTTTTAACAGTCCAGTGCTGGACATAGGACTCTCCTTAGAAAGGGTTTTCTTTTATGGAATAGGCGGGCAAACGAACAGATGTATCGCCTGATGGTAAGCGATTACCGCCGCCTATGGATACCTGCAACACCAGAAGCGTCACAAGTGCGTTTCCGGCCTTTGGGGGATGAGGGAGGGAAGTAGGGGGGTTGGGGTATGGGCTTCCGGTATCCTCACTCACTCGTTGAAGACACAGCGCAAGCACTATTTCAAATCGATTTTCTGTGAGGCCATGGTATCACTTCGGTCGAGCCGGCCAATTCATGCCGAAGCGTGGTTCTCGCGATAACCGACGTACACGAGGGCGGAGCCGCGGGCAAACACTAGTATTACATTTAAACAAACTCGACAAAATTTGTGTTTTATGATTAGATATCTATGTGTTTTATGTCTTAGACTATGATAATTATGCAACATAGCGGCTGTAATACAGCCATTACAATTTATTTGCATTAAAACAAAATAAAACTATAGACACAGTATTCAAAACACGATTAATTATTCGCCTTTATTACCGTAACGCTGATATCCTAATTCTAAAGCACATAATTAAAACGGAGTTTGATTGTTTTGTTATACTTTTTTTTTAAAGACAACTCCCGCATTAATAATAGTACCAGGATGACTTCGCTGAGCTTCGCTCGGTATTTTTTTGATAAAATTAGTTTTTTAGAAATTATATTTTAATAAAGAGTCATATTTTTCTGTTTAAGTGGCAATATTAGGCTACCCAAACACAGCCTTTTTGTTATTTTTCTACCAATAAAAAAAGTTTAGTGGCGCCCTCTCTTGGTACGCCCTGATACTGTTTATTCTGCACCTCATTCCAGTATAGTTTAATGTAGTTCGCTCGAGTTACGATAGATGGCGCTAGATGTACATTTATTTTATATATTTGATTGTTAAAAACACGAATAAAACGAAATTTTCTAAGAATGAATCTTAGCTAGATCGATTTATCGCCACCGAAACCCCCGGCATACAAATATTTATCAAAATCCTTGGAGCCGTTTCCGAGATTCAGATTATATATAATTTGTGAATCACACAAAGTGTTGTCCCATGTGGGATTTGAACCCACAACACTTGGCGCAGTAGAAAGCGGCGTGGCGATCACCTAAACCACTTGGCCAACCGTGCATTCACCTAAAATACTATACAGTTTATCGTGAAATTTTGCGTAGTCAGTCACACATTTGAACGATTAATAAATAATAATAATGTGTTTCACCGAGTGAGTGAGGATACCAGAGGCGCATACCCCAAAATCGCTGCCTACCCGGCTCTTATGATACCCGCGGGATAAACAAGAGACGTGATACTTCGTATTCTTAGGGTCCTTTCACACAGACCGGCTCGGAGAACATCGGCCCACTTCTTTCTTTTCACACAGACCGGATTGTACACGCTTGGGATTGACCGGAGCGGAGCCGCCAACTATTTCACATAGAGCGGCTGTGGAAGAGAATCGGCGCCGATCGGCTGCGCGAGCGAGAAAGAAGAGCACGGAATCGGCGCCGGTCGGCTCCTCTTATTATTTCACACGAAGCGCCTTCAAGCATTCTTAATGACAAAAGAAGTGCACATGCTAAAATAAACTTTACTACAACTACTCAAACCTCTGGTTCCAATGCGATAAAAATCTGCTCTCTTCTCCGAGCCTGTCTGTCTGAACGGACCCGTAACCGTCAATACACAGAAATATTTTTTTAACTTTTCTAAAGTAGGTCTAAAATGACGCAAACGAATTCCCAAATCTAGCAACATTAGATACGTATATACCTATAAATGTAGGTAAGTGTTTATGCTAATTAGTGTGTAATTATTCAGACACGTGTATAATTAACAGGCGCCTGAAATGTTCTTCAACACTTACGCGTTATCTCCTAAGTGTTTAAAAATAAACACTTGTGGCGGCCTCCACATACAGCGCAACAACAACATAACATACTACAGCGCCATCTACCGAAGATACGTCGAACTACGGAGTAACGAAGGAAACTAAGAAACTACCAATCCTGAATCGCGCAGTGAAAGTTCTCGCGCCAGTTAACATAATATAAACAACATCCGAACATCAACCGTTGGGCAGTTGGCCCGCCAGGCATGATCACCTCGCCTGGTCGGAGGATCCTCCCTTTGTGTTGGTGGGACATGAAACACCTGTCCCCCACACACTAAAGTATTTGTGCTCTAAAACTATGGTTAAATATGTTTTTTAGGGTTCCGTACCTCAAAAGGAAAAAACGCAAACCTTATAGGATCACTCTGTTGTTCATCTGTCTGTCTAAACCTCTTTTCTCAGGAAGCCGTGGAGTGTTCAAGCTGAAATTCATATGAAATACTCAGATCTACTGTCCCTTGGAGCTGTTAAAAAATCAGTCTTCTGAGCCAACGCAATCAAAAGATACAGCCGTTTATGCTGCAAATTTTCGACACTCGCAAGAGAATCAAAACCTACACTTCCCGTAAACTCAGAATCTTGAATTTTGATACAAAGCAACGTCTTATAGCACAGATAAAGAAAACATTGCGAAAAGCATAAATTTTTAGTTACATCATATAAGAAAAAAAATTTTTCATCCCACCAGCTCGTAAAGAGTATTTTTGCCCGTCGATATCAGAGTGCAAAAGCCGTTTTTATTTGCTAGAGGATAAAGTAAAATTGAATTTAGAACATCATGTGCACTAAGCTTGTGAAGTCAAAACATCATTAATCCCATTTATTTCTACCTCCATGGTGTCGAATTTATCATACATTTTTTTTTTGTTAAAAACTCAGACTCGGTCTTCATGGTGTTCTTTTTTTTATTTGCTTTGCCAGCGCCATTTTCTTTTCATGTCATTTAGTAATTTCCTCGCTGAGGTGGGATGAAATATTTTACTAGCACTTTAGCGCGGTAGAAAGGGACATGGTGACTGCTTATACTACAACACTATGTTGTGTTCATGTGTATTTTGTAGTTCTTGTTTTTCCACGTTATTTCCATGGTGGGTGCAAACGAGCAGACTGATCGCCTCGTCTGCTCACAACACGGAGGCGTCACAAATGCGTTGCAGGCCTTATGAAAAGCAGTACGCTCATTTCTTAAAAGTTTTTTTTTTAGTAGATAGCTCCTGATTTATAAATATAAATCCTGTGTCGCGAGGGACTTTACAAACATACATGAAACGGACACAAAGAACACCCAGACTCAGAACAACAATTTGCAGATACCATTAAGTGATGTCCCATGTGGGATTTGAACCCACAGCACTTGGCGCAGTAGAGAGCGGTGTGGCGACCGTTTTACCACTAGGCCAACCGTGCTGTTAACAACGTTTGAAGGTCATATTGCTATAGAGATAATGTATATATAACCTGCCATAGGCACCTGTAACTCGACAGATACAAGTTCGACTGCTTCGGTGGCGCAGTGGTAGTGTATTTGCGACTGCTGTGGTTGAGGTCTCGGATTCGATTCCTGAGTCGGACCAAATGTTTGTATGATCTGCAAATATTTTTATTTTATGTATGGCCCGCCAAAATGACTCTACTCTGCCTGATGGAAAGCATAAGCAAAATCCAAGAGGTCACCATACTCATTGCGAATGCAGCATGGCGACCCACACCATGGCGCCCTAGTGATGAACTTGTTGACTAGACTATTTGGGCCTCCGGTCTCGCACTCACCAACGAAACACGACAGCACAAACGCTGGTTGGGATTATTGGCGCAGAGGATAATGAAACACGTCTTCATCTGTGCCGTTCAACGGTTCAGTTTATTGTGAGCACGACTAATTTAAGTATATTATAAAGAACTCTTTGTAAGCTTCATTTCAATCAACACTCAACGTCTAATGTAAATAATCATTTAGTTATTTATGGAGGCTTGGGTTTTTTGTTACAATCAACATCATTTTACGTTGATTTTTATTATTTTTATGGAATTTGGATTTTTTCTATGTATAATATGTATATATTTACAAAAAAGTATATATGTAGGTATTTATATCAGTTGTCTAGTACCCATATCACAAGCTCTGCTTAGCTTGGGACTAGATGGCGTTGTGTGTTAGATGTCCGAAATATTTATTTCTTTATTTATTTATTCTTGAAGAAGGGGATACAGGGGGGGACACAGGATACTTTTTATGGCGATAAAAGATATACACGCGGGCGGGCAATGGGCACAACTAATTTACCATAAGGTGTCCGTCTGCCCACTGTACTAAAAAAAGTATAGTTTTTTTTATAAAATGCCAACAAAATAGTATTATTTTTCGGATTCCGTGTTTAAACAGTAAAAGAACTAGACTTATAACTTAGACTCCGCTGTCCGTCTGTGTCTCTGGGGTCTCATTAACCGTGATAGACAGTTAAAATGTTTATTGATGATGTATTTCTGTTGCCGCTATAGTAACAAATACTATAAAACAGAATAAATAAATAGATTTATAGACAATGGTACGGAACCCTTCGTGCTCGAGTCCGACTCCCCCATTCACCCTTTTTTTGTAAACAATATTCTATTGTATGTATTAAAGAAGCAATGACCTATTAACTTTCTGTTTTAATACTAACTTCTGTTTAGAGTTTAATAATATTCAAATTTTAATGAAACTTATTTAAAAGTAAGCATATTTATCATTTATTCAACAAACACAATTTTTACATAAAATTTTGGCAGTTGTGGCTGGACTAGGAAAACAATCTTGGATTAATACGTGGCACTATTTGCCATCACTACTAACATAGAAGTTTCATACATCTTACTCTTTTTATGATATTTTCTATTGATAGGTAATGGAGCCACGCTGATTTCATCACGGTTGGGCCGGCTCAACCGGGGCGGTAGGTACTACCCTCGCACAGAAGATTAACGTACAATGACAGCGTTCGTGCTGTCGTGTTTCGTTGGTGAGTGTGAGAACGGAGGCCCATAGTCTGGGTCACCATGCTGCATTGTTGCATTGTCTGCATTCGCAATGAGTATGGTGACCACCACTCTTCGATTCTGCTTTTGTTTCCATCAGACAAGTAGTAGACAAAGAGTAGAGTCATTTTGGCAGGGCCATACATTAAAAATAAAATAAAAATTGCACTACAAATGAAAAAAGCGGCCAAGTGCGAGTCGGACTCGCCCATGAAGGGTTCCGCAGCAGCAAGTAACATAATATAGTTTTTATTTTATTTTTGTGTTAATTGAATGAAAGGTAAATTGCAGTTTACGATTTATGACGTATTAAAAAAAACTACTTACTAGATTTCGTTCAAACCAATTTTCGGTGTAAGTTTACATGGTAATGTACATCATATATTTTTTTTAGTTTAATCATTCTCTCATTTTAGAAGTTACAGGGGGGGGGGACACATTTTACCACTTTGGAAGTGTCTCTCGCGCAAACTATTCAGTTTAGAAAAAAATGATATTAGAAACCTCAATATCATTTTTAAAGACCTATCTATAGATACCTCACACGCATGGGTTTCATGAAAAAAAAATTTTTGAGTTTCAGTTCTATGTATTCAAAATTTATTGTTTTTTTTCTATTTTTGTGTGAAAATCTTAATGCGGTTCACAGAATACATCTACTTACCAAGTTTCAACATTATAGTTCTTATAGTTTCGGAAAAAAGTGGCTGTGACATACGGACGGACAGACAGACAGACTGACGGACAGACAGACAGACATGACGAATCTATAAGGGTTCCGTTTTTTGCCTTTGGCACGGAACCCTAAAAACTGTAGTGTTCTGAGAAATAGTTTCCTCTCTGTTGGTGGAGTGAGAATGTGAATGTGGGCGTGTGCCACGGTGTTACTCGCGGTAAAACGTCAACCACAGGTAACGCCTCGGGTCGAAGTTGTCTAAAAAAGTAGTCTAAGTTACTCCTTATATCATCAGCTATCTACCAGTGAAAGTCCCGTCAAAGTAAGTCCACCCGTTCCAGCGATTAGCCGGTATAAACAGACAGACAGATAGACAGACAAAAATAGTAAAAATAAATATTTTGGTAGTTAGTAGGCTAAAGGTAGTAGAGCCACGCTGATTTCAGCACGAATGGGCCGGCTCGACCGAGGCGGTACTACCCTCGCACAGAAAATCAACGTAAAATGACAGCGTTCGTGCTGTCGTGTTTCGTTGGTGAGTGCGAGACCGGAGGCCCAATTAGTCTAGTCAACAAGTACCATACTTGTTGACTAGACTAAAAGATGCAGCAGCATCACTAGGCCGCCATAGTGTGGGTCTCCATACTGCATTGTCTGCATTCGCAGTGAGTATGGTGACCACCACTCTTAGATTCTGCTTTTGCTTTCCATCAGGCAGAGTAGAGTCATTTTGGCGGGCCAAATATAAAAAAAAAAAAAAAAAAAATATGTACCGTGTATACATACATTTGCATTTAGTAAAAAGCGGTTATTTTAATATTACAAACAGACACTCCAATTTTATTTATTTTTATTAATGTATTATACAATAAATAGATTAATTCTTCTATCATCCACTATTATTTCGTTGCTAAACAAAATAATTTTAAGGTTTGAAGTCCCTATAACTGAACGTATGCAGAGTGGACAAAAAGCGAGGTCCTTTGAAAGCCAAGTGGGGCCGGGTCGTGGCGTGATGGATGATTAACGATGCCTTCCTGCTGACAACTCTACTGTCTGTTTGTGACAACCAGAGACAGGTATACTACTGTTAACATTGATTATGGTACAAGTCATAGACAATAATCGTATTAGATATTACATATTTTCAGTGATGTAAAAAATACATATATTTCTAACATCTAACACACAACGCTATCTAGTCCCAAGCTAAGCAGAGCTTGTGTTATGGGTACTAGACAACTGATATAAATACATATGTTAACTTATTTTTTGTAAATATATCCATATTATTTATAGAAAACATCCAAACTCCTAAACAAATATTTGCAGATCATAAAAACATTTGGTTCGACCCGGGAATCGAACCCGAGACCTCAAGCACAGCAGTCGCATACGCTACCACTGCGCCACCGAGTTATGCATCAATAAAATAAACAATTAACAATAAAATAGGCATTAATTGTTCCTTATTTAGTGCTATCTACTTCTTTCTACTAAATGTTGGTTCGGTAATTAATTAGACATAAAACAATTTCAAATTATATGAAAGAAAGCAGTTAATCAGTCGGTTAGTTTAACTGAGTTGTGAAGTTAGATCACTATTCTAATTCTAGATCCTATAGAAAAAGATACAGGTAACAAAAATATATTACTTATACGATTTTTTGACACTTTTTATAATTTCAGCGAGATTTTTAGCTCTTTACTTTGTATTTTTCTTTTTTAATTTAATATTGACCTCATGTTTGTACTTGAAAGTAGAGCAATCGATTTTTAAGGAGTGTCAGTCAGTCAAAGCTTACTCTTTGAGAATTAAAGTAAATCTTTATATATATTGACTTGTATGTGTTTGAAAATAGCTCAAAATATTTCCTGTCCTATTTCTGGAGTGCTTTTGACTCGAGTACATCCCCGCTTATTCTTATATGCATCTCGATATAATCCTAAACAATCGCTCATAACTTATACCACAATGTACAATATGATAGATGTCCGTACACGTACCTAAACGTTAGCACATTGCAAATTTCTATTGTCACGTATTGCTGTTGTTGGCTTGTTGCTGTTTGTTGCCGTGTTGTCGTACGACATGTAGACAGACACCTTTGTTGCCACACAATTGTAGTACTTATATCATACAGTTTTTCGTTTCTTTCGGAATTTCAAGTTAGTTATAGTGACATGATTTATTGTTTTGTAGATCTATTTACAGTAGTTTAAAGTAAGTAATAATTATAACTCGACACGTCTAACATATGGCTATCTTATCCCAAACTAACCTGTACTATTATAACAAAACTGCTTATAAATTGTTCAAAATAAATATGTATTATAGATAATTGCATTGAGAACGAGACACAGAATAAATTACCCTCGCACAAGCATTTTTTACTAGGTGGGAATTGAACACATATTCTATGACTTAGCAGTTGACTTTACTACCACTACGCCTTTAGGCTAATCCAATACAGCAAATTAAATTAAAATCTAAGAACAATAAGACGGAGTACTGTGTTTTTAAAATATATTTTTTATATATGAGCCTGCCAAAGTGACTCGACTCTGCCTGATGGAAAACATAAGCAGAATTCAAGAGTGGTGGTCATCATACTCATTGCCATAGCAGTCAATGCAGAATGGTGATCCACGCTATGATGGCTTATTGATGTTTCTGCATCATTAGGCCTCCGGATCGCACTCACCAACGAAACACGACATTACGGATGCTGTCATTTTAGGCGAGAGAGTAGTACCGCTCCCGTCGAGTCAGCCCGTTCGTGCTGAAATCAGCTTGGCGCTGCTACATATCTGCTGCTTATCACAGACATATCCCTGAGTTCGTTTCATCAATAAAAAATTAACATCCAGACGTCTTGCAAGTGATAATGCTCATTATAAATTCATTTCCCGTGTCCACGTCCCTTGTAACATATCCCAGAAGTCCTATCAATAAAACATTAATCTTACAATAGATTTTTCAAGACAGCTGTAACTAACTTAAGAATATGCAGTCTGACCACCCTGTAGTTGAGACGTCGCGAGGATAGACTGATCGGCCCCAAGGGAGAACTGTCGATCAGTTATTGAATCTTTATAGTTAGGGGTGGTTTTAGTTCCATCAATCAATATTTTATTTTATGGTTGTGTCTCAAACCTCAATTCAAAGTTGTCTCAGTAGTCTTCTACTTGCACTACTGAAATCAGAGTTTGACTATTATTATTACTATAACGTAATGGTTATGCGGTCACCTGCTACTTATTATTGCACTAGGGAACGTGCAGGAACTATAGGTGGCAGCACTAAATTGACGAAAGCGACACTATGCGGACAGTAAAGGAACTTATCAAGCCTGTCATCGTGCTTTCAAATAAGTTAACAAAATTTTCTCTTAAATTTTAATATTTTAAATACGATAAAAGTTATAGCATGGGTTCCCGTCTATCAATAATCTTCGTCAGCGTGGCCTAAATGTGTCAATTCTTATCAGTATTTATTTCTATCTACAAACTTAATTAGTTCGTTGTATTCAACGTTGGTGTCTTTTAAATCTTTGTAATTTTTAACCAATTTTTATTTTTGATTTTTCTTTACCAGTGAAAATTGTAGGAACGTATAACGGATGTAAAGGATTTTCTGGTTTTATTGTTGCCAATGAAGTGAGCACTGCATACCTAATACATTGTTATTATTAACCTTTACACAGGTTATAACGTAACTTAGTTAGGAGATCAGAATTGCACCCACAATTATTGTAACATGTTAGTTATTTTTAACCGACTTCCAAAAAGGAGGAGGTTCTATGTTCCACTGTATGTATTTTTTTTTTTTTTTTTTTTTTTTATGTATGTTACCTGATTACTCCGTCAGTTGTGGACCGATTTTGAATTTTTTTTTGTATACGACAGGGTATGCTTCCGTGGTGGTCCCATTGCCAGCATATCAGGATCTGATGATGGGATCCCAGGGAAATCGAGGGAAACCCTCATTTTTTATAGGCACATACTATGTTTTCCGTATATTTTCTGAAGTTACACCGGTATTTGCGTCTGGTAGTCATCATTTTATGATGATGAGCTGATGATGTAAGGTACCACTCCTTAACGGTTAGGAGTTGGAGGATAAATCTTTAAATATCATATGTATATAAGTTACCTTTAGTCGTATTCTTACAAATTATTTAGGTAAGCTGATGATGGAAGGTGGAAGGTACAACTCCTCAACGGTTAGGAGTTGGAGAATAATTCTTTCAATTTCATACGTATCTAAAGACCTTCAGTCGTATACTTTCAAGCTATTTAGGTGAGCTGATGATAGAAGATTAAACTCTTCAACAGTTAGGGATTAGAGGATGATTTTAATATTACACGTACCTTAATTTGAATTCTTAATGATGAAATTTGATGAAATAATTCAACTTACTACTTACCTACGATTGTTTGCACTAAAAACTGTAAAATAAAAACTTTTTATAAAAAAAAAAACGACTTTCAAAAACATCCAACGAAAACTCTCTGTCAAAAAACACTTAAAAGCGTAAAATAAACTGGTTCTTCATAAATTGCCTATACCTAATTCTTTATTCATTTAAATAGTAGTATTATAATGGGTGCTAGGTACCTAAAATCTGTTTGAAGTCGGTGCTAAGCCAAAAAGAATACAAACGAACAATTACAAAAGTCTAAGCGATAGTCACTTGGCACCGATTTCAAACAGATTTTAGGTACCTAGCACCCATTATAATACTACTATTTAAATGAATAAAGAATTAGGTATAGGCAATTTATGAAGAACCAGTTTATTTTACGCTTTTAAGTGTTTTTTGACAGAGTTTTCGTTGGATGTTTTTGGAAGTCGGTTTTACAATGAAGCAACTACTATACCCATGTACTGCAATACATATTTGTAAACTGTCAATAAAGCTTTTATTATTAATATCATATTGTTGTATTTCTAGATGGAAGCCAATCATTCGGATGTTTGCTGAAAACAGATTGAAAGATTGACTGTAAACAAAACTTAGTAATTTTCACTACAAATATTATTTATTTCTAAATGCTTAAAACTCATGATTACATATAGGTACTTTTCTTTACGGCGTTTATCCATTTTACCAGTTAAACCTGAATTGTTTGGATGTCGGAATAATTCAAAGTGTTTTGGCTATACCGACATCAAAAAAGTCTATCTATTAAATTGTACAGTCTAGCATATAATATTTAAATTAATACTTGTCTAAGTTAAGGCCTTATGGCACTGACATACCCTAATAGTGTAAAAGTCCCTTAAAAATAAATAAAGAAAAAAACAGTGATTCAATTTTTTTTAACATTATAACATAGGTACACAGAAAGTATGGCGTACGCGAAATACGCGTGAATACAAATTTTCTTGCGTAGTTAGTTGCATGACGGGATTCATGAAGCATGGGTGTATGTCGGGTGCGACGTGATGAGGTGTTAAATACTATTTGCGAAACCAATTCGGCTCTATATATTAGGCAAAAATCATCTTTCTAAGGAGAGATCATTAAAGCTGTTGATGAGATAATAATGTCTTATATATTTAACCTGCATTTGTCTTCTAATATGAATCATAGGGCGTACGTGACTGCTGGCGGGTGAGTCCGGCTCCTCCTCAGAGCAGTGCGCCTTAGACTGGCCGCCGGGGGGGTTTTTAGTGGAATCACCACATACCTGGCTCCTCGGTCCCCGAGGAGCCGGAGATTCAGAGGGACTTTCTACCTCAAAAAAGCCGTACGTGACTGGCATTAAACTTCGATCAAAACAATCCATTAGTTGATTGAAATATCTATTAATTAACTATTACAGATACTCGTATCAAACCGGTTGAAGACCTCAGTTAATCTAATTTTAGTAAGTATGAAGACATACTTATACCATCTAGATGGATATAGAACATAGAAGAGTGTAAAACAGAGGTAATTAGTGAGCATTGTAATACCTGATTATTGTCAGCAATTATATCAGTATGGCGACAGATTAAAAGCCGACTAAAAGAGCAAACAATTCAGGACAACAGCAATGCATAGAGAAGGAAAATTTGACAAAAACCTATACCAACTTAGATAAGTTGGTATAGGTTTTTTTAGGTAGAGAGACAAAAATTTTAAAAATTGAATTTTTGATATACGAGTACTTATATCAAAAAATCATATTTTTTTTATCGAATACTCTGGAAGGTGAATACGGTCGGTAATGGCGGCTAGGGCCGCGTTAAATTGTGGAAAATTATCTTTGCGTGGGCCAAATAATGGTTGAGTGTTGATGGTCAGGGCCTATGGGGGCGCATCAACATCCATTTTACAGAGGTTTTGTTTGTAGTCGCGTCGTAATTGTGTAAATGTACTTATCGAGCGATCCTCGTGATTCGGACGGAATGGCCGGTGCCATAATTATTGTAATATAGCTTCCAGTGATATCATTGTGCCCACTGTGTCGGTTAAGCTATTAGTTGATTGTATTGTAACCCAGGCGAGTAGAACGGATTCTGGGATCTGCCCCAGTCCTTTATTGAATTGTAAACGGCGTGATGTGTATGGAGTCTGTAGTGTGTGTATGGTCTTGAACAGTCATCAAAAGAGGTACATCTCTCCACTGCGAAGATATGAAGAAGGAAAGATACATACATCATCCGTAAGTAATTTAACTTTATAAATATACGGTAGAAAGAGGTGAAGCGCCTCTAGTTTGAATTCTTTTACCAGGAGGATAGTTCTTCGATTGTGTAGCTTTTATCTGATGGGCCCGTACAGGCTGGTACAAGGTTTACTTACTTCATGTAACGAAGCCCTGGTGAAAGGAATTAAACATTTGGTACTTACCGTAGGTATATACTCCATATGCATTTAGTTAAAAGCTGTTAATTTGAAAATATAAACAGACATTTTAATTATTTCTAAAAATAGACATAAAATTCGAAATTTTAAGAAGATATCAATCAAAAATACAATCCAATGGAGAACCTCCTTCCTTTTTGAAGTCGGTTTAAAAAATGGGTCAAACAATGATTTTATTAAGAACATGACTCACTAAAAGTATGACTATAATTAGATACTAATAAGTCACAACACCGACTATTTTTTTCCCACGGTTGTGGCATAATATGTCTATCCATTACTAAATCATTAAGTATTAATTGTTGTTTGACACAGGTGTATAGGTACTTATACTAATGGGATCTTAGGGTACGTGATCAATTAAGCGTATAGTAGGTACCTTATATAGGTATTGTACCTTAAATGATAATGTTTGTAATTATTAGTAAATAAAGTTAATTAGGACAGGTTAAATGGTTACGCATTAAATAATCATTATAAGGTTATGTACCTGATACATACAAGGTTATAATTTTAATAATTTTGTTTTTTACTTTAGTTTTGGTAGGCAGGGATACCTGCAGGCCCAGAGACGAGATCAGCTATGTACTTTCTTTTATTTTTCTTTATCACCTACATCACCTACTTGTCTATGGCATGAAGTTAGATTTTTTAATCTGTGACTCTTGAACTGTTACTTGTAATTTAGGCTTGAAACTTGGACTCGGAGATCGTTTTTTGTTTTTCTGAAAGGCGGTCCCCATTTCATCTCATCCACATTTTTTTATATTTCTTATCATTAATTTTATCACGACGAAGACTTAAGCCGGACATACACGTTCAAGTATACTTGCGCAAATCCAGACTGTCTGTCTCTGTTTTGTCGCCAGACTTGCGCAAGTATTCTTGAACGTGTATGCCAGCCTTTACAGATTTGAAATATGAAGACAAGACAAGACTTTGAAATTGATTTAAGATATGAAGACTTTAAACACTTGACATTGGCAGAAATAGCTGATCCGAGAGATCCGGCTGGTTGCCATTTCATCAAAAGAAGAACTTGGACTCGATGACGAGTCTCTTTGCATTGAAAATTAGCGTCGCGTTTAGGAGTATATCTTCTATTGCGGGGGACTTTACAAACATACGTGAAACGGACACAAAGAACACCCAGACTCAGAACAGCAGTTCGTGGATCACACAAAGAGTTGTCGCATGTGGGGTTTCAACCCACAACAATTGGCGAAGGAAGTAGCGGCGTGATAACCGCTTACAATCCGGTTATCTAGTTAATCCATGTGGATTAAGAATACAAAGTTTTTTATTATTATTGAATGGGGGGCAAACGAGCAAACGTATCACCTGATGGCAAGCGATTACCGCCGCCCATGGACACCCGCAACACCAGGGGCGTCACAAGTGCGTTGCTGGCCTTTTAAGAAGGAGTTCGCTCTGTTCTTGAAGGTCATATTGGTCCGGGAACACCGCAGGCGACAGTTCATTCCACAGTTTTGTTGTGCGAGGCAGAAAGTTCCTAGAAAACCGAACAGTTGTGGACTGCCAGCCATCTAAGTGATGGGGATGAAACTGCTGTCGCGTAGGGCGATAGCGTAAAGAGGCGGCAGGGATCAGTCCGAACAATTCCCCGTAGCACTCCCCATAGTAAATGCGGTAGAAGAAGCATAGCGAAGCCACATCTCTACGCAGCGCCAAAGAGTCCAGCTGAATATAAATTCCTGGCACCAACCCTAGTGTCGTAAAAGGTACATCAGTGCCAAAAGCAGGGAAAAAACTAGAAACAAACCCTATACCAACCTGCCTGGCCAGGGTGGTAATGTGGGCCAAACCTCTTTTCTAAGGAGAGACTTATGTACAGCATTTGACTATTAAAAGTAAATGTTAATGTGATTAAATCAATCGTCTAGCTAGGAAGTAGGAGCTTACACAATTAAACACAAGCTGGATAGTCATATACCGCAAAATCAGGAAATTCAGGAAATAAGGTAACCGATTGGCATATTACTCCACCTAACCTTATTTTGAGAAAGAAAATTTAGTAATTGGATTCTGTAACTCACCTCCTTAGAGGAGTTTGTAAATGATATACAAAGCAATTTTTAAAACATTTATTCCTCCGAGCCGTTCTTTACGAAACTAGCTAGAATTGACTTCAAGTCTACTACTAATTTTGGATATTTTAGTTTTTTCTTCTAAATACCTACGTGGCGGATAACTCACCACTACAGAATAATTAATCGCCACACGCCTGCGCTGGACCTACTCCGGGCGCCTTGACGTAGACACAAATAATTTTGATCTATCTATATATTCTATACTAGCTGTTGCCCCCGGCTCCGCCCGCGTGTATGTCGGCTATCTGTCAAAGATTGATAGTACCAACTCAGAAATTAGAACATTTTATGGTTCTATCTTTTATAGTTTAGGCAGCGTACGCAAAATAAGTAACTTTTCTGCTTTTCTGGTTGATTTTTTACACTTTGTGTCCAAAAAACCCAAATATCTTAAGGAACCCTGTTTTTTTTCCAAAATAACATTTAGCCTATGCTACTCGTGGATAATGTAGCTTTCGAATGGTGAAAGAATTTTTAAAAACGGTCCAGTAGTTTTTAAGCCTATTCATTACAACCAAACAAAGTTTTCCTCTTTATAATATTTGTGTAGATAAAAAGAAACTATCAAAGATAAATATGGCAGTACAAAGTTCGCCGGGTCAGCTAGTATGAAATAAATTACTTATGACTTATAACATCGTTTTATCAACAGTATATACTCCACTAGTAAAGACTAAAAATGAGGTATTAGTCAACTACAATACCTACACTGGCCAGACGAGTTGATTATGGTCTGCGTCAAGTTTTAAGGGTACCGTACCCAAAGGGTAAAACGGGACCCTATTACTAAGACTTCGCTGTCCGTCTGTCACCAGGCTGTATCTCATGAACTGCGATAGTTAGAATTTTGAAAGTTTCACAAATGATGTAGGTATTTCTGTTGCCGCTATAGCAACAAATACTAAAAAACAGAATAACATATAGGCCAATAGGGGTCACTCCGTATTCTGTATCCATCATCACAAGATAAATTACTAAGACTCTATGCAGGGCTTTAATATTCCGCTTTCTAATCCTTCTGGCTCCCACCATCTTATACCTTCTTGCAACTTCTTTATTTTTTCATAAAGTCAACTCCCGCATTAGAAATAGGTATACGTCCTGTATCGTGGGGGGTTTTTACAAATAAAAAGAACGCCCTGACTCAGAACAACAATCTGTTGATTGAATCAAGTGCTGTCCCATCTGGGTTTGAACCCACAACACTCAGTACTGTGAAAGCGGCGTGGTGACCACTTAAACTACTTAGTCAACCGTGCAGTCAAGCTGCCTAGACTTGAGGCCCATACTCAAACGTAGCTTCAAGAAACGGCACCTACAATATGTACCTAGCTACAGAGTGCTACGTGACCAAATTCGATTAGATTAAGTTATAAATCGATTTTGTACGAAGATCTTTAATTGTTAATTAATTGATATTTTAATAAACTAATTATTGTTGTGATTGTCATTTGACGCCGTGCAAACTGTCTCGTAGGCACACTTTATGACTCGTGCTAGAAGACAAATTGAAAACAGTTTAAACAGGCAAAAATAATTGATATGAAAGATGCAACTTTGTCTTACAAACTGGAGAACATTTTCCCATCCAAAAACCATTTAGTCGCAAGATTCATCAAACAGTAAACATTTCTTTTACTGCGAAATCTTATTACAACAGATATTCCTAATAGTTTATTAATGATATAATGACAATAGTTTTGATTAGAGTGGGGGCAGGAAAATCTTGCTTATATTGTGGTTGCGATTAAAACATTTTTGTTTAAGTCGTCATTTAGATAATTACATAAAATCGATTAGAAATTAGGACGACTGAGGTGTAAAGGGCAAGTGACCCATCTACTTGGGTCACCTAATTAATTATGAAGTCATATGTACGTTGCTACCTTTTAAAGATCTCTAAAAGAATTGGAGAGAGGGGGACCTTGTCATCATACTTATTGAGTAAAAGGCATTTAAAGAATTACTTAATAACACTACAGTCCTTAAAATATAGCTTCGTCTCTGTGGCAGATAGCTTTGATACCGACGAAGTAACTGTGAACAAGCGATTTTATTTTGTGTCACCTATATTTTTATTTTTAGGTGGCAGTTTCATTATAAATGAAATGCATTACATTATAAGTATAAAAATTCACTCCTGAAATGTTTGAAGGTAGTAGAGCCACGCTTAACTCAGCACGAACGGGCCGGCTCGACCGGGGCGGTACTACCCTCGCACAGAAGTTTACGTAAAATGACAGCGTTCGTGATTTCGTGTTTCGTTGGTGAGTGCGAGACCGGAGACCCAATGATGCAGAAGCATCACTAGGCCGCTATGGTGTGGGTCGCCATGCTTCATTGTTGCATTGTCTGCATTCGCAGTGAGTATGGTGACCACCACTCTTGGATTCTGCTTATGCTTTCCATAAGGCAGAGTAGAGTCACTTCGGTAGGCCCATACATTAAAAAATAAAGACCTCGTAATTTGTAAAATAACACTAGTGACAAGTGTCACGGATATCAAGCTATATTATAAGGAATATAGTTTTCTGCCCACTTTCATGCATAGCTCTGCGACGATTAAATGCAAACACTTTTGCATACAGCTCTTTTTCTAAGCAGATATTCACTGTACAATTTTATCATAATGTAACTTATCCAATAAATATTGTATTGGATAAGTCTCGCAACACTACAATTAGGTCTCATAACAATAAACTCAAGTTTCGAAATGGGCCCAGTCGGTGTGACAAATACATGACAATATTATGAAATAGGAAGCCGTGTATTCTATCGCGTGAGGCGCTGTTCTCAAGCGAGCTGATGAGGATGTGTTCACTTGGCCCTCAATTGTTGGCTAGCACTCCTTGTAGAACATCCTTCGAACTAGTTAAGACAATGGTGCTCAAACTTTGTCAATAGTTTGTCTTGAGAAAGTTGTAATGAATTGACTTGGGGTCTTTTATTTTAGGTTTTTAATAAATAATTACTACCACGTTCTATTTTTAAATGAAAGAATAGCTTTTAAAAATATTTGAATGTTCTATAGATTAAAGGGAAATTAGCAAGCAGATAGATGGTAGTGAGTTAGTGCCAGGAATGTCTTGCCAATGTATGTCCCGATTTAGACAAAATTAATGTGGCGAAAATTAAAAATTGTGTGACAAAATTAAGCATGCCACGCGTAAAAAAAGTTGAGATCGAACAAACCTATAACTAAACAGTCCGTCTCACTTATCAATAGAACAACAAGCTGGTCATTATTTGATTCTTTCAGAAAACCCATGGCAAGAGTATTTAATAATAAATAATTAAAACATATTTTATATTTTACTCAAATATACAACTAAACATAAAAAACATTGGTCCTATCAAATAAGAAGTAACAATTATGACACAAATAAACATATCCGTATTATTACGAGAAGTTTGTATGTACAAAGAAATGTACCTCTTTCCTCACAATTCCATTACAATTCTCAGACTACAATAAGTACGTCCAATACCACGTACGACCAGAGTACCTACGTACATTTCATGTTGGCAGTTCTTGCCAACATGAAAAGGAAAAGATATTAGTAAATATGTTTTGTTAAGCCTGTGTAATAATATTATGTGGACACAGCTGCAACTGTACATGAAGTTATTGATTATCAATAATACTGCACTTATAAGTTGTTTGTTTTACTGAGCGGTGTTATGAATAACTTTTCTTCTATATTCTGTTGATAATTCTTTACAAATCCATTCATGAACTATGTTGAAACAATTAATGTTCATATGTACTAAGAATACGGAGTGCCACCGCCCTTATTCATCCCGTGGCCGCGTGGGTGTCGTAAGATCCGATTAAGGTTTCAAGGTAGTAGAGCCAAGCTGATTTAAGCACGAAGGGGCCGGCTCGGCAGGACGGTACTACCCTCGTACAGAAAATCAACGTAAAATGACAGCGATCGTGCTGTCGTGTTTCGTTGGTGAGTGCGAGACCGGAGGCCCAATGATGCAGATGCCTCACTAGCCCGCCATGGCGTGGGTCACCATGCTGCGTTGTCTGCATTTGCAGTATGGTGACCACCACTCTTGGATTCTGTTTATGCTTTCCATCAGGCAGAGAAGAGTCATTTTGGCCAAACATCAAAAAAAAACTACGCAGGACAAGAGCACTGAAAAGAGAACCCTTTTAGGACAGCATGGTATAGGAGACCAAAGCCTCATTTCTAAGCAGAGGTCTGTTGGTCGGAATAGTTGAAGAACTCATAAGACTACACTTTTGCCGACAGAATATTTAGCATAAGTGGTTATCGCTGGAGGCTAAATAAGACACGTGTTCTGCTAAAATTTATTTAACAAATAATCACAAGTTCAAACAAAAAAAAAACGACTTTAATCTGGACCAAATTTAAATGGGATCATACGGAAATATTGAGTTATTCGTTAATTTGTCGCGCACATACTTAATGCAAATTGAAGACTTATATGGTTTTCTCATGGACGACATGTCAGAACTGGACCAAACTGAAATGGGACCACATGGGAAGCACCAGCTTTCAAATAAAAAATGAATCATCAAAATCGGTTCATCCAGGTTCCCAGGTTCGAAAGTTATGAGGTAACAAACATATAAAAAAAAAAGTTGAATTGAGAACTTTTTTTGAAGTCGGTTAAAAAAGAGTCGCCTTATGTGAATATTTACTTAAAATTTGCGTCAGTATGTTAATTATTACACATAAATATTTTCGCAAAACAATAGGTTCTAGAATAAATATTGTGTTATGTTGTGAAAATACTCGTAAATATCGGTAAGACAATGTTTTTGAATCTGTAGGTACTTATATTGTGCGATTTAAAAGTTTGTTTGGTTGAATCCGCTAATCTCAAGAATTATTGGCTGCAATTGAAAAATTATCCTTAGTGTTGGATAGCCCACTTATCGAGGGATTCAATACATGTTACATAATAGTACATAACATCAAGATTATTATTGATTTTTTTGGCAAACACCTGGAAAATTTGTGTAATTATTTGAAATAATGTAACAGATTAAATAATTAGATAAACACACGCAAAGTAACTAAAATAACAGGTTGTTTTGATTATGTAAATTAATTTAAACAAATATTAGAAAACAGATAATACTTTATCTGCCCGTGTCAAACCAAAACCAAATGGTTGAGCCTTGTGAGAAAAATGGAATAAATAAACTCGCGGTCACTGTCACTAGATGATTATAACAATAGCAGCAATTTTAGGAGACCCAAGCTTTGGCACAAAGGTGGTAGAGACACGCTGATTTTTGCACTAAGTGGCCGACTTGACCGGGGCGGTACTAACCTCTCACAGAAGGCCAACCTAAAATAATAGCGTTCGTACTGTCGTGTTTCGGTGGCGAGTGCGAGACCGCAGGCCTTATGATGCAGAAGCATCTCAACAGGCCGCCATAGTATGGGTCACCATTCTGCATTGTTGCATTGGCAGAGTAGAGACATTTTGACAAGTCATACATGAAAAAAAAAAAATTAGCAAGCAAAAAAAACAATAAGCAAGCAATTCTTCCAAATAAATAGGATTTTCAGAGTCCCTTTCCTTGAGTCTTGGAGGGAGTTAAGTTGCAAGCGTCAATCACTTGACATTAGGTGTGCCTTTGTACGTTTGTCCTCTCTTCAACAGCCTTTAACAGTCCACTGCTGGACATAGGCATCTCCTTGGTAAGGCGGTTCGGGATGCTATACTACGTTGGTCACACTAGTTGGTGTAGTGTCTGTTTCAAGTTTTCCTTTTATTTTGTAGTGTTTTGTCGTCTTTTACGACACCCACACCACGGTATGAACGTGTTAGTGAATGAGTTAGTGACACTCCGTAGGTATTCCTAATCCGACACGGATGATTGTTATTAAGTTTGCCCTCTTATACCAAATAAAGTATGTAAATAGTCCATACGTAAAATAAGTTAGGTATACTAATTTATTTACACATTTACATTATTATGTTAATAGATAAAACATTAACATGTAGGCTATCGTTTTGTTTATTTTAACATTAAAACAATTACGAATTCAAGTGTTGATACTATAGAAATTAACACAATTAAGTAATTAGATAAAAACAATACAAAGATATGAGTTTATTGGCTGTATGTGCGTACACAAATATACATACATTAGGCGTTTGGTTGCAAAATAAACAGCAGTATGGCATGTATAAATAAAAAGTGACCTTTTGGACTATGTAATAAAAGCGAAACTAACGTGACATACGGACTTTACTGAAACATAATATGTAGGTATTCGTACACACTCTTTAGTTTTCTATGTAGGCACTCAAGAATTAGCCTGAACTGACCTGGCTGTGAGTGAATACCAGCGCAGCCATGAAAATCTGCAACTCAAGATATACAAAAGCGTGGCCACTCTTTCATTGAACCTCACCCTACAAAATGAGAAGAGATACTCCTTTCGAACGATCAAGTATTTCTGCAGGTTTTCCCAAGCCTTTCATTCATGTTTATTGTGCTGTAAAATGTTAAAAAACATACTATTTTTAAAAAAACTTTGACATTCGCTGCTTAATAAATATGAAGGTATGTGACAACAATTTTGTTCACGTCGATGTGCGCCCGCGCACCACAAGCGGTGAACAGAACTCTCTTAAAGACTATATAGATTTGAACATTTTGAACGTACCTCTTGAATCTATTGGTAATCCATTCATGATAAAAGAAAATATACATTTTGATGCATTTTTTTATGAAAATTTTAAATAAACTATCCATAACAAAGAAATAGTCAGAACATAATTATTACCTTTTTTTCCCAACTGTTTTCTTCAACAGTTTACATAAACACAAACACAAACAAGTGATAAAATCTAAAAAGAAACTTAAAAAAATTACAGATTTTTTTTAAAAGATAAGAAAGTAGCTTTTGCTTGTGGCTCCGCCCGCGTGTGTGCCCGATCACTGGTATCGCGGTAAATAGTAGCTTATGTCTTTCCTCTAGATTTAAATGATCTTCGGTTCTGCGAAAGAATGCCTTGATAAAAATCATCGACATTTATATTTTGAGATAACCAAGTGTTTCTTAAGTCGACAGAGAAATACCTCACTTATAGTAAAACAATTTTATTCATATTTATCTACATATTTTCTACAGACTTTCTATTAGTTGTCCCATGTTTTGTCGCGTATGATTTACTTCCTTTTCTATTTGAAAAGTCAACTCCTGCATTAAGAATGTAAGTCCTGTGTCGCGGGGTCTTTACAAACATACATCAAACGGACAAAGAACACCCAGACTCAGAACAACAATTTGTGGATCGCACAATGTGTTGTCCCTTGTGGGATTTGAACAGTAGAAAGCGGCGTGGTGACCGTTTAAACCACCAAGTCAAGCGTGTAGTCAAAGTTTTATATAAAGCGGTGAAATGTAAGTGTGCCTTAATAGTTACATCAGTGCCTATTGTGGCTTGTGGTCGACAACACAATTTGTTCAACACACACAAACTGCCCACGCCTATCCTACGCTTGTTTATACGAACAATTGGTCCTATAACATGTCATATTGATAAAACCAACTGCCTCGTTGGCGCAGTGGCAGTGTACGCGACTGCTGTGCTAGGGTTCTATTCCCGGATCCGACCAAATGTTTGTATGATCTGCAAATATTGTTTTTTTTTGTATGAGCTAAAGTGACTCTACTATGACTGGTAGAAAACATGAGCTGAATCCAAGAGTATGGGTCACCATAATAAGAATGATTTTTTTTCAGCATGGTGACCCACACTGTAGCTGCCTATTGACATGCTTCTGCATCATTGGGATCATTATTAGCATTTGTATCGGAGTTTGGGTGTTTTGTATAAATAATATGGATGTATTTACAAAAAAAAGTATACAAGTATTCGATCAGTCAATCTAGCATACATTGTACAAGTTCTGCTTAGTGTGAAGCTAGATGGCGTTGTGTGTTAGATTTTCGAAATATTTCAATTTTCATTGTGTCCGTTTCATTTAAGTACTTACCTATTTAAAGTTTCGGAAACCCAGGATGTAGGTCTTTATAAAATTAAAGAAATGAATAAAAAAACTGTGATAGAATCGTATTAAACAGATTAAACGCGGGTTCCTATGCATATTAGTAACTGGTTGCTGATTCACGTTGCAAGTTGCGGGTTGAGTTAGTGCACGCGCCGCCCAATCTAATTATCGATGCTATGCGCCCGCGCAGTAACTTGATTAACGCGGTAGTGATGTACACGTGTCGACAGTTGGGTAGAAAATATTGCAAAAAAAATAACTTTAGATATTTACAACTAAATTGAAATATACATAATAGAATTCACTGCCTCGGTGGGGCAGTGGCAGCGTATGCGACTACTGTTCTTGAGGTCTTGAGTTCGATTCCTGGGTCGGAGCAAATGTTTGTGTGATCTGCAAATATTTGTTATGGAGATTGGATGTTTTCTATGTATAATATGTATGTATTTACAAAAATAAAGCAGATAGGTATTTATAACAGTTGTCTAGTAGGTACTCATAAAACAAGCTCTGCTTAGTTTGCGACTAAATAGCGCTGTGTTTAAGATGTCCGAAATATTTATTTATTTAATTAATAATTTAATGAACCCTATTGTATTCGAAGACGTGTTTTTTTATTTAATTCAAGTGAAATCATTAAACAGTGGCTACGAATTCTGTAACTATAGAGATGTAGGTGTCCACGAATGGTAGCAAGCACCTACCATCAGGTAATCCGTCTGCTTATTTGCCACCTATACTATAACAAATCCATCTAAACACAGACAAATCCGCAGGACTAACGTAAATATTTTTGTGTGATTATTATATTTTATCGATACGATACTTTAGTTTTCACATCACTATACATCTTGATTGAGCTTGTTGCAGATCGCGCCAGGATTTAACAAAGCGAGTCATATGCACTCGAGAATGCTTACGAATTATATTACGCTTATAATGAACTAGCTGAACCCCGTGGTGTTACCCGCGGTTGTTGTCGTACCGCGGGTAACGCCGCGGGACAAAGCTAGTGTAAAAAATTAGCTTAATTTACTCCTTATATCATCAGCTATCTATCAGAGAAAGTCCCGTCAAAATCGGTACAGCCGTTCCAGTGATTAGCCGGAACAAAAAGACAGACAGACAGACTGACAGACAGACAGACAAAAATCGTAAAAAATGATATTTTGGTATATATATCGTGTATACATATATATGCATTTAGTAAAAAGCGGTTATTTTAATATTACAAACAGACACTCCAATTTTATTTATTTGTTTAGGTAGGTAGTATATAGTAGTATAGGTAGATGTATAGATAATGATGAATAAATAATGTTTTAAAATAATTGTTAAAAGTAAATAAGTGAAATGAAATGAAATCGTGTTGTCGTGTTTCGTTGGTGAGTGCGAGATCGGAGTCCTAATGATGCAGAAGCATCACTAGGCCGCCATGGTGTGGGTCACCATGCTGCATTGTTGCATTGTCTGCATTAGCAATAAGTATAGTGACCACCACTCTTGGATTCTGGTCATGCTTTCCATCAGGAGTCATTTTGGTTGGCCCACATATCAAAAGACGATGTTACATGCGTGTAAACCCTAACTGCAGTTGATGAAGTAGGTATTCTAGAAATACGTTAGGGTGAGGGAAAGATTAGAAGTGGGTTTTTTGTACCGCATTATAATAAAACAACTGCCTACCACAAGGCGAACTGTGTTTTCCCCAGCTATCTGATTAAACGATTCAATATCTAAAATATAAAAGCATTATAATACAATTATAGATTAATCCGTAATATTTAAAAAGTACTATTTAATGACGAGTCAACAAGTAAGAAGAAAAAGTTTTAAAAATACTTTTAATAAAATTTCAATAGTCTTTGTCACCCGGGCCATTATTACATAAGAATCTTTTGACATCTCATTCATTAAAATCGGTTCAGTAGTTTAGACGCTACGGTGCAACATACAAACATACATAGACAGAAAAAAAAGCCCTACCTTTTGATTTCGAAGTAGTCGGGTTAAATAGAGTATTGTGGTTTTATCATCAGAGCATTGTAGCCAAGAGCACTTTGAAGAAATATACTAATAGCTACTGAAGAGTTCCATCATCGATCTCCGAACTTCATCATCAGATCTGGTCAGAGATAAGTGATGATATGTAAACATCATCATCAATAGCCTTCAATTGTCCTGATATAAGGTTCTTTTTAGAAAAGAAGTTTCGGCCTGCTATATAGTTCACCAACACGTTGACTACACGAAATTTGACAACTTTTGTTCTCTGGAGACTCGGCTTTAGACGCCTCATACGACACCCATGGGACGAATAGGGATGATTACAGTCCTTATTTTTATTCCATCACTACTAATACAAACATAATTATTATTAATTCAATCGCTATCAAGTTAGTTAGACACTTATAACAAAAAAAAGTAACAAAACAAACATAAAATTGAAATCAATCGAATCTATTTAATTACTAAAATACCCTTTGCAGTACATACTAATTACTGTTAAACACCCTATGGATGTGATAATACGCGTGGGATAACCACCACATTGTAAAACATTGACCAACAGACCCTCGGCTTGTGGAGCTACCCACTAATTATGGTACAAACAATTGCACCGATCACAGGACAGGACAGGACGCCGTGGAATTAATTATAAGTACAATTGCAGTAATACGCACGTATAAGCATATTTCTATCAAGTCTAGCAATATTTTTACCCGACCCGAATTCGATTGTTGTTACATATTTAATTTTGGTATAATCAAACTTAAATGCAAGTTTTCATGGAGTTGGAAACTTAAAGTGGCCCAGCTCAAAATTAATGGGCGTTTGATTTTTCCGTAAACTGACTGACTGATAGATTTCCGCAATGTTACGACTATTGATTCACATATTTATGAAAGATTGATCAAAATACATCAAGATATCTATTATTTTTTCAAATCATGGTCATCGACAGCCTATCGCAATCCACTGCTGGACATAGGCCGCTCTAATTGCATGTCACTTGGTTCGATCCTTGGCTTCTCGCATCCAGCTCCTGCCAATATTATGTTCAGTAACAAGTAATAATATTAATTTAATAAGTACAGTCACCAATTGATATTAAAAATGTAAAATTAATCTACTTGTTTACAAGTTTATTGCTACAGCCTAATATTCTTCGCTTCTCTCTTATATGTTATTCCAAAAACTCCAAACTGTCATTAATATATCCCATAATAACCAATTTACCCTTTAAAAATATTCCGTACTAAAAAGGATTTTTATCTCAACACAAGATGACTGATAAACACTTTTATTCAAACGACAATCATCTAAAAAGTTTAGATACAATAGTTTACACATAATGCTGGATCCAGTCGCCACATTAGCACCGGAGATCCGATATCACAGTAATGTACATACAATGAGAGAAAAAATCCTCAAAAGATGTCCTACACATCGCACAACTGACAAATTTTTAAACAACAATGAATGATATAAGGGTTAAATGGATAAATGCCGACAACTGTACTTTTACCATCTTTTAAATATCAACATATTCGAAATTGAACCTTATTGCTTAAGAAATAAAGATTATAAGTGAAGGTGTGACGTATTTTACAGGGTGAAAACACCAGTTGTCGATAACAGAACGTCTATAGAACGGCGGTGCGTTTGATGGCGTGTCGGATGTCTCAATCGAAGGCTTTGCTGCGCCCGCGCCGCGGCCCACGTATGGACCTATTCTGTTCGTTAGCCTTTGTTTAGTATTATGATGTGTTGTGTTTTAGTTGTGGAATTTTGTGGGCTAAATAAGGGTGGAATTCATAAAGATGATTATTGTTCTGTATTTACTTATGGTGTAAAATATAATAGTGTATATTTTGATGAATTTAGTGAAGATTAAAATTGTTTTGTTATCAATAACGCAAAAATAATAGTGAAAGCCAATAATAACGAAATGATAAGATTAAAAATGATTTCTTTTCTATTAAAATGCTATACAATAAAAAAAACTACATAATAAGACTGAAAAATATATGAATTAAGAAGTTACATATTTGAATGTTTACAGACAAAATAACAAATACAAAAAGACATTTATGTAATAATAACACATAAAAAGGTCGGTTCGAATAAAAATTTTGGAAAGAATTTTCGTTTAGCGTAATGTTTAAAAAAATATTAAACACTTTCAATATTATATCAATAAAGTTCCAAAAACTTAAAACGCAATTTATTAAAAAACTTTCCTAATACCAACTACAAAAATCAATTCTACTTTAAAAAATCCTAATATCTGTCCAGAATAACCCGTCGCCGGGTAAACCATGTTTGTATAAACATAACACATGTTAAAGCCGGACTCTTTAAATATCTTTAAAGAATAATTACTTACGATAAATCAGGGATGAGCGTTGACAGGGTTAATGTCAAGACGACACATAATTGTACCCTTTACCCTACACCCACACTTTTACTAACTTCAACCTTATTTCTCGCCATACAAGTTTTAATTTTGATTACCATTTTTAGCAGATATCGACGTTTAGTAATGTGTTACTACTACGCTCATACCTTTTCTTTTCTACTACCTATATAATGTTTGAAATCTTTGTATGTGATGGGATGCATAGTAAATAATGTATCCAGTTCTGTTTGTTGTACCTACTGAGATTCGAAGAACACAACAAAAATATGTTATTGTTCTTCCAAAAGACATTTTAGAGCATCATCAACAGTCAAGCCCAGTAACCACTGGACCAATAGCCCGGTTAAAATATAATTTGTGTTTAGAAAACGTTAACCTTAAAAAACCGTGAGCAAGCCACGCTTCGGCATGCATGGGCCGGTTCGACCGGATTGATACCACGGCCTCACAGAAAACCGGCGTTTCACCGAGTGAGTGAGGATATCGGAGGCCATTTTTAGGATACAGGCCGCACGGAGGTCGGCCCACTCCTGGGACCACCAGTAGAACTCCTTCCGTGGAGGCCGACGACCTTGGATGCGGGGCATGGCCGTATCGCAAATTTGCGTAATCGCATCGCGAAAACGGCCAGCCACCACGTCCACGCCGACCTCCTCGGTCGGGGCCTGCGGAGACAGCCAAGATTGAACAATGGCCGCTTCCTCTAGTAGCTCCCTATCAAGCTTGGCGACAGCCCACCGCGGAAAGCGGGATGTATGCCGCGCCGTGTGACCCCTACTGGGGCCCTGGGACCGGGAGAGCTCCAATCGGATATAGAAATGCTCCGAGAGCGTCTCGACCTCTTCCAGGACACACCAGTTCCTTACTCGTGCGGCAACAGCAGGGGTAGCGAACGAAAGGTCCACTATCGACCCCCCTTGCTGTCGCACACACGTGTTGGTGGAGCCTCTGTTCAGCAAACAGAGGCCCACCGAAGCCGCCCACTCCTCTACGGCTTCGCCCTTGGCGTCCGTCCTGGTGGACCCCCACGCAATGGATTTTGCGTTGAAGTCCCCATATCGGAGGCCCATATGCCAACCTCATCCCCCTTCCTATCCCCCAAAGGCCGGCAACGCACTTGTGACGCTTCTGGTGTTGCATATTGGGTGTCCATGGGCGGCGGCAATCGCTTACCATCAGGCGATACGTCTGCTCGTTTGCCCCTCATTCCATAAAAAAATACTTAGTAGTACAAAAAATTTATTTAAATATGTATGTATTTATTAACGGAAGTAAAAGATATTAAAAGGGGCTATTGTTAAATATTGAATAATCCATGCAAAAACCTCTTGAAAATTCAATCAGCAAGAAATTATTATGTTACCCTAAGAACATGTTCAAGGAGCATATTATAATACTTACTTTTATAACCTCGGTATACCCACTTAACCTCGTACATTATAAGTAACATTTAACCCTGCAAGTTATCCCACTCGACGCGACCATTAAACCGGAAAACGCAAATTATACAACAAAGACGTAACACATCTGCGCCCGCGCAGGCCATGTCAATCCTTTAAGACTGTCTTATTACGTCATACAAATTTGAACCTCAATACCTTGTGATAAAAATCATAATAAATACTTTGAAGTTCTACAGATACTTGAAGATAATTCAGAGTTTGCTATGCGAAAATGGATCTTAACGTGATAGATATAGGTATGAGAAGTGATAAGCAGATTTATTATTGATATTAGATATGTTTAATACGTGCAAAAGGATGCAACGGTGCGGACAAATCCTGGTTAAGTTTCTTAGGGTAACCATAAATATATATTTGACAGGAAAATCCTTATATTATATCTGGAGTCTACCGATAGGAAACAAAAAAAAAGATTGACCAAAGACGAATCTAGCTGAAAATAAAATACCACCGTACGCCTGAATTTTGAATTTTAAGTTACAAGTGTTTACGAGCAGTGGCAGCAAAAACATAAAAACATTAGGTTCAACTTAATAAAATTCCGTTTATTATCATCATCATCAGCCTGCCGCAGTCCACGCGGCGCACCTTGCTGAACGACGATCGAGGCTCTGGCGACCAACCGATGGTGTAATATCCATCCCAGCAGTCGTGACTAAATATAATAGGCCAGTGACGGGCAGCAGCGTCAGCGGTGCAACAAGTTACGCCCTGCGATCACCAACCCGCCTGCCCAGCGTGGTGATTATGGTCAAAACCTTCCATGCGCAAGCAATAAAAACCCCGGCCCAAAGTTCCCGGGAGTCCCGCTATTCCTGGACATAGTGGCGACCACGGTAGTGGCGGCCACCACATGAAAATCCGTATATAAGTGTACCATAGACACTTTCAAATATACTTAGTACAAAACTGTTAATTCGAAGTTACAAACAGATACTTTAATTTTATGTATTTGTATACATACAGATAGATGTATTTACGTGTCTTTATCCGTGTTCTCAATTCCCATAATATAAACTTGATATAAAATCTTCAATAGTCAGTCTTTGCTTCAAAGCTGGACACATGCCTGTCCCTAAATAGATAGTTTGGTCTACTAAACTACGCTAGCTAGTTTGTGTCAAGTATTCCTTCTCTTGGCAGTGTTGTTGTTCTGCATATTTTAGTCCCTTACTTGGCTCTTACAACACACACGCACGATGTAAAGGGGTGGTTCACCACACGGACTACAGAATACTATTACTGTACAAAAGGTAGTCATTGTTTACGATAAATCCAAAGAAAGATAATCGAAAAGTGCTTAAGTTTCTTTGGTGATTATTTAAACAACCTGAGTAGCGTAAATAAAACCAGGTAGACTTTTTTGTGTGAAAACTCCCACGAAGCGTCAGCTTAAAGGTAGTAGAGCCACGTCGTTGTCAGCACGAACGGGCCGGTTCGTATGAGGCGATACTCCGTACTACCCTCTCACAGAAGACCAATCTAAAGTGGTAGCATTCGTGTTGTCGTGTTTTGTTGGTGGCCCAAAGATGTAGTAGCATCACTAGGCCGCCATGGTGTGGGTCACCATGATGCATTGTTGCATTGTTTGGTGACCAACACTCTTGGATTCTGCTTATGCTATCCATCAGGTAGAGTAGAGTCATTTTGGCAGGCCCTTACATAAAAAATGCCTAAGGCCAAACGATAAAACCACGCAGTGTTTCATCATTAGCTTTTTGCCAGGGTCTCAAGTGTACCCTGGAAAATCTCTATGAACTTTAGTAATAATGGACACCCTACAAATTATTGCAATAACGATTATACAAGACACCGGTATGTAAGAAAGAGATGGAATACCTCCTATTCACGGGCTATTAAACTAAACCTCTTTGGTAAAAGAAATTATAAAAAAAAAACTATCGATATTTTTAAGCACTATGAATATTAGGCTTAAATAGTACTTTGTTGTGTTCAAATATTAAAAATGACAAAAGGGCTGAATAGGGGATGTTTTCGCTACATTGCTTTTGTGGGATTAAAATAAATGTTTTAAGTAATCGGATTTTTTGAAGAGCCACTTTTTTGGGAAAAAAGGGTTCTTGTACTGTAAGTAATCCTTTTTTTTTTCAAAAAGGTAAATTGAATTTTTTTAAGTACATAGATTAATATCAAAAGTAATTATTTTGTGGGTCTTCTTACGATAACAGCAGATAGAAATAGTCTTTTAATATACTTTTTTCCTAGCTTTAAGAATTAAATGGGAAAATTGGTTGTTCGATCTGAAAGGAAGAGTACTTAGAAGAATAAGATAAAATATCATAAAAACTTTAAATATATATTATAATCTATTGACAGCTTATTAAACTGCCTCGTTGGTCTAGCGGGTAGCGTATGCGACTGCCGATCAAGAGGTCTCGGGTTCAATTCCCGGGTCGGGCTAAAAGTGTCACCGAGTGATTCTTACACGAAATTCCTAATAACAGTCCGGAGTATGGACGCTTCACGCCCGTGCTTCGGAGAGCACGTTAAGCAGTCGGTACCGGTTTGCATGAACATCTATGGCAATCGTTATTGGGAAGTCAGTGCCCTCAAATATACTGACAACTAGTTCAATCTTCGCATTCTGTACACCCACAGGGTTGCGGAGGGCCGATATCCGTCTCGCGCCGTGGAAAACTGACATTCAGGTAAAACCGGTTGAACTAGAAGCCGACTCCAAATAATCATGGGAATGAAAAAGGCTAGGAAGATAAATAATTCAAAATAATGTTGGAGAAGCCGCTATACCAGAAATGTTGTTATAGTGTAGCTGATTTTTACAAGCTTTATATTAACTTGCAATGTATGTATGTATACTAACTTTTAAACTTTCGCGTTCCATGATGTAATAATTATTATTTGAAGAAATATGTGATCGCGTTATTTCCCGTAAAAATAATAAGTATGTAGGTATGTTCGGGTGGAATCTTGCAACTCAATTTTGAAGCAGATTTCTTCAACCGATTTTGCTGAAATTTTGCAAGCATTTATGTATACAGCGTGACAATACAATATTATAATGACATGGAGCTGGAAGGTGGCCATAGGAACTCTGTAAAGAGACGTCGCAACATCATCGAGTTTAGACTCGTTTGATTCGTCTCGAGGCATTCCAGTCAAAGCTTGTTTTTAAAAAGCTTTTCAATTTAATTTTTGTGTCAGATAAATTATAAATACGATATTCTTAACATTTACGTTTTCAATTATAATATATTAGTGATTTCTGGCATTTCCTTCTTTTTACGTAGCGGACGATCAAGACGCTTCTAACGATATCTCATTTGTCCAGATCTAATTAGTAGTTAAGAAGCTATGAGGGAACAGATGAACATACATACGTACAAACATAGCCTGTCAAAATCATAACCCTCCTTTGGCTTTGCCGTAGTCGGGTAAAAAGTGATTTTTATCCCGGTAACTTGATGGGTGTAAGCAGTGGACCAGAAGTCAAGACCACACCTATAGCCTGAACTAGCAATTTGCGGAAAGCCCTCTAATCTATATCATATTTTATCGTTGTCTTAACATGAAACGGAAAAACATTCTAAAAACACAAACTTCTTCACCAGCTGCGTTTTATCCAAAACCGCATCTTCAGTCCTTCGCAAAAAAGCCTAACACAAAACAATCCATCAACTTAAATGTTTTTCAACAACATAATCTAGTTTAGCGGCCATTAATCAAAAACGTATCGATTCCCATACACTCTCGACGTTTTTTAATAATATGACAGGTAAATGCTCGGCATTTAGGCAATACTTTTTTCTTTTTTTTTCAACTGACAACACTATTTAACACTCGCTAAAATCGTAATATAAACCGTCTTTGTATAACGTGAAGGTTTAATATCGAATGGTTTTTAATTTTCCATGTTCAAATTAAACTTGGTATTATTTTATTATCTCTTGTGCCGGCTTGACTCAATTAGAGGCGGCGTGTACCGATGCATCTCGAGAACTCGATTCGGTATTCGATTTATTAATTAATCGATATACAAACACGGGGCCGTCATCGGTTCGATGTATTTATGATAGATCGCTTTCGCCCGTACCGATATGGTACGATTTAACTAATAATGCTTCGTGAGTTATTGTCTTTACTGTTTCAATGAGGACAACTTTCTTTTTTTTATTAATTTCTTTGTGTTCCAACCTGGTTTATGATGTTATTGCTTTATTATAGTATGATTTTTAAAACACAGAAAATAGTTTAATGGACATCTGTTTGAATCATAAAATACAAAAAATGATCCATACTAATATTATAAATTCAAAAGTAACTTTGTGTCCGTCTGTTACGTCTCACAGTTAAACCACTGAACCGATTTGGATGAATTTCGGTATATAGATAGATTAGACCTTGGAAAGGGATATAGGCTATCGCGATAACCGATACACACGCGGGCGGATCCGCGAGCAAAATCTAGCTGTTTTATAAGCCGTAGTTCGAACAGTTGAGGTTCACACATCTGAGCCATCTTAGCGAAACACACAGCTTTTGGAGTAAAATGTAAAAAAAAAAACTATTGGCGCCTATTACATTTTTGACATGAAGATGTTGTGTATTATTTCTGTCGCACTTGTGTATGTATGCAACTTACGCTTCCACCAAAACATCACTCATTAAAACCAAAAAGGCACAAAGCCCCTGGGCACATTTATTAACAAACATTTAATCAAAGTACACACAAACATCTGCTTTCAATTAATCCAGGACACATCCCTCTCAAAATCTCCTACCATTAGCTCCAACTTGACCCTGCAATGCTCGCCGACGCAAATAACCCCGTATAGAGTTACTCCAGTTAACACCTTCGCTGCTATATTTAATCCTTTCGCTTATATCGCGAAACTGTAGACGGTGGTAACCCGACACTCGCTGCACAAAGGCAGCTTTAAAATGAGCTCGGGGTCTTGAAGACCGCGTACTGTATTAGCTTTCGGATCGCACGCCTTTTAGTGTTGGATTGTGAATGGAATTATGCAGTGGTTTGATGTAATTAAAGAAAGGTTTTTCTATTTTGATTTGTTGGGGTGTAGATTTACGTAGGAGATGGTCGATTTCGTTGACTGTCTATTTAGATAAGATTACAGATACGTATGTCTAAATAAAGATGTATAAAATTATTTGGTTTGCAACTTTAGGGCTTAAAATAATAGTTTTTGTCGTTCGTTGGAAATGCATAATACCTACGTATTTCCAAAAAAAAATTAAGAACAAAATTTTCTGACTGCGAAATATTTCTTTTAAATCGCGAAGGCGCCCATTTCGCATTGCGAAAGTTAACCCTCAGGTGGTTGTTATCGGCAATATCTACAGCACGAGTAGACATCATTCTTTAACGCAGCCATTTTTCCCAAAAAAATCACCAAATACTGTAAGTAGTTAACAATACCAATTTTATTACTTACACCACCTTGAAAATAAATATAATGCGGGTGTACTTACAATTTAAAAGAAGTATCTCATTAAGAACTTCTTAAGCCGAGGTTCTCCCGTTCTAAGCTGTTAGAAAAAAACGCGATAACAATATAATAATATTATCTCTTGTCAAAGTATTTGTCAACAGTTGTAAACCTTTTGTTGTGTCGTGCTATCTTAAAATCAAGGTTTTACTCGACTTTGCAAGTTATATTAAGTTTTATAACTGCTTCGCTTGAGGTCTCAGGTTCGATTACTGGGTGTCGGATCAAAAAAAAATGTGTTTTGCAAGTATTTGTTATGAAGCTTGGGTGTTTTCTATGTACAAATCATCTATAATAGTAGTTAAGTTATGGAATCAGGCGTTACTTTGCGGAAATCCACGACATTAAATGCTATGAAATATATTTAGCTTTAATTCCGCGAGACAAATATCCAGGTCTGAAAGCAGGACACAAATTCAAAATGCACATATGGGTATCATGCATATGTACACATACAAAACAATGCATGCATGCATGTGAGTATGCATGACGGTGGGATTTGTGTCCTGCTTTCAGACCTGGATAATTGTCTCGCGGAATTAAAGCTAAATATATTTCATAGCATTATAATAGTAGTATTAAGAAATATTTAGGTACATTTATAAGCAGTAAGGTTATAATAGTACCGTTTTTTTTAATGGAATTGGGGGCAAACGAGCAGACGTATCACCTGATGGACACTCGCAACACCAAAGTCGTCACAAGTGCGTTGCCCGCCGTTGGGGGATAGGGAGGGGTATGGGGGGAGAAGTTGGGGTATGGGCCTCCGGTATCCTCACTCACTCGGTGAAACACAGCGCAAGCGCTATTTCACACCGATTTTGTGTCACACACACTGTGAGGCCGTGGTATTACTCCGGTCGAGCCGGCCCATTCATGCCGAAGCTTGGCTCTCCCACGGTATAACGCGTAACGGTATGGTTTCTAACTAATTTGGAATCAGACAGCCGTGTGTGATATATGTGAGGTTATTATTATTTAATATTATATGTATTTAGGTATATATCAGTTGTCTAGTACCCATAGTACAAACTCTACTTAGTTTGAGACTAGATGGCGTTGTGTCAGATATCCGTAAATGTTATTATTATTACTGTACATAGATTACACCACATAATCAATGGAACGATGGCTTTTTGCAATTCATCATCATCATGATCTCCCATTTTTATCTAAATTTTATAAGTAACATTGCGAAATGTTTTGATTTGTTTTTTTTTACAAAGTAACAACAGCTCCTAAAGCCATTATCACAAAAGTTACTGACAGTAACATATTTAGTTTAGTATTATGAAATGAGTGTCATTTTATTGTCGTCAGGCGTCCTGTCTGCTTGTTTAGGCGCCTCTGCCATAAAAACTTTCTTCCGTTTAGGCAACTTAACCTTTATTTTTTATATAGATATTCTTAAAGAAGACTCTTCCGGAAGCTTCCGTAAAAGAAGGTGCCTTAATGTAATATTAATGGCTCTTAGAGATTTTTGTTATTTGATGATTAGTTTTTCACTCAATTCATGATTTCAAATAACATTGAAGTAATCACACATAAAAATATTCACAATAAAAACACAAGTTTGAGATTCAATAACGCAAGTAAGTTAAATGTACCTGTTCCCACAGAATTTCGCTACTTATTGGCAGCTGATAACAAGCATTGATTCCCATACCCTTATAAAAATGAAACAAAATACTGCAAGAATAAAAATCGTGTTCAAAGCCTTGTTCTTATCGCATTTACTTAACTTATTCTTAACAAGAAAGGTTTGCGGGATGATTGCATTGTGCGAAATATATCGCGTTTCGCGGATCGCGTGTCAAAAACGCCGAATTCGCGTAGGCGTTTTGGTGAGAAAACCTTACAGGTATGAAGGGGGTTAATTCTTTAATGTTACAATGTAGGGGCTTTTTAGACCGATGTGGGCGGTGTAGGGTTGCACTCACTTTATTAGCTGTTTAGTACATTGTTGAGGCTAATAGATTTTGATGTTGTATTCTTTATTAATCTTTTGTAGTTTTTTAGATATAAAAATGTAAGAAGGATACGCGGGTGTTTAGAAACATGATCAAATTTTGATTTTTTTACGTGAATATGATAATGAAAGCGTTTTTACCAAATATGTAGGGTGCCAACGATAAGTGAGTACCTACTACCCGCCATGGACTTCTATGGAATGAAATGGACTTCGATGGAACGGATTGACTTTGGAGTGTAACCAATAGCTACAATATTTCAGGATCGCATACCTCGACCTGGCTATTGCAGAGATATCTTTCGAGATGAGATGATTCATCTTTTCGAAAATAGGTACCAAGGTTCAAGCATACACTAGCAATGTTTTGACCGTAATGTGGTAAACGATTAAGGATATGTAGTGTCACCACTCCTGACTATCCCATGAGTGGCGTAGGAGCCGGTAAGGTATCGAACTACGTAGAACAACATCACCAAACCATCTGGCGTTTTTTATTAGGCGAAAACCTCCTTTCTAAATAGAGATCTATATTTACCAGTGGTTTTTTAAATACTGTTGATGTCACTTAAAAGAGCAGATTTACGGCATTAGACTCACCCCTATTATTTTTATTTTGTTATGTATGGCTCGCCAAAATGACTACTCTGCCTGATGGAAAGCATAAGCAGAATCCAAGAGTGGTGGTCACCACACTCATTGCGAATGCAGACAATGCAGCATGGCGACCCACACCATGGCGGCCTAGTGATGCTTCTGCATCTTTTAGTCTAGTCAACAGGTATGGAACTTGTTGACTAGACTATTTGGGCCTCCGGTCTCGCACTCACCAACGAAACACGACAGCACGAACGCTGTTATTTTACGTTGATTTTCTGTGCGAGGGTAGTACCGCCCCGGTCGAGCCGGCCCGTTCGTGCTGAAATCAGCGTGGCTCTACTACCTTTTAAATATACTAATTAAGTAAGAGAAAAGGTATAATCACTATCACGTTTAATATCTATACTATATCTATTATTACTTATAATAAAAATGTAACAGGTCAAATTCTGTACATTAAAGATATTTTGAAATTTTTTTTGGAGGGCTCTCTATAATCGATACTGATGCCAAAACTGTATTTTTTTCATTTTTGTCTGTCTGTCTGTCTGCATCTTGGCCGCGCATCACGCCGAAACAACTGAATGGATTCAAATTAAACTTGGCATGATTTAAGTTCATACTACGAGGTAGGACATAGGATACTTTTTATCCCCAAATTCACCACGGTTTCCTGGAGAGAGGGGATGAAAGTCAAAATATGTACTTAGTTGTAATTCAATAACACTTTCGATCACGATTTTATTCATTCTTTTTTTGCTAGAAAGAAAAAAGATAAAAGATAACGGGAAAAGTCTTTTTTTGTCCGCGACTGTACACTGCCTGTGGGAAGCTGAACCAGATATGTAAATATGGCGGTACGAAGTTCGCCGGGTCAGCTAGTAATATTATAAAGCTGAAGAGTTTGTTTGTTTGTTTGAACGCGCTAATCTCAGGAACTGCTGGTCCGATTTGAAAAATTCTTTCGTTTCTTTAGATAGTCCATTTATCGAGGGAGGTTATAGGCTATTTATTATCACGCTAAGACTAATAGGAGTTGAGCACCAATGAAGAATGTTTCAAAAACGGGAGAAAATGTTCACGCTACGGGCAATAGTAGACGCAAACGAGGTTGCGTGGAATGCGTGGGTCAGTTAGTACAAATATAAACGTGGTTGGTTATGTGCCTACATGTTACGTAATTTGAACAAAAATCTTTAATTTCCAATTCTGTGTTTAGTTAACCAATGATACTTGAATCGTTGTCGTATATCCAAACTAAATGACAATTTAGATAATAATACATAATACAGTGAAGTATGCGTCACCGTTCACGTCCTCCTCGTGACGACCGGCCGATGCGCAGGCGCAGGACCACAAGACCATATCGATGTGTCGCCGTGATATGACACTATGGTCCACTCACTTGATTAGAGTGCGTTTTTAGTTTTAATCAGTATAATTATAAATAAATAAAAATGAAATGTCTTTTTGTAATTGCAAATTAACAGCTTTTCACTAAATGCATATGAAAACTATACAGTGCTTATAGTTATATATTTTTTTTACACTTGTTTTTGACTATTTGTCTGTCTGTTTGCTTGGCCATAGAAATATATCCTGATTTATTTCTATGGTTTGGGCCAATCATTGGAATGGGTAAATCGACTTTGACAGAACTTTCACTGGACTTTCATGCAAAACCTTTTCATATGACTGAGGGGGCAAACTTTTTGGTTTCTCATAGCAGAGAAAACGAAACCAAAACCGATTTATTTTTAAACATAAAATCAATGACACAATATACTAAATAGACCGACCCTCCCCTGGCCCAAACTGTACACCGATAAAAGCTAGAAAAATTCACTTAAATCTAGATGGCGCGCAAAAATAAGGTACTAGAAATAGTTTAACAAACTCTATCACCATTTTATTGATATGCTTGAATTATAGTAATTATTTTATTATTTTTCGAATATAAATCTTACTTTCTAATGCTTGTTTAAAAAAAATATTTTTCAATTGCGTAACTATAAGTTATCACCTATTTTTAGGAGATGTCGTTGCAATCGATTTAAATAAACTTGAATAAATGACCTATTTACTACGCTAGATGTCACATTTATAAGTTATTGATATGACATATAGAATATTATATGCTGGATGCGCGATGATTGCGCCACCAAGTGGCTACAATTACGTCGGACTTTGATTTGTCAAATGGTTAGTTGTCTTACGAAGAGTAAGTAAACAAACAAATTATTTCAACGATATATCGTAAAGGGGCGTCCATTAATTACGTGAGGCATTTTTGAGAATTTTTCGACCTCCCCTCCCGCCTTGGTGAGATATCGTAAGATTTTCATCAACTCCCTCCCGCGTCCCCAAATCTCACGCGAGATTCTTCAAATTTATGTTTTGGCTGTAAACGTGTTGGATTATTGAACTGGTTCTATTACTTCGATTGAAGACTAGCAAAGCAAAATCGAATGCTACTTCGCTGCTCTGCGGAGTTCGGACGAATACGACAAACACTATTGTGTCAGATTTGGCCATATTTTATTCGGAAATAATTTTTCACGCAATTTTACACAATAATTACGTGATATTTGCCAAGACCCCTAAGTGAGATTTGAAAAGATTTAGCTCAATCCCCTCCCCCCTAAAACACCTTACGTAATTAATGGAAGCCCCCTAATTTAAATATATTCTATTCAATCATGTAAATCTATGGTGTAGATAATAATGTTGAGCGATTTTATTTCCTGTCTGTTATGGCATAATCAATAAATTTTAGGTCATTATATGTCATTTTAATATAAAATAAATGATTGAGCTGCAAAGTATAATCTTTATTTTGGAACGAAGTTCCTTATCACGCGTTGCGAAAGGGGGCTAGACGGAAAAAAATGTAACGACACTTTTCTTGCCAAAAATTGTAACCACACTTTTAACATTGAATTGACGTCATAGTGCTGGATACTCACCGTTAAATATAACAAACTGATTGCCAACGTCCATACCATGTTGAATACACCGGTTCTCGTCCGATCATCGACGTTAAGCAACATCGGGCGTGGTTAGTACTTGGATAGGTGACCGCCTTGGAACACCACGTGATGTTGGGTTTTTGCATTTATTTACATAAAATATATTGTTTTATGGTATATTTTGTAAAGCTTGATTATTACTAAAATAATTTGAGTATTTTATGCGCATTTTTATTAGTAGGAGCATATCAAATATAATATACATATAAACTTCGTTCCATCCGGGTGTTCTTTGACACCTCTCAAGTTTTTATTATACATATTTTAATTTGTACAACAAGTAATATTAAAATCACATTAAATCAGTCAGGAGATTAACAAATAAATATTATTTCATAGACATACACTTTAAACAGTTTTCTAACAATTTTTTTATCCTATTATTTAAATTACAGCAAAATCCAAAATCTGATGACAGCATTTTAAAATCTAAAGAGTTCAGAAGAGGTTTCTAGAGAATTGACATTGATGCACCTACGAAAATAAAGGATATGAATTGGACAGAAGACGAAAATAAATTCAGCTTGTCATTATTTTACAAATCTAAAGTGTATTTTTTTCTAAGGCGGCAAGGTGTAGTACTTGCCGCTCCAACCACAATCCGAAACTCCGAAAGTGGCTAGCAAAATCCGATTGTTTTGCCCTGATCTATTTAAAAAAAGAATAACAGAAATTCGAAATGCATTAATTAAAGATAAAGCTTGTGTGATCACTTTCGATGAAATCGCAATAATGTGTAACTTATAATATTCCATCAGCAGTAAAAGCAGAATTGTTACAACTCTTTTAAAAGCTACTATAAATAAACTATTTGATAATAAGTGGGCTTCTGCTAAAAGCTGTTTTTGCGGTCGTGCTACGAAAAACCAAAATACATGCAAGAAATCAGGGATATCTAGTAACTTTTCCTTTTTCTTTTGCAACGTTTTGTAAAATTATTTGCGTTTTTTGATGTACCACATTTAATTAAAAGTATCGAAATTAGGTACAGGGAACATGTTGCCGCTCACAGGAATGGCCATCCAGATAAATCACATTTCGCAAAACATTTAATCGACACCGGCCACTCCTTGAGCGGCAACAATACCTATAACATTCTGCATGTTTGCGATAAGGGTTTCCGGATGAGTGTGTTGGAACAGTTAGAAATATCAAAATATAACAATAATAATGCATATACACTGTTGAATGACCAAACAAACTTAATTCCATCACCACTTCTAAGTATGATTGCGGGTAGTTCGGCACAGATGTCGTTGTGACATTGTATCGATCGTGATTATAGCGTCATCGAAACGGTATATAAAGGGCCGACAGCGGTGCGCTAGCGCGCATTCGAGCTCAAACGCTCGACGAGTCAACATCTCCTGAGGATGCCCCGTGGAGGGGCGAAACACGTGTCGAGTATAGGTTTGGTTGCATGGCATGCTAATTATTTCTCACTTGTTTTGTATGTGTACATATGCATGACGGTGGGATTTGTGCCCTGCTTTCAGACCTGGATATTTGTCTCGCGGAATTAAAGCTAAATATATTTCATAGCATTTAATGTCATGGATTTCCGCAAAGTAACGCCTGATTCCATAACTTAATTAAAAGTATTCAAAATCATTTTTTAAACAATAACTATGTTAACGGCAATGAGCAAATTTCGTTTCAAGATGTTACCAAACCATACGAAATAGACAAAACTTAAAACTTGAATCGATCACTTACAAAATTGACAGATAGGCCCATTGAACAGTAATAAAAAAATATGAGATGCCATAGAAACACGCATTGTTTAAAAAAAGTAAAACATGCATTAAATGCGATAAAGACGGGCAAAAATTATTTGAAAAATTACACAATTAACTAAAACAAAAACCAACTTCAATGTTCGACTTGATTTCTCTTGGATGCCATTATCAGATCGTAATGTCCTTATCATGGTATCACCGTTGCGACATATCCTTTCCATTAAAAAAAAAATCATCAAAATCGGTTCATAAACGACGAAGTTATCCGCGAACACACATAAAAAAAACATATATACTGTCGAATTGAGAAACCTCCTCCTTTTTTTGAAGTCGGTTAAAAATTGAATCAGGATGTAATAGAAAATTTGTTTGCGCAATTTCGGCAAAAGCAACAAAAATCCAACAGCAAAGTTGCTAAGGACCATATTTAGGAGTAATTTAGTTAATTTCTTAAAGAGTCCCCATAACAAAAAACTGTGAGGATGAAGATGGTGATTTTATCCAGTTAGCCGTTGGAGAAAGCAAATATTTTTCTCCAAAACCATCATTATCACCAAAACACGCAGTAAACAACGAGAAACAATGCACTCATGAACGGCAACTTATTTATTTATTATTTACCGCTGCCCATGAATACCCGCAACACCAGAGGTGTCACAAGGCTTTTAAGGAGAAGTATGCTCTTTTCTTGAAGATTGATTGAAGGTCGTATTGGTCCCGGAATACCGCAGTCGACAGTTCATTCCACAGTTTTGTTGTGTAGGGCAGAAATTTTCTCGAAAAGCGCACAGTTGACACCTAAATGATGATGATGATGAAAGCGTAGGATGATGGCAAAAAAAGGAGGCAGGGATCAATTCAATCAATTGCTCGGAATACTCCCCATTGTAAATACGATAGCAGATGCGTAACGGAGCCACGTCTCCACACAGCGCGTGCAGCGCCAGAGATTCCAGCCGAATTGAAACTTCTTGACAATTGACGATTCGATTCGATTGTATATTAGTATTTCAATCATAGTGAATTGAATTTTGCGTGAAATAAGAAATAGGTACATTTTGTATACTCAGAACAATAAAATTACTTGAGGAACTTGATGAACTTGTAAGAGTTGGTTTGCAGATGTTTATATTTGTGCAAAAAAAAAGCTGGCAGGTGGCTTAGAAACTTCAGTGAACACATGTAAACAATGAAGGCCTTGCAAATACTAAGTAAATTATTAAAATATTCAAGGAGCTTTTACAAATGCGTGTGAACTTTTCAACACCTACCCACGAAAAAAAAAATTAACTTAATAAAGATTAAGTTTTACTTAAATATTTAGAAAGTGAAGATTATGAGCTGTTACATTATTTTTCTTTCAGTAATCGACATAGATATCATTATTGTGACATAATAAAATATACGTGTCGTTCCAAGATGAATATCTGAGGCCACTTTAAGACGCCTCAATCGTGTTCAATTCAGTTCTCGTACTGTATTAATCCCAAATAATGTATCTAGGCCTGTTCCTTAACAGTAGGTTGACGACAGTTTCACACACACACTTTCAATAGTTTGCTCGAAAGCTTTTGCCGAATTTAGGTAAACTGAGTGTTGCGACAAGATGTACCGCAGAATTCTCCGGTTAATAACACTTTACGGTACCCGGTGTAGACGGTAGCACTGACCGCCTAGAGTAGGGTGCGCCACAGGAGAGTAGAGAGTAGACAGTAGAGAGTGTTGTTGGTTTGAGCCACACGCGTTTATTACATAATGTCTACGGAGGCAGAATGCGCGTTGTCAGGAATATCCATGTGAGATTTGTTCCGCGTAACGCAGGTTCTTTCCGGTCACAGTTGCTTCGGAAATACCTGCACGCGGTTACTAGAAGTGAGTTGAATCCTGCCTGTCCAGTGTATTGTGCCGATTCACTGTGCCATTACTTGAGCATCGCAGCGTTGGATATAGAATGCAGTAATGGGAGAATATCTCTCGCTGCCAACCATGTTATGCTCCATAGTGGATAGCAACAGAGTTTTATCTTCTGCGAAGATGACATTGCACAGAAAGAGGTGGAAAGGACCAAGGATGAAAATTTCTACTTGGACCTAATTTGCCGCCAGCCGCTGAAACAGACGCAGCAGTGCATTCTAGCAACTCATGCCACCTTCAGTGGTAATTAAGAAAATGTTTAGTTAAAATTACTAATTTAAATTGTAAAATTTAACTGCTATTGAGATGTCTTATAAACAGATATTTACAAAGATGTATTTTAACAAGCATATAGAATTTCTCAAACAACATTTTTCTTAAACATTAATACATTATTTCTTCTTGTTAAACTGCCAAGACTTAATTTCTCCATTTCTATTACAGAAATGTAGTTTTTTTAAATCATTTAATTTGCCGCCCCCTAAACGAAGCCGCCCTAGGCTTCAGCCTACTGAGCTTTCATCACTGAATAATATAACCTAATATAACATATATAATATATGGATTTTTTCAACAAATTTTGATTATTATAACACAATTAAGTAGCTAGACCTACATACAGAGTTTTATGTGAAAATTTAAAAAGTTTCATACAAAAATTAATAAAAAAATATATATTCATGTACCGTATTTACTGAGAAGCATTTATGAAGAAGCTGTTTATTTGAAATTATAAACAGACATTTCAATTTTATTTATTTGTGTGCTCTTGGACGATTTAATAAAATATCACATAAATTACTAATGTAATTATGTGGAAAACGACATCTAGTGGGACATTTTCACTAATACAAAAACAAATAAACTTGACAGTTTACTCTCGGATTCGTATCGGAGTAGAAGCTCAGAAAATATCTTTCAAATTTACGATTTGATACACTTAGTGACATCTAGTGAACATTAAGCTTATTATATATCCGCGTACAACTCTAAGTTCATGCGGTGTAAGTCTATAGTTATATTTCGTCAGTGATAAAATATTAGCCAATGATTGCACCCTAATCTAGTAAACAAGCTCTAATTAATCATAATAGTGTTGTACCGCGTGAGTGGTACACGAAAACCGTTTTATCGACAGAGGGAGCCGCCATTACCGCCGGCTAATCTCACCTTACACCTCACTGGGTCCACATCAAACTTCGATTAAACTGACCCTTCCCAGCATCTTAATTTTGGAGTCACAAAGTCGGCAGATTAATCTTAAATTTTTGATGAAAATAATTAAGTCGCATTGATGTTGCCGATAGCCAGATATGACGCGATGACTAAAATACCACTAATATTATAAACGCGAAAGTTTGTAAGTATGGATGGATGTTTTTTACTCTTTCACGCAAAAACTACTGAACGGGTTTAGATGAAACTTTACAGTAATATACCTAAGAATCATCAGAATAACACATAGGCTACTAACCGACATACACGCGGGCGCAGCCGCTGGCAACAACTAGTATTATATAAAAGGACCTATTGTTTACCTAATATTATAAAGGCGAAAGCAATTTTGTCTGTCACGTTTTCACGGCTAAATTGCTGACCTAATTTCAATGAAATATAAGCATGAAGATACTTTGGTTCTTGAGGAAGAACAAAGATTACTTTTTACCGCGGTAACCGCCATACATGCAGGACGGACCACAAGCGATAGCTAGTGGTACATAAATGCTAAATTAATGAGTAGGTCTTAAGTACGTGGGGGAGCCACGCTTCGGCATGCATGGGTCGGCTCGACCGGAGTGATACCACGTCCTCACAGAAAACCTGTGCCCTGTGTTTCACCGAGTGAGTGAGGATACCGGAGGCCTTTAACGCTAAGACAAATAGGAGCGGAGCACCAATGAGGAATGTTACAAAAACGGGAGAAATTATTACGCTACGGGCAAAATGAGACGTATACGAGGTTGCGAGGGTCAGCTAGTACCTATGTTCATAAAATCGCTATTTTGCTACAATGGTGTAAAAACTAACATTTCATATAATCACCAACAGATCTAAAGACATAAAAGGCACAAAAACAAATAATAATGAAACGTTATCAGGGTTTGTGCCGCGAGATGATCGCTGTACTAACAAAGCTAATTCCATTAGCGAGTGAGATAACGCAGACAATGAGCATGCGCACGCGCAGACTGCGTACACTTAGACTTCACGTAGAAGTTTAGGAAATGCTGGTAAAAGAAGTTACGAAGCAAATTTCTCTTATAAGGTATATTGTTTTTAGACTTTCGAGACTTTTTAACTTAGTTTTTATTGTTTAGCGGGACTTATTCGCGATAAAATTATTTAAAAGGTTACGATACCATCTATATCCCGACGTTTCGAACGGATTATATCGCTAGTGATCATTACGGGATGCACACCTCTTCAATCTGTATGAACTGTTTAACTGCTATTTATTAACCGACTTCAAAAAGAAGATTCTCAATTCGATGGTTTTTTTTGTATCCATACTATACAATACAAACAGTTCATATAAAAAATATTAATATGTTTTAATTTGTAGTGTTATAATTATGAACTTAAGCATAGGTACAATAAAGCACTTCTCGTATTCTTCAGAAAACGTATGAGAAACATCGATTTCAGTGACTATACAAAAATAGAAATAAAACCGGGTAAAGTAAACAAGGGTGAATAATATAGAGATAAGTTGTAACATAATACAATTGGTACTATTTATTTCTTGGCACTTTACAAAAGAAAGTAATGCTGTTTAAGCTACCTACGTACATTGTCATATTTAATGGATTTTTAAAAATCTTACCGTAAAATATTGAAAGCACGAATGGCGCGGCGCGGAGTGGCGTTGGAGCGGTCATTTTACAACTTTCTCCTGCGCTGAAAATTGTGACTTCAAACCTCACATGTGATAGAATTGTTATTTGTAGTGAGTGTTCTTTGCGTCCATTTCATGTTACACATGTATGTGAAGTCCCTCACGACACAGAAATATTCCTAAAAGTAAATTCCGAAAATAAAGGTAATTTGTGTATGAAACTTAATACGTATGAAGATCGGCTTTGCCTATAATTACAAATTTTAACAAAAAAAACCGACTTTAATCTGGGCAAAATTTAAGTGGGACCATTCGGGAAGCACCAGCTTTTAAATAAAAAAAGAATCATCAAAATTGGTTCACCCAGTCGAAAGTTATAAGGTAATAAACATAAAAAAAAAACCAGTCGAATTGAGAACCTCCTCCTTTTTTAAATTCGGTTAAAAAATGAAACTATGGGGTAAAATACAAGAAAATAGCAGCAAGGCATATCTAATATATTAGTAACTCTACAACAGGTAAGCATTTCATCAATACCTAAATACAATAAATGCCGATAATCTTTCGCTAATAAATAAACTTCAAAACGAGACCTTAAAACTTCAACTCAAAGTTGATTTTCTTTTATAACTAAAAACTATAGGTCGCAGGGTCTCGAAATGTTTCTAATAATTAGTTATCGTTGATCATCGAAGCTAAACCACATTAATAAAGATATTAAATGCCTTCTTTATAACAAAAACAATGTATTTTCTACCTAATCCCAATAACCATAAAGTATATTTTGAATGACAAAGTATGGAGAAGGCGGTGAGTTCAAAGCCAACAGCATCTGTCGAGTGGCACGGGCAAAACCAATCAAGTGACAGCGACATCGACCACAGAGTAAAAAAATACTGTTTGGCTACTTTTTTATTTTATTTTTTATTTTGAAGAATGACCGCAGATAAAAATAGCTAGAGTACCTAAGTGTATTAAAGAAAAAGGTCAAATTCTTTGTATTCATATCTTACGAAACGAGGCACTCAAGACACGACAATTGTGGCAAAAATGCACTTCTCATGATATTTTATAATCTCTTTCTCTTGAAATTAAATATTCTCTTCAAGACTTTCTTGATTTTTCAAACACCCAAATGCTAGACGTTGAATCTTGTTTCACATATAACCCCTGATCTTTTTTCCAATAGGTACTTCCTCAATCTCCGACGGATCAGCTACTTATTTTAGGGAAGAATAAATGTTATTCTTCGTTGTCATGTATGCCACAATTCTACTTCCTAGTTTCCTAATATTATAGACGCGAAAGTTTGTAAGTATAGATGGATGTTTGTTACTCTTTCACGCAAAAACTACTGAACGGATTTGGATGAAACTTTACTTACAGAAATAGATTATACATCAGAATAACACATAGGCTACTATTTGCCGCGATACCCGACATATACGCGGGCGGTGCCGCGGGCAACCACTAGTAAAAAATAAAATAAGAACAAATTAGAGTGTCACAGGAATATGCTCGTGATGGGAGGTAGGTATGTTATATTCATAAAATGTAAGCAAACACTTGCACTTAAGGGCACAACGCGCACTTTCCTATTTTTGTTAGTAACAGTTTGTCAGTATGCTAACCTTCTCAATTTATATGTATAACTCTAGAGTTTCTAGGTCATTTTTAGTAGTTTATTTTAAATTCACTATAGGCTACGATGATCATCGTGATATGATTAATGTGGATAGATAACTAACTTGGAAGCATAGTGACAGGCCTTAGCCAGAGCCGTATGGATTACGATGTCCGCCTACACTTTTCATAATTATTTTCGTGAGAAAAACAAACCTTTTGACTTCATAAATCTTAATTAAAAAAGGTTAAATTAAAAGTATAATCCATAGTGTCATCAATATACTGTTACGTTATTCTAATTTGTTATAAATTAATAATTGTATAAATCATATCCATACCATCTTTACTACCCCACAAGTTACAACAACCAAACTAGAACTAAGGACAAATCTCAGTAAATTTCTCCCATTAATAATCACAAATTTTAACAAAAAAAAAACGATTTCAATCTGAATCAAATTTAAATGAGACCACACGGGAAGCACCTGGGCTTCAAATAAAAAAGAATCATCAAAATCGGTTCACCCAGTCGAAACTAATGAGGTAACAAACACAAAAAAAAACAGTGGAATTGAGAACCTCCTCCTTTTTTTGAAGTCGGTTAAAACAGAAGTAAGCTAATTAAGGAGCACACACGAAACAATCCCTATAGTAATAGGAACAACAGGCGTGGTAGCTAAGAGTATATATAGATTCATAAATAAATTTGATAGATACAAACATAAACATACATATACCACAAAAACGGGCAGCAATACATAAATGCACAATACTCACAGAAGTTTTAGGGGTTAGTGTTTTTAAATTTGAGGTTATCCGAACCTTCTCTTCTTTGAGAGCTACCTTTAGGGAAGGAGAGGTTCGGATTCCTTTGAATTTTGAATTCTCAACAACAGAGCTTCAAAAACAAGAAAGGAAATTAGAATGAAAAACCGAGAGAAAGACTAGAGGAAAGAAATCATAATAATAATAATGAAAATGGCAAGGTCAATAATATGGCTGTCTATGACACCCACGATCTGACAGGCAGAACCGTCACTAGGCTGTGAAGCGCCCGTGTATAAAAATGAAAAAATACCCCACCCCAAAATACTCTTTTATCAGTTTGAACTTCTTTTACAAACCAATATATTATGTTACGATCAAGGTACCTAATACATTCCGAGTGTTGGTTATTATATTTTGATTAATCCATTCAGTGTAAGGTCAACCATTATGTTTGGCAACTTGTCTGACATTATAATTGATCTTAAACCAAAATTGAATGCATGTTAATTAGGCACACCTCATTATGTATACTGCTTGCATTTTAAATCGGAATCATATTAGTCGTAAGAGATTTATTTTTAAGTAAATATTAGTGATGTAACATAATCCCCCATTTTGGTGACGTTAAGAATACACACGGGAGGAATAGTGTCACCCTATTCATCCCGTGGGTGTCGCAAGCGACGACATGGGCGGGAGAGTCACGCTTCGGCGTGCATGGGCTGGCTCGACCGGAGTGATACCACGGCCTCACAGAAAACCGGTGTGAAACAGCGTTTGCGCTGTGTTTCACCAAGTGAGTGAGAATACTGGAGGCCTATACCCCAACCCCTACCCTATCCCCCTCTCCATCCCCCAAAGGCCGGCAACGCACTTGTGACGCCTCTGGTGTTGCGGGTGTCCATGGGCGGCGGTAATCGCTTACCATCAGGCGATACGCCTGCTCGTTTGCCAGCATATGCCATAAAAAAAAACCACCCCTATTCATCCCGTGGCTGTCATAAGCGACGTCTAAGGAAGAGAACTACGCAAGACAACATCACTGCAAAGAGAAGGAAAACTTGACACAAACCCTATCTATAGGTACCATGGTCTAAGAAAACAAGGTCTCGCATTCCGAGAACGGCTCGATGTGACGTCACTATCCAGTTACCACGAAAATGATAGCAACATAACACGAAATAAACCAACCAGAACAAGCAAATAGCAACATACGAACCAAATGAACCTGTGGAGGAACGGGTGTGAGGTCCCTCCAACACAAAGAGAGGATCCTCCGACCAGGCGAGGTGATCATGCCTGGCGGGCGAACTGCCCAGCGGTTGGGATGTTGTATATATGTTAATTGGCGCGTTAACTTCTCTTGCGCGATTCAGGATTGGTAGTTTCTTCGTATTGTACGTTACTCCGTAGTTCAGTGTTACTTTGGCAGATGGCGTTGTAGTGTGCTTCTGTTTTTGCGTTGTATGTGGAAGTCGCCACTGAACCAACCAGAACCAGCGAATAGCAACATAACACGAAATGAACCAACCAGAACCAGCGATAGCGATGATGACATCATGTCGATCGTCGGAATGCCATACCTGGCGTAGTATATCGTTAGGTATACCATGATCTATACAAACCCAAACCTGTCTAGCCAGTGTGGTATCGTGGGCCAAAACTTCCTTTTTAAAGAGAGATCTATGTCCAGCAGTGGACTATTACAAGCTGTAAATGATGCATATGGTTAACACAGAGTTACATATAAGCAAATAATTTTTTGATCATTTACATTTGAAAATGTAGTCTGTGTTCAAAATTATAATTATTTATCTGATTTATTGGTTTTGTATTTTAAAATCACATGTGTTCATGGGTGGTTCATAGGTCATCCGTTTGCCATAAGCAGTCAGTTCATTTGTTTCGCTATAATTTCTATTTGTCTTTGAAATGGCATATCTTAATCTATAGTATATTATTATCTATACTGATATTATAAAGGTGAAGAGTTTGTTTGTTTGTTTGAACCCGCTAATCTCAGAAACCGTTGGTCCGATTTGAAAAATTCTAGCAGTGTTGGATAGTACATTTATCGAGAAAGGCTTGAGGGTATATATCATCACGCTAAGACCAGTAGAAGCAGAGCACCAATGAAGAATGTTACAAAAACGGGGTAAATATTACGCTACGGCCAATAGGAGACGTAAACATGGTTGCGTGAGTCAGCTAGTAAATCATATAAAACTGATTAAAAAAAACTCTACACTATTTCAATTACGATAAATGAATAAATTTGACAAGGGAAGTATAACAAGAGAAAAATAAACTCGTGTCGTGGTATAGTAGTGCCAACATCTTTTTTCTTGAGAGAGGCATAGATAATGTCTAGCGGAGGACTGTACGAGGCTGCTATATTACGCTCACAAATCTGTTAAAACTCATAAACACTTGCACCAAAGAACGTACTCACACTACACATGTAACAGTGTAGATCCAGCAGCTTTATAATGTACGATGTTTGGAATTAAGACTCTTTTGTACGCCTGATTAGTCTTTTATATTAGACACTCGATTAATAATGCTGTTTTAATTTAAATTTATGTTGCTCCGTCCACCTCTAATAGTGTTACGAATCACCGAGAAATAGGTCAAATGTCGAAAATGATTATGGCAACCTAGTTCTTAATATTATATGTACATTTGCTATTTTACTAATGGCTTGGTGGTTAGTGATTCTGACTGCTAACCCACTGGTCATGAGTTCGCTACACCCAGAACAAATAAGATATAAATATGTGATATGCATAAACAGTTGTTTTTTACCTATTATATATATTTATTTTTATTTATTAAACTTTATTGCACACCACTACAGTGAACATTTTTACAGAGATACATAATATACGGAGATCAACATCAGGTATTTACAACTACGTTTTCCTGTACTACACCATTAATTTTTTTTTTTTTTTGTATGTATGGCCCGCCATAATGACTCTACTCTGCCTGATAGAAAGCATAAGCAGAATCCAAGAGTGGTGGTCACCATACTCACTGCGAATGCAGACAATGCAGTATGGCGACCCACACCATGGCGGCCTAGTGATGCTGCTGCATCTTTTAGTCTAGTCAACAAGTATGGAACTTGTTGACTAGACTATTTGGGCCTCCGGTATCGCACTCACCAACGAAACACGACAGCACGATCGCTGTCATTTTACGTTGATTTTCTGTGCGAGGGTAGTACCGCCCCGGTCGAGCCGGCCCATTCGTGCTGAAATCAGCGTGGCTCTACTACCCTAATTCTACTAATATTATAAATGCGAAAGTTCGTGAGGATGTACGGATGTTTGTTACTGTATTACGCAAAAACTACTGAACCAATTTAGATGAAACACAACAGTCATATAGCTTATACCTATATTTGAATAATATATACGGTACTAAAGTTGGAAAATAAATATTCAACATTATTTTTAGCCGACTGCGGCAAAGCCAAAAGGATGGATAATATTTTGGCAGTCAATGTATGTTTTTATGTTGCACCATAGTGCCTGAAATACTGATCCAATGTTAATGAATGAAGTGTCAATATATTCATAGAAATGGCCCGGGTGACGTAGGCTATATGAATTTTATGATTAATTATAAAAATATAGTTTTTTTTCTAGTTTTTCTTGGTACTTGCTATAAAACCATTATGAAAAACATTAGTGTGCCCCTTCCTTCTCTGAAACAATGCAAAACCTTAGTCAATCATTTTTAAAGACTCATTGCTTGATTGAATTGCCATAAACTAAATTAAACTTGCTATGTCCAATCTTTATTTAACTGTAATGATGCGGAAAATCTATACTATAACATTTAAAGTTATATCTAAATTAAAACTTAATTAGACAAACGTATAAAACGTAATATTGCTATAGTTCTGGTTGAATTTTGAGCACCAGACGATATAATAAGTATAAAAGGGTCATAATAAACCAGTACAGTACATTTCATTCGTTTTAATTTAAAATATTTTTTTATATTCTTTGCTTAGCCATTGACACAATCAATAAAAACAAAACAATGAGATATAATTTTAAAAACAAGACCCGAATGTTTTCAACCTCTGTACGACCTCTACCAAGGAAAGAACGCCTTCAAAAAGACGAATATACAAACAATTATTCACAATATCAACATCATCAAACTGCTTATAGTTTTTGCTGTGGCGGCACTCGATCGCAATCGATCGCAATTCGTCTCGTTTGTTTATCGAATGCACTTATTAGTATGATCGGAACTCGTTTCTACAAGGCTGATGACGCGAGTGATTGATTGGGCAACTCGCCAGGGTTCGTCAACATTGGGTTAAAAACTTTCACTTTAAACTGTAATCCAATTTGATAGCAATGTAACAGGGAACACAGATTATTATAGTTTCAAAACAAAGAAGCTTAACTCGTGAATTGCACGTTTATTATTTCAAAACCTCAAAATATAGATCAATATTTTGCTTAACTTGACGTATTACAGAAGCTTTATAAAGCTTCAATTAGTCTAACCTTGAAAACATTATCCCACCAAAAACATTTTCATGTAAAATGTTGCCAAGACGACTGCATATGGCTTACCCTGTGAAAAAGATATCAGATCTCATGTAGAGCCAAGGTTCTGTATCTATACGCCCTAACTCTACCAACCCTAACTTTAGAAACTCTACATCTTAGTAAAAATATATGGCTTCGCCGTTTCGCTACCATACCGTCACGAAGGGGAAACGAACGCCTTTTGTGTTTGCAAATATCTAGTTTCTGAAGTAATGTGTTATACGAATATTTAATTTCTGAAGTAACGAAACAGCCAAGCCATACATTTTTACTGAGACGTAGAGTTTATGAAGTTAGGGTTGGTAGAGTTAGGGCGTGTAGATACAGAACCTTGGCTCTACATGAGATCTGATATCTTTTTCACAGGATAAGCCATATGCAGTCGTCTTGGCAACATTTTACATGAAAATGTTTTTGGTGGGATTTCATTTCTTTTTGTAAGTTTCCTTTTTTTTTCTTTTTTTGGGCTGTATTTCTTGTACATCTTCTTTCTTCTTTCGAAAAAGTCCGTGTACTAAAAATAAAACTTCTAGCATAAACATTTGTGAAAGTTTCATACAAACTTTCACCCCCCAAATTTGGGGGTTGGGGAGCAAAAGTAATAGGTTTATGATTTTTTTTGTTGTTTGTGTACTAAACTTAGTTTACATACCAAATTTCAGCTTTCTAGCACTTCAGGAAGTACCCTAACAGTTTTGATGATCATCAGTGTGTCAGTGACGAAATCGGTGTTTTTTTGGTATTAATAAAATCTAAACTATCAGAGCTATGCAATTGAAACTCTGTACGTTTCATTAGTCTATTAGTAACATTATATTCTGAAAATTTCAACGATCTGGTATATCGGGAACCAAAGTTATGGGGGTTCAAAAAAACGACGAAACGCTTCGAGAAAAGGTAGGTAGTGCCCTTGCGCTACGCTTGGCTCGTCTTGGCGGGGGCACGACCGTGCCCCCAGATTGCCACTCTACCAAATGATCAAAATAATTGAAAGCAATCGTACCTTTTAAACACGTAGTTTGAAAATAAAAATACAATTTAAGTAATTTAGCAAATACCAGTTTTTTTTTTTTTTTTTAAAGACAACTCCCGCATTAGGAATAAACATCCTGTGTCGCGGGGGACTTTACAGACATACATGAAACGGACACAATTAACACCCAAACTCAGAACAACAATTTGTGAATCACACAAAGTGTTGTCCCGCGTAGGATTTGAACCCACAACACATAGCGAATTGGCAAGCGGCGTGGCGACCGCCTAAACCACTAGGCCAACCGTGCAGTTTCAATCTTCTAGCTGAGTGAAAGAGAAGAAAATAAATCACACTAATTTACTCTTTGCGCTGTAGCATGGTGCGTGACAGTTACAGTAACATTTCGTTTCACTCTTGAAAGTTACCGCGATTTATTCATAACTGTAGTAAATTAAATTGAACCAACCAGAATGTTCTAGTCTACAAAATAAATGCCGCACCATGCTACAGCGCAAAGAGTATAGTCCTTGTAATTAATTTATTTTCTTTTATATAAATATATGTAAAACAAATACAAAACTACCATAAATAACCAACATACAAAAGCAAGTTTAAAAATCTAACTAAATATAACTCACACTAATTAGAACATGTTTTGAATTAATTACAATTATTACCATGAAAATACGTAGCCAGACAGCCTACCCACTTATATGCGGCCACACCGTGAACACATCAAAATTAACATGTCAACTTTAACATAATAAAGTATATTTATATGTAAATGCGACCGTGAGTTTCGCGCCCCTGCCGCGGCGACTACAAACGCGAGTCGATCCGTCAGCGTTTTGACATCTTTGATGTCTACCGACAAATAATAACAAAATTATAATATACTAGTTGTTTGACTGCAGGTCGCTTGTCAGGGTAGCAGAGGTTATTAGCGGAGGGCTAAGTGAAATTATTGAATCAGTACAAAAACAACACAATACATTATATTTTCGATCGAAGAGGCAAATGAGCAGATGGTTTTGAATGCCCCCTAGTGGATATACCTACTGAAAAATTATCATCAGTGGTTAGTACCACTGATGATAATTTTCATATACAACATAATTATGTATTGTGCAAAAAGGATAATTTAAAGTAATGCACTAAAGAGACCGAAATAAATGACTAAACTTTGTCCATTTGGACAGAGTATAATAAATAAAACAAGACAAGCTGAAGAGTTTGTTTGTTCGAGTGCACTAATCTCAGGAAGTACCTACTGGTTCGATTTAAAAAAACCTGTTAGATAGCCCAGTTATAGAGGCAGGCTATAGACTATATATAATCACGCTACGGCCAAAAGAAGCAGAGTATAAATAATAATAAATATTTTCGGACATCTAACACACAACACAACGTTTTCAAAGTAGCAGAGCCACGCTGATTTCAGCACGAACGGGCCGGCTCGACCGGGGCAAACATTAAACAGTTAAAGTTTCGCAAAAACAATTAGATAAGGGAGAATGATACCCCTTTAAAAGATCTAAAAAAGGTCCGCTACAGCATATGACCGTGGGAGAGCCACGCTTCGGCATGAATGGGCCGGCTCGACCGGAGTGATACCGCTTCACAGAAAACCGGTGTGCAATAGTGCTTGCGCTGTGTTTCAACAAGTGAGTGAGGATACCGGAGGCCCATACCCCAACCCCTCCCCCTATCTCCCCCCCCATCCCCCAAAGGCCGGTAACGCACTTGTGACGCCTCTGGTGTTGCGGGTGTCCATGGGCGGCGGTAATCGCTCACCATCAGGCGATACGTCTGCTCGTTTGCCGGCCTATTACATAAAAAATAAATAAAAAAATGTGTATCTTTTGAGGTTAACTCAATATAACCTTTTATGGTAACCAAATTTGTTCACGCTATCTAACATAATGCTACGGGCAATAGGAGATCCTCAGACGAGGTTGCGGGAGTCAGCTAGTAAAATGATAAGATTAGGCCGCCAAACGATTTCTAGTAACCATATTTTTCTTTCTTTTTTTATGTATGGCCCTGCCAAAATGACTCTACTCTGCCTCATGGAAAGAATAAGCAGAATCCAAGAGTAGTGGTCACATACTCACTGCGAATGCAAACAATGCAGCATGGTGACACACACCATGGTAGCTTAGTGATGATCAACACAAGAAGTCTCAACTCGTACATGGTATTTTTATACACATTACTTTGAATATTTTCTAAATAAACAGCAGTTATTTGTTTACCAATTTATTTGAATAAAAACTAACAATATCTTAATTGGGTTACACACAGCGTGTAACGGTCGCTCAGTCGAAACCCGCGTCGTCCACGCCGCTTTACACGGAGGAAACAAACGTCACTCAAATGTGTCCGTGCATTTCACGTTCTTGGTATTCGCTTAGTCATAATTTCTGACCGATAGATACTTCAAATATGGTATCTTGGCCGATCGAGGTTCAAACTACTGGTTTAGTTTGAGAATGTGCGGAACGTCTTTGAGAAATAGACAATTGCCGCCTGTTTATTTACCATCTGTGTACTTTACTCGTACTTGGATTGAATTGTATTCGTCACGTAGCTGTACTTAATTTATGTACTTAACACAATTACTAATGTTTTTATTTTTTTATTTTTTTCGGACATCTAACACACAACGTCATCTAGTCCCAAGCTAAGCAGAGCTTGTGTTATGGGTACTAGACAACTGATATAATTACCTATATATTTTTTTTTGTAAATACATACATATTATACATAGAAAACACCCAAACTCCGAAACAAACATTTGCAGATCATACAAACATTTGGTCCGACCCGGGAATCGAACCCGAGACCTCAAGCACAGCAGTCGCATACGCCACCACTACGCCATCGAGGCAGTTGCTAATAACTAATGATTTTTGTCCATGTAGTGGCGGGGTTTCATGGGTGTAGTAATATGCAGAAACACGTCACTTGAAACAAATATTTTAGCAACCCGTCTGACCAGCTTTCTATAGTAGGCCCAAACCTCCTTTGTAATGAGAGGTATAAGCCTCTCTTTCAGTCCTCAGAGCTATGTTCAGCAGTGGGCTGTTAAAGTATCATATGATAAGGCTGGATTCATAAATGATTTTTGGCGTATTACCTATAATTTATAATCTACTGGAAGTTTGAAGGTTCTTATGGGCGTTTAAATTCAATTTGAATTTTTAATTGTAGCTATGATTTGAGGAGTTCTGTCAATGGACAGAACTCCTCAAATCATAGCTACTATTAGATGAATGAAGTCATCTAAAACCAAAAAGAACTATTGCATATTCCTGCAATAACTAAGTAGCTCAAATCCCATAGACAGCTACACGGGTCTGAATGTAATGTAAAGTTTAAACCTGCTTTGGGAATTAAAATAAGACTGAGAGCCCCCGCAGGCTACAAACTTTTATTTGGCCGATAGTTTGGTTCGTTTCTTAATCAGTATGGAGTATGTGTGTATGGGAGTGCGCACATAATAACGATTCGATATTGGCCGACTAATAAGACAAAAGCCAACCCGATCAAACTATCGGCCGATGAAAAAGTTGGTAGTTTGCGGGGGCTCTTAGCTTCACAAGGTGCATCTCAAAACACTTTCATATGTTTAGTTTTAATTATAAGAAAGTGACAACTACCATAGTTACTTTAATATAACCGTTATGACTTAATAAAGACAATACGTAATTTATTCAAATTGACATCGCGGCCAGCTTGCGGGGCGTGTCCTAACGCAATTATAACAATAATTATTTAACTGCGACCCGCAGCGTTCCGGCCAGCAAGTAGGCACGCTCCTTAATAAACATAACTTTTCATATTTTATTGAATTGTTTAATATTCTGGGGAGACAGCTAAACAACCATTTTGTTTAAATTTAAAGTATTTTATGAAAAATACTTGATATCATAATAAGAAAATTCTATACTTCATATTTAATTAATACAAATATTATTAATATAAAGCTTCTTTCATGTTCTCATTCCTAACAAGAGTGGAAAGATATATGTACATATGATGTCTAAAATGTAAGGTACTATTGGTGGACATATGCCTCACCTTAGAAAATAAGTTTTGGTTTTCTCTAACTTGAAACAAATCTTAGACAGACAAGTCTAAGATTACACAAGGTAGCAGAGCCACGCTGATTTCAGCACGAACGGGCCGGCTCGACCGGGGCGGTACCACCCTCGCACAGAAAATCAACGTAAACTGACAGTGATTGTGCTGTCGTGTTTCGTTGATGAGTGCGAGACCGAAGGCCCAATGATGCAGAAGCATCACTAGGCCGCCATAGTGTGGCCACCATGCTACATTGTTGCATTATCTGCATTCTCAATGAGTATGTTGACCATCACTCTTGGATTCTGCTTATGCTTTCCATCAGGCAGAATAGAGTCATTTTGGCAGAGACATACATAAATAAAAAGATTTGGTTCAAATTTTCCTTCTCTATTGTAGTGATTTTGTGATGTCCTGCGTAGTTTGCTCCCTTAGGCTCCTCTTAATACATCCATGGGATAAATAGAGGCAGTGCCACTCCAAATTCTTAATCTGTCACCACGCTGTTTATTACAATTACAGATATATACATGAAATTAACACGATTGCACCTAGACGCAGAACAAATAATCATCCCCATCATACAATTATTTGTCATGGATGGACATTGAACTCACGACCCTTGACTTGGCAGTCGGGTTCATTAAGATTAAGACTAGATTAACAGGTCCCAAATAAATACGGGTACCATACGCTCAATCAATCAAATCAATGAAACCTATGTCAATCTACCGGTGACACTTTCACGGCTATGCTGTTTTTTTTTTTTTTTTTTTTTTTTATGGAATAGGAGGGCAAACGAGCAGACGTATCGCCTGATGGTAAGCGATTACCGCCGCCCATGGACACCTGCAACACCAGAAGCGTCACAAGTGCGTTGCCGACCTTTGGGGGATGGGGAGGGGATGGGGTATGGGCCTCCGATATCCTCACTCACTCGGTGAAACACAGCGCAAGCACTATTTCACACCGGTTTTCTGTGAGGCCGTGGTATCACTCCGGTCGAGCCGACCCATTCATGCCAAAGCGTGGCTCTCCCGGTGTTGTACTGATTTCAATGACATTTAGCATAAGGCAGTCCGACCGCCGCCAAGAAAACGACAACTATCGGTGATTTTCTCGCTCAAGAAACGTACAATAAATATAAATTCAGTGTGAACAAAAGAGATGCATATAGTAATAGTTGCTCTCCGACTGTTCAAATATAAACTCGCTCAGCGAAACTCGCTCAGCGATACTCGCTCAGCGAAACTCGCTCAGCGATACTCGCTCAGCGATACTCGCTCAGCGATGCTCGCTTACTTGATCATTTCTATACAGTGCGGCTTTGAAAGTACACGTATGGATATCAAAAAATCATTGCAACTCTCATTGTTGTCTAGTTCAGACGATGACGATGATGTATTTTATGATAGAGATATTTTCGGACACATGCAATAAAAAACTCCATAGTGTCTTGGAATGTGGTGTTGGCGCGACTGCGAGTAATCGCTCATCGCAGTTGAACACTCGCTTATAGCCCAGCGACAAAACTATCGAAACTACACACTCGCTGCCCGCTGATCGCCAACTCGTTCATAGTTTCTAGTTCTACTCTTTTCTCGTTCATTGTCGGCGGTGGGACCACTGCCTTAAGATAGTTTGATTCTTGTGGAAGGATATTTTTTTTTTTTTTTTTTTTTTATGTATGGCCCGCCATAATGACTCTGCTCTGCCTGATGGAAAGCATAAGCAGAATCCAAGAGTATTGGTCGCCATACTCACTGCAGACAATGCAGTATGGCGACCCACACCATGGCGGCCTAGTGATGCTGCTGCATCTTTTAGTCTAGTCAACAAGTATGGAACTTGTTGACTAGACTAATTGGGCCTCCGGTCTCGCACTCACCAACGAAACACGACAGCACGAACGTGGTCATTTTACGTTGATTTTCTGTGCGAGGGTAGTACCGCCCCGGTCGAGCCGGCCCATTCGTGCTGAAATCAGCGTGGCTCTACTACCTTCATATAGGCTACTCTTTACCACGATAACCGAAAAACACACGGGTGGAGCCGAGGAGCTAGTTCGTTATAACCCTGGCACATAAAGATTAACTGCACGTTTGGTCTAGTGGTTTAACGGTCACCACGCCGTTTCCTACTTCGCCAAGTGTCGTGGGTTCAAATCCCACATAGGACAATACTTTGTATGATCCACAAATTGTTGTTCTGAGTATAGGTGTTATTTGTGTCCGTTACATGTATGTTTGTAAAGTCCCCCGCGACACAGGATTTATTCCTAGTGCGGGAGTTGTCTTATTAAAAAGAAAGAAAGAAAGATTGAAAACTTCATCGATTTCGTAGAAATCTGTCACAGAGATCAAACTATATTTTGTGATAAACGTGAGAGAGCCACGCTTCGGCAGGCATGGGCCGAATCGAGCGGAGTGATACCACGGCCTCACAGAAACCGGTGTGGGACAGCGACAGTGCTGTGTCTCACCGAGTGAGTGAGGTTACCGGAGGTCCATACCCCAACCCCTCCCTCCCCCTCCTCCTCCCCATCCCCAAAAGACAACACACTTGTGACGCCTCAAGTTTTGCGGGTGTCCATGGGCGGCTGTAACCGCTTACCATCGTACGATAAGTCTGCTCGTTTGCCCCCTATTCCATAATTTAAAAAAAAAAAAATGAACTCCCTTTCCCTCTCTGTACAGTCATTCCTTTATAAGGTCATGTAGATCGTCATCAGATAAACAATGTTCACGCCTGCGCCTGCGCACTTATGAGCCGGGCAATTATCTCGTGCCCACTCCCTAATTATAATTTGGTTATCGCTTTAATTTATCTAATTGTCAACCTGTTTTATTGGCTACTGAGGAGTTAGTCTACAAATGCTGGCGGTTCAGTAGATTTGGGAGTCATAAGATCGAAATAGAACATTGATTCTAACTAAGTTCTGAACAAAATTTACGCCAGCCTTACAAGGTAATACAGACCGTTTTCGGGAAAGCGAATAGAATTATGTTAAATATCAATAATATTATGGGACATACAGCATATCACTATCTGGAACCAGACTTTTGGTGTAATTTTTGAAGTGAAAAATTATTAAGCCGCGTTGAGCACTTTTTGGTTGGAGAAATTCTTATGAGTTCGCGTCACCGACATGCTGATATGACATTTTCGAAGTGAATACTTCTTTGGCCGCGTTGGGCACTTTTTGGTATGGGGAAAATCTTATGGGTTTGTGTCACCTACATGCTAATGCTTGATGTTGATAATTTTAATTTAAACATTAAGAAATGTCTAATTTTACACATGAATTTAAAAAACAACATTCTAAGAGCTATAAGTTTTCACTTCTATCCGCAGTCCTTTTCCCATTGCCATTTTTAGGGTTCCGTGCCTAAGGCAAAAAACGGAACCCTTATAGATTCGTCATGTCTGTCTGTCTGTCAGTCCGTCTGTCTGTCTATCCGTCCGTATGTCACAGCCACTTCATTCCGAAATTATAAGCACTATACTATTGAAACTTTGTAAGTAGATGCATTCTGTGAACCGCATTAAGAATTTCACACAAAAATAAAAAAAAACTAAAAATTTTGGGGGTCCCCATACTAAGAACTGAAACTCAAAAAAAATTTTTCATCAAACCCATGCATGTGGGGTATCTATGGATATGATTTGGTATCATCATTGATATGGTCTTCAAAATGATATTGAGGTTTCTAATATCATTTTTTTCTAAACTGAATAGTTTGCGCGAGAGACACTTCCAAAGTGGTAAAATGTGTCCCCCCCCCTGTAACTTCTAAAATAAGAGAATGATAAAACTAAAAAAAATATATGATGTACATTACCATGGAAACTTCCACCGAAAATTGGTTGGAACGAGATCTAGTAAGTAGTTTTTTTTAATACGTCATAAATCGTAAACCGCAATTTATCGATCAAAGTTACAATGAACTACAAGAACTTTTATATTATGTTTCTTGCTGCTTCGGAACCCTTCATGGGCGAGTCCGACTCGCACTTGGCCGCTTTTTTTTATTTATAATTTGCTTCATTGATGATACAACTGGCAGGTAAAAATAAATATAGGCAATCACATCACATCACACTAATATATAAAGGCGAAAGTTTATGAGTGTGTATGTTTGTTACTTCTTCACGCAAAAACTACTGAACGGATTTGGATTGGTAACTTACCTTCACAAGACTAGTTCGCGCTAGTTAGCAACTCATGTAGAGAAAAACTGTTTGGAACACGAATACTTACGCATTTTGATATGATTTCCTGTAAATCAATAATATGTGGCACAGTGAAAGTACACATAGCCAAGTTAACAAAAATTTTGCACTAATCGGAAATGGAACTCGAGACATGGCAGTGGAACCCTTTAACGCTGAATAAATAGGTCGGCATAATCTTTCTCAATCAATATTTTAATAAGTTTGACAATCAACATGGTTGACTGTACAATTTCTTAGTAATTATTTAGTCAGCTGTTAAAAGCCGTATGAGTCTGCTTCCTGTTCGTGTTATCCAGGAAATAGTATTATGTTAAGAATAAGACAATGTTCACAACTAACTAAATGGCGAAGGGTACAGTAATTATGAAATCAGAAAGAAAAAAATCAATTAATATAAGAGTATAGTAATAGTGCGTTGTGCAGTGCCTGAAAAGGTGCATGCTGGTATTCTGATAAAAGTTAAAATTTCGATTCTCATTAAAGCCAAAGAACTAATGATTAAGCGGTAACCCAATAAGTCAATACATTACAAAGTTAAACAAGTCTAAACAAATCTAGATCTGGGTGATCACACTGATCACTCTCAGTTTAGTAACTCAGCCTGCCTATTTTACTTTTACGGCCAAATAACTAAATAGATTTTAATGAAATTCGATAGATACGACGATTCTTGAGCAAATACAGAAGATACGGATTAAAAAACTATTTTTAAAATTAAACCTTATTTAAGTAGCATTTAAAAATATAATCAACTTTAAATCTCAATCGTCCACGTTCCTCCCAAATTTTTTAATTTTCTCCTATTTATATTACTTCATAATTCATTTAAGCAAATTTTTGAAGGTTATTTAATGTTAACTATAAAATATTTAAAATAAATGTTACGATCTCAGTAAAAATATAGCGATCTGGTGGACTGATAACCCTCCTTCTTAGACACGTTACTGCACTATCACTCCCATCAAACGCCTCTGTTTATTAATGTATTACAAATTTTATAGCCTCTTCAAATAGTTGAGACAAAACTCCGTGGTCGTAAATATAAGGCGATTATGGACGAGAAGGAAACAGGTGATATGAGGCTTTTAATGACTTTAATTATGTATCTTTAATACACATACATAAATATATATTATCAGGCTCCTTACTAGCACTAAATTAGCGTATGTAACGGGTATAGAACTTATGTTGATTTGAAAAACTTTTTATAAAAAAAGAAAAACCGACTTCCAAAAAACATCCAACGAAAACTCTCTGCCAAAAAACACTTAAAAGCGTAAAATAAACTGGTTCTTCATAAATTGCCTATACCTAATTCTTTATTCATTTAAATAGTAGTATTATAATGTGTGCTAGGTACCTAGAATCTGTTTGAAGTCGGTGCCAAGTGACTATCGCTTAGACGTTTGTAATTGTTAGTTTGTATTCTTTTTGGCTTAGCACCGACTTCAAACAGATTTTAGGTACCTAGCACACATTATAATACTACTATTTAAATGAATAAAGAATTAGGTATAGGCAATTTATGAAGAACCAGTTTATTTTACGCTTTTAAGTGTTTTTTGGCAGAGAGTTTTCGTTGGATGTTTTTTGGAAGTCGGTTTTTCTTTTTTTATAAAAAGTTTTTTTTTCAGTTTTTAGTACAAACAATCTTAGGTAAGTAGCAAGTTGAACTATTTCATCAAATTTCATCATCAAGAATACAAATTAAGGTCTATACGTACGTTTAATATTAAAATCATCCTCTAATCCGTAACTCTTGTAGAGTTTAACCTTCTATCATCAGTTTACCTAAATAACTTGAAAGTATACGACTGAAGGTCTTTTAGATACGTATGAAATTGAAAGAATTATCCTCCAACTCCTAACCGTTGAGGAGTTGTACCTTCCACCTTCCATCATCAGCTTACCTCAATAATTTGAAAGAATACGACTTAAGGTAACATACATACATATGATATTTAAAGATTTATCCTCCAACTCCTAACGTTAAGGAGCTGTACCTTACATCATCAGCTCATCATCATAAAATGATGACTACCAGACGCAAATACCGGTGTAACTTCAGAAAATATACGAAAAACATAGTATGTGCCTATAAAAAATGAGGGTTTCCCTCGATTTCCCTGGGATCCCATCATCAGATCCCGATATGGTGGCAATGGGACCACCACGGAAGCATACCCTGTCGAATACAAAAAAATATTTCAAAATCGGTCCACAATTGACGGAGTAATCGGTGAACATATATAAAAAAAAAAAAAAACATACAGTGGAACATAGAACCTCCTCCTTTTTGGAAGTCGGTTAAAAAATGGGCATTACTCGAATGGTTATGTAAAGGAACATTAAGCCCCATGTTTTATAGATTACTAGTTGTTGCCCGCGGCTCCGCCCGCGTGTATGTCGATTATTACAGCAAATAGTAGCCTATATGTTATTCTGATGTAGAAGCTATATTACTGTAAAGTTTCATTCAAATCCGTTCAGTAGTTTTTGCGTGAAAGAGTAACAAACATACAATCAATCCATCCATACTTACAAACTTTCGCGTTTATAATATTAGTAGGAAGTAAGATTAGGTACTTTCACCCACTTCAGTACAGGTGGCCAGTCTATTTGCTATCCACTAAGCACATATACCATGAGCGTCTCCGTGATTCGGAGGTCCCGTTAAGCAGCGGTCCCGGTTGTTATCATAGGATAACAGTCGTGAAGCTTAGTTGGAGGCCTTTGGGCGGCTTCAAAACATCCAACGGCAAGATTACGTAGCAGCAGCATCTCAATAGGCCGCCATAGTGTGGGTCACCATGCTGCATTGTTGCACTGTCTTCATTCGCAATGAGTACGGTAACCACAACCACTACTCTTAAATCCCGCTCATACTTTCCATCAGATTGAGTAGAGTCACTTTGGTAGACTTATTAACCAACTTCCAAAAAGGAGGAGGTTCTATGTTCCACTGTATGTATGTATTTTTTTATGGATGTTTATCGATTACTTATACTTAAAAAAACCTCTGGCTTAGAAATCACGATCACTAACCACTAGTAGACCAACAGGCTCGCCAGAATGAGCTACTTGGGCTGCAAATATGAAGATACAAAAATTTGAGCATGGTTTCTAGTGTTTACAAAACAACAAACTTAGCATAATATCATCACAAATGATCGTTACCTACAGCGAAAGCAAATAAAGTAATGAAAACACAGACGGTCTTGGCGCGAGGGAGCTGATCTAAATAAACAAAGTATCCGTCTGCAGATTGTGATGCGCAGGCGACGCGTGCCGACCCCCGCCCGGCAGACGTCAACAACCCTTGGACACATAATTTCATTGCCATCAATTTTTTCTTTAGATTGCTAGCAAACAGCAATAGTTAGCAATTCTTTCGTTGCTGTGTTCGTATCAGTGAACACAGTTACCAGAGCCCAAACCCATTCTCAGGATGCTGAAATAAAGATTGCCTTAAAAATCTTAGTCAATTTTATTTATTACGTTTATTGTATAGATATATTAGATTAGAGTTCTGGAGCTGAATGAAGAATGAGTATATTGAAATATGGATAAAACTATTTAATACTTTCTACTGTAATATTTGCAACCTCGATTTTAAGGAACAAAATGTTGATAACCGCGTCTCTGGTATCGGCGTCCGCGCAACAATTGTGCCAGATTATTCAATCAAGCGCTTTCTCCAGCTGCTGACCTCGCGCCCTCTGTCCCTCTCTTGACTAAACAGCTGTAGGCACTGACTAACATTCTCTTGTTAGGGACATTAATAAAACATTTGTCAATATTTTGTTACACTGTCAACAATTTATTTGCAAACAGCCACATTGATTCAGAAAGATATCTCTTGCACATTTATTAAAGTCAAGCTAGGTAAAGCAAATTGTTATTCAGATTTCTGCTTTAGAAAAGCTTAGTTTTAGAAATCTCTTCATATTTCGATGTTTTTTAGGGTTCCGTACCTCAAAAGGAAAAACGGAACCCTTATTAGATCACTTTGCTGTCCGTCTGTCTGTCGAAACCCTTTTTCTCAGGAACGCGTGGAGGTATCAAGCTGATATCAAATATTCAGGTCTACTGTCCCTTGGAACTGTGAACAAATCAAAAGATACGTTTATGCTGCAAATTTTCGACACTCAGAATCTTGAAATTAGATACGAAGCAAGGTTATAAATCACAGATAAAGGAAACATTGCGAAATGCATAAATTTTTTGTTACATCGTAGAATATACCTACAGGTTTGTACGGAACCCTCGGTGCCCGAGTCCGACTCGTACTTGGCCGGTTTTTTTATTTTCTGGTGAAAAAGATAAGGTTATTGGTAGACAACTGACAAGCCGAGGACGTCGCCTGTAAGACTTCTTTTACATATACATACATACCAGCTTTAGCCCACCGCTCGGCCCGCGTGTATGTCGGTTGTCGCGGAATAAAGTAACCTATGTCCTTCCTTAAAAATCAAACTATCTGTATGCCAAATTTCATTGAAATCGTTACGTGACATGCTGACAGACAAAGTTATAATATTATCTACTAGTATGGATACGTCTGCGCTGCCTGCTCAAGCCATAACATAGCTTGACATTTTCTGCATTTAAACATAAAGTACGCTTCTGCAAGGTATCAGGATTACTAGCGATGACATTCCAAAGCGGTAAAATGATGATTCATAACCAAGCCGTGATCGTCACTGCAAAAATTTTAAGCTTTAATCAAAATAAAATGTCAAATTGTACTTATCCAAGATAAATTGTAATTGTATGAACAGATAGTTATATTTCACATAATTCTTATTTTAAACGTTTCAAATTACATTAAAGCAAAACTGCTTGAACTCCAAACGTGTTCTTACATTTTGGATAACACCGACTTTTGTTCACAAAACTGTCTATATCCCTATCTGAAGTAAGAACCCTCTTAGGCAGGCGAATACTTGGTATCATTCGAATAGGTGGAAAGCGCCTACCGCAAGGTTTCCGCACATACTTTGGACAAAGATCCTCACAATGCCTCACAGGCGTATCGTCTTCCTCATTATCGTACTGAAATTCTTTTGAATGCTTACAATTACGGTGGTACTTCGAATAATGTCTATGTGAAAATGGAATATGAAGTCTTGAGCTGCAACATTTGCTCTCTCTGCATCTAGGTTTTGTTTTCTTAATAACATACAAGAATCTGTACCTTGGTCAACAAAATCGTTGCTAATCCCTTCATTATATCGATTTTTTACTCCTGAAGTTGTTTCCTGATAAGTAGACTCCATACACATAGGTTCATTACGTCTATAGAAGCACTGAACGGACTGCCTAGGTTCTTCTCGTTTGACATCCGACGTAGCGCACTGACAACCGGTAGTTTCTTTAGAAACTGTTTCATTATTAGCTATTGGTTTTGCTCTCCTGTAAGCATATTCAAATTGCAATGAATTGGTGCTCTTTTCCGTAACAGTGATAGGTCTACAGTAAATTGGCTCCTGAACTTGTGTGCTTTCATCATTTTCGATTGTTGTAAGTATAGTGGTGTTTACACCACAATCTGTTTTTGAACACAACGGTGACTCACCGCATTCAGCATCAACCAATTTCGAAGTCATGGTTATACCATCGCAGAACGTTTTAACTTTGTCATCAAAAACGATTTGTTTCTTGTTGTATAGTTTTGAAGGACATCGCGAATTCGTACACGTCTTACATTTGCATGTAAATGTTGATTTGTTCCCCGTCTCTGCAGGAGCACTTTGCGATGTAGTAACGTCTACACGCGCGCAATTTTGAATCTGGGACACAAACGACGGTAACTTTTTAGTCTTTGAGGTAAACATTCTATCAGTATGTGAAGTTATGGAGAAAGGGCCACATCTCGACATCGCTCGGTAGGAAGAACCGAACTCATTTGACTCATTTCGGCAATCACTGCAGTTAAAGTCACCGAATTGAGAAATCAGAGGCTTGGCCAACCTTGCCTTGGAACTTTCTATGGCCATTTGTGACAGATCTTTAGAACTAGACAACATTGGGCGAAACTGTCCTCTAGTTCTTCTCGGCACAGTTTCGTTTCCACATCCTTCATCTTCCACTTGTATGGGTCTCCGAGACACAAAGCCTTTTGAGAAAATACTCTGCCTGTGAGGCATATTGGTTTATTTGTCTTGACTTCTTAATTTTTAAGTAACCATTTTGTTGTCACTCGTGACAGTTTTTCAAAAAGTTTGTACAACAAAGAGATTTGCTCACTTCAACAGTTTGAAGTAGATGTCCAAACAGAATGTTGTCTTAAAACACTTCAGAAACAGCTGAGGCGGAAACACCTAGTTGATCGCGAACCACTTCAATTCATATCCTTGTGACAATAAAGGATTGAGTAACATATTTCCTTACAAACTTAAATTTACACTACACTTTTTTAATACCAATCGTATTTCACAGCATTAAGGATCATAATAGTAAACTATACGCAAAGGTATTCTAGTAGAAGTTGGGAATACAGGCCAGCATAAATTGGACTTCCTTTCCCCTCTTGCGTCTGGATCTCCGCGGTGGCAGAGGGGGGCTATCGGTTCAATTTAAAGATCTTATATCATAGAGGGGAGAGGAGTTAAGGAGGCAGATGCGTACAATTGTCCGAGTCAAAGATCAGAGGAAGTGGCCGGTGCGCACGCGCCGTACAGCTGCGAGCTCGCGTGCTCCGCTTGCTTAATTATTTGGTATTTGTCACGTTGATGCTAAGATGTTAGATGAGATCATAATAATTAGAAGAATCAGATGACCAACAAGGCTAAAAGGAAAAAATAATAACAATAGAATTAAAGGGCTCATACTTCCCAATTATATCCAGTTCGAGAATAGCTTATCTATACTAATAATATTATAAAGCTGAAGAGTTTGTTTGTTTGTTTGAACGCGCCAATCACAGGAATCGCTGGTCCGATTTGCAAAATACTTTCAGTATTAGTAAGCCCATTTATCGAGGACGACTATAGGCTATATATCATCACACTAAGACTGATAGGAGCGGAGCACCAATGAAGAATGTTTCAAAAACGGGGGAAAATTGTCACGCTACGGGCAGTAGGAGACGCAAACGAGGTGGCGTGGGTAAGCTAGTAGAATATATATATGACCATGAACTTCATGAGTTATTGCTTCCACTTTTTTACCCCGTTTATTGTTTTATACTGTTTCTTGTCTATTTCCATACAAGTACTCTCAATTTTTTTATATTTTCCAAACTGTCCCATTTGTGATTTTAGATTTACTCTATTACATATGCATAGCTTTTATAAGAAACTTATATAGGTTTAAATCACCTCTTAGGAGACAACTTTTCTAATATATTACATTAAATATCGACTTACATATGCTGTGTACATTTGTATCCTGTGGCGGCTTTTCATTCTTACGAAACTAACCATTTTGACCAGAAAACAACCGCGGCTTAACGTAAATATATCTACCACAAAGCTCATCCTCAGGAAGACAGCAAGACCATTAATCAGATATGCTGTCTGATCTAATTAATTTGACAGTATTATAGCTCATTGTATGCATCTTATTTTTCATGTAAATTGTATGTACATATAGTTTTAAATTTTATTAGAAATAGACTTACTTAGTAATAGTTACGAATTTTTGCATGTACCTATTTATTTAGTTCAAATGTTATGAATAACTAGTTATATTTTATATTATTTTAATAGTAGAGATTTTATAATATTATTATTAATGCATGCTTTGAATGTAAGTTTAAATTTATTGTAGGCCTAATTGGCTGAACATAGTTGATCATTGCCACTTCTGTAAACATTACCCAACTAAACGCCTGGTCTAATTTCAGCCTCTGAATGGGTACTATCTCTTTAGGGTTTTTTTTCTATTTCATTTTATTTTGAACTTTGTTTCTATTTAGATTTTGATAATGATCTATATTTTAATTATAGTATTGATTTTACCCAGTATTTTTTTATTATTATTATTATTTTCAAAATCATTCCATTTGACATTTTGTTGTACATAGATTTAATATATTAACAATGTTTTAATCCTTTATGTCTTCGAGTTTTCACATAATGTTTGTAACATACTTTTATTTCAAATGAGCATTTAATTGTAGGTTAATATAATTACTTGATTTTGAATGGGTTAATTGTTATAAATTAACGTCGTTGTTACAGAACTATTTAATAACTAAACACTATGTAATCTTGGAGATCATATTGTTGTGTATGTTGTATTCACCTGTTATTAGTTATACAATTAGTTTTAAATAAATAATTTATGTGTCTTTTGCAATGAAATGTACTATAACTGTTGGTGAATCAAATAAATAAATAAATAAATCACATGTATACCAATGATTTAGAATTTTGATTAATTGATCCTCTCCTTAGTCATAATGAGCCTCGTTTTAAGTGTGTTTTTCAGGCTCCTATTGTGCACCGAACACACCGAGTTATGATACTCGGGAAGTCCCAGGAAAAATTAAACTGTCTTGGAATCCGCAACGAAATCAATCAGAAGAAAAACTGGAGGAAATCAAAGCCTGTGCTATGATAACCAAACCTATGATAAATATACTTATATATATTTCTAAACACATACATATCTTCTTCTTATATATATAAAAATTAATCGCAGAAATGTATGTACGCGCATAACTTCCGATCGGCTGCACTAAATTAAATAATTCTTTTTTGTGTGTTCGTTATTGTTAGGACAAGGTTTTTGTACAAGAAAAATTAAAAGATAACGGAAGCTGAGACTGATATGTTAATAATAGGTCTTTACCTATGAAATTGCCTTTCTTCAGTACTGGTCATTTCAAATAAAAAAAAGTTTGTAATGGCTCTGTATTCTAAATTCAAATTAATTTTGTTTTAAAACCATAACATTCTATTTACAAACTCAGTCTTTTGTTTTTTTAATTAGCGTTGTATTTTCATTACATTTGAACATTTTTCGTCATAATGGATACTTTAAAAATTCGTGTAATTATGGAATATGAGTTCCGTCGTGGCACCAACGCGACACAAACGGCACGTAACATCAAAAACATTTACGGAGAGAACTGTACAAACGTACGCACAACCCGTTATTGGTTTTCCCGGTTCCGTTCTGGAAATTTTGACTTGAAAGATGAAGCTCGTGGTCGTCCGGAGACTTTGGTTAACAATAATGAATTAAAGGCGATTGTGGAAGCTGACAAACTAAATCTACAGCTGAGCTAGTAGCAGCTTTTAATGTAAGCATCAAAACAAAATTGATCCATTTGCGACAAATTGGCAAGATAAAAAAGCTTGATAAATGGGTGCCCCACTACATCAACGATCGCCAGCGCAACGTACGCGTCGAGACCTGCCTTGCGCTGCTCACCAGGCAAAGAAATGAAGGAATTTTGAAACGAATTGTTACGTGCGACGAAAAATGGATTCTGTTCGACAATCGAAAGCGCTCAGCAAGTTGGTTAGACCCTGGTTCAGCACCAAAGCAATGCCCTAAACCAAAAATGTCCCCTAAAAAGGTGATGGTCACTGTTTGGTGGTCTAGTGCGGGTGTGATTCACCACAGCTTTTTACAAAACGGCATGAGCATTAATGCAGATGTGTACTGTGAAGAACTGGAGAGACTGATGTAGAAGCTTGCACATCTGCAACCAGCTTTAGTCAATCGGTCGTCCCCACTGCTCCTTCACGACAACGCGCGACCCCATACTGCGCAACAGACAGTCTCCAAGCTGCAAGAGCTGGGGTTGGAAGCTCTCCCTCATCCGCCATACTCACCAGACCTTGCACCTACCGACTATTACTTTTTCCAAAATTTAGACAACTTTTTAGTGGGTAAAAAATTCAATTCCCGAGAGGCAGTACAAAATGCCTTTGAAGGGTTTGTTGCCTCCCGTCCAGCAGATTTTTACAAAAAGCCCTTCTTGTAAAAATCAGCTGGACGGGATCAATAAACTGCCAATGCGTTGGCAAAGATGCGTCTATTGCATGGGTGATTACTTCGAATAACAGGAATAAAAAAGTTTGAAAAAATAAGTACTTTCACTTATTGCATACAAAACGGCAATTTCATAGGTAAAGACCTATTATGTGGGTAAGAAGTTCGTCGGTTCAGCTAGTTATTTGTTACACCCAGACACAGAGTTCTCCTCGTTTGCCCCCTAACTCGTAAAAAAAGCGGTCAAGTGCGAGTCGGACTCGCCCATGAAGGGTTCCGCGGCAGCAAGTAACATAATATAAGTTTTATTTTATTTTTATATTTGTTAAATGCTATGAAATATATTTAGCTTTAATTCCGTGAGACAAATATCCAGGTCTGAAAGCAGGGCACAAATCCCACCGTCATGCATACTCACATGCACATATGGGTATCATGCATATGCACACATACAAAACAAGTGAGAAATAATTAGCATGCCATGCAACCAAACCTATACTCGACACGTGTTTCGCCCCTCCACGGGGCATCCTCAGGAGATGTTGACTCGTCGAGCGGTTGAGCTCGAATGAGCTAGGCACCTGAGGATGCCCCGTGGGGCATCCATTTTACCACTTTGGAAGTGTCTCTCGCGCAACCTATTCAGTTTAGAAAAAAATGATTTTAGAAACCTCAATATCATTTTCGAAGACCTATCCATAGATACCCCACACGTATTGGTTTGATGAAAAAAAATTTTTTGAGTTTCAGTTCTAAGTATGGGGACCCCCAAAATTTATTGTTTTTTTTTTATTTTTGTGTAAAAATCTTAAAGCGGTTCACAGAATACATCTACTTACCAAGTTTCAACATTATAGGTCTAATAGTTTCGGAAAAAAGTGGCTGTGACATACGGACAGACAGACAGACAGACAGACATGACGAATCTATAAGGGTTCCGTTTTTTGCCTTTGGCACGAAACCCTAAAAAATTACGGTGTTCATCACACAAAGATTTGTCCTGGGCGGGAATGGAACCCACGACACCAGTCTTAGCAGTCAGGATAACTAACCGCTAGACCAATAGACCCGTCACTGACGGACTGACTGACGGAAAACGAATCCTTTTAGTAGGTAGTAGTTTTAAAGTCAAACTGGCACCTCATAGTACTTAAAACTATCAGATAGATGCAATAAAGTTGCATTAACAAAAAAAATATACATAAAATGTAATAAAATCGTTATAAAACACACGGTGGGCCACAATTAAAATTACTCCGCGATAAACATATAGGCGACATAAACATTTTTATGACCTATAAAAGGTAATGTGTCCATTCTAGATAGTTAGACAGCTTCTAAAACAATTAGGTTTATGTTTTAGGGTGATATTGATATGGTTAGAGCGCATTAGGGGGCGGATGGCGTAGTCTGTATGGGTTGAGGTGGTACTCTATAGGTACTTTGTATGGCCCCAGTTACATCTTGAGACCACACAGTCAATACTAATATCACAATGAAATGAAATGAAATCATTCCTTCTGCAATTAGGTTACAAGAACACTTTTGCAAGTTAAAATTTTTTTGAGCAGATGAGTTCGGCCTTTCCTAACTGGACTAGCCCTGAGAAGAAAGGACGAAACAAACTCAGGGATCACCGTCTCTTTTAAAGTCCAGACAATATTCTCAAATGCAAAAGACATTATTTCAATAGAAAAAAAGCGATATTTACAATAGTTTAAGTCACAATTATAATAATCAGTAAAAATATATAAAAGAAGCTGCATGTCTGTAATATTTTCACGGCCAAACTAATGCACTGATTTCAATAAAATTTGACATGGGATGTTTTAATTTTTGAGGGACATATGCTACTCTTTTGACTACCTCGGTGGCGCAGTGTTTGTGATCTGCAAATATTTGTTTCGGAGTTTGGGTATTTCCTATGTATAATATGTACCTATGTATTCACAAAAAAAAGTATATATGTATTTATATCAGTTTTCTAGGACGTTTCGTGTTAGATCTCCGAAATATTTATTATTATTATTATTCTTTACCGCAATAACCAACCTACATGCAGACGGAGCTGCGGGCAAAAGGATTTATCCCAAATTAGGCACAGGTAACCAGTTTGCTAATAAGCACAATTATGCGTTTGTTTGTTTGATTGATAGAACGCGCTAAAAACAGTTGAATATCAATAAAAGTGTTGCAAAAACGGGGGAAAATTATTCCTTTTCAGAGCTTCCATTGTGTGCGCTGCGTAAACTATTGATGTTTCATGTCATCATCAGCAGAAACGTCGTAGTGAAACATTTCACAATGGTGCTGCATGCTTAGCTAAATCGGAGTGATCGTTCGGTCTCACACGCACTTCGCCCTCATCATTGTGGAGGGACTATTTAAAAAACCGGCAAAGTACTTTTGACACCTGTCTTGCAGCTCTTCTCTGATTAAATACCAGTATTATCTATCTGTTCTTTTGCCCCACTATACCTTGGTAATTACGATTTTTATAGAGACCCAGGTTAGGTAGCATACGGAGCATACCTATATATTAGGTACTAAAACGTCACGTGCCTGATCTCTCTCTCTCCCCGGTCGTGTCGGATAACCGTCCCATCGGAATATGTGAGTGTGGGAACAGAGAGTGCACCTGTGTTTGCGCACACACTTGTGCTGCGTAGTTGGCTGGCCTCCGCCGTTGCCGTAATCAGCTAAGAGAACATCATTAGTTACTAAAACCAAGTATGCAGCATACAGTATAGACGCAGAGAGAACCAGAAAAATGCAGTTACTTAAAACATAAACTGAGTTCATTAAACACCGTGTTGATTATCACCACTTTCATCAGCAACCATATTATATTTCACGTATCCGTCACCTTAAACCAATAAATTACCGAACGAATGCCTAATTTATAACTGAGTTGCGTTTCTACACGATCATTAGCATCCAAAAATAAAATAAAAACACAAAGAAATCGCAAAATAATTTATATGATGATACTCACCTACGATATAAGTCGTTAAATTTGTTTTTATTACTTTTAAAAACACTATAAAACACTGACCAAACAAAGCTTTCTAGTGTAAATAAAGTTTTTTGAAAACAGTGGGAACGAAATGGTTTTGAAACTAGTGTATTGCTATTAAAAATGTTATGGTCGCCATCAATTCTAACTGTCGCCGTAGTTTTAGTACAAGGTTTTAATTTTTGACATTTATAGTTTACGGTTTTGAGTATCGTAGGCTTTATTCCGTTGGAATAAGGGCTAGGTTTGGGATGTGTGCATTTTGTTACGAATTTTATTGTCTATACCTATACACTGGTGTAAGAGTCTTCTAAGAGGTCTGTCTGCTTAAAACGAAGGTAAGCAGTTAGCATGGTAGTAGATACGAGGATACATCCTACGTGTATTACATAGTAAAGGGATAAAATGAAGAATTTAAAGACTTGTAACAGTGCAACCCCAACCGGCCTTAGGTTTTCCTCTATAAGTGGAATGAAAATAACTGCAAAATGTTGGCCATTAATAAGCTACATTTACCTATTCCCCATGTATTAAAGAATGATTTCAACCGAAAGATTTGCACGAAAAGAGTTTTACAATTTATAAACAAACAGGGTAAGCTAAATAAAACCATTCAATAAATGAAATTTAACTGTGTACACAGGGTTTAAACTGTATATTACACTCGATCTTAACTTGAAAATATAGATTTTAAATATTGGGTTTACGATCTAAAATAATTTAAAGGATTGTAAAATTATTTCCAATTTTTTAGATGGTATATGGGCCAAACGTGCAGACGTATCGCCTGATGGTCAGCGATTACCGCCGCCCATGGACACCCGCAACACCAGAGGCGTTGCCGGCCTTTGCGGGATGGGAAGGGAGATGGGGAGGGGTTGGAGTATGGACCTCCGGTATCCTCACTCATTCGATAAAACACAGCGCAAGCGCTGTTTTACACCGGTTTTCTGTGAGGCCGTGGTATCACTCCGGTCGATTTGTTGGAAATCATCCTCAAGTATCAGAGGAACACTACATACGTCCAACATCATTGCATTACCACTAAAAACCAATACCATAGCATCCTAGTGATCTCTCACGTCCGGCGCACACCACCACACACTACCATATTACGCGTATAACACAGTCCGCGATAACGTAACACAAAAATATACTTATAACATGAAATACGACCAATTAAGTTTATTATCTGTGTGTTAGATCGAAAACTATTTTTTTATACCTTCCGTGGTTTGAAAAACAAAATCGGGTCTATTTTATGGTCTTAATTAGACAACAGTCATAGACTTTTGGATGATTTTATTACAGAGTTCACATAAAACACGTAACTTGTATATTAATAATAGCTTATTCCCGTGGCGCCGTCCGCGTATGTCTGTAATTGGGGTAAAGAGTACTCTATGTCTCTCCTCAAGAACCAAAGTATCTCCATGCCAAATTTCATTGAAATTGGTACAGCGGTTTAGACATAAAAGCGGAACAGATAACACAAATTTGAAGTTAAAGTTCCTAAAAACAGTCGCAATACCCATGCTGTATAGGTAGTAGAGTCACGCTGATTTCAGCAAGAACTTGCCGGCTTAACCAGGGCGGTACTACCCTCAACGTAAAATGACAGCGATCGTGCTGTCGTGTTTCGTTGGCGAGTGCGAGACCGGAGGCCCAATGATGCAGAAGCATCACTAGGTCGCCATAGTGTGGGTCATCATTCTGCATTGTTGCATTGTTATGCATTCGCAATGAGAATGGTGACCACCACTCTTGGATTCTGCTTGTACTTTCCATCAGGCGGAGTAGAGTCATTTTGGCAGGGACATACATAAATAAAACTAAAGAACGTAGACTCCATAGCGACATGTTTTTAGTAAGTCGACTATAAATAGAGCAGAAATCTTCTGTACCTAATTCTACCTCTACCTGTCCTATACCCACTCTTTTTTACGATTCTGTTTCTGAATTATTTAACTACAATATGAATGTATTTAAACCTTTTCAAATTGTAGCTTTAATAAAGAAGCTTTTTGGGAACGCTACCAGTAGGCGATGATGCGGAGCAATTTTTTAACGCTTGTATGTAAATATTTTTCTTTTTTTTTATTTATATTTTTATTTTCTGAAGTTACACCGGTATTTGCGTCTGGTAGTCATCATTTTATGATGATGAGCTGATGATGTAAGGTACCACTCCTTAACGGTTAGGAGTTGGAGGATAAATCTTTAAATATCATATGTATATAAGTTACCTTTAGTCGTATTCTTACAAATTATTTAGGTAAGCTGATGATGGAAGGTGGAAGGTACAACTCCTCAACGGTTAGGAGTTGAAGAATAATTCTTTCAATTTCATACGTATCTAAAGACCTTCAGTCGTATACTTTCAAGCTATTTAGGTGAGCTGATGATAGAAGATTAAACTCTTCAACAGTTAGGGATTAGAGGATGATTTTAATATTACACGTACCTTAATTTGTATTATTCTTGATGATGAAATTTGATGAAATAATTCAACTTACTACTTACCTACGATTGTTTGCACTAAAAACTGTAAAATAAAAACTTTTTATTAAAAAAAAAAACCGACTTCCAAAAACATCCAACGAAAACTCTCTGTCAAAAAACACTTAAAAGCGTAAAATAAACTGGTTCTTCATAAATTGCCTATACCTAATTCTTTATTCATTTAAATAGTAGTATTATAATGGGTGCTAGGTACCTAAAATCTGTTTGAAGTCGGTGCTAAGCCAAAAAGAATACAAACGAACAATTACAAAAGTCTAAGCGATAGTCACTTGGCACCGACTTCAAACAGATTTTAGGTACCTAGCACCCATTATAATACTACTATTTAAATGAATAAAGAATTAGGTATAGGCAATTTATGAAGAACCAGTTTATTTTACGCTTTTAAGTGTTTTTTGACAGAGAGTTTTCGTTGGATGTTTTTGGAAGTCGGTTTTTTTTTTTTATAAAAAGTTTTTATCGAGTGTATGTATGTATGTTGGTTAGCGGTTAGCATATGCGACTGCAAAATCTAGAGGGTTCGATTTCCGGGTCGGATCTAAACTTTTGTTTTGTTTTTCTTACATGAAATTCTTATAACAGCCCGGAATCTCTAAGTTTGGCGGAGTTTCGCGCCAGTGTCTCGGAGAGCACATTAAGTCGTCTGGTTTGGGTCTAATGAACATATATATATGAATATCATGAATATACTGATATACCTAGTGGTCAATATATTTGAGGTTCAAATTCAGTTCACCCTGGAGGTCCGATGCTAGTTGCTCTGTGGAAAACTGATATTCAGGTAAAACCGATTGATCTTTGAAATAATAAAAGATCCTAGCTTTTGATGATGAAGAAGATATATATTTATTGCCATTCTTTGTAGCCTAATCTGCTTGTTAGGTTTTAGGAAATGGCACTAAATTCGTCTTACCCGTAATTGTTAGATACCTACAATAATATCAAAATTGAAATCGCCCTTTTTTACGTAGTTGGCTTTAGTTATTTTTTTAATAACTAGATTGTTTATTACACAAAGCAGTTTAAGCTCTTTCTGTAATTTTAATCTTACTTTTGGAACTACCATGCTTTTTAAAAGTAAGAAAATTAACGAAGGTGTTTTTCAATATACTGTATTTGTCTATTAGAATAACATAACTGTGCTCGGACTAAACCTCTTTTACAACGATCAGATTGTGAATCGGAACTAGATGTATTATAATTTCTGCCCGGAGTCTTTGACAGCCCATAAACACCTCATACGTCATAATTGCCAAAGTTAAACCATGACAAAAGCCAAACGAAAACACGATTTCACTGTTGACGTGAACGAAACAAACCCTCCATTGCTACGGGGGCCAAAATGACCCCGATAACATCTGAACACTAACAAACGCGTTACAATTGTTAACGAATGTATATTTTTGTAATAAAGACTTCATGCTATACACCCAAACATCTTATTCAGTTAATAAGAGCTATATTGCAATGTGTTTAAAGTTGAAAATGGTGTGTTTTGAGAGTTTTAGTTTGGTGTACCGATAACAGGCGCCCCGCAGCGCGGCTCGCGAGTCTTTTGTACCGGTAATTTCCGACCCCTCCGTACGAAGTAAGTCATTAGAAATTGTACTCGTTAGGTCGGATGACGATAATTGGTTTCTTTTTGTGTATACTATGTGTATTTTATTGTTGCTGTTCAATGGCTTGTGTGTAAAGAATATTCTAATCTTGTTCAGATCATTGTATTTGCATGTGGAGCATTTGATTATACGTCTAGCGCGATAGCGGTAAAAACGTGAGTTAAAAAATCACCTTATAATAAATACAAATACATTACCATTTCATTGTTTTATTGAATAGTAGTATAAGTGTCGATAGATGGCGCCGTTGCTATTATGTAAATCGCACTAACGTTTTCTGTCCAAGACTACTATATATACCTGACAAACATTTGACGTGGACAATTTGACACCCAAACACATTTAGTGCAGTGTTCTAGTGTTTTATTGCGGTTTATACCCAGCAAACCCTTCGAGCCATCATAACAATGAAATATCAATAATAGTATACGGTTCATAAAATGTTGGTTCCACTTATTTATCTAACAAACAATAAAATATTGTAACCCGCGGCTGCAGCCTGGGGTCTAAGATACCGTTAATAGTTTTTATGAAATATTGGCAGAGCCGGTTGATTGAGTAATAATCGTAAACTTTAAGCTGTTTATTGTTACCGAGGTATTTAAACCAATAACAATAAAAATTTCAATAGATTATTTAATTTTACTTCCGTTAGAACGAGAGATACGTAGAAGATTTTTTTGTAGTAGGCACTACTTAGGAATGGCGACCTAAGGCGAGTTAAGAAAATTATTTTAATACTGAAAATCATTGTGTTGATTTAAATATTAAATATATGTTGTGTAATGTAAAAGCTCCCAAAATGTTCAAAAGCAATATTTACTCGTACGAGTGTCTGTGCCAAGCAAAAGAAGGAGATCTCCAGTAACTAATTTCAATAGGTAAATAGCAACAAATGATTTTTTTATATAAATAGTATTAATGTTTCTCTTTAAATTTTTTTTAGTGCCAATATAGTTGCTATTTTTTTTGTATTTGTAATTACGAGAGGGAATGTGCTTGGCTTCGATATTACTAGTTTTAACTTAGTTTGGAGGCCAAGCTACACAGATATACTATGTAATATTTGCTGTGTCAATAAAACATTTTTGATTTTGATTTGATTTGATGTTTGCGCCGGTTTTCTGGTGGGTGGTTTTAGAATGGCACAACTATTTCAGTCGGCTCGCCCATGCTTCTCGGGTCTGACGATGGGTCTTTTAAGCGTAGTCGTGCCGTGGACATCTGATGCCGTTTACTCTTATTTTTCTTCAAAAATTGTTTAAGTATCAATTACATTATTGTAAAAGCTTAGATAAATTAATATATGTATATTTATTGCCGTTTTCAATATCTATCTCCGGTTTTACCCAGAGCTTCACAGCGTATCAAAAACGGCCTTAATTTACCTTAAAAGAGTATTTTTGTTCTTATTTTTTCACAAATAAATGTTATCAAAAACAATCTGCATGTCAATGAAAGTATTGCATTAATACCTTTTAAAAAAATATTCATAAACTATGTCTAGTTTTAACTAGAAGCTGTCCTGAAACAACTGGACGGAATTGAATAAAAATGTTGTATAGGTATAGTTTATAATCGAACATTCGCCTCTATTTGTCACGGCAATTAACGTTACGGCAATAACGCCGCAGCCCAAAGTTTTTACCACACATTAAAGTTTTTATCCCGCACAAATATTACAATATTTCATATTCTAAAACATTTTATCATGGCAATAAAATTATAATATTTGATACGGCAACACGATGCACACGTCAACTTTTTCATATAGTTTTAATTTTAAATATTTTTTGTTTAACTGGCAGGTGTAAGTTGTATATTAGTATGTTATAATATTAATGTTTTATTTTGGCAAGCGAAGACGCGCCCCGCGGTATGTGGGTCTAATCGTATGGCCCAAGGCACAAGCGGCCATGTATTGATGTTTGATATTGAATTTAAAGTCACGTTTTGTATTGATTTAGTAAGAAAGACAATGGAAAAGTTATAAACCAGGTTTATTTTTAATTAAGTTTTTTATATTTAACATTTATAAGTATAAATATGATGCCATTTTGTTAGGTTGTTGAAGAAAATAAAAAAGGAATGTTGGCATACAATTTTATTTTATACCTAAAAGTAGTTTCGGTGGTCGCTTTGTCATTACACTGTCACTCCGAGACTTATGTGTTCGATCCTCCATACGAGACAACAAACGGCTGATTTTTCACTAAATATTCTTTGTCTCCATTAAATATTATCCTTTAAGTAATCCTTCTAAGATTTCTACACAATACGAAGGTTAACTGGAAGCCAATGCCCTAGGCATTAAGTCTCCCGATGTACAAAATTAGTGTATTTGTATTTATTCTTTATTGTACACATAGAACATAAAAATATATAAAAGAAATACAAGGAAGTGTCATGTACAAAGGCGTGCTTAACCCAAAATTGAGTTTTCTTCCAGCAAACCCTGAGTGAATAGAGGATAGTAGAAAAATGTAAGGGCATAGTCATGCGTACTTAAGAATCAAAAGAGTAACGAATATAATAAAAATGAAAAAGGTAATAATAGTAATTATGAAGCTGATTTATACCTACAGTTGAATATATTAAACATATTAATACACACATACGATGTTTATGCTTACATATATACATACATATATACATATGATACAATAAGGGTCTGGTTATTGTAGGGACAGATAATAATCCCTGGTTCTACTCTTGAACATAGTTAGAGAAGGACTAGCGCGTATCGCACGCGGTAAGGCATTCCATAGCCGAACAGCTGCAACACTAAAAGAGTTATTGTAGCAGCTCGAAGTATGAGAAGGAGTTCGGAGAAGGAGAGAAGAAGAAGATCGACAGGGTTGGCTTCTGGGAATAAAGTGCTCGAAGCGGTCACGAAGATATGAAGGAGAGTTGGGGTTGTGAATAGTGGAATATAGTAAGGAAAGTATATGTAGATCTCGACGCTGCCGAATAGGTAACCACTTCAGTTGTTTCCGGAATTCTGAAACATGGTCGAACTTTTTCAGACCAAAAATGAAGCGGATACAGAGATTTTGTAACCGTTCTAGCTTATTCCAGAGTTCTTCTGTAGCGTCGAGAAAAGAAACATCGGCATAATCAAGAAGTGGAAGGAGAAGGGACTGAGAAAGTAGGACTTTAGTCGAAAAGGGGAGAAAATTTTGAAGACGTTTGAGAGAATGATATGTTCCAAAAACTTTTCTGCTCACCTCTGCAATATGTGTGGTCCATGACATGTAGCAGTCCATAAAAATCCCAAGATTTTTAATTTGTGTCAAATATGGTATGATCGCATTGTTATAGGACACTGGAGGTAGTGAAGTCAGATCGAGGCTATTATACATGTACCTGCCACCAATAATGATGGCTTGAGTGCATAAAGGTTTATAAATAAAATAAATAAATAAATACTTGAATTTCCCCTCTCCTGTCCTGTCCCTTTTGATATAAACCATAACGCTTAGTAGTTAGACCTAACGTTATTCTACGAACGGAATTAACCAAGAACAAAAGAAAAATCAAATATTATATTAAAATACTGAATAAATAAATATTCCCGCTGTCCTCTTCTAACTTCATACCTTCATCATCCATGACCCTTCGCTGCTAGCGGGGGTCCGAAAGACCCGCGCTCATCAATTATCGCGAGAGGGCCTCACTCGCCGTAGGATACGTCAACAGGTGCCAGTAGACGGAGGTAACTTAATTTAGGAAAATATTCCCAGTAGCGAGACCCCGGGCTATGTGCACTTGCCATCTGATGGTTGGAAAATAAAATAAATAATTATATTTGCCCATTTTACTTTCATTTACATGTAAAATGATTTGAATGGCCGCTAGGTCTAGAGGATAGTGATCCTGACCACCTGATCCTGCTGAGCCATAGGTTAGATTATCATCCAAGACAAATCATTGTATGAAGAGCAAATAACAGCGTTCGTGCTGTCGTGTTTCATTGGTGAGTGCGTGACCGGAGGCCCAATGATGCAGAAGCATCGCTAGATGCTTCTGCATCATTGGGCCTCCGGCCTAGTGGCCGCCATGGTGTGGGTGACCATGCTGCATTGTTTGCAGTCGCAATTAGTATTATTACCACTCTTGGATTCTACTTATGCATTCCATCAGGCGGAGTAGAGTCTTTTTGGAAGGGCCATACATAAAAAAAAACAATAGCTTCTTTTGAAATTTTTCATATTTAGTCTAAATATGTATAAGTAATTTTAAATGTAAATCTAATCTTTAAAAAATCTTGAATAATCCTCTCTGATTTCTATAAACGTATATCTAAAGCAACTTGCTTTTGACCACGGCTCCACCCGCGTTTATGTCGATTATTGTGATAAAAGATGATCCTATCTATCTCTTTCCTCAATAATCAAATTCTGTCCGTGCCAAATTTGATTAAAATCGGTACTGTACCTACTTTTTTACTTCGCATTAAATTATTAAGTTAGTAAAGTACTAAATCTTCATCTTATTAGCCTGAAGAACACAACTTTCCATCAATTTATATCCAGGAAAGGCCAGGTTATAGGAACATACGAGTATAAGCTGGCAGGAACGGAATTACACCATACCCTCACCCAATACCGGTGTTATGTTGCATTTGCTAAGAGTGAGGCTTAGTAGTCACACAATATCAGTATGCTTGTCTGCTTGTTAGCCCTCTTAACCGTAAGAAATATCTTATAACATATTCGTTGGCGCAGTGGTAACACATGCGACTGCTGTACTTGAGGTCTTGGTTTCGATTCTCGGGTCGGACCAAATATTTGTATGACCTGCAAATATTTGTTGTAAAATGCATGTATTTACAAAAAAGTATTCATGTATAAATATCAGTTGTCTAGTACCCATAACACAAGCTCTGCTTAGCTTGGGACTAGATAGCGTTGTGTGTTAGATATCCAAAATATTTATTTTATTTAATACCAAAATGCCACAACGGCAGAGAAAAGAGAAAGGGATTCATCTCTGTCACCACTCACGAAATTAAAAAACTTGTCAGCGATTATCACAAAGTAACATAAACATGACAAATAATATAAATGATAATAGTTTCCATAATTAGTTTCAGATCCATAAATATTCTGTTAGCATTATTTTTCTTTAAGACGATCATTACATTCGCGTATACAGTGATTTATGTTAGCGAAGCGAGCCGAAAAGTCCCGATCGGTCGCGGCAATAGATTGTTATTAGGCGCGCGCGCAGCTTGAACGCATACCGAACTGTATAGGGCTGCTAACAAGGAAATTACTTGGTTATGCGTTTGTTGTATGCCTCGCGACATAAAGCCATAGTAGCCAACTTATGCCTCTTATAACCTCTAAGTGCCTAATTACATGGAGTATCACCACCCTTATTCATCCAATGGGCTTCGTAAGAGCCGACCGACAGAGCAACAGCACTGTAAAAAGAAGGAAAACTGCCAAGTCAATCTTAACAGATAGACATAATATGCTGTCAAGTAATTTTTATAGAACTTTTAAAGAGCGTATTCCTTTTTAAATGGCCGGCAACGCACTTGTGTCGTCTCCGGTGTTGCGGGCGTCAATGGGCGGCGGCAATCGCTTACCATCAGGCGCTCCGTCTGCTAGTTAGCCCCCTGCCCAATAAAAAAAACAATTCTTTAATACATTGCTTTTGTGCACACAATGAAAGCTCTTAAGAAATATCAGCTCAAAAGCAATAACTTTCTCACGTTTTGCAACATTTTCATTGATACTCCACTCTTTTTGGTCTTAGCTTGATGATATATTATATGGCCTAGATAACAGGGCTATTTAACACTGAAAGAACTTTTCAAATTGGACCAGGTATTTCCTGAGATTAGCGCTTCCAAACAAACAAACCCTTCAGCTTTATAATATTAGTATAAATGATAAAATTCAATTACTACAATTTTAAGAAATTAAAACATTTCTTGATAAAACTCAAAACCTCTCTATTTGAACCTCGTACCATTATCCCAGAAACTAGACATGAACTTAATTATAGTAAACAGATAATTACAAATGCAATCGTTTATTTTAAATCAAAATCTTAAGTTTTGGTTACCCATTTCATCGTCACATCCTGTTGTGACTCAAAACTTGTCTAACAAGTATTATAGTCATCAAATCGCAACATTAAAGAACAATTAAACATGGTTGACACATAAAATCGTTTGCCATACGAAAAATATACCAAGCCATCTTACTTAAAACAGTTTTTGTATTACTCTACCATCGGCTTTTTCTACATTTTTTATTATTGCTCAGTCCCTATTAGTCGTAGTTTGATGTTATATAGCCTATAGGCTTCCTGGATAAATGAGATATACAATACAAAACGAAATTTCCAAAACGAACCAGTTGGTCCTGCCATTAGCACATTTAACCAAAGAAATTCTTTAGCTAGGAATATTAGAAGAGATTTCTCTCTTCAAATTGGCTTGACTCCTCACTTTGTAAAGTTACCAATTACGAACCAGCAAATAACATAAGAATCATCATAATAAACTAAGAAACTTCTAGCCCTTTCTCCTCCGGTTTTAGACAGCCCTAACTCCAGCGGTCAATTGAGATGTCCGTAATTATTTATCCGGACATCATTAGCGGCAGTAACGGTTATAATTCTTCTATAGCTTATTGATTTATATTCCACACCGAATAATATAACCCACATTTATATAACCTCACCTTTTTACAAGAATATATCAGTTCAAATGGGATTACGTATGAATATCATAGTTTATCGTTCACGTAAATTGTAATGGAGAAAGGGTAATAATGTAATGCTAATCTCCCGATTGTGGGTATATTTTTCTATAAGATATAAAAGTCGAATTGTAATTGAGTTAGCTTTGTATAACGTGAGTCTGTAATTCAAAATATGAGATGTGGGCCGTAAAAGTTACAGCGGAGAATATAATTATTGAACTGTGAAAAAATGCTCTTTGGAGAATTGTAATATTGCCGAAAGAACATATAAATGTTATTATAAGAGTTCTTTATGTTCATAGTGTTGTTTACTTCTGTGTGATGATCTTAGATTCAACCCGTGATTATGTGTGAGTTGTTAATAAAGGGAGGCGCTCATAGCCCAGTTGCACTCGGTGATTCGAAACAATAACCGAGAGTAAGCAACGACAGCGCGGTCAGTACCTGGATGGGTGACCGCTGGTGGCATGATACCGTGAGCGTGATCCGGAGGTCACGTTAAGCAGTCGGTCCCGGTTATTATCAAATGATGAACAGCCGTGAAGCGTAGTTGGAGGCCTTTGGGCGGTTTGAAAACATCAAACGGCAAGGTTACGTAGCCGCAACGTTGTCTTGCCAGTCCCCAACCCGCACTCTGCCAGCGTGAGGATGTATAGCCTTAACCCTCTCCTGAGAGGAGACCTGAGCCCAGCAGTGGGACATTATTGGTTGATGATGTAAATAAAGTACAAACGTTTCAAAATTATTACGCTTCTTTGAGTCTACTGCATGATATAGGCGTCTGGCGTTGGAATTTTTGTTTTACCATACCATGCTAGCTAGACGGGTTGTTAGTCTAGTCGACAAGTTGAAAATGGTACAAAATAGAGATACTGCTCTTAAAATTATGTGCGATGGCTCATTGAATCCGTAATGACGCCTAGAAAAATGTGCCAAAAGCGTTTTTGAAATTTCTTAAATATTAATAGTTTATGAAATATTGGCAAAAAACGAAATGCCATTTTTTTATCTATAATTGTTTATAACTTTTGAAATTTTTTATGTGCTAATACACGCTTTTGGTACATTTTTCTAGGCCTCATTCCGGATCCAATGAGCCATCTCACATAATTTTAAGAGCAGTATCTCTATTTTGTACCATTTTCAACTCGTCGACTAGACTATGTTATAGAGTTTGTTTTAAGTGTACTTTCTCTCTGCAATGATGTTGTCTTTGCAGAGTTTCGGTTCTTACCACATCCACAAGATGAATGAGAAAATGGGAACCTATCACCACATGGACTTCGTATTAGGGTCGTCGAATACAACTTAGCTTACTAAGCTTAGATTAGCCTACACGGGCCTTTAACATCAGCATAGGAGAGAAAGTGTAATACTATCAAATTCCAGTGACTGGAATGAATTGAGTTACAAGCTCCCCTTATCCTCAACACCTGATCCTTTTGAGGTATTTATCCGTACTAATATTAAGAATTCACGACTAAACACTGAACCGATTTCAAGGATATTTTGCATGGATATACTTTAGTTCTTGAGGAAGGACATAGGCTACTGTTTATCGCGAAAACTGACATACACGCGGGTGGAGACACGGGCAAAAGCTGGTAATGCTGTACATACTCTCACTCACTCTAGATCTAATTATACCCCGAATCGATTGTGTATTAAGCGCCTTATTGGGACTGCCTCGTTGGTCTCGCGGTTGGCGCATGCGACTGCTGATAATGAGGTCTCGGGTTCGATTCCCGGGTCGGACCAAATGTTCGTATGATCTACAAATATTTGTTTCGGAGTTTGGGTGTTTTCTATGTATAATTATGTATGTATTTACAAAAAAAAAAGTATATATGTATTTGTATCAGTTGTCTAGTACCCATAACACAAGCTATGCTTAGCTTGGGACTAGATGGCGTTGTGTATTAAACGTCCGAAATATTTATTATTATTATTACTTTTGCGGGCTTTAACGGCGTAAGTATCTTTACCGTTTATTGTGAGTCCAATATGAAAGACAATAGGATATTGTTATTTCAGAGATATTGAAGGGTTGTGAGCAATAATCCAAGCAGGTAAGGAATAATAAATAATACCCTATCCTCATTATTATCATCAAAGCCTTAGTCCACTGCTAAATATAGATATCTCTTTCTAGAAGAGCTTTTGGCCTATACGCCACGCTGGCCAGGCCCACGTAGTGTAGGACGTCAACAGACCAGGTGGAGTGATCATTTGCGCAAAACGGCTGGCAGGAGCTGGAGCGAGAAGCCGAGGATCGAACTAAGTGGCGTGCAATTGGAAAGGCTGGTGAGGATGATGACGTCACGCTGGCCAGGTGGGTTGGTAGGCTTTGTTACAAGTTTTCCTTCTCTTTGCAGTGATGTTATCCCACGTAATATGCTCCCTTACTCGTATCTTACAAAACCCATTGTATGATTAGGGTTGGTGACACTGTATTCTTAATCTATTGCTACACGATTTGGCTATTATATTATTCAATTCGATATAATTATAAATTAAGAAAATATTAAGCAACTCAAGGCTAAATATTATGGAAATTGTGTAATTTTATTTACTAATAGGTACAAGAAACTTATTTATCGCTCAAATAACGGTATTTTAACACGCAACTAAGTTGTTTAATAACAGCAAATCAGTAACGAAATATTAGAACGCGAGTTTTATTTCACAAAATATTTACAAACATTAAATTTACATTTAACTCTTTAAAATTTACTGCGTCGTAAATATTGTGAGGGCGTTAAATAAATTATATTTTACAATTGTTTACATTGCGCATTGTGACGAACATAACTCGCTTTGTTTGGGAAGAGACCAAAGAAAGAACGTTTGTATTTTTATTGCTTGGCCGAACTAGGCCACTCATTGCCACTTATTTCTAGAAAAAAATCTTTTGTCTATTTTTTTGGGTAGTTCGTCATTTTTTTTATAATTTATTCTATTTTTTAAGTGTAAATGCAACGTAAACACAGTTTAAATTCTACGTTGATGGTTATACATAGTCATGTATTACAAAATTTAGATAAACAATTAACTATAACGTGTCTAGACGTTACAAACACAGGTATTGCTGAATTGTTTAGAATCCTATTTTGTTGCAGACATTGAGTAGAGTTGCGATTAATACTAAAGTATATTTAATTAAAGTTTTTTTTATATTGACTTATGTAACTTGTGACATAATTTTTAGTTGTATTTTTTTTTCATTTTTTATATCTAACATTTCGTTTTTAAAAAGCATTAAATGATATTTATTTATTCCCGCGTTTCGCAAACTTTGATTTCAGAGAACAATGCTCAGTAGTTATTCCGATTATTTCATCTTTAAATATTAAATTTAGCATCTAAAGTGCTTGTTTTTATTAAAAACTTTTTTAAATAAGACAAATTTCTACTTACACGTCCAAAAGATTTTGGTACCAAAGACTTTGTTTGTGTTATTTTACAGCCGTCGTATTTTAATGTTGTACGTTACCCTGCAGTTTTATGGCGCCCCTGAATGGTAACAATATACAATGACACCATAGACTTTGGTTGCTTTATGGTGTATTACCAAGGACAATGTGTTTCTTAATTTGTTTTGGTTGTGAAGTAAAGTTACATTGTTTCAATGATTTGTTGCTTTAATTTGGATTTTTGTCCAATATCAACGGGGGATTTGTTAGTGAAATTGTTAGAAATGTTTCCTGACTTTTCTAAATATATGCTAAATAGTTTTTTTGCTATAGTGATTTTAAACTTTCTTCTTTTGACTACGTAGGGGGCAAACGAGCGGATAGCTCACTTGATGTTGAGTGGCTACGAATGTCTCAAATGAATAAAATCAAGCAAGTCTTTTCTCGATGGTTATATCAATCTAGAGCCCAATGATGCAGAAGCATCACTAGGCCGCCATGGTGTGAGTCACCATGCTGCTTTGTTGCATTGTCTGCATTCGCAGTATGGTGACCACCACTCTTGGATTCTGCTTGATTCAGCTTAGGCTTTCCATCAGGCAGAGTAGAGTCATTTTGGCAGAGCCAAACATAAAAAAAAAATAAACAAATTGTTATTAAGGCTTGAGCAAATTATTACCCGTGATATTTTCTTAACTAAGCAAGCAAGGAAAAGTTTTTTTAAAAGGACAGTGAAAGAGTGCCGTTATTTGATATCTATATATACCTATACCTACAAACCTCCTCTAAAAATTTATAAGATGATAATTGAAATGTATTCAAAAGAAAAGTAATGAAATTAAAACCTATCAATGAATTAAAATAAAAACAAGTTTTTTTTTAAATCTTCTCACGTCCACACTTTTTGGTTTATGCGTTTTAAAACCGTAAAGTTCCTGAATAAAATCATAAAAGGTAACCGTAAAACCGGACTTTTACAGTTCACATAAATCAAGGAGGGGACAAAACTTGGTTTTTATGTGTAGGCAAATAAAGTTTTCTTTACTAGATACTTATTGTTGGATGTTAGAAATATTAATAGGTATCAGATAAATGGATTTCTATTGTCTATGTTATAGAGCAAAAAATATTTACGAAAACGAGTGTGAAGAAAACAATTAACTTTACACAAATTTTGAACACATTCTCATTAGGTACAATTAACAAAGGATTTACGAATTTATTTTCGTACAGACCTACATTATTTAAATTTGACAAAGGGAAGTGAAAACTTCTTTAACCTCGTTGAGCACTTTTTGGTAGGGGAATATCTTATGGGTTCGCGACATGCTATTATTTGATTTTGATAATTTTAACTTAAACATTATAAAATTTCTAATTTTACACATAAATTTTACAAATAACATTCTAAGTTATCATCATCAGCCTATCGCAATCCAGTGCTGGACACAGGTCTCTCCAATTGCACGCCACTTGGTTCGATCCTCGGCTTCTCGCATCCAACTCCTGCCAGCCGTCTTGCGCAGATCATCACATCATCATTCTAAGATACGAGTTTTCACTTCTATCGGCAGTCCTTATGACTGTCAATTTTAGGTAGGGGAAAATGTTATGAGTTCGCGTCACCGCGTCGTCGACATGCTAATATTTGATGCTGATAATTTTAATTTAAACATTATAAAATTTTCTAATTTTACACAAGTTTAACACATTAATTTTACAAAATAATAACAATCTGAATTATTTATAAGTTTCCACTTCGTCAGCAGTCTTTATAACTGCCATTTTTTTTAAATGACATTATCGAATCATAATTAACAGAATAAATAAATATAAAAATCTGTTTTGCTCCAATTCTTAAGTAAAATACAACAATTTTTTTACCCGCCTTTTTTTGTAAACATCAATTCTCTGCCAAAATGTCAATAATGCCAACAAACATTGTTCCAAAATCAATCCGTCAACTTTCGTTCGTGGAATGTGCAAAGGCAACACCCATTGAGACTTGTCCGCACAGTTGGCGTTTTGTTCTAGCGTCAAACAATGATAAACAAGCATTAGGAGAGTATTGAGAGCCACTGTGCGGACAATACGACCACGTCATACAATTGAGTCCAAATAATGAACAGGTATTTTATACAGAAGGTATAAATTAAAACGGAACGAATTAAATGTTTTTTTATAGTGTTGTGAGCTAAATCTTTTATTGCTAGTACAGCTAGTAAGCTGACCCGTGCCCACTTCGTTGGGCGGTAAACATTTTTTTCTCCGACTTACATTGCAAATTCAGCTACCATGAAAAAATCTTTACACTTTTCGGGTTATTATATAGCCTTTGTCACTCCCAAATAACGTAGCCTTCTATTTATTTTCAAAATCGATTCAGTAGATCCCGAGATAACCCCTTACAATTTAACAAATATACAAACACACAAACTTTACCTCTTTATATAATAGTGTAGATGAAAAATATCTTATTTATTTTTTACACAATACTACTACTAAAATTTTGAAAAAGTTTTTTTATTAAATTAATAATCCTTACTACTATTTATTTGCTTGCTAGGATTAAAATTACCCTAGTTAACAATAAATGAAAATAGGATACCTCTCGTCACGAAAAAAATATAATTTATCCTGAGTTAATGTCTAGAGTTAATCGAAATATAGGGAATTGACAAATTCCAAGAGAATGTTGACGAATATGTGAGGAAAAATTATAAAATGTTATTACGCCGATATACACAGAAACTGCAGCACAATCATACATTTTTATAATCCATTTTTTTTAATTAAGGATGAAACATTATTATTAATAACCATCATTTTGTTTGGCCAGTAACAAAACAAAAATATGAGCCAACGCTACGACGCAAAAATATTCTCAACAGACCAATTTCCACAAACTGTATACAGCATGTTGTCGTAACAGCTATTGTCTATTTACACAAAGCTATATAACGGCTCCCAAGACCAGGCGAACTGTAACCGAGCAGTAGCACCCACGAGGAGTGATGGATCGCTTCACCGTTCTACTACTTAAACAAATGCTGGCCCACAATGGCCAACCAGCGGGCGTCTAAAGACAATGACGATGTGACAAAACACCACACGACAACGACACTGCGTCGAAATTCACGGAAATAGACGAGTCCAGGAACGCTGTGAGTAATTTATGGAACTACGCAACAACTATTCTGTTTGTATTGTCATTAGCTATTGAATTAATGAGGTGGAAGTCTTAAAGTTGGGGGTAAAAAATATCGTCAGACATTTCTACATAGTATTTATTTAATACTGAAAATTTTAATTGCGGACTCTCTGCCAGTCTATCGTTGAGTATTGCGCAAATGAATGAGAAGGTGCACTACACTCTGGTTATGAATTCCAAAGAGTAAGAAAAACAATAAAATATAACATATATCTACGTATTCATACAAGAATATATACAAATAATTATGTATATATTAGAAATACATACACATACAAACCATAATAGATGAAGAATAAATTTTGTATTTATTAAAAAAGTATTTAAACAATTTCAGTGAATTCATTATTTATAATAAGAAGTCAATTCTTGTTTTAATTTAATTTTAGAAAAACACACCTAATATATTAACTAGTTACGGTTATGCAAAAAGTAAAAAACAGTTTCAAAAATAATGCGATTCTCGCCTATTATACTCCTACAAATGGTTTGATTCAAATAATACATTAGTATTATACTATGTTTTTAAAAATAATAACATTTAATACATTGAAAAGCATTACTACGGTACCTACTCGTGTTATTCGAACGAAGGCAGCAGTAATTTATCAAACCCACGCAACTAAAACTTATTAATATTTTGAAAACGGACAACATTCCATTAATAATTATTATATTTATGCCATATGTTATTTGTAACGTCTCAATATGCAACCAAATTAGCCTTTGATTATCTATTAATGATATTTAATAGCCAAAACTTACATTAAGACTGTGTGATTTATCACACACGCTGTATAACAAATGACAAAATTTGCATAATCAGTTCATTGGTTTAAAATTATATTATTTTTCATTGGTAACATTTTATACAAATATTTGATTAATGGTGCGAAAATAAAACAATTTAATTTTGTGACTGTCACCACCATAGCCATGTATAATGCTTCAACTACTTTTAAACTACATAATATCTATTAAAGGATAAAGATTCTAAATTGAGATCTTTAAATTAATTAAAACTGACAACTGATGTTTTAATTACGTCTAAAGATAAAATACTTATCCATGAATGAACCTTATGCTGTGATATCTTAATTAAATTAATAAAATGAGAAACATAAAACTTTAGCCATGGTTTTTAGAGCCTTCCTAATTACGCATCATTTTATTTCTTCTTAACTTGTCAGGGTTATATTACCATCTTGTGTTAAAGATTCTATGCTACAACGAAACGAACAATCCGTTTATTAGTGATAAAGCAATCACGAGTGTAACAAAGGGACAGAAACATGTATGTGACAGGAAGAAAGATTACGGCACTCTATCAAGCAATCTGACAACAGAGTTGAATTCCTACGATTTGTCCCGTCATTGTCCCTCGTAAAACTTGGGACAAAGCTGGAAGAAGCGTGTAATGCTGCTCATAAAACAATAAACCACCCACTGGAGTCATAGTCAGCGTTTTGAACGCACGCAGCATGAACCAAAAGCGACTATTGTGTGTTAACGAAACATTTTTAAATGGCGCGTGTTTAAAAGTGCGCCAAAAGTGATATTTAGTTTAAGCATAATTTGATAATTTTATTTAAGTTTTTTATAGCTACAATAATAGACTAATGTAGAATAAATTTGAATGTTCTATATTTTGAAAATAAAATTATATTATTAATAGAATTAGATTTCAAACACATATGTGTGCTAGCTAGTTGTCTACTGATTTTATAATCACTACTATTCTACCACTACTCAAAGAAGCTAGTTGTAATCATAATTAGGAGAATTGTTACAATCATTAACTTTTTAAACATAATAGGTCTTTACTTATGAATTTGCCGTTTTGCTTTACTTATGAAAGAGCTGGGTTTGGAAGCTCTCCCTCATCCGCCATACTTACCAGACCTTGCACCTACCGACTATTACTTTTTCCAAAATGTAGACAACTTTTTAGTGGGTAAAAACTTCGAATAACAGAAATAAAAAAGTTTAAAAAATAAGTACTTTCACTTATTGCATACAAAACGGCAATTTCATAGGTAAAGACCCATTATAAGTAATATGTACTAACATACTATACATACTAACATACAGCTTACTATACTACTATACTAAAATGACACTTTTTATTTTGTACCCTAACTTTTTAAAATTCTTACTGTAGTATAATTATGTCCTATCAGATATTCTAACATTTATCTTTCACGTTTCATGACATAGAGTTGAACCCATAGGTAAACATAGAGCGTTTTTAAAACTATAGCTTTAAAAGCGCTCTATGCAGAGTCTGCCATTGAAAACTCGCTTTGGCTGGTATTAAAACCTGGTAAAAACGTTACGTTACGTTATTGAAAAATTGGTGTACTAGAAATTACATCAACAGCTTTTAATCCACGGCGTCTAAAGCTATAGCTTTAAAAACGCTCTATGCAGAATCTGCCATTGAAAACTCACTTTACCTGGCATTGAAACCTGGTAAAAACTTTACGTTACGTTATTGAAAAGTTGGTGTACTAGAAATTACATCAACAGCTTTTAATACACGGCGTCTATTTCGAAAAGAGGACCTTGAACTTTGTTAGGTAGGCACTAGAAAAACTACAGCTTGTTGAGTTGTTCTTTACATTTCTCTATTCTCTAATTCTAGGGAAGCGATTTCAAAAATGCTATTTTTGTATGTACCTATTACGATGACGTCTATATATTTTAGTGTGCACTGCCTCGTTGGTCTAGCGGTTGACGTATGCGACTGCCGATAAAGAGGTCTCGGATTCGAATCCCGGGTCAAGAAATACTTAATAAAATAATAACAGCTCGGAGTTTGGAAGTTGGGGTCTGAACCCCCGTGCCTCGGAGAACACGTAAAGCTGTCGGTCCTGCGCCTGGTTTCTCCCCGATTGTGTCGTTTAATCGTTCCATCGTGTTATGAGAGACAGGGAACAGAGAGTGCGCCTGTGTTTGCGCACACACTTGTGCACTATAATATCTCCTGTGTAGTTGGCTGGTCTCCGTTGAGACTGGCTGCCGTGGCCGTAATCGGCTAGTAGAACATTATATTATTATTATTATATTTAGTTTGACATGTCTAGTTTTAGTCAATCATTGATATTTAATTGTTTGACAGGACAAAACGATTTTTTAGTGATTTTTAGTTTAGTTTAGAGAGTTTTCAATGAACAGAATTAGCAACTAACAATAATCTATACTAATATTATAAATACGAAAGTGACTCTTCTCGTCTATCTATCTGTATATTATACTTTTACGACTAAACCTCTACACCGATTTCAATTAAATTTGGCACGGAGATAGTTTGGTTCGTGAGGAAGGGCATGGGCTACTATTTGCTACGATAACCGACATGAATGCGAGCAGAGTCGCGGCCAAAAGTAGATATATATACTCGTATAGCACTTTGAACGACTAAATAACGACTATCCGTTCTTGCTAAAGTTCACTCTATAATTACAAACCGTTCCACTTTCATAATGTCAACATTTATCAATGTGTATCGATTAAAATCTATTTAAGTTACTAATGAATTCGATAATGATCTGCGGGCCACTTTGAACAGTTTCACAATCACACATGGAACAACATAGGGCCTAGTGTGAGTTTATTTCACATCTACCTATTTGCTCTCGACGGCGAGCGCGTTCGGCGTTTCGATTAGTGAATACGTCAGTGATGACCTTCTTTAAATATACAGTACCTGGATGACCGAGCGTCGCTCGGTATTTTTTTTATAAATGGTTTTTTTCGCAACATTGGGACTATCCAAACGCCACCTTTTTGTTATTCTTCCAATCTTCTTCCAATAAAAAAAAAAAGTGGCGCCCTCTCTTGGTACGCCCTGATACTGTTTATTCTGCACCTTATTCCAGTATAGTTTAATGTAGTTCGCTCGAGTTGCGATAGATGGCGCTAGATGTACATTCATTTTATATATTTGATTGTTAAAAACACGAATAAAACGAGATTTTCTAAAAATGAATCCTAGCTAGATCGATTCATCGCCCCCGAAAACCCCTGCATACAAAATTTCATGAAAATCGTTGGAGCCGTTTCCGGGATTCAGATTATAAATATATATATATATATATATATACAAGAATTGCTCGTTTAAAGGTGTTAGATATATTGTACTCTGTGGTGAGGACCAATCGCAACGCCGCGCCAAACGCGGTAACTTTATTTCTCAAGTAGATGTGAAATTAACTCACACTAGGCTTACTTTCTACTGACACCTTTCAATAAGATTTTTACTTGATGTCTGGAATCGTACTATGTATTTCATAGGTAATTTAACGGCAATTTAAAGGTAAATTACACCACCTCACAAAAACATCCAAAAAAGCAAGAAATAAGTTCTTTCTTTATAAATTAGGAATATAATAATAATAATTCTTTATTTGGAATTAATAACAAATTTATGTAGAAAATTTGTGACCGATGATACCTGCATAAGTAATAAAACTATGTCACAGGTATCAACGCCCTCTCCCGAGATACACACGAAATCCAAAAGTAACAGAATTAAAAACAAAAACAATAAAAACATTTTGACTGTAACATGGAAAAAAAACTTGTGTCTCTTGATTATTTTCATTAGTCGAAAACTTTGTACAAATCAGACATACCAATGAATAACAATCACCAAACTTTAAGGTCTCCTTTTTAGATTTTTGTTTTCCAATCCCAACCTTAATTGAGATATTCCCATAAACACCAACCCATCCCAAATGGACTCATCACTTACACGTCAAATTACAACATTTAAATATTTCAAACCATTGACATACGGTATCAGACAAATCTATTATGTGGCGGGGAAACGATTATTATTATTTTAATGTTATTATATATTATTATACAAATTATTATAATCTTGGAGGCCATATTTATTGCCGTGGTAATCTCTTTTGATACGCCGCTTATGAGATAAGGAAGAGCGTGTAGTGAGACGGAATGATTTTAATATTTTAGAGAAGGTTATTTTCGTGGTTTTTCTTTCTACTGTCGGGAACAATAATCCGGGTCATATTGTTAGTCATTCAAGAGGTGAACATTATCTGTATGAAGTGGCTAAGTTGTAACCCAGACTTCGACTTGATGGAGAAGACTTAGAACCAGTCCGGATGAGGCAGAAAATTAAAAAAATGAAATAATACTAAAGTTCCGTAGTCTCTATTTTGAGAATGATTTTTTTGATTCGTCAGTTTTTTTAAGACATCCAATCCCCCACTTGCCTCGAGTGCTATTTTTTTTTTTATTGAATAGGTGATAAACGAGCAGACGTATCACCTGATGGTAAGCGATTACCGCCGCCCATGGACACCCGCAACACCAGAGGCGTCACAAGTGCGTTGCCGGCCTTTTAAGACGGAGTACGCTCTTTTCTTGAAGGTTTGAAGGTCGTATTGGTCCGTGAATACCGCACGTGACAGTTCGTTCCACAGTTTTGTTGTGCGAGGCAGAAAGTTTCTTGAGAAGCGCACAGTTTTGTGGACTGCCAACCATCTAGATGATGGGGATGAAAGTTCTGTCGCGTAGGACGATTGAAAATTGTGATTTCTTTGAAAAGAAAAAGCTAATTATGATTTTTTTTATAATTTTCATACGTCTAGTGCTACTATCACGATTCCTGAGACGAGTTTAATGATACCTCTAACTCCAAAATACAAACTGTGCCTTATATACAGTTCAAAAATAACCCTTTCATCGCAATCGAATAAAACGCATCAAGGATCGCTCCCTACATTAGAGGGTATCAACCCTTATAAAACTTGAGATCCTAAACGATACATGCAATATACAATACCTTATTTTACAACTCCCCTTCACAAAGGAAGCCCAAAAGAACAAAACCATCTTCAACTCTGTATCCGCTTACCTTCTACAGGCGTAAGCAGCATGATACACGGGATATATCGGCGACAATTTATTTAAACCCTGCTTCCTCACACCAACACTGCTAACACAAAACCAACCCTAATATTACTAAACTACAGTTCAAAATAACTTACTCGAACAAATAAGACGAGAATCTATTATGCTTACAAATGAAAATCAAGCTTCTGGACGGTTGATACAGTTGATTTTTGAGTGTGTTTAATTTCAAAGGCTTTTCGTTCGACGCAGGCACCGTGCTGAGCTGAGATGATTGCAAAACGAATAAATATTTCTCATGTGAAGTGCAAGCATATTACATGTCGTCCCATTCAGCGTGTTTATTTTTAAACAGGAGATAACTTATTAAAATCGTAATGTAAGGAAAATTGCGAAGTCTTATTATATTAGCTTGGTGATTGTGAGAAGGTTATTAACGAAGATGTTTTTTTTTTCAAATATTTTCTAACGAATATGCCTTGTTAACTACGCAGAACAATAGCATTGTAAGGGGAATGGAAACTTGAAACAAATCTTAGCGTGGTATGGCAGAACAGTACCTTATTTCTAAGAAGATACCCATGTCCAGCAGTGGACTATTGAAGGCTCTTTATAATTAAGATGATAAGGTCTTGAATTCAATTCAATTCAAAATCATTTATTCAATTAACACTTAGTGACATTTATGAACATTAAATTGAAGCTACAGTTAAAAATCATAGATCGACACAAACAGACGCCACAGCATGTACTGTGTTGTCAAGGAAAAATTATGCCTGTGTCGATCCTTAACTTCCAGTTTCCAAAATGCGTAGAGCCTTATGAGAAGAATACTGGCAAAGAAACTCATAGCCACTCATTTTAAAAGTCTGATATTCAGGTACATGAAAGGTAAACAGTATGCAAGCTGTTGCCTTGTTATAGTGCACGTTCACAAAAATATAAAATAATAATTATAATACTCTTTATAACAAAAACGAGACAGTAAGACAAGACACTGTTTCAGTATCTAATTCGTTCCCGCAGCTCTTAAATAATAACAAAGATGGAAAAAGTCACATATTCTATACAAATAAAAATGAATCACTAAAGGTGTACCCATTGCTAAGGGCAAAACTCGAGAACCGCTCGACTAATTCGGTAATTTTTTAAATATTTTCGTTAAGGCACAATGAAGGTTCTTATGGGGAGAAAAAACTAAAAAATTGCGAGGGAAATAGTAAAAACAGCATTTGTTTATCTTCTATTGGACTGCGTCGGGCCAATAACTTTTGACAGAACGAAGTCTGTACTACATTTTATATAGGTACAGTAGGTACATATACATATATGTATATGTAGACCTAACATAGACCAACCTGTAAGATACCTCTGTACAAATACCATTAGTACATTCCTCATAACAGTGACAGCTCAAGTTTTACTGGTCCTAGGAATAAGGTAAGACGCTCACAATACGAGATCTCTTGTTGAAAGAGATATATCCACTCTTTGCGTCTTCTTAGACAAAGCCTTGGCAGTCTACTGGGTTTTTTCATTCCTCCTCTTGAAGCTTTACTAAAGCTGTGATTTAAAGTCAGTTGCTATAATAATAGGACTGCACGGATAGTGCAGTGGTTTAAGCGGTCGCCACGCCGTTTTCTACTGCGTTGTGAGTTCAAACCCCATACTGGACAACACTTGGTTTGTTCCACAAATTGTTGTTCTGAGTCTGGGTGTTCTTTATGTAGGTTTCGTGTATGTTTTGTAAAGTCCTCCGATAAACAGGACTTATTTCTAATGTGGAAGTTGTCTTTTATTAAAAAAAATAGGAATTGATATATTTTATGATAATTATAACCTTACATCGCACACGAAGCTCACACCAAACTATACCGAGCCTGTACTATGGTAGGAAGACTGCTGATTAACACACTTACATGTTGCTAAATACATACATAATATACCTAGACACAGAAAAAATGATATCGCTCATCACACAAATATCTGTCCTGAGTGGGAATAGAACCCATGACCTCCGGTTATTAGTTATCTAACCATTTTACCGCCGAACCTTTTCTTCCAAATTGGGTTAGGATCAACTATAAGTCTACTACTACAAGATACCCTTGAGAACTTTTAATGACGATCTGAATTCACTGTAGCATTTAACACATACTAGTGGTCGCACCGTGGTCGAAATACGAAAATATTTTTTACTTTTTTTAGCTTTCAGCACTTCTCCTCCGTATAAACTTAAGCTAACTTACTCGTCAAAGGGGGTACAAAGTTTGTGCTTCAGGTATTAATATATAAATTAGTAATTATATTAGTATACAATAAAAAAACATCTGTTGAAACTCCACCTGTGATCTTTACAAATCGCATCTTGCTCTCAAACACTGCAAAACAAATACTGATCACCATTTAAACATACAATAATAAGAGCATTATTTATATAATTAAATCTGACATCACATCGCTTTCAAGATCCAAGGTTGTAAACCCGTCCGAGAGGAAGTTGTAACCCGATTCGTTTCCGATGCGCGTCGTAGGCGGGGGGTTAGGTTGGCATCAAAGGGGCCGCCGCGCGACCACGCCCCCTGCGCCTTCTGCACACACACCGACAACCCTTTCACCGCGCGATGTTGTTAACAAATAATATGTTCCTTTTGTTTGTTTTACTTTAGTCACGTTACGTTGATACACTTAGTTATGGGTAGGTATGATTATGAAACATATTTCTGTAGGTGTAAATGTGTACTGTTCTTTGTCAGACAATTAACACCTTTTCAGTTATTAGGATTATCAAGAAGCTTGTATATCCAGTAACATGTGTTAACACAGTCACTATTAAAATTAAATACTTGAGTTTAACAGCCCCAATTCGAATTAAAATCTTCTAACTTATTATTTTTATAGACAACCTACTAACATTTCAGAAATAATATACCAGTAACATTGTTAAATACATATAAGTGAATAATCTATACTATTTATATACTTATCTATATTATATTATTATTACTCATAATAAACATGTAACAGGTCCAATTCTGTACATTATAGATATTTTGAAAAAAAATTTTGGAGGGCTCTCTATTATCGATACTGAAGCTAAAACTGTAATCTTTTTCATTTTTGCCTGTCTGTCTGTCCGTCTGTCTGTCTGTCTGTCTGTCTGTATCTTGGCCGCGCATCACGCCGAAACTACTGAATGGATTCAAATAAAACTTGGCATGATTTGAGTTCATACTACGAGGTAGGACATAGGATACTTTTTATCCCGAAATTCAGCACGGTTTCCTGGAGAGAGGGGATGAGTCAAAATATGTACTTAGTTGTAATTCAATAACACAAAGTCCGATTTCATTCATTCATTTTTTGCTAGAAAGAAAAAAAAAGATAACGGGAAAAGTCTTTTTTTTTGTCCGCGACTGTACACTGCCTGTGGGAAGCTGAGACAGATATGTAAATATGGCGGTACGAAGTTCGCCGGGTCAGCTAGTAATATTATAAAGACGTAAACTCTGTGAGTTTGTAGGGGAGTAATCTCTGTATCTACTGAACCGATTTTGAAAATTATATTATCAATAGAAAGTCACATTGATTGTGAGTGTCATAGGCTATTTAGTCACCCGAAAAAGAAAGGTTCGTCATATATGAAGTTAAAAATACAAAGTTATCATGCGAGACAAACTACGGGCAATAGGTAATAGACTCATGAGAATGAATACAATGGTTGTACTGAGATTGGTACTTGGCCCTTAGGTATACCCTAGTTCTCCTGAATGAGAATGATACACATCACATCATATCAACAGTCTTTAACAGTCCACTGTTGGACATAACGCTCTTCTTATGAAGAAGAAGGAGGATTACGCTTTTACCTGAAGGTTTAGAGTTCGTATTATATCAGTCAGGAAAATCCTGTCTCATTGGTCTAGCTATTAGCGTGTGCCAATTAAGAAGTTTTGGATTCCATTTTCGAATGGGGTCGAAAGTGTTGGTTTTTTCTTACAAGACGTTCTTAATAACCCGGAGCATCGAAGTTTGGCTATGTCTCACGCTCGTGCCTCGGATAGCACGTTAAGCCGTCAGTACGTTGTCATGAACATCTGTGGCAATCGCTATTGGGAAGTAAGTGGCTGAAAGCATACTGGGAACTAGTTCAACCTTCGAATTTCGATGCCAGACACTCCGTGGAAAAACTGATATTCCAGGTAAAACCGGTTGAACTAGTAGTCCATCCCAAATAATCTTGGGAATAATAAAGGCTAGGAAGATGAGGCGTTATTGTTTCATAAAACTCTTTAAAAAAAACATTTATACCCTAAATTACGTGGGCGTGTTTATACGAAAATTATATTCATTTAATACATGTCATTTAGTACATCAGATAGGATGTTTTAGGAGTCAATTAATTGACCCTACAATAGAGGCAAATGTCGCTGTAACACAATTACGGGTAAATAAACTGACCCCGCGACAATTGCGGTCTACGCTCACGCGATAACTCGCTACTTCTTGCATGTATTTATTTTGAATACTTATCTTGCTTGCTAAGAAAACATGTATCGAATTATAGTTAGTATAAAACTGTGAGGCTGTCATCAGCAGCTCTCTCCAGGCAAGGAAATAATTTGTTCTTCTATGAATAGCAAATACAAAATGAATTATAGTTATCTTCATGAATGATTAAAGAAGAAAACTATGGTAAGCAATATGTTTTTGTGTGGGTGTTATTGTAAATGCAACAACAACCGCGGGTAACACGGCGGGACTCAGCTAGAGCATAGATAATGTTGTTGGTTTTGAACAATGTTAAAGCCAGTTACTAAAAAACTGATGTATCTCTTTAAAACAATTTATTTTACAGCAAGTTATACTTAGGCATACTTAAAAATCTATAAAAATTAAGGTCATCGTTGTACACTTTCAAACCTCGTCAGAAGACAGGTGCGTCGCCACGGCTTAAATCCTCTCCTATCTCAAACTTTAGGAGTTTGTAGGGTATTGCTTTCGATATGCCCACTCATTTCTTTTGATAAATTACTCCCGTACTAAGAATATATTCTGTGTCGTGGCGTGGGGGCCTTAACAAACATACATTCAAACGGAACTGAATGTCACGTGTGCAGCGCTCCGTCGGCTCTTACTCTGAAGTCATTCAGACACAACATTCATCTCGTGTAAAATATAAACCTTTAACTAGACATAAAAAATATAAAATTATATTGACAACGTGGTATTGAATTTGCTCACATGATTATTTTTTTATTTCGGTATTCTACCTTTATTGACGAAATTCCAGACAACCATTCAGCCATTGTTTTACCTGCTAAGCGGCGAAATTTCTGAATATCCTCCCTTAGTGGATATCTACAACATTAAAAGCTTGAAATGTCAACATTTTATATTTGTAGCCCCAGCGGTATAAGCTCTATGTCGATGACCTACAGAATACAGACTAACTCACTACAAAACACCTTTTAAGTTTAAATTATAACACAACAACTTTATTTCAATTCCTAAACATAAGATTTGTCTAACAAATAGTATTTTATTAACTTGAAACTAAAAAAAAATTACTCTGCAGGAAATTTGTAGCCAGTTACTAAACCATACAACAGCTGAACTGTGTACATCAATAACTTTTTTACTTTTAAGTTTCTACATTCGCTTGTAACAGATACAAGTATGTTTGTGCAGTAACACGACCGCTGTTACTGAAACAAGACAAAACAGATTAAAAACAGTCCCTTTACTCCCTTTCAATCAGTGGCAATATCGCCTTACACTCATCGCATTTCTCGCTGTCAGCTGTGATGTTAGACATACCATGATAATATTGTTTTAGTATTTTTCAATTCTAAAAAAGGTTGGTTCTGAAAAGGAAATAGTGAACAAAACTTTTTTGGTCAAAATGTGTTACGGATAACGCCATCTAGCAGCGAGTAGCCGAACTATTAAATATTATGGAATTTAAAAATAATTTATATTCGAAGTCATTTTAGAAATATCTTCATTACAATAATTAAAAATATTTGAAATAAAATTATACAACTAAAGGACATCATTCAAAATGTACCCAAAAATTAAAGTGCCGGCCAGTAAAAAAAACTGTGTCAACTTACGCCAAATGATCTTTTAAACATTTTTTATTATTACAACAAACGTCTACGACCAACTTTTAGACCCAAAATGGATATCCGAAAATCATAAAATGAGCATTTACATTTAAGTATCAATTAACTATTTCCATAAATCCACCTGCATCAGGTTTAGAAAATGTTATCGTAAGACCTGCGGCATTATAACATATTGTTGCGCCTTCGAGAAAAATAGTCTAGAATAATCTACCAGTCGCGAGAATTGAATTGAAGGCGCCATCTAGTGTCAAGTAGCGCGCAACTGTGGAGTAACTCTGATATTCGACGCTAGATGGCGCTAGATTACTCACTCTGGTAATTTCTGTTTAGTGTAGAATGTTCTATCGAATATTATAGATCTTTCTAGGGATTTCAAAGCCATATATAAGCAGATTGGGTTACCCGTACGGGTGAGTATTGTTCACGATACATCGGAGTTAACATCGAAGCGATCTTCTAGTGCGATTAGCAAGTGACATAGCGAATTATTATTGTAAAAAGGGTTGTAAATAAACAGTGTGTTATTTTTTGGTAATTAACCGACTATCTTTAATTATTTAATACCCGGCTCGTAACAATTTGGTGTCAGCAGTGGGATTAAAGTATGCCGGTTTTACCAAAGGAAGACACGGAAGGTATCCGAACTAGGAGTCAGCGTCAGCAAGAGGCCGACCTGAGGCGATTTGGAGGTGCACAAGTGCCCACACCGGAAGGTCAGCAGCCAGCGATGGAAGCCACGCCGTCTACATCGTCAGCAGCTCCAGATATCACGGCCCTAATGGTGATGCTCCAGGAGCAGGCCCGCCGTCAAGAGGAGCAGGCCCGCCGATTGGAGGAACAGCTGCAGCGGGACAAGGAGGAGCAGGCCCGCCGTCAAGAGGAGCAGGCCCGCCATCAGGAGGAGCAGGCCCGCCGCCAGGAGGAGCAGGCCCGCCGCCAGGAGGAGCAGGCCCGCCGCCAGGAGGAGCAGGCCCGCCGCTTGGAGGAACAGCTGCAGCGGGACAAGGAAGACCAGGCTCGCCGCCAGGAGGAACAAATGCTCTTGTTAAAAGGCATTCACGAGACCTTCGGCAAAGAACTCAAGGTAGTGAAGGATCAGGTTCTTCAACACGAGAACCGTATCACTGAGGCCGAAACTCAGATTGCCGACGTGAAGAAGGCATTAGGGAACCTCAAAGTTGGAGACGGAGCGGCGACTTCAGTAACTGCTGTTCCTTCGGTGCGGGGGTTCAAAGTACCGCCGTTTGATGGGACATCTTCGTGGTCAGCCTACAAGATCCAGTTTGAGGCTGTTATGACGGCGAACGGCTGGACTAAGGAACAGGCTATGACCGCGCTCACCTTGGGTCTTCGAGACCAGGCTCTAACCGTCCTCGAAGCCCTCGGTAAGAAGGTAACCTATGAGCAACTGCTGGAGGCATTGGAGGCAAGATATGGTGACGCTCACCTGGAGCACGTTTTTCGTGCACAGCTGAAGGATCGTGCCCAACGCATCGGTGAGAACTTGCAACAATGGGCTCTGGAAGTTGAGAAACTGGTCCGTAAGGCATACCAGTCTGCACCTGCGCTCGTGGACGGGAATCTGGTGCAAGCCTTCATCGATGGCATTCGTGACCTCGAAGTTAGAGCTGCTGTGCGACTTGGGCACCATGAAACTCTCAAGGATGCTCTGGCCCATGCTTTGGAGGTGGAGGCTGTGAGACAAGATCATCGGTCTCATCGGGTCCGGGAGGTTGTGGCGTCACCTGTGCGGGACCGGTTTAAGGGGTACAGCCCTAGGTGTTACGCCTGTGGCGAAAAAGGACACCTTCGGTCCAGCTGCCCTAAGCGAAGCATAGGAAATGAATACGAGCGGCCTCAGGAGATTAGGGCGACTGATAGTACTGCCCAACAACAGCAGGGAAACGAGTAAACGACAGGACTGCGGGGCGGGTGCTGGCTGGTGTTCAAAGAGCCCCAAGGATTTCGATCTCGCAAAGTCATGATGGGAACAGCCTGGTCATCAGAGGCGAAATCAACGGAACAACATGTAAGCTGACGATTGATACGGGAGCTTCTCGCACAGTTGTCAGTTCCCAACTTGCAAATCAGTTTCTGAGGGATATCACCTGTAACCGTGAGCAAATAAACCTAGTAACAGCCACTGGTCAGCGCATACCCGTCCGAGGCGAACCGAGGGTGAAGTTGAAGTTGGGCAACCAAGTTTACCTGCATAACGTCATCGTGGCTGATATAGTTGACGACTGCATCCTTGGCCTGGACTTCATGAAGAACAATTGTTGTGAGATCGACATCAATCATGGTGTATTGAGATGTAGTCAAGAAGAACTGTTCATGGAAGGAGCGTCATCAGGAAAAGTGTACAGCTTAAAGAAAGTTGTTCTTCCTCCCAGATCAGAAACAATCATGCCAGTTAGTCTTCCTTATAACTCCGGACGAATGCAACGGTGTGTACTTATTGAAAGGATATATAATGACCTTCCATGGAAGATCGCACGGACTCTAGTAAGTACTACTAACATCCCTGCAGTACGTGTGCTAAATCTAAGTGACAAGCAACATGTGATTCATAAGGGCACACTGATTGGCACTTGCGAAGATGTGGATTGGATGCATCGATGCCAAGACTTGACTACTTCGAATGTTAGCAAGGATGCACGGGTCAACGTGTCAACACTTTTGGAAGACTGTCGAGATGTCTTGTCTAGGGAAGAGATTGACAAGGCTAAGAGAATGTTAGTTAAGTACGCTGATATTTTCTCTACTAATGAAGCTGATATTGGAAAGACTGGTTTAGTTCAACACAAAATAAACACTGGGAATGAGTTGCCTATTCGTCAGCGACCAAGGAGACTGCCAGTAGCACGAGAAAAGGAAGTGCAAACCATGATTGATGGAATGGTCAGGGACGGCGTTATAGAGCCTTCATCCAGCCCATGGTGTTCACCTGTAGTGCTTGTAAAGAAAAAGGATGGCAGCATGCGTTTTTGTGTTGACTACCGCCGTTTAAACGACATTACGAAGAAGGACAGCTATCCACTTCCTAGAATAGATGACACACTGGACATGCTAACAGGGGTAAAGTGGTTTAGCACCTTAGATTTGAAAAGTGGATACTGGCAGGTAGAAATTGATCCCAAGGACAAAGAGAAGACTGCATTCTCTACAGGGAGAGGACTGTGGCAGTTTAAAGTTATGCCCTTTGGATTATGTAACGCGCCAGCAACTTTTGAAAGACTGATGGAGTCAGTACTGACCGGATTAACTGGAGACGCTTGCCTGGTCTACTTGGATGACATTGTCATTGTAGGCCGTACGTTTGAAGAACATATTCGAAACCTGGAGCGCGTATTATCGAAAATCCGAAGTGCCAACCTAAAGTTAAGTCCTAAGAAGTGTTCATTTTTCAAACGGCAGGTTAGCTTTTTAGGATATGTGGTTTCGGAAGAGGGTGTCCAAACAGATCCGCAAAAGATCGCTGCCGTCAAGGATTGGCCAGTTCCAAGAGATAAGACCCAAGTAAGAGCATTTTTGGGCTTGTGCTCTTACTATCGGCGATTCGTGAAAAACTTTGCGGATATTGCCAAACCCCTTCATAAACTTACTGAAGAGAAAAGACAATTCTGCTGGGATGAAAGTTGTGACATTGCATTTCAAGAGCTAAAAAGACGTCTATGCAACACACCTATCTTAGGGTACCCAGATACCGAAAATGAATTCATAGTTGACACAGATGCGAGTGATACTAGGCTTGGCGGTGTGTTATCCCAGCGGAAAGGTGATCAAGAGGTCGTTATTGCATATTTCAGTAAATCTTTGTCAAAACCGGAAAGAAATTACTGTGTCACAAGAAGGGAGCTACTGGCCGTAGTGAAGACACTGCAACATTTTAACAAATATCTGCTCGGGCGTAAATTCCACCTCCGAACTGACCACGCTGCACTAAAGTGGCTCTTACAATTTAAAAATCCTGAAGGACAAGTCGCGAGATGGATTGAGCTACTACAGGAATATGACTTCATGATTGAACATCGCAGTGGAAAATCACACGGTAACGCAGACGCATTATCAAGAAGACCTTGCCCTGAAGACTGCAAGCACTGTGCCAAGCAAGAAGTAAAGGAAGCTGTTCCTATAAGGACAATAAAGACGGACCTTAGCATCGAATGGAAGGAAAGCCTACAGCAAGCACAGCAAGAGGATGCAGATATCAAACCAATTCTCGAGTGGATTAAAGCTGAGACTCCTAAGCCTCACTGGAGCGATGTTGCATCGCTGAGTTCAACCACAAAGAGTTATTGGGCTCAATGGGATAGCCTAGTCATCCAGGATGGAGTCTTGTGCCGTAAATGGGAAAACGTTCGAGGAGACAGCTGTCATCTGCAAATGGTTGTCCCTAAATCTAAGATACCAGTGGTTCTGCAGCTCTACCATAACGGATGTTCAGGAGGTCATATGGGAGTTAAGAAGACATTGTTAAAGATAAGGGAGAGATTCTACTGGATTCATTGTCGTGATGATGTTGAGGACTGGTGTCGCAAGTGTACTAATTGTGCGGCCGTGAAGGGACCTCACACACGTAGCAGAGGTCCATTGAAATTGTACAATGTTGGGGCACCCTGGGAAAGAATTGCAATAGACGTAGCGGGACCATTTCCTGAAAGTGAAACTGGAAACAAGTACTTCATGGTTGTAATGGATTACTTCACTAAGTGGCCAGAAGTTTTCGCCATTCCCAACCAAGAGGCATCAACAGTTGCAGACAAATTAGTGCACGAAGTCTTCTGTCGTTTTGGAGTGCCTTTAGAAATTCACAGTGACCAAGGAAGAAATTTTGAGTCTCAAATATTTCAAGAGATGTGTCGAGTAATGGGTGCTCACAAAACCAGAACCACCTCTTATCACCCACAATCTGACGAAATGGTGGAACGATTTAACCAAACACTAGAGAGGTATCTCGCAAAAGTTGTTGAAAGTAGGCAAAAAGATTGGGACAAACACATCCAACCGTTTCTTCTGTCATACCGAAGTGCAGTCCACGAAAGCACTTCAGTAACACCAGCTTTTGCAAATTTCGGAAGAGAACTACGATTGCCTGCAGACTTGATCACTGGAATACCCCCTGACACCCCGCGAAGTATAACGGAGTACGCTAATGACTTGCGGAACAAGATGAATGACATTTATGAGCATGTCAGACAATCGGGCCAGCAAATGTCTGAGAAGATGAAAACCCGATATGACCGGAAAGTGAACAATAAGGGCTTCGAAGAGTGTTCTCTAGTATGGCTCCATAATCCAGTTCGCAGTAAAGGGAGATCTCCAAAGCTACAAGCCAAGTGGGAAGGGCCATACCGGGTGGTGACAAAAATCAATGATGTTACCTACCGGATACAGAAGTGTCCAAGAGGCGCCCCAAAGATAGTTCACGTAGATCGATTGGCGCGATACTATGGAACTGATTATGCTCGGGACGAGCATGTCTTAGGAGGGGGCAGTGTTGCGCCTTCGAGAAAAATAGTCTAGAATAATCTACCAGTCGCGAGAATTGAATTGAAGGCGCCATCTAGTGTCAAGTAGCGCGCAACTGTGGAGTAACTCTGATATTCGACGCTAGATGGCGCTAGATTACTCACTCTGGTAATTTCTGTTTAGTGTAGAATGTTCTATCGAATATTATAGATCTTTCTAGGGATTTCAAAGCCATATATAAGCAGATTGGGTTACCCGTACGGGTCAGTATTGTTCACGATACATCGGAGTTAACATCGAAGCGATCTTCTAGTGCGATTAGCAAGTGACATAGCGAATTATTATTGTAAAAAGGGTTGTAAATAAACAGTGTGTTATTTTTTGGTAATTAACCGACTATCTTTAATTATTTAATGCCCGGCTCGTAACAATATGAATAAAGCCACGTAGGTAACGAAAGGACGTCTTTTTCTTTACATATATTTTAAAACACTAATACCTACACATAAATACCTACGTAGGTACTTAGGTACCTAATGATGATCGTATATAATTAGGCTTTTTGTCATATTATATTACTATTAAGCAAGATTAAGTTATTCTTTATCATCATTATTTGATTTTTGCTATAGTAATGAAGTAAAAATTGTTCTGACGAACTGGTATAAATGCATTTTATATTATTTCTAAGTCATATAACTCTTAAGTAATCGGTCTTAGCTCTTAGCCGGCTAAAGAAAAAAATCTTAGAATGTCATTCTCTAGCCGATAAGACCATTTTTTTTCGTTGGCTGGCACTTTTTTTTTTGGTACTTTTTGTATGGAGCGTGAATCCTTTAAAGAGAAAACAGTGTTTGAGTTGGTTTAATTTAACAACAGCTTATTATATTAAAATATTTATTTGTTTTTAAAATAGGGAATGGTATTTGCGATGCGCTAGTCCACAAACGGTATTCTATCCTCTATTACCCTCTTTTTACCCTTGACGGTAATAAAGCGTAAATAAATATAATATGTAGCGGGTACAAGTAGTAAGGAACAACGCGGGGCGAAGCTAGTCTAACATAAAAGTAAAATTTGTTTCACCTGATCTTTGTAGCGCCCGAAGTCACTCAAGGTGTAAACCATAAAAAAATTCTGTGACAAGTATAGAACCCACTGTGCAGAGTTACATTTTCAATCTGTCATTCAAATCAACCGTAATTACACAATTTTTTGTAACAATAATCATCGAACCAAACATTTTGAACACCTCTCAAAAGACACTTGACACGTCCAGTGCAAAATACAATACACAGAATACAAATTCTCACGATTAGAAAATACATTTCGTTCAAAAACGCATCGATATGGAACAAATCTGATTGACTTGTTGACATTGCACATTGTTACTTACTATTGTAAAACTTGAAGTATTTCAAAAGGTTTTACCTTCTTCAGAACATGTATTTATTATTTATCGCAAGGTGCTTTAACTTATTAGAATGGTAGTAACATAATCCAAGTTTTCGTTGTTGATACTGTTAAGAGGATTTGCGAATTAGGGTTTTTAAATGTAGCTTCGATTTACCTAACTAGGGGAACAGTTCAATCATTCCTTTCTTTAGTTTGGTTTTGAAATAAGAAAAAAAATAAAAAAATCTATGTTAATTAAGTGAAAAATTCCACGTTTTGGGATTTTATCTCTAACTAGCTGTACCCGCTACTTCGTACACGTGACATTTGGATTTTGAAGTTATTTTTTATTTTTTACCGTTTAAACCTTGCCTGGACTACGACAAACATTTCAAAACCAAAATGAGCTAAATCGGCCCAGCCGTCCTCGAGTTTTAGCGAGACAAACGAACAGCAATTGATTTTTATATTTAGATTAAGTCTAGGATTCGAGTCTTCAAGTCTTCGTCGTGATGAAATTAATAATAAAAATATAAAATGTGGATGAGATGAAATGGGGACCGTCTTTCGAAAAAACAATCTCCTCCTGCAATCATGAAACAATTTCCAAAATGAAACGTAAATGTGTTTAAAATAATTTTATACCCTCGACAGCTATTTATTTATATTGTTTTAAGAGGCTAAAAGCGCCATCTAGTATCAAATAGCTAAATCAGAACGTTACTAAACTAGAAGGCACGTTAACACACGTAGTTCTATTTTTAAAAGTAGATGGCGCTTATAAAACTTTTTTAAACCATATGGAGCGCATCTGTTTTTGTAATTTTGCAATTCAGAATGGAATTGTTTTCATTTAGGTGTATGTTATTGTAAGCTACGCGTATTTTATACCACAGTTAGTGAACAGAATTTGACGAAGGTGATAGCATTGAAAAAACTTCTATTCACCTTGCTTCTTCTATATCATGTAGGTACTTGTTTCTTTAAGCAACTATATCCAGCGCTTACCGCCAATTTATCGTAAGCTACACTTTTGTCGAAAATGCGTTTTTTATAGAACTAGTATTTTAAGCCGTAACGGACCCACACCTGTTGGAGATTTTGTATAAAAAAAAACCATCACAAAGTTATAGCAAGTGCTAAAATTATCGTGAACACATATATTTTTAAAAGCCTTAGTGTTCTAAGTGTGTTCTCGTGACTCTGCTCAGGTCGATGTAAGGCTTGAGTAGAATCCAACAGAGGAGGCCACCATACTCACTGCGAAGGCAGACAATGCAGTATGGCGTCCCACACTATGGCGGCTTAGAGAGTTTTTCACACCCCGCTTAAAGGACCATGGGACCCGGGATCATAGTGGGAGGGAAACACGTGGGCTGATAGTGAGTTCCAGTTTTTAACTGCTTGGCACAGGAAGAAAGAACTAAACCGTTTAGTTTCAGAGCGTATTTCTACGACTCTCGAGGCGGTGACTTCCAAGACCAGCACGTGTTGTCCTGCAGAGACTACTTATTATTGCAATCGACTTGTCTATAAACGAACATCCCCGGCCATCATCCGCCACACACAGCGTCAATGACTCTGGTAATCTGCAAACGGGGACAGGGGAAGTTTTGCTCCGAAGCCGAATGTGGCTGCTCAGGACATTCCGAGTGCGCTCCAGCCCGAAATTGCGTGAATTGAGCACTCAGTTCAGCAACCTGCTTCTTTAGACGATCATTGGACGCCGTAAGTCGGTTATTCGCCTCTTCTAAGCGCGTCATGTCTTCGGCGATACTTTCAACGACCCCAAATACCGTGGTGGAGAAGTCTTTCAGAGCCCTGACAAAGAAAACGTCAGATTGGCGAACTTTGCGCCTACATTTATAGTAATCACCACTGCCACACGAGAGCTCTCTTCCAATATCGCGGGTGATTAAGGGACGGAACCCCCTTCCACCGGCACTCGAATTTTAGTCAGCAAATCTGCAATCTCCTGACTAAAGAAGGTGAAGTCGTAGTTGAGGAACTATGACTTCGCCTTTCGCACGGGATCGCCTATACACCTCCATAGGACTGGTGTGCGCAACCTCGAGCTCCCACTTTGGCTACTAGCCAATTTGGGAGGGAGCATGTCTGAGGATATTAAGGCATCATCCTCTCTCGAGTGACCTCGCGGTCTACTCTCGCTTGATTCACACCTTATTTAAGGCTTTTCTAATTTATATTTCCATTCGTCCCATCTATACTTTTCGTTACGTAAAAGCCTATTGCCGTTAAAAAAGGACGTTTGGAAAAAGCTTTTAAAATTGGGTGTTTATCAAAAGAAAAGGTATAAAAGCTGAAAAGGAAATAGTAGAAAGGTTTATTCATTATAGGTCAGAAAATTAATGAAATACTTTGATTTAGTAACATAAAAATGAAATTTATTAATAGTTCAAATCTTATTAATAAAACTGTGTTAGATTTGTAATAATAAGAAGCACATATACAATGGCGTCTCATCATTTTAAATCATAATATAAGGATCACTTCATCGGCTAACAGATGAACCTCCTGAAACAGTGAACCTATACCCTCCATCCACTTCCACAATGGTGCCGGTGACCAGCCTGCTGTTATCGCTGGCCAGGTGCACGATCATCTGGGCTATATCATGACCCACGCAGATCTCTCCCATGGGTATCGATAATGCATTTTCCTTCAGCCACTCCTGGTATTCTTCTTCACTCCATTTGGTTATTCGTCTTGTGAGAGTTGACTCCTGAAACAGAGAAGATTAGAGAAGAAAACGTGAGTGACTTTTAAAATTAGATCATGGCAATATGTTTTAAGAATTAAAATAAAATGTTTTGTATTGTTACTGTTGTCTGTTTAATCATAACGTCCCACTGCTGGACTCAGGACTCCTCTCAGGAGAGGTTTAAGGCCATACGTCCCCACGCTGGCCAAGTGCGGGTTGGGGACTGGCAAGACAACGTTGTGGCTATGTTATCTTGCCGTTGGATGTTTTTAAGCCGCCCAAAGGCCTCCAACTGAGCTTCACGACTGTTATCCTACGATAACAACCGGCACCGACTGCTTAACGTGACCTCCGAATCATGGAGATGCTCATGGTATCATGCCACCAGCGGTCACCCATCCAGGTACTGACCGCGCCGTCGTTCCTTACCCTCGGTGATCGTTTCTAATCACCGAGTGCAACTGGGCTATGAGCGCCTTGTTTGTTAATACTATAAATAAAATAATTAGTTTGTTTTTTGGTAAAGACCATAATATAGTATGTCACGGTGGACTTTACAAACATACATAAAACGGACACAAAGAGCACTCAGACTCAGAACAACAATCTGTGGATCACACAACGTGTTGCCCCATGTTGGATTTGAATCTACAACACTTGGCGCATGTCACTAGGCCAAACGTGCAGTCCAGTCGCATATATTATTGTCTGCATCGACAAGAATGTTAAGGAATGTTTAAAAAGGGGGGGAAACGACTTGGCGGGGTCACTACCATGCGGTTGCGGTTACTTACAGTGAGGCCAGGACTGACAGTGTTGACCCTTACTCCGTGTGGAGCCAGTTCTAGAGATATCAGCTTCGTGAAGTGATCCAGCGCTGCCTGTAAATTACAGTTTTACATTAAAAGTTAGCAAATTAACGCAAAATTAGAAATCATCATCATAAGTATGATGACTCGCATTGTGGTGAATTGGGAATTAATGACTTTAATTTAAAGTTCCAAATGAAAAAAAAAATGTCGTGTACGCAAACACTCCTAGCATTCGATCAAAGCTGTGCCAAATTTCGTGCTGCTCGTAAAAAGGGGTACAAAGAACTAAGTTTTTGCTTCATGTGCTAAAATACAGAGTTCCTGGTTGTATTTTGATACATTTTCAAAAATGGAATCCTAGCTAGATCGATATCGCCCCCGAAACCCCCTACATACTAAATTTCATGAAAATGGTTGGAGCCGTTTCCGAGTTTCAGATATTAAGTATATACAAGAATTGCTGGTTTAAAGGTATTAGATTAGAAAGATAATAAATTATAGTTTAGAAAACTAAAAAACACGCTATAATTTGTATATTTTGTGTGAAAAAAAGCATTTTTTTTTATTATTTTTTTCACATTACTGTATTGTCATCGACCCTTGATCCCTGTGCCAATTTTCAAGTTAATCAGACTCCTAGAAGTAGGTGAAAATGAAGTTAAAAGATTTTGTTACATACATACGTACATACCGGTCAAGCTAATCAAAAAGTGTGTTAAAAGATTGCCGCTCTGATAAATATATCTTTTAAGATTAAGCTGATAGATAGATAGATAGAAAACTCTTTTTTTGTACACCGTTTTACATATTTTCAAGAGAGTACATTAAGGTCACCAATATAATAATGCAATGTACAAAGGGCGGCCTTATTGCCAAAAGCAATCTCTTCCAGGCAACCTTATTTATTAATCAATACACATTTTTAAAGATCCTTCGTTGTCTAAAAAAACATTTTTCTTGTGGACTCGTGTAACCCATGACTTGTCCCCGGGATCAAACCCACACATTTTGTCTTAAATGTTTAGTGCTCGACTGTGAAGTTAACGTGAATGTCACTGCTCTTTGGTCAGATTGCGATGCTCACAGCTGTACACCTGGGAGTCTCCCTTCCAGTTAGTGAAAAACGCATACTAAATAAAACTATATCTATTTGTTCCATATGTTGACAAAGAACAGATCAAATTGAATACATTCTTACCTTACTCATACCGTAAGGTAAGGAGCCCACTATAACGGTGTTTGCCATGATGCTGGACACATTGATGATATTGCCCTTGGTCTTCACCAGGTATGGGGCCAGGAGTCTCGTCAGGTTGAACACGGAACGGACGTTGCTGTTGAATACCTCGTCAAAAGTCGCCATGTCTGTTTTCAGGAGACACGTACGGGCGGAAGTGGCTGCGTTGTTTACCAATACGTCTAGTCTGAAAAGATTAAGAAACTAATATAGCTTTTGTCTGCATCAGTTACAACGCTTAGTGTTATGGTACTTCATTTTCTTTTTTTCTTTTTTTTATGTATGGCCCGCCAAAATGTCTACTCTGCCTGATGGAAAGCATAAGCAAAATCCAAGAGTGGTGGTCAACATACTCATTGCGAATGCAGACAATGCAGCATGGTGACCCACACCATGGCGGCCTAGTGATGCTTCTGCATCTTTTAGTCTAGTCAACAAGTATGGAACTTGTTGACTAGACTATTTGGGCCTCCGGTCTCGCACTCACCAACGAAACACGATAGCACGAACGCTGTCATTTTACGTTGATTTTCTGTGCGAGGGTAGTACCGTCCCGGTCGAGCCGGCCCGTTCGTGCTGAAATCAGCGTGGCTCTACTACCTTTAACCCTTCATTTCCTCCCGGAGTAACCCTCGATCATCATCTTCCCAACCCTTATTTATCCCAGAGCATTTGAGGTTGGCTCCTAGTTCAAACGGTTTGCACTCTCCGAGCTACGCGCTTGAAACACCGTCAAACGTTACTCCGGGCTGTTATTAAGAAGGAGTTTATAAAGTACCTATTGCTAGTTGACCGACGCAACTTCGACTGCGTCTCTTTTCAATCTAGATTGGCTCCTATTGGTTTAAGCATAATGTTAACTATTCTAGTGAAAATCGATTGAATAGTTTCGGAGTTCATCGTGGGCAACAATGTGCCACGAGAAATGACGGCGCACTGATTTATTTTTTGCCGACGCGATTATGTATCCAAAATTAAATTATTGTTAAAAAACGTCTTAGTGTAATCATAGCTTGATTTGTTATTTGTCGTTTAGTTTTAGTCGATTCTGTAAGCAATGTTAAATGTTATTAAAATAAGAGCGGGTAACCCCGAATAGAGTAGTAAGTGTCACCACTAGTAATGGTGGACGACATTCTACTGAAAACTAGCTTGCTGCATTATAATAATCTGTGCTGAACCGCACGAGGTGCATCCGTGTTAACCTATTGGCTCTTAACCTAACTTTATCTTACCAATCGTATGTGATTTTATGTGAACTTAAAGTTCACATAAAATCACGGCCACACACTCGGCGAGTGGCGAGAGAAATAGCGAGAGAAATGGGCAGAGACGTAATGTGGCTGCGTTACTCGTCATGCTGCTCGTCCTGCCGTTCGTCATGCCCGGCGATCCATTTTTTGTCGGCATCTCAAGTGTGCTCTTATTTTGAAATTCCTGCCGTTGCATCGCTCACGATGACATGCGATAACCAAGACCGCTACGAAGCCCGGTTCTGACGGTCTTAGATATATATCCTATGACCAGCAGTGTACGTGTTTCGGCTGATATGATGATGACTTAATCCATACCTACGAACTAACTTTATCGTCGGTATAGTTACTTATTACGTCTGTTCTGTTATAACTACATCACGTGATGTAGTTATAACAGAACAGACGTAATACGTGACGTAGTTGACTCTCCAAAGAAAAAGCTTGCTGCTGGAAACGGTCATGGCTGGTTAAGGCGTCTCCGAAATAGTTATTAATAATTAATGTAATTTATTCAATCTATTTTGATTGCTGAAGAGACAGAAAGAGTTTCTTAAATTCAATAATGTCACATGAAGATTGAAGTTTTTTAAAGATGACCATAAATTGATCTTCTTAGCAAACATTATATTCCAAATATTATCGTATTTTATATCTATACAATATCATATTCTATTTTAAGTCTTGTTCAATACTACGCGTATTGATAAGAATATTTGCATTTTAACGAAGATTTTAACGGTTCGGGTCAAACTGATAAAATATATGTTTTAAGTTAGTTTCGGGTCGCTAAATAATTTTAAAGACCATAATGAAGGAGAATCCAACAACTCTTTTGGCCCGACTCGGGAATCGAACCCTAGACCTCTTGATTTGCAGTTGCTAACCTAACTCCTAGACTAATGAGGCAGTCAGCAGGCTATTACGTTATGTTGCTTTAGAAAATAAACATTAGAAAAAGCCGTGAACTTCGGTTCAATGTCTGTCGTGAAGCTTCATATGCATGTACCGTGGAAGAGCCACACTTCGGCATGAATGGGCCTGCTCGAGCGGAGTGATACCACGGCCTCACAGAAAACTGGTGTGAAATAGCGCCTGCGCTGTGTTTCACCGAGTGAGTGAGGATACCGGAGGCCCATACCCCAACCACTCCCCATACCCCTCCTCATCGCCCTCCCTATCCCTCAAAGGCCGGCGGCCTCTGGTGTTGCAAGTGTCCATTGGCGGCGGTAATAACTTAACATCAGGCGATACGTCTGCTCGTTTGCCCACCTAGTACATAAGAAAAAAGACGTTTAAAGGTGAAAGTGTTCTTGAAATAAGGATGCATTTGAAAACCCTTTGGAATTGTTGACTTTCGTATTTATTGTGGTATTATGTATGTTTGGGTTTTATACTAAATCAAAAAGTGGTTATATCCGATTTTCACGGGTCCTGGACAATTGACGTTCATCTTGTTACGATTGCTATGTAATAGTTAAACTACTATCTAAGCCACTGATCGACGCTTCTCGTGACTATAAAGCTGGCCTTATTTTCGCACAGGGAATAAGCATTGCCATTCCATGTGGCAATGCTGCCAGACTTATGGGTACGCTACCAGTAGGTGATGGTGCGGTAGAAGTTTTGACGCTTATATGAAAACATTGTAAATATGTTATTTTTCATTTCATTTATTTCCACTTTAAGTGCTCCACTAAGAGCTTTTAATAAATAATAATCTTATATAATATATTAAATTCTGGTGTCACGATGTTAGTTAGCATACTCCTCTGAAATGGCTGGACCGATTTTTATGAAATTTGGTGTGCATATCGGGTAGGTCTGAGAATCGACCAACATCTATTTTTTATACCCAATTTTTTTTTATGACAAAACAGTGTTTGCCTGATCAGCTAGTAAATAAATATTTCAGACATCTAACACACAGCGCCATCTAGTTCCAAGCTAAGCAGAGCTTGTGTTATGGGTACTAGACAACTGATACAAATACATGTATACTTTCTTTAGGGTTCTGTGCCACAGGCAAAAACGGAACCCTTATAGATTCGCCATGTCTGTCTGTCTGTCTGTCCGTAGGTCTGTCTGTCCGTCCGTATGTCACAGCCACTTTATTCCGAAACTATAAGAACTATACTGTTGAAACTTGGGTAATAGATGTATTCTGTGAACCGCATTAAGATTATCACACAAAAATAAAAAAAACAGTAAATTTTGGGGGTCCCCATACTTAGAGCTGACACTCAAAAAAAAATTTTTCATCAAACCCATACGTGTGGGGTATCTATCGATAGGTCTTCAAAAATGATATTGAGGTTTCTGGTATCATTTTTTTCTAAACTTATTCAGTTTGCGCGAGAGACACTTCCAAAGTGGTAAAATGTTGGTCCCCCCCCCCCCTGTAACTTCTAAAATAAGAGAATGATAAAACTAAAAAAAATATTTCATGTACATTACCATGCAAACTTCCACCGAAAATTGGTTTGAACGAGATATAGTAAGTAGTTTTTTTTAATACGTCATAAATCGAAAACCGCAAATAAAACACTATTATTAAAACATCTATCAAAGTTACAACGAACTACAAGAACTTTTATATTATGTTAATTGCTGCTTCGGAACCCTTCATGGGCGAGTCCGACTCGCACTTGGCCGCTTTTTTTGTAAATACATACATATTATACATAGAAAACACCCAAACTCCGAAACAAATATTTGTAGATCATACAAACATTTGGTCCGACCCGGGAATCGAACCCGAGACCTCATGATCAGCAGTCGCACACGCCAACCGCGAGACCAACGAGGCGGCAGTCAATAATACCGTCAATCACGAAATCCTGATATCTATCCTCGCATATCTCATATTTTCTTCTGAGACAATGGAATGGTTCTTCGTATCTTATCTTCAGGGGCGACAGCAGTGTGTTCGTGTTCATGACTTATCATTAAGTTGGTGCGACATCAACGCTGACGTCCCTCAAGGTGGAATTTTATCTCCTCTCTTATTTTCAATATTTTTTTATGGAATAAGGGGCGAACGAGCATACGTATTACCTGATGGTAAGCGATTATCGCCGTCCATGGACACCCGCAACACTAGAGGCGTCACAAGTGCGTTGCCGGCCTTAAGGGGGGGGGAGGGAGATGGGAGGAGGTATGAGCCTCCGGTATCCTCACTCATTCGGTGAAATACAGCGCAAACGCTATTTCACATTCACACTGGTTTTCTGTGAGGCCGTGGTATCATTCCGGTCGAGCCGGCCTATGCATGCCGAAGCGGGGCTTTCCCACGGTAGTTAATAATCTGCTTCTGTCATGTCTATGCAGACACAATCCATTGAATAATAAAACTTCTTGTAACAGTAATTTCGTTGATTTATTAGATATAAGACCAACTACAACTTTCACGTACAAAGTATCCAATCGAAATTATTGTCGGTATATTTACATTAATATAAACTAGAAGCCACCGTCACGATGATGCGCCTGATGCATTCATCGCGTTTAAGTGGGCACGGTATGATTGCCAGCTGTAGTGTGTTAGGCGTGGCCTGAACATCCTCCCCCCGTTGAAGAGTTTCAACCCTGCATGTCTTCAGCTGTTGGTAAGGGGCACAGCCTGACGAGAGCTCGACGAAGCACCCCTCTTGTGGTCATGACGTCAGCAACTCTTGAAATATTATCCGCTCCGGGAAACAGGCGATTAACGCGTCCAAGACGCCAGCATAACGGAGGTACATGGTCCTCTTGAATTAGTACCAGATCACCAACATTTGTTGATCTAGTGCAACCTTTCCACTTTGTCCGTTGTTGCAACTCGTGGATATATTCACGTTGCCATCGTGACCAGAAGTGTTGGAATATCTGCTGCAGACGATTGTACCGCCGCAGGTTGCCCTCCTTCATAGCTTCTAAATTAGGGGCAGGTACTGACCTCAGGGGTCTTCCAATTAAAAAATGCCCTGGGGTTAATGGAAGGTAATCGTCAGGGGATGAGGATAGGGGACATAAAGGACGACTATTTAAAACCGATTCCACCTGTGCAAAAAGTGTGGTAATTTCCTCAAATGTGAGGTGCGAGTTCCCCATTACCCTTCTAATATGATACTTAGCGGACTTAATTCCTGCTTCAAAAATAGAACCAAAATGAGGAGAGAACGGAGGTGAGAATATAAATTTAATACCTTCCTGAGTTCCAAAGTCAGTCAAACCCACGCAGTTTGACTTCAAGAATACTCCTATCTCTTTAGCTGCAGCCACGAAATTACCCCCGTTGTCACAAAATATTTCATTTGGTTTACCGCGTCGCGAGGCAAATCTGCGTAAGGTCATTATGAATGCGTCCTTAGTAAGGTCACTCACGGCCTCTAAGTGCACGCATTTGTATCGTAAACAAACAAATAAACAAAGATAGCATTTGACAATCCTGGCACCCCTACCTTTACGGTTTATTATAGAAAAGGGTCCAGCAAAGTCCACTCCCACTGAACAAAATGGAAAATCTGGCGTCACACGTTGGGGAGGCAGATTACCCATCTTAGGACAAAGGGTTTTACCTCGGAGACGACAACAACGTACACAGTTATAAATAGTGCGCCGAGCTAACATTCTGCCGTTTACCGGCCACACGACTTCTCTTATCATTGATAACAATAGCTGTGGACCGGCGTGCATGTGACGTAAATGTTCTCTTTCGAACAAAAGTTTAGTCAAATGGTGAGTAGAATCTAACAATATCGGGTGTTTTTTGTCGAAACTATAAGGTGAAGAGCTTAGCCTCCCCCCTACTCTAATTAAGTTACTATTTTTATCATAAAAAGGTGATAAACTCAATATCTTTGACTTATTACTTAACGGTGTATTATTAACAATCGCCTTGTATTCAGTTGGATAGCATTCATGTTGAGCTATACGACATAAATAATGGAATGAGTCATCTAACTCGCTAGTGGTTAAAGATAAAACCCGTTTGATTTTAGGATTGCGAATGTTATAACAAAATCTTTTAACATATGCGACGATTCTGATTAATTTGCTAAGCCTACTATACTTCTCAATGTTTATAACTGGAAGCGGTACATTTGTGTTAAGGTAAGTATATATTTTATTTTGAGATGTTTTATTTAAGTCGTTTGTAAATAATGTGTGTTGTTTTTTGTGTATTTCTATTTCAGATGCGGGCGATGCCGTGCCGGCACTCTGCTGTGAATGCGATGAATTTATAGCAAGTGAGGTACTTTGATTGGTATTATGTAAGCACTTAATATTTTTGTGAATTTTTAATGTATTTTTTGTTTCAGGTAAGTTATTCACTTCTCTAGACCTTAAGATCGGCCAATTATCCTCATGCGTTGTTAAATAAGTAGGACCCGACCACCAAAGACTATTTGCTAGCAATTGATTAGCATTGACTCCCCGAGATATGAGGTCGGCTGGGTTCATATCTGTGGGAACATATCGCCAAGACTGCGAATCGGTGAGTTCACTTATTTCAACCACTCGATTAGCAACGAAGGTTTTCAGCTTGGCGGGGTCATTTTTAAGCCACGCTAATACAACACTTGAGTCACACCAGTGTACCACTCGTGATGGTTTGTACCGAATAGACTCAAGAACACTGCTGCACAGTTTTGCTGCCAATAATGCAGCACAGAGCTCCAAGCGAGGGATAGTCATAGGGGTTATCCGTGCAACTTTAGATTTTGCACATAGTAGATTAACCTTGAAGTCACAGCCATTTGCAGTGCTTCTCATGTATATACAGGCGCCGTAAGCCCTTTGTGAAGCATCACTAAATGAGTGCATTTCTATAACTTTAGGTGAATCACACAACACTCTCCTAGGTATCTGTAGAATTGATAAAGAGCTCAAAGTATTTAGAAATGCTAACCAATTATCTCTTATTTCTTGTGGGACATTTTGGTCCCAGTCTACCTTTTGCTGCCATAGACCCTGCAACATAATTTTAGCTTGTATAATACAAGGACTTAGAAGTCCGAGGGGATCGAATATTTTGAATGTATTAGACAGTATTCGTCTTTTTGTTATTTCTCGGTTATCGAAGTTAATTTGAATAGGGAAATTAAAATTATCGGATTTAGGATCCCAGCCTAAGCCCAGTGTGCTTGACGCTTCACTTAAAGTTAAATTGTCATGTGAATTTGTTTCTAAATTTTGAAAAAGATCTGTTGAGTTAGTCTTGTATTTACGCAAGTTGAAGCATGCTGAGTTTAATGCTGAAGATATAGCACTTTGAATATGACGTAATTGGTGGGGATGATCACACCCTGTTATCAAATCATCGACGTAGAAGTCATGCTGTATGATTGTTTTGATAGTTTCGTCCCCACACTCCTCGCCAACCTGCCAAAGACAGCGAGTGCTTAAATAGCTCGCACTTGTGGTACCATAAGTAAGGCTATTCAATTGCATTGTTTTGATGGGCAAGGACTCATCTTCTCTCCATAAAATTAGCTGTAAATTTCTAGAAGATTCATCTACTGATACCTGTCTATACATTTTTTCAATATCTCCAATTAACAGATATTTATATTGTCTAGCCCTTATCAGTATGGAGAAAAGAGAATCCTGTATGTTTGGGCCCACCATAAGTATGTCGTTAACAGATAGACCAGAGGATGTGGGGACGGATCCATCGAAAACAACACGTATCTTTGTGGACTCGCTACTGTCCTTAAATACGGCATGGTGGCATAGGAAATATGAGGGATAAGGTTTAGCATTGGATGCTAATGACATGTGTCCTAACCTTTCATATTCCTTCATAAATTCCACATATTGCCATTTTAGAGCAGGATTTTTTCTAAAACGTGCTTCTAAATTAAGTAATCTTTTTTTTGCAACGTTGTAGGATTCACCCAAATTATTTGGAGAGCAATTAAGAGGTAATTTTACGAGGAATCGTCCATTGTTTAAACGGACAGTATTTTGCAAGAAATGTGTGTCACAAATCCTTTCATCCTCACTCAGGATTGGTTTGTGCGGAAGCTCTTCAACCTCCCAGAATTTTGTGAGTAAGTTTTCAATATGAGACTCATTGTGAGCCTTGTGAGTATTATTAATTGTGATGTTATGGCAATGTATGCTATTTAAATGTTTTGTATTTATAGGACCAGCTATTAACCAGCCAAATTTAGAGTTTTGTAACTTCAGGTGACTGGGGCCAAGTGAAAGTTTCTCACCCCCTAGAACATCCCAAAAGAGGTCAGCGCCAATTAAAATATCAACCCTGGAAGGTTTATAGAACCTTGGATCAGCTAGTTTTATATGTTTGGGTAATTCTAATTTAATGTCAATCGGTTCTTTAGGCAAATAACCCGTTAACTCGTTCATAACAAGCAAATTAAGTGTAACATTAAATTGATCATTTATAGATTTCAGTCGAGCGATACAGCTTTCTTCCACATTATCCGAAGAATAGTTACCAATGCCGATAACATTAATACTCGTAATAGGTATTGACTTAAGTGACAATCTGTCCTTTAGAGATTTTGTTATGAAGCTAGTTTGGCTACCACAATCTAACAGGGCACGCACTGTTTCATGCCGGTTATTGTTAGGGTTGTGTACTTCAATTAAGGCGGTGGACAAGAGCACTCGACTGTACTGATTTTTTGTAGAAGTAACATTAATTGTGTTACAATTTGTGTCTGTGTGGACATGATTATTACTTGTCACTGACTTTGGTTTATGCAAAAGACGATTATGTTTCTTCTTGCACTCAGGACATGGACCAATACCACATGCACTAGAAGGGTGTCCTTGTCTAAGACAATTGGAACAGAGCTTATATTTTGACACCTCTGCCCACCGTTCTTCTAGTGATTTATTTTTAAATATAGGACAGTCATAAATTCTATGACTTTGATCACATATTATACATAAAAATGATTTTGAATTTTCCTTATTTGTGTTGGTAAATGATTTAATGTACTTTTCGCCTTTACTGTTTTGATTATTTGTGTGTGTATTTGAATTAAAACGAACCTGATTGCACTTTTGAATGTTGTTCTCATTTTTACCCCTATTTAAAGCTTCGAGGACGTCGGCACGGTCCACTAGAAATTTTTTGAAATTTTCTAATGTTGGAATATTTTCAAAACTATTTCTGTATTCTTCCCATTTTATTAGTGTACGATTGTCTAATTTAGATGTTAAATTAAATATTATGAGAGTGTCCCAATGTTCAGTGGGTTGTCCCAAGCTCGACAATGCCCTTAAATTCTTTGTGACGTGATCTACCAAAAATCTAAGCGATCGTTCCGATTCCTTACCAAATTGTTGAAAACGAAATAATGAATCTAAGTGGTGATTAATTAATAACCTCTTGTTATCATATCGGTCACACAATAATTTCCAAGCCTCCTTATAATTATCAGAGGATACCTCCAGGTTTGAAATTATTCGCGCGGCTTCTCCTTCAAGGTATGAAATTAGGTAGTGAAATTTGTGAACAGGGGTAATCTGCGCGTTGCCGTCAACCAAGCCCAAAAATGTATCCCTGAATTCAAGCCACCTAAAATATGCGCCGTCAAATCTCGCAATTTCTATGCGAGGCAACCTGACACCAGAATCTTGACGTTCGGGTTTAAAATCATGGCTGCATTGCTGCTTGCAACGGTTACCTATTAAATCCTTCGCAATGGCCAGCGCACTCACTATTTCGCCATCAATTTTTTCCCGCTCGTCAAGTTCAAATGCCAGATTGTCGCTGTTCATCACCTCGATCCGACTTTGTAACTCATCGAATCTAATTGACAATTGTTCAAATTTACCAAGCTTAACAGTTAACTCTGCAATCTCCACACTAGATAAGGAACTTGACAATAATATTTTGTCTAAATAAGTTTTAAACTTGGTAATTTGACCCTTAATCGAGCTACGCCGAATGGTTAATTCACGTAATTCCTTGGCAATCTGAGCCTTATCTTCTGACATCTTGGCACTCTGCGCCTTGTTGGCGTAAAATATTCTATTATTGTATTAAAGCAAACAAAGTATTTGCTGAACACTAAACGGAATAGCTCAATATTATAAATTCGATTTCAAAACAAAGATTAATATTCAATTTAAACCCTTTAACAATAAAATTATCCAATTAGGTAACCAAAATGAACAAATCAATCTCACGCTCGCTCCTCACTGTGGCATTCCTAGTCTATCAGCTGATAAGGAACCGGTTTGCAGTAGATTCCAACCGCACGCTCTGTCTGAGCGTGCGCAGTACCGCAAAAACAATCTGGAACTATAAGTTAATTACTTAAAAACGGTTTATTGATGTGGTTATTATGTTTACAAGTTAACAGATAAAAAATATTATCACGCCCAGATGATTATCTATAAGGTGTAGGCAAAGGCCTATCAATACCTAATTGTCGCTAACTGCAACTTTAAACCTAGATTGGAGAAAAAACAAAAAGGTCTACACACCCTACGAAAAAAATGTCGGTAGGTATGTGTGTGAGGTATCAATAAAAGTAATAACTTCGCAATCCACAGCAAAATAACGTTATATCACTATTATATAGAACGAGACGCGTGTTAATTAAGATTTACCTATCTATTCACTCAAGCACACTTTAAAACCTCCTAAGGTTAAAAAAGGATTTTTTATTTACCTTTGACCCACACTTTTTACACCATAAATTTGGATAAGTACATATAAAACTTTCTACACAATTGGAATGCAATTTTAAAATTTTATAAAGTTCGATGAGATTTGATGAACAGATAAAGGGATTGGGAGATGGAATTTAGAATGGATGGGACACTTATCTTTAGAAAGTGATCCGAGATGGCCAGTACCCGGTGATGCCTTGTTTGTTGCTGGTCTTCAGTAATTATAGTCCTGGGTTAATACTTTAGCTGTATCAATGCACCAGTTATCTCCAAATTGTAAATAGTAGCCGCCGCTCAATCTTCACGACGAATTCGGTCCTTATGTGGTCCGAATGAATCGCAGTGATTTTGCTCGACGATTAATTTTGTTAACCTTTTGTTGTCCTGTCACGGTCGCCAAATTTATGTCTATGCAGACACAATCCATTGAATAATAAAACTTCTTGTAACAGTAATTTCGTTGATTTATTAGATATAAGACCAACTACAACTTTCACGTACAAAGTATCCAATCGAAATTATTGTCGGTATATTTACATTAATATAAACTAGAAGCCACCGTCACGATGATGCGCCTGATGCATTCATCGCGTTTAAGTGGGCACGGTATGATTGCCAGCTGTAGTGTGTTAGGCGTGGCCTGAACACATCTCATAACTCCGACCTAATGAACTGTTCGTTCTTTGTTCAAGCAGTAAAACTCTGAAATGCGCTCCCACTCGAAACCAGGATATCCACTAACCGTTTTACATTTAAAAATAAAACACATGATCTCCTTCTCAATGAACTGGCAGAACTATCTAACAATAGCATACCTTACGTTTCCATTATTCTTAGTGTATAAATATAATATTTATGTATGTGTTTTATAAATAGTAAATTGTTATACCTGTGTAAATGGAATAACAATATTTCAATGTCCTCGTTTCCGCTTCCTCGGTTTCAAACAATGTAATTTACCTATAACAGACTTCATTTACAAAAAACATTATTTATGCTCATTAACGGAAACTTACATCAAACAAAATTAGTTATTTGATAAATTTATCTCATTAATGACAGTGATAAACGAATACCTAAGGCCACAGAGCAATAAAGATATTAATGAGGGTTGAACTATGTATTATCTCGCCTATAACAGTCAAATACATTTATCCATTGCTGTGTGGGTTATATAATATAGTTATATAATATACACTAGCTGAGTCCTGCGGTATTACTCGCGGTTATTGTTGTATCTTTACAACTGCGGATAAGCGCGCAACTGTACACTGCCTGTGGGAAGCTGAGACAGTAATTATGAAGTTCGCCGAGTCAGCTAGTCTATACAAATATCTATACAAATAAATGCTCCGGTGGTTCTCTTCTTATCTCTTGAATAGGTCTCAAGCAGTTGTCCTTAACAACTACATTTCCAGTTGGGTCCCAGTGCCTTCTGGCGTACCCCAGGGTTCCCTGATCGGTCCATTATTGTTTGTTGTCTATGTGAACGACATCCACTCTTGCCTCCAATCATCTAACCTGCTTAGCTTTGCAGACGATATGAAAATCTTCTCTGTAATATCATCACTCGATGACATGGAAGCACTCCAGGGCGATCTAAATAGGTTAGATAAATATTGTCAGGACAATAAACTCAACCTTAACCCTTCAAAGTGCTCTGTAGTTACCTACACTAGGAAACGCATGGCCATAAGCACCAATTATACATTGGAAGGCCAATCAGTCTCAAGGTGCGGGGTGGTTCGCGATCTGGGTGTCTACCATGACAGTGGTTTGCTGTTCGATGAGCACGTAGATGCTTTTTATCAAAAAAGCTTCTAGAGCACTGGGATTTGTGATGCGTATATCTATGTGCTTCACGGAAGCTAAAACGTTAAAGATATTATACTGTACATATGTAAGAAGTCACTTGGAATACGCATCACAAATTCGAAGCCCACGTTACCATATATACATTGACAGGATTGAAAATGTACAAAAACGGTTTGTCAAATACCTCTGTTTTCACCAAAGGACCCCTTATCGGTCAGAAAATTATATTTCACTTTGTAAGCGATTCCATCTCTTGCCTCTTGCAGATCGTCGTATGATAGCTGACTCACTACTTTTAATGAAAATAATTAATAACAGTATAGACTGCCCGGAACTTCTAGAAAAAAATAACTTTCATGTTCCCAACAGACCACTCCGTCACAACCCTCTTTTAAGCGTGCCAAGGGCATCTACCAATTATCGGCAGAACAGCTATATTGTGCGTATGAGTAGGGCTTTTAATGAGCTTTGTAAGCAGGACAATATAGATCCATTCTCTATGAGTGTCTCAAAGGTGCAAAAGTGTCTGAGCCTTAAGTTTTTTAAAAGTTAAAGTAATATCAATAAAGACAAAAATTGTTTTATGCTGTCGCTCACATCATTATGTTTAGCATATCACTACAGGTGAGGACTTGTAATTGGCTCACTGTTGTCTACTTGATTGCAAATGTTATTATGTTAGCTGTAAGTCCTCCATAACATAAATAAATAAAATTGAAGTGCATGTTTGTAATTTCAAATTAACAGCTTTTCCCTAAATGCATAATTATGAACTAAATTTTAGAATACCAATTTTTTTGGAACGAAGTTTCTTATGGGGCGTTGCGAAGGGGTACCCTAGCCGGCAAAAAACGTCCACAACGTAAGATTGACGCCTCGGAGTAAAATTGGTAGCGTATGAGAATGATGTGAGGTCTCGGGATCAAATCCCGTGAAGGATCAATTTTTTTTTTGATCTGCAAATATTTGTTTTTTTGGAGTTTGGATGTTTTCTATGTATAATATGTATGTATTTACAAAAAAATGTCCGAAATATTTATTTATTTATTTCGTGAACGAAAAATTTATATAATCTGTAAGTTGCATGTAACAAGTACGGAGTTACTCTATACTAGACAGAATTTGTTTCAGTAGAGATTACTAGATGGCAGCACAAGTTTAGTTAAAAATTTAATTTTTATCGTTAAACAATCATAATAAAAAATGGATACGAATAGTTATTTTCTTTATACCTCGCATACAACTTTTATATATTTTATATAATTTATCTGTATTTTCGTTTTATCTTTATGTACATTAAACAGTTCACATTAAAATTTCTATTATTTTTTCTGAAATATCAGTGAAACGATTCAAAATTATATCGTGTATTTAAAATTCTGTTATACGGTGCATTTAAAATTGTATTATATCTATCTTTCACTTCAATTCTCTGCGATGGTAATCGCCTCCTTTTTATTTTTATCGATAAAAAATCATGATAAAAAATGTATACCCAAATAATTATTTTCTTTATACCTTGAATAGAACTTGAAATAAATATTTTAATGATAAGGAACTTCGTTCCCATCTGATGTCCCTCAACACCACACGACTTTTTTGTTTGTCTGTCCCTTTGTTCCGATGAATATGTGGAACGGCTCAACCGATTTTGACCAGACTTTTATTGTCACAAAGCTGATGATAACGTAATAACTTAGGCTTTTTATTTCAGACTAGTTTCGCCACGCGGTGTTACTCTCAGTTGTTGCGAAGATACAACAAAAACCGCGGGACGCAGCTAGTCTATACATCTATACATACAAATATATAAAATTGGAGTGTCTGTTTGTAGTATTAAAGTAATCGATTTTTATTAAATGCGATTATTTTAATCGCAATAAAATAAATGTATACACGGTACATATAAAAAAACGTGTTTTACAATTTATGTCAGTCTGTCTGTCTGTCTGTTTGCTTGTTCAGTCTAATCTCTGGAACGGCCGAACCGATTTTGACGGGACTTTCACTGGCAGATAGCATTGCCTCGCGGTATTACTCGTGATTATTGTTGTACCTTTACAACGGCGGATAAAACCACGAGGCAAAGCTAGTCTAAAAAAAAAAGGCTAAGTTACTCCTTATTACATAAGCTACCTATCAATATTGCTTTTCTAAAATTTACTTCATATGCATTTACTGAAAAGCTGTTAATTCAATAGCAAATAACAGACACTTCAATTTTATTTATTTGTATAGATAATTTTGTTGAATATTTCTATATTTTTTTTGTTCATGACCTCGACGCAAGACTGACTAATGAAACATAACATTAAAATTTAAAAAACCCCTACGCAGCATCAGGTCGAAGTTATCAAGTAATGGTCATTTAACGATTATACCGGCACGCGTGAAGCACCCAATCGAGTAATCATACGCCAAAAATGCCTTACATCATTTTGGAAAAGAGCTGATACTCTTACACTGCTGGACCGATATTAACCAAACATAGCTTAGAACCACCGCCAGGAAACTGGCTTTCAAATGAAAAAAATCCGTATAGAAATCGGTCCACTCGTTTTAGAGCTACGGTGCCACAGACAGACAGACATCGACGTCAAACTATTAACACCCCTCTTTTTGCGTCGGGGGCTAAAAACAACATCACAATATAACAATACCTACATTTACTTCCACGATAGTAAATCATTGTAACCTATCAGACTATTCCATACCTTCCAAAATGTTCGATAGTTTCATTAGCAGTCTTCTCAACGCCCGCGTCAGTAGCCAAATCAGCAACAATAGCCAGCGGCTTCAGCCCTGACTCCTTCTCACACTGGTCTGCCACCTTCTTCAAATTCTGTTCATTCCTACCGACCAGAGACAAGCTAGCTCCTAACTTCGCGAACAAGATGGCGGTCGCTTCTCCAATTCCCGCGCTGGCTCCGGTCACTAACACTACTTTGTTCGTGAAATTTACTTCCATGTTTAATATTAATAGGGGTGCGTGTGGTTTACTCGGCTACTTGCAGAACAATGCCGATAATTCAATAGAATCTATATATGTATACAAATGAATCGCTGAAATGTTTGTACGCGCATAAGGCCACTTTCAGATGATAAGCGCTCAATGCGCGTTTTGCTAACGCGCGTTTACAACTGTTAGAAACACGATATAGAAACACGAAAGGCCGTGTTCAGATGACGAGCGCTCAACGCGCGTTTTGCTAACGCATCTGAACGTGGCCTTACTTCCGATCGGCTGCACCAAATTGATACAACTTCTTTATTGTTAGGACAAGGTTTGTGTATAAGAAAAATTAAAAAAAAACGGAAATAGTCAATTTTTTTTAGTCCGCGACTGTGCACTGCCTATGGGAAACTGAGACAGATATTATGAAGTTCGCCGGGTCAGCTAGTCTATACAAATATCTGTACAAATCAATAAAATTGGAGTGTCTGTTTGTAATATGTATCAATATAACCGCTTTTTAATAAATGCATATGTAGGCAGTGGCGTAGCGTGGACTTACATACGAGTAGACGTGGGCGAAGTTACATCAGCGAGGCCCCTTTTCTTTCGCTCCCAAGATCTACCTAATAAATTTATCTTACCAAACATACTTCGATACGACATGCCAACTCATGATAGTAAAAAAAAATTGGCTGTCAGAAGGACTGCCGCTAGAAGTGAAAACTTATAACTTGGAATGTTTTTTGTAAAATTAATGTGTAAAATTATAAATTTCATACTGTTTCAATTAAAATTAGCAACATCAAACATTAGCGTGTCGGTGACGCGAACCCATAAGATTTTCCCCATTCTAAAAAGTCATCAAAGCGGCCACAGAAGTTTTCATTTCGAAAATGTCATGGCAGCATGTTGGTGACGCGAACGCATAAGATTTTCTCCTACCAAAAAATGCTCAACGCGGCTATAGAAGTTTTCACTTCAAAAAATAATATAAATGAGTAGTGGGAGAATATTAAAAAGCATACAGATATGAAAAAAGGTTTTAATTTAAAATAACTTTAGTTAATTATTTTACTTACAAAAGTTTTTTTTTCGACTTTTTGCTTTACTGAAGTCATCTAATAAAGATTTGTAAATTTTTTTGCAGCCAAATCTGCTTCGGTTGAGAGTATTGCTAAACCACTTGTCGGTCCTGCTTCATTTTGTTTCTTAAGTAGTTTTTAATACTGGATACTATCAAAACATAAAATACTCGTCAAGACTGTGGTTCTGGAAGCCATTATAGGTCTACCACCACTCCACCTCTTTATAAGGCAGGAGGCTCTAGCCGCGGCAGAGCGGCTAAAGAAACACCGAAATCCTCTATGAGGCCATAGGTAAGGAACAGCTCATGGAAGCGGTAACTGACACGATACCCAGGCAATTCGTTCCAATAAGAAGTACAAGACGCAACTGTACGAGGACAGTTGTATCTTGTACGAGGAGTTAAGAATCTTCACGGACGGATCCAAAACAAGGTCAGGCATTGGCTCGGGAGTATTCTCTGAGGACCTAAACATACACATCTCGACACCATTAGGAGCCCATAACACAGTTTTCCAGGCAGCAGCACATGCAATCATCTCCAGAAAAGATGGATAAACGGAATACCCCATCCGCATACTTTCCGACAGCCGGTCAGTCTTACAAGCCCTACAGATTCGTACGATAACCTCAGGACTAATTTACGAATGCCACATAGCCCTGACAGAGGTATGTATCACAAACAGTATAACTCTCTAGTGGATCAAGGGGCATAGCAACTCACGCGGGAACGACGCACCCGATGCATTGGCAAGAGGTGGATCAGACACAAGGGTAGTACGCCCAGAACCAATACTGCCATTGCCAACTGCTTGGCTGCGACGGACACTGCAACAGAACATCAGATATATTGGTCCAACCTTTGTACCTGCAGACAGACCAAGGAGCCCGACGATTACCGACGAACAACCCCGGATTGTCACGGAAGCTAACGCAACCCAAGAGGCCGCTGCTTCGACTCTAGCAATAACTGATCAAGCACTACAAAAAAACATCTTTTCACTCTATGTGTAACAGACAGCCCTCTATGCAGAGCATGCATGCAGGAGGAAGAAACAGCCGCCCATGTCATCATGGCATGTCCTGGGGTGGCAGAATACCGGGCGAAACACCTCGGATCGCCGAGGTCACTTCCAGAAGTCGTCGGCAACGGAAAGGGTCTGCTAGGCTACCTGGAGGAACTGAATGATGCCGACCCACCACGCAAAATAGGCGCATTAAAGTCGTCGAGTTGCGTAAACCCAGCCTGCGAGTTCAAATACTCGTCCAGACGAATCAAACGATTCCAAGCTTGATGAGTTGCGTCGTTTCATAATCAAGATCCTATGACCACCTTTCGGTTACATCATCAGACCCTGGATACTATTAAAACATAAAGACGAATCGAACGATAACAAACACGATGGGTTACGTTTTTTCATTATTAGCTAGCCAGCTATTTTCATTATAGAGTCCCTATAACCACCTTCCGGCTCCTCAGCTTGATTTTGGATTCCTTCACAGAAAATCGTATTATTTTGTGACAGATATAAATTGAGTATCAACTCCGCGCGCTTAATGATATGATATTAACGATAGGTACGTCCTACTGCAGTGCGTATAATAGGGATACTGTTGGATTTCGAACGTCATTATAATGGCAACATTTTGATTGTCACTTTTTCTTGTTGACGTTTGGACGTTTGAGGTTAAGTAAAAAGTACTGGAAAGACACGCGTTGTGAAAGGTAGACGATTGTTTTGAGAACCGAAAATTAATTGATATTAAGCTAATTGTATTGTCCATCGACCCGCGGTCTCTTTAGTGATAAACCGTTTTGTGTTAGGTCGTGGACTCGCGAGTTTTGTAGGCGCGTTCCGCGATAGCTGAAGCGAGTGAGTTGTAATTCGAATATCCGTGATAGCTGATACGAGTTTGTTGTAATTCGAATACCTTGGAAGTTGTACAGCACTTTAGGAGTTTATGATTTTGTGACGACGCAGAGAAGAACCTACCCAAGAGATCTCTTGGGACGCCGAGAACAGGACGCCACACAACTCCAGTAAGTGCTTGATGAATTTAGTTTAGATTAAGAACACGGTGAATCGCCGTGGTTTATTCTTCTCGCCAATGAATTAGGTTAGTGATTGAATGTCCTATCTATGGGCCGTAAGACATCTCAAGTATCACAAGGTGATAGCTATCATTGGTGGGAGGACTGAACAGATATAATATCTTAACTAGGTTTGTGCATTCCTACTAAGTATCCATATACTCACACCATAACTCACTGTTCACATTATAAATGACATTCATTCAGTTCAAAAATTAGTAAAATTTAATTACTTACCTCATGATTTGATTTATTTATTCGTTCGTTGGTTCAGCCAGGAATTGAAATTGTGAATTGTCAAATGGTGAAATTTTGACGGATGTGAGCGAGACAGCGAAACTCAAACGAAAATCGGGGAATCCCCAGTTCAGAGACAAACTTTCTTATAAGCGACTCACTCACTTGGGTCACACTTACCAAATTGAAATACCTAAGCGAAAGGCTATTGTGTCTTAGTGAAGCGTAAAATTGGAATTTATGTTTTGCATTATCTATTTCAGGTGCAGAAAAAACCGTACTTTTTTAGGTTTTATAGGAGACAAAATTTTATGGTGTATAATTTAATCCAAAAAAAAATTACTACAAGTTTCATCATTGATATACCATTTGAAACAAACAAATAAACTATCTTAATCTGAATTAATTACTTCTAGAATTTTAGAAATTCGCCCTTTTTCCAATATTATTATCGTATTTGATGTTTTGTATGAAGTATGTGTGTAAAGAAACGTTTTACAGAGCTAAGCAGTGTTGTTACCAGTGTGTGGCCAATATTTTTTAGGATTTTATATAATTAAAAAAATTAATGGTTTAAGTCTGGTGGCATCACATTCAAAGAGGCCCCGCGAGGCCCCTTTAAGTGCGAGGCTGTGGGCCCATTTCGCCCACGCCTAGCTACGCCACTGTATGTAGGTATGTATACACAGTACATGTTACAAATTTTTTTTGTCTGTCTGTCGGTCTGTCTGACTGTTTGTTCCGGGTAATCTCTAGAAGGGCTGGAATAATTTTGACGGGACTTTCACTGGCAGATAGCTTATGCTATGAGGAGTAACTTAGGCTACCTTTTTCAAATAGCTTCGCCCCGTGGCGCTACCCGCCGTTGCTGTTGTACCGCGGGGTCATATAGTCCAAAAGAAACGTTTTAATCCCGCTGGGCTTTCACCGGTTCCTGGCCAAAAAGTTGTATATTTTAACCAACTCAGAAAGGTCCTCGATAGTGCTGATCGATTAAGAAACTTGCTAGATCATGCTTGGTCATGTAGAGATGACTACATGACAATAAACACCGTTAAACAACCCTTCATGCTAATGGAGCATCATTCTTTTTCATTTGTATTTATTTACATATTGGAGGAGGTATTTATTATGAATCTTTCAACTTAAAATATACTTGAATAATTTGAGTAATTATCTTATTTTTATTAATAGCAACAGCATTTGTAGGATATGTTTTACCTTGAGGTCAAATATCTTTCTGAGGAGCTACAGTTATTACAAATCTTTTATCAGCTATTCCTTATTTAGGTTCAATATTAGTAAATTGAATTTGAGGGGGATTTGCAGTAGATAATGCAACACTAACTCGTTTTTATACATTTCATTTTTTATTACCATTTATTATTTTAATAATAACTATAATTCACTTACTATTTCTTCATCAACCAGGATCTAAGAATCCTCTAGGTTTAAATAGTAATTATGATAAAATTTCATTCCATCCATTTTTTACTTATAAAGATTTAATTGAAGCAATTATTATAATATTTATATTAATTTTATTAACATTAACTAATCCTTATTTACTCGGAGACCCAGATAATTTTATCCCAGCCAACCCTCTTGTAACTCCAGTTCATATTCAACCTGAATGGTATTTTTTTATTTGCATACGCTATTCTTCGTTCTATTCCTAATAAATTAGGAGGGGTTATTGCTTTAATCATATACATTTTAATTTTAATTATTTTACCATTCACTTTTAATATATTTTTTTATCCTATTAATCAAATTTTATTTTGATCTTTAGTAACTATAATTATTCTTTTAACTTGAATGGGAGCCCGACCTGTTGAAACCCCTTATATTTTTACAGGACAATTATAACTTTTTTATATTTTATTATTAATCCTTTAATTAATAAATATTGAGATAATCTAATCTTTAATTAAATATATAAATAAATAAATAATTTAATTAATGAGCTTGTTAAAGCATTTGTTTTGAAAACTTAAGAAATAATTTTTATTCTATTAATTTATACTAAAATTAATTAATTATTATATTAAATGAATTTTTAACCTTAAAAAAAAAAATTAAAGAAATTGGTAAATATCTTTTTCAAGCTAAATCTATTAATTTATCATATCGATAACGAGGTAAAGTACCACGTACTCTAATAAATAAAAAAGTGGCCAAGTGCGAGTCGGACTCGCCCATGAAGGGTTCCGCAGCAGCAAGTAACATAATATAATTTTTATTTTATTTTTATATTTGTGTTGATTGAATGAAAGGTAAAATGCAGTTTACGATTTATGACGTATTAAAAAAACTACTTACTAGATTTCGTTCAAACCAATTTTCGTTGGAAGTTTACATGGTAATGTACATCACATTTTTTTTTTAGATTTATCATTCTCTTATTTTAGAAGTTAAAGGGTGAAATGAAGTGAAAGGGTAAAGTGGTAAAATGAGTGTGTGTGTGTCCCACACACACACTCATTTTACCACTTTGGAAGTGTCTCTCGCGCAAGCTATTTAGTTTAGAAAAAAATGATATTAAAAACCTCAATATCATTTTCGAAGACCTATCCATAGATACCCCACACGTATGGGTTTGATGAAAAAATTTTTTTTGAATTTCAGTTCTAAGTATGGGAACCCCCAAAATTTACTGTTTTTTTTTATTTTTGTGTAAAAATCTTAAAGCGGTTCACAGAATACATCTACTTACCAAGTTTCAACATTATAGGTCTTATAGTTTCGGAAAAAAGTGGCTGTGACATACGGACGGACAGACAGACGGACAGACAGACAGACAGACATGACGAATCTATAAGGGTTCCGTTTTTTGCCTTTGGCAAGGAACCCTAAAAAAGAAATAAATAATAATTTTACATAAAATATAATATTTAATATATACCCCCCTATATAAATTAAAACAAATAATAAACTCATAAATAAAATTCTTGAATATTCCGCTAAAAATATTAAAGCAAACCCCCCTCTTCTATATTCGACATTAAACCCTGAAACTAATTATCTTTCCCCTTCAGCAAAATCAAAAGGAGTTCGATTAGTTTCAGCTAATATTGATCTAATTCAACATAAACCCAAAGGAAATATTAAAATAATAAATCAAATAATTTTTTGATAAAATTCATATATTAATAAATTATACTCTATAATTAAAATAATTCTTGATAATAAAATTATAAACAAAATAACTTCATATGAAATCGTTTGAGCTACAGCACGTAATCCCCCTAATAAAGCATAATTTGAATTTGAAGATCAACCAGCAATCATTACAGTATAAACCCCTAATTTTATACAACATAAAATAAATAAAACCCCCACAGTGGTTTAACGGTCACCACGCCGTTTCCTACTTCGCCAAGTGTCGTGTGTTCAAATCTCACGTAGGACAACACTTTGTGTGATTTTGTAACCCCTGAACTTGTCAGGTGGAAACTCACCGGTTTCAACTCAGGATAGAAGATGATACCTCAGGGCGCCGTAAGAATTTAGATAAAATTTTATAGTGAGGGTGCGGAGGGTCCAAGGAAAACTTCAATGAGACAACTTACGATTTTTACAAACTTTTACTCTAATTCCTGCTGTTTTACATAAGTGAAATCAAATATAAATTTACAAATAAACTTAAGAGGTAGTCTTAAAAATAAAAAATAAAATTATACAGTCTTTTCTTTCACACTTTAAGCCTGTAGACTGGTCTGCACAGGATCGCCACCCTCTGGTCACCTCTCTGACTCAAGGTAGTCAGCCGTAGACTCTCTCCAGCTCAAGGTAGCTTAAAGAGACGTCCACCAGTGATCCAACTTGTGGGTGCTAGGTAAAAAAGTATAAATTAATTTCCATATATATATTATATGAACTTCCCTCAAGGTAGGGCAGATAGGTCTTGAGGAGTGAGCTGTGAGCTGCCAATAGTCAACCGTCCTCAGCACAAATCTTGAACCACAAGACAGGCAAGATGTAGGTTGTCTTTCTGCGGTAATCTAACGACCCTATAAACAAAATTAAATAGCCTGAGAACATATTCTACATACATTAAGAAAATAAGGAAAAACCTTTTTGAGGTTAACTTACCACAGACAGTGGGACTTGAACACTCACAAACACTACCAACAAGAATATTAATGTACACTGTAAGCAAAGCTTCCTCAGAGTTAACGAGAGAAGGTTTAAGAAATAAAAAGAAATATGCCACACACCCCCGCTATATAGACATTCGATCGAACATTCTAGATGATTCCCCTACTCCATTTCTGGATGTGCGAACAGGACGTACAACTTCCATACTCCTTGCTTATTTGAGATCAAATTTAAGAAGTAGTGAGAATCGTATGATACACATATGATAATGTCTCACTATTTCTAAGTGTCATAATGTCAACAAAAATATCATTCATAAAATACGCCCCCTAGTGCCACCTAGGTGTACCAACAGCCCGGTACTTCGATCGCGCACATCATCCTATTGTAGTTCTAACTACAATGAACGAGAGGGCGCTGAAACAAAAATTGCTAAACATTGATAACTAAAAAAATGATGTTACAATTTACAAATTGTTGTTCTGTGTCTGGGTGTTCTTTGTTTTCGTTTCATGTATGTTTGTAAAGTCCCCCGCGACACAGGATTTATTCCTAGTGCGGTAGTTGTCTCTAAAAAAAAATGATAACTTTCTGATTGATAATCTCTTCAAAAGTAATCAAAACGAGACAGTAAACAAGACAAATATAGTTTATCAAACTCTAGACTGTTATAATGTTTTCGTGGGAGTGTTATTACGTTGTATTTCACAACTTTTAATACATCACTTTTTATAGCATGCACTAAGATAACAGTATACATTATGTCAGTTTAAATAAAGTGCAAAATCTTTAAGTGTCCTATATTTGATAAGCATTAATCTTTGTATGTCTACAGATGCATATCACATAAAAATGTGCCGTGTCATCGACGTCTACCTGCGAACTTGACCAGGTCATGGATCACGTTGTGTTGGCCTTACACTATTTACCATAATTATTTTCGGGCACTAGATTCTAATATTTCGGTACTGTTGTAAACCTCATGACCATACATAATCACGAGATCAAAGGCAGACTTGTTCGATCTAAATGCTTATTGGAGTGAAACCCAGTCAGTTGTTTTATACAAAACGTAACGCCTACTACCCAGAGGGGCATGTAAAGACAATAATAATTGATCCCACCAAAAACATTTTCATGTAAAATGTTGCCAAGACGAATGCATAAGGCTTAAACTGTGAAAAATATATCAGATCTCATGTAGAGCCAAGGTTCTGAATCCACACGCCCTAACTCTACCAATCCTAACTTCACAAAGTCTATATCTCAGTAAAAACGTATGGCTTCGCCGTTTCGCTACCATACCGTCACGAAGGGGAAACGAACGCCTTTTGTGTTTGCAAATATTTAGTTTCTGAAGTAACGAAACAGCCAAGCCATACATTTTTACTGAGATGTAGAGTTTATGAAGTTAGGGTTGGTAGAGTTAGGGCGTGTGGATTCAGAACCTTGGCTCTATATGAGATCTGATATATTTTTCACAGTTTAAGCCTTATGCATTCGTCTTGGCAACATTTTACATGAAAATGTTTTTGGTGGGATTTCATTACTTTTTGTAAGTAGCTTAAGGCATTTTTTTTTCTTTTTTTGAGCTTTATTTCTTGTACATCTTCTTTCTTCTTTCGAAAAAGTCCGTGTACCAAAAATAAAACCTCTAGCATAAACATTTTTTGTGAAAGTATCATACAAAGTTCCACCCCCAAATGTGGGGGTTGGGGGGCAAAAGTAATAGGTTTATGAATTTTTCTGTTATTTGTATACTAAACTTAGTTTACATACCAAATTTCAGCTTTCTAGCACTTCAGGAAGTACCCTAACAGTTTTGATGATCATCAGTGTGTCAGTGACGAAATCGGTGTTCTTTAGGTATCAATAAAATCTAAAGTATCAGAGCTATGCAATTGAAACTTTGTATGTTTGATTAGTCTACGGGTAACATCATATTCTCAGAATTTGATCGATCTGGTATATCGGGAACCAAAGTTATTAGGGTTCAAAAAAACGACGAAACACTTCGAGAAAAGGTAGGTAGTGTCCTTGCGCTTCGCTTGGCTCGTCTTGGCGGGGGCACGACCGTGCCCCCAGTATCCTTTTACTGCGGTCCTGACACACTCTTCTGCTCTCATATTTCATCACGTTCTTGGTGCTTTTCACACGGCCCTTTTTCAAAACATGACCAGTCGGTAATTAATGTACGCCGTAGACAACCTCCTCCGACACTTCCATACAGATTCGCTCTATAAATCCCTATCATGAGTCTTCTATCATCCATCTTTCTACGAAGTTGTTTCTATCACTGAATATAAGAACTAGGCGAAATTGAAATAGGACCACACAAGAAGCACCAGCTTTCAAATAAAAGAAGAATTATCAAAATCGGTTCACCCAGTCGAAAGTTATGAGGTAACAAAATGAAAAAACGGTTGCCTGTAAAGTCTGTTTACGGACGATAGTTTAACGTGACAACGTCATAACGAAACATTGATGAAATGATGAGAGATTTGCACGTCGAAAAAAATACAGTCGAATTGATAACCACCTCCTTGTTTGCGGCAGGAATCGCTTACCATCAGGCGATCCGTCTGCTCGTTTGCAAAATAATCATCATTCGTATAGTAATATATGAAAATTGGTTTTTCGTCTTTATCTTACGAGGAGGTAAACTTCGTGTACTAAAGAATCGATTGATATGTCCTTGAAGTTGTCGCACTACACTCAAACATCACGATTACAGTGCTATGATTGATGATAACTTGATATAAGATAATCAAATTCTAGCGAGTTTTTTACATTAACTTACAAGCGACCGAGTAAACCACACGTACACTTATCTAAATTAAAATGGAAATAAATTTCACGAATAAAGTAGTGTTAGTGACCGGAGCCAGCGCGGGAATTGGAGAAGCGACTGCAATCTTGTTCGCGAAGCTGGGAGCTAGTTTATCTCTGGTCGGTAGGAATGAAGAAAACTTGCAGAGGGTGGCGGACCAGTGCGAGAAGGAGTCTGGACTGAAACCGTTGGCCATCGTCGCTGATCTGGGAACTGACGAGGGTGTGGAGAAAACTGCTAAGGAAACGATCAATCATTTTGGAAGGTATGTAGTAGTTTAACTCACAACACTTAATAGTAATAGCCAATATGATTATATTGAAAAAAAAAAACGATACTTTAAAACAACATGTTAACATGGAAGCAACGTAGATCATAATATATTGTTGCATTGTGATGTCACTTTATAAGGGTCAGCCTTGTGACGAGGTCTCCTTAAAAAAACGAGAGACAGTCGATGAATCAATCTTTGCTTGTTGGTAAACTTATGACTTGGTAAATTGAACAAACCGAGAGTATTCGTCCGATGTACCCATTAATAAAAAACAATAGAGAATAGGATAAGCGAACAGTCAGTTTCTATTTTTTTCTTGTGAAAGTTTTTAGCTACACTGACTCGCTCCTGGCTGAAAAGGACAGATTACCCACCGGAACGTCCCGTACACAATGTGTTTATAGAAATACTATAGATTTAAGTTCTTGTATTGCGTAGTATAGCAAAAAAAATTTATTGATGTGCAAGCATCCACCTAAACTTACCTTGATAATAAAGGTATTGCTTCGTGAGCAGGTTATCGAATCATTTCGCTCTCCCTCTGTTATTTCATAGACTCTATTATAGAAGACATAGGGTCTATTAACCTTATAGTAAAATAGATATTAAGGTCAATCGATACGAAGTAAAATCAACAACAGTTGGTGTTTAACAGGTTGGTTTAATTTTCATAACAGACTAAGGTACAGCTAATACATAGTTCCACCATTATTAATATCTTAGTCAGTTACTGTCATCGATGTGATATCAAAAAATATTCTTGTTGAATTGTAACTGCCTCGACCCTTCTTTTCTAACTGTAGTCCCCAACTCTCACTTGGCCCGCGACGTATGGCCTTAACCCTCTCCTGAGAGGAGACCCGAGCCTAGCAGTGGGACATATTGGGTGGATGGAGGTTGTAATCGGCTTTAATGAGTCTACTACGATATTTTACGTAGAACGATTGCCATTAGACCCCTACAACTCAAGTACCTACTAGTTGATGTTGACGTCCTGTAGAAACATTGTAGGCGGACTTTTGAGTGCTCCAACTACCCGTAACTATTGCTACAGGGAGTCGTATGTCAACCAGGACCGACGACTTAACGTGCTCAGGCATGTCACCCATTTTTAAACAATCCTCGCCAGGATTGCTTAACTATCCAAAGTTGTATCGTTTAGCTACTTCCCTTCAACACTTCAACAAAGCTTTATGAAAACCTTATTAATTTCTTATTTTTTTCAGATTGGACGTATTAGTAAACAATGCCGCCATTAGTGCCCGTACGTGTCTCCTGAAGACCGACATGGCGACTTTTGATGAGGTCTTCAATATCGACGTCCGTGGCGTGTACAACCTGACGAGGCTCCTGGCCCCGGAACTGATTAAGACCAAGGGCAACATCGTCAATATATCAAGTCTCGCAGCGACTGTTGTTATTGTGGGTGCTTTACCTTACGGTATGGCTAAGGTAAGAAATCATTGAAATTCAACTCTAATCCTACAGCTTATGGAGCAAAATTCATGTTGTTACAATTATGAGCTTTCCAATAACTAAAAAGAAGAACTAAAGGTGTATGTGTCTCCTTAGCTGACCAAAGTGCCATCTTCACATTAAAGGCTAGCATTAGATAAATGTTAGCAGTTTTTGCATAAAAAGTAAATAATTACATTACTGAGAAGTTTTTTTAAATGTTTTCTAACTAGTACACTTGGCAGATCGTGCATAAATTGTCCTAAAGAGATAACTATGTGAGTGAGAATCTCTTCATTAATAATAATTAATTAATTATCAAAGCCCAACAGCAAACAAGACAATCATAGATCAGCAACGGACTTTTGCCACTCCTCGAGTTATTATGTTGTTGTTGGATTAAAATCATGGCTTTTCATCATGGCAATAGATTAACACAGAGAAACGACTACATTAAACACAATCACAGGAATACTGAAAAATAATCGAAAAATTAAATAATTATAATGTTTGTTCAATCCTTTCGCCAATGCAGGGTTCACCTTGGGAAGTTTGCAATGTCTATAAGACCCATGGTATAGGCATTCAATCGCTAAGCTTGTTCACTGGCAAAAGAATTCAACTTACGGCGTTTCACCGTGTTCTTATTCTAAGCTAATGTAATCAAGCACTTACTGGAGATGCGTGAAGTCCTTGATATCTGCGGTCGTTGAGGGGTACCCCTCTGCTGATCCTCTCTCCGCGTTCACACATTCATACTCCTAGGCTTTACAGGTTTCCTAAGTATCGTGATTACAATACACCCGTTTTAACTGTCGCGGATCGCGCCTAATTGACGTGACTACTAAAACTCGCGAGTCCAAACCCGACCAATCATAACGGTAACCAACGAAACACCGAATTGGATGGACAAACAGCAAAATTTTCATTAAACGGCACTTTTCAACCACCCTGGCTGACCGTCTTTACAAAGCTTCACGTTAGTTCTATCTTGTCACTTCAAAACGTCAAACAAGCAAAATGACAATCAAAAATGTTGCCATTATAATGACGTTCAATTTCTAACAATGTTCGTGTGTAATTTTCCAGGCGGCGCTCGATCAGTTCACGAAGCTGATATCTCTGGAACTGGCTCCACACGGAGTGAGGGTCAACACAGTCAGTCCTGGCCTCACTGTAAGTAACCAGAATTTATTTTCTCTGAAGTTTTGAGGACGTTTTTGACAATCTTGAATATAATTATCGATATGGATTATAAGAAAATAATATTTTCATACCCCCATCTCGGAAAGAGTATTTTTGCCCTTCGATATCTGAGTGCAAAAGCCGTTTTTATCCGCTAGACGATCAAGTAAATTGAATTTAGAACATCGTGTGCGCTAAGTTTGTGATATCAAAACTATTTATTTTCCTATTTATTCCATGGTGCCGAATTTATCATACAACCTTTTTTAAATTGATAAAAACTCAGACTCGGAACCTTTTTGGCGTACTTTTTTTTTAAATTTGCTTTGCCCGCGCCATTTTCTATTTTGCATTTAGTCATTTCTTGAAGGTAGCAACATTCCGTCCCATAATGTACCCTACGCACAAACTATACAGTCAATGTAAGGTCCTAAACGTTCGGCAGCATTTTATCAAACAAATAGTTCTTCTCCAGCATTTTAATACGCCGTACAAAGAAATAAGCAAAAGACGAAAAGACAGAGTTTGTACGGTACCATATCCTAGAACTGAATTCACTAAAAGATTCTTTTATTTCTTGGGTCCAGCTCTTTATAACAAAACTAGTCGAAAGTGTTTAATTAACAATTTATCATATCACAATTGTAAAAAGGCGTTAAATGTTCTCCTACAAGATAAAACCTACGAGGAAACGGAAGAATATCTTTCATTCGTCTAACAAGACATAAAACACACAAACATACACACACAAACACATACACACACAAACACACACACACTGTTTTTATAAAAAATGTAAAATAGCTTTTATGTAAGTTTTTTTATAGTATGTAAGGTTGGTTTGTTTGCAATCTAATATGTACCACCGCATGGGATTGGGGACTGTTACTCCTTAATACAGGTTTTTTTCAAAACCTACCTAGGAGACAGCGCTCTAACCACTGATTGTATGCATTGACTAAATGTAATTCTGTATTATGTGTTATGTACTACAATTACCTTGCGAAATAAAATTATTATTATTATTATTATTTCATCGCTGAAGTGGGATGAAAAGCTACGTGTTGCACTCGAGTGTAAAGAATTTTCACCTCGTGCTGTTTTGATTCCCTTGCTAACGCTAAGGATTCTAATTTTTTAATCACTCGCTGGGCTCGTGATTCAATTTAGATTTAGATTTTTATTATTAGATATTAAATTTAGAATACTTCGCTTGCTCGGTCATCAAAATTGAGCACACGGTTAAAAAGCAACTTTGCACTCTTGTATAACAAATAACTTTTACAACTACATAACAATACTACAAACAAACGTAGGTACTTGTCGTGAATGTCGTGATAATGTACTATAAATTCGATATTGTACTTGTATTAATACGATATTGTATTATAAAAACAGCAACCATGGACAACACAAAAACTAGTCTTTTTTGTGAAAATATCATAATTCTGTTACGTATTTCTCTCAACTTTGTTCTATTTCAGGACTCAAACCTCATGAAACGTGTAACCAAGTGCAGTGAAGAAGAATACCAGGAGTGGCTGAAGAAACATTCGTCAGCGATACCTATGGGAGAGCCCTGCGTGGGTCATGATATAGCCCAGATGATCGTGCACCTGGCCAGCGATAACAGCAGGCTGGTCACCGGGACCATTGTAGAAGTAGACGGAGGGTATAGGTTCACTATTTCAGGAAGTTCAACTCTGACCCGATGAAGTGGTCCTTGCAGTCTGATTGAAAAAAATGAGAAGCCATAGTCTATATCACAGATCATAGAAACGATCTGAGGTCTAGATACATACGTTGTTGTTCTTTACTTCTTGTACTCTATTTTAAATCTGTGTTACGGTGTACAAATAAAGAGTTTCTATCTATCTATACTTCTTAATTTTACAAATCTGTCACAATTACGTTAAGTAGGATTTAACTATTAATAAATTTAATTTTATGTCAAAGTGTTTTATAAATTTGTAGACTTATTATAAATAACCTTCCCACTGTTTCCTTTTCACCTTGATGGACCTTTTCCATTGATATCGATCCAATTGGAATTGACTGCCTCGTTGGTCTAGTGGTTGGCGTGTGCGACTGCTGATCATGAGGTCTCGGGTTCGATTCCCGGGTCGGACCAAATGTTTGTATGATCTACAAATATTTGTTTCGGAGTTTGGGTGTTTTCTATGTATAATATGTATGTATTTACAAAAAAAAAAAGTATATAATATGTATTTATATCAGTTGTCTAGTACCCATAACACAAGCTCTGCTTAGCTTGGGACTAGATGGCGTTGTGTGTTAGATGTCCGAAATATTTATTATTATTATTATTATTAATTTTCAAGAATTTTTCGAAAACCTTGTTTTAACTATGTATTCGTCTCTATGGAAAGAGAGAAACTAAACCAAATACCTACCTATCAAATACTAACTATATACCGCATTACACACGATGCTTATGCAAAAAACGTTTCCATGATTATTTTGAACGTTTTACGTCATGCGGGCACAACCAAACAGACAAACTCGACGTCTACAGATTTATCATAATATAATAAAGTACTTGCATTCTAGCAAAAAAAGAATGAATTAAATCGGACTAGGTATGTGTTATTGAATTACAACTAAGTACATATTTTGACTTTCATCCCCTCTCTCCAGGAAACCGTCCAGGATGCCGTTCGGGATAAAAGGTATCCTATGTCCTACCTCGTAGTATGAACTCAAATCATGCCAAGTTTCATTTGAATCCATTTAGTAGTTTAGGCGTGATGCGTGGCCAAGATACAGACAGACAAAATTGAAAAAAAAATACAGTTTTGGCTTCAGTATTGCTTATATAGAGAGCCCTCCAAAAAAATTTTCTAAATATCGTTAATGTACCTACAGAATAAGACCTGTTTCATTTTTATTATAAGTATAGATATTGATTTTAAGTTTAAAATACTTGATAGGTACCATGGCGGAATTAGGTACCTATATACAAGAATTGTCACATAGCAATTTATGAAGAGCCAGTTTATTTTACGCTTTTTCGTGCTTCTAGGTAGGGAGTTTTCGTTGAATGTTTTTTGCAAGTCGGTTTTTGGAACGAAAGTTCCTTATAGGGCGTTACGGAGAGGTAACCTAGCCGGCAAAAAGCGTCCGTAACGTAAAATCAAAAAGCGTAAGATTAAAAAAAGAAACTACTGCGCCATCTGTATACCCTAGCTGGCAAAAACGTCCGTAACGTTAAATAAAAAATGCGAAAGATTTAAAAAATTTAGAACAGCGCCATCTGTAAGTTGCATATATTATTATATTTTATGATAAAGAACTTCGTTCCTACCTGGTGACCTACGATACCACACGACTTCTTTTTTATTATTTTGTATCTTTTTAATTTCTATATACCTACCCAGTGTCACTCTAACGACTAAGACGAATCTATTGACACCACTCACATACAAATACGACAAACCGTTTAAGCTCCAGGGCCTGCGAAAGAAATATACATACACTCGAAAAACATAACCCTCCTTCTTTCGCAGTCAGGTAAAAAGGAGGAACAAAATGATTTGATGAAACCATTTTGTTACATTTTACAAATTTTATCTAATCGCCTTTTGCCTAAGTTATCTCAATCATATATGTATTTTTAATCGTTTTCAAAAAAAGGAAGAGGTTCTCAATTCGACTGTATTTTTTTATGTTTCTTACTAACCGACTTCAAAAAAGGAGGAGGTTCTCAATTCGACTGTATTTTTTTTATGTTTGTTATTAACCGACTTCAAAAAAAGGAGGAGGTTCTCAATTCGACTGTTTTTTTTTAATGTTTGTTATTAACCGACTTTAAAAAAGGAGGAGGTTCTCAATTCGACTGTTTTTTTTATGTTTGTTATTAACCGACTTCCAAAAAGGAGGAGGTTCTCAATTCGACTGTATTTTTTTATGTTTGTTATTAACCGACTTCAAAAAAGGAGGAGGTTCTCAATTCGACTGTATTTTTTTTATGTTTGTTACTAACCGACTTCAAAAAGGGAGGAGGTTCTCAATTCGACTATTTTTTTTTAATGTTTGTTACCTCATAACTTTTGACTGGGTGAACCGATTTTGATGATTCTTTTTTAATTGAAAGCTGGTGCTTCCCGTGTGGTCCCATTTGAATTAGGTCCAGATTGAAGTCGGTTTTTCTTTCTGTTAAAATTTGTGATTATTAGATGTTTTATCATATGAAATAAAATGCTCTGTTATATTTGAATAAAGTAGCATACCTATCTTATCACACGAATTTTATAAAGGCAAAAGTTTATGAGTGTGTATGTTTGTTACTTCTTCACGCGCAAACGTCTGAACGGATTTGGATGAAACTTTACAGTAATATAGCTTACTAGCTGTTGCCCGCGGCTTCGCCCGCGTGATTGTTGGTTATCGCGACATATAGTAGCCTATGTGTTATTCTGATGTATAAGCTATATTACTGTAAAATTTCATCGAAATCCGTTCAGTAGTTTTTGCGTGAAGAAGTAACAGACAAACACACTCACAAACTTGCGCCTTTATATTAGTGTGATGTGATGTAGTATAGGCTAGGATACCTCAGAATAACACATAGGCTACTATTTGCCGCAATAAATGACATACACGCGGACGGAGCCGCGGGCAACAGCTAGTATCACATAAAAATGTGTCTTGTCATCGACGTCTACCTGCGGCCTTCACCAGGTCGTCGTGTCACCTTGAGTTGGTCTTACACTAGATATATACCATATTAATTTTCGGGCACTAACTCCTAATAATTGGGGGAGAGCCACGCTTCGGCCGGCGGAGTGATACCACGGGCTCACAGAAAACCGGTGTAAAATAGTGCTTGCGCTGTGTTTCACCGAGTGAGTGAGGATACCGGAGGCCCATACCCCAACCCCTGCCCCTGCCTCTATCTCCCCCATCCCCCCTTCATCCCCCAAAGGCCGGCAACGCACTTGTGATGCCTCTGGTGTTGCAGGTGTCCATGGGCGGCGGTAATCGCTTACCACCAGGCGATACGTATGCTCGTTTGCCTGCTTATTACAAAGAAAAAACTATTGTAAACCCCATGACCACACCTAATGATGTAATCCGATCGATTTTGGCCATGGCGCCCACTTCGACCACACCTATTCACGTGACCAAAGGGAGACTTGTTCGATCTTAATCCTTATTGGAGTTTGAAGTGAAACCCAGTCAGTTGTTTTATACGAAACGTAACGCCTATTACGCAGGGGAGCATGTAGAGACAATTGATATCCTTTTGCTGCGGTCCTGACACACACTTCTGCTTCCACATTTCATCACGTTCTTGGTGCTTTTCACACGGCCCTTTTTCAAAACAAGACCAGTCGAATTGATAACCTCCTCCTTTTTTGAAGTCGGTTAAAAATAAATAGGTTGAATGGCCCAGACTTTCCTGCACTAGCTGATTCAAATTACAAGTAGGTATACGACACTGACATACTCTGGTCACTGATAACTTTCTCTCATCTATTTATAGGAGTATAATGAGTACCTAATGCAAATGATATTCTTATTCTTCTAATAAACTCCCAATTTACCCAACTACCTCTTAAAGTATATAATAAATGGCAACCCTTTTGCTAAACAAACAGTATTTAAATTATTAACGCCTCCATAATATCTTAATCTTGCATGTGATTTAGGTAATACATACATTGATCCAGTATGTGTATGTGAGAAGGTCATTTTACTAACAAGAGTGTCCTACGGGTAGCTGACTATGAGAATGAGTCGGTATCATTAACAACGTTGGGCTATATCATAAAACACGTGTTCCACAACCTGTTAGCATACATTTGACAAGTAAAATTTTAACAAAAACCGACTTAAAGGTTCAACTCGGTTTCTCTTGGATGCCATCATCAGATCTTAATGTACTTATCATGGTACCACCGTTGGGATATCTCCTTTTGCACTAAAAAAGAATCATCATCAAAATAGGTTCATAAACGACGAAGTTATCCGCGAACACACATAAAAAAAAACATAATTATATACGGTCGAATTGAGAACCTCCTCCTTTTTTGAAGTCGTTTAAAAATAGTTAGGTTTTGCAAAATACTCATCGTTCGTACAGTTACGTACGTTTGATTTAGTAACGTTTTTCATTGTGCTTCTTCGTAACATAGTATAAAATGAAGTCGCTTCCGCTGTCTGTTAGCTTAGATCTCTTTAACTATGCAACGGATTTTAATACAATTTTCAGCAATAGAAAGAGTGATTCAAGAAGAAGGTTTGCGTTTAATACATGCATAATATAGCAGAGGAAATCTGACAATTTCAAAGTCTTCCACGCGAAGCCGGGCTGGGTCGCTAAAAATAGATGTAAATAGATTATTCGTCTTTATCTTACAAGGTGGTTTCGTGTACTAAAGAATTGATTGACATGTCTGTTGTTGATAGGGGTCTTCTTCAATGAAATCCAAGTACTTAAGATAATTAAGTTTTAATGCTTGAAGGTTACAAGGTTAGGTATAGATTAAGCAACACGTATGTATGCCACTGTGTGGGTCACACGGCCAAGTACCGAGCCAGGGAGCTCGGGCGTGGGAGAAAACGTTGCGTTCCGTTTTTGTTGCCTATACAATCTCCGCCTCTTTGAAAAGTGAAAAATGCTGTTCGTTTCCTTAGAGAATGTCTACAAGCGGTCAAATTCGGTTGATTGCTCGCCGTATGATTCCCTTGCTTGTTTTGATGTCTGCTACACGACAGATCTTTTGTAAACAGTAGTAATTCTTCCTAATGGCCACTTCATAGGCGGGCTACATTCGTCCTTAATAAGAGCCAATTGATTGGGTTCGAGGTTAGGTTGTATGTTTTGCCATTTAGTCCGCTGCTGAAGCTCGCAAATATATTCACGGCTCCATCTTCTCCACATGTGCTGCCTTGCTTGCTCAATCTGGGGCGTATCTGTGAAGACGGCTTGGATTAACATTTTGAAGATCAGGGGCAGGTAGTGACGTGAGTGGTCTCCCTACGAGGAAGTGCCCGGGGGGGTACAAAGGTCATTTGGATCAGAGGACATTGGCATTAGCGGCTTCGAGTTCAAAATAGCTTCTACTTGGCAAAACGATGTCGTGAGTTCCTCAAATGGGAAATGAGCGCTACCTACAACCCTCAAATGAAATTTTGCTGATTTCACAGCTGACTCTTACAATCCACGAAAATTCGGTGCATTTACCGGTGAAAACTTGAATTTTATACCTTCACTGGCAAGATCTGACACAGAATCGGAACAATTTTTGACAAGGGCAGCAATTTCTCGGTTTGCACCGACAAAATTGGTGCCGTTGTCACAACATATCTCGCGAGGCTTTCCTCGACGAGACATGAAGCGTCGTAAGGCCAATATAAAAGCTTCTGTGGTCAAGGCGCTTACCAATTCGAAATGGACAGCTTTAATCTTAAAACATATAAAAACACAGAGATAACATTTTATTAGACTGGCACCACGACCTTTACTGTTTAGAATTAAAAAAGGACCTGCGTAATCTGTTCCAGTTATTTCAAAAGGAGATCCTGGTGATAACCTGACAGAAGGTAAGTTACCCATGATTTGTTTTGCAGCTGCTTCTTTCATTCGTTTGCATGTCAAACAGTTATTACACACTCGTCTTGCCAAGTATCGGCCGCCAATGGGCCAGTATTGTTCTCTTACGACTGAAAGAAGCAGTTGCGATGCATTAATTTGATGTGATAATATTTCATCATTAACTCTGTATACCGAAGTTTACAACTCAATACGATTGGATGCCGTTTGTCAAAACTATAGTCGGAGTTTTCTAGCCTCCCCCCAATACGAATCAAGCCTGTCTGATCATCAACAGTGGGGGTTAAATTATGCAATGCAGGTAACGATTTAAAGTTACTATTATAAATAGAAAAACAATCTTCTTACTATGATAACAAATGATTTTTAATGCTGTCATTGTGAATTCACTCAGTGAGCAATAAAATAAATCTATCGAATCCGCAATTACATATTGTACTGTACACTGTATTGTATGTATTGTACAATTACATAGTGTAATGGTACATTAAGAGTGCAAAGCGCGCGCGTGAACGGAGCCTCGCTCAGCAGGTTGGTTCGCCCGCTCGGGACAGCCAGCAGTGGTGGCCGGCGGCGCCGCCACACGTATCTGTCCGGAACACATATAGTGATCCGGCCTAATATGTCCGTATTAGGTACCCCACCCCTAAGTACCCTAAACAGGTACGAGACGAGTGTGAGTTCCCTTCTAACCCTCAGTTCGTTGTATCCCACCATACCCAGATCAAATAACGTGGGATACATCAATGGATAAAATGGATATATTCCATAGTATCTCAGGTACAAAAATCTAACAAATTTATTTTGCACTCGCTCCAACATGAAGCCATATTTAGCTTCATGTGGGGCCCAGATAACTGCGTTACTCTCTAACTGACTTCTTACTAGCGCGTTATATAGTGCTATAATTGTATTTATGTTGCTGAAGTCCTTTACCGTTCGCAAAACAAAACCTAAGTTCCTGTAAGCTTTTTACAACACTTTACAATGTGATCACGAAATCTTAGCTCAGTGTTAAAAGAAACCCCCAAATCCCTAACTTCTGCGACCCTTCCCATCGGCGCGCGGCGTCCCGTCTACCGTATAGTTGTATGAGATAGGTGAGCGTAAGCGAGCGAAGGCACTTTAAGGTGTTAAACTGCAAGAGATTGTGTGACTCCAGGTTATCACCCTATCAATATCCCTCTGAAGCCTCTTGCAGTCCTCCAAGTTAATTATTGGGAGGGAGAGCTTGAGATCGTCTGCAAACAGTAAGCATTTCGCATCTTGGACCACTCCCGGTAGATCATTAATCATTATGATGAATTCCAGCGGTCCAAGGTTGCTACCCTGACTTACGCCGGACCTGGTGAAATATGGGTCCGATACATGCCCTCCGTACTCCACGTACTGCTGCCTATCTTTCATATAGCTGGCAAAAAATTTAAGCAAGTGTGGAGTGCAACCTACGCCAGCTAGCTTCTTCAGTAGCACGTCATTATTGACCAGGTCAAATGCTTTCCGGTAGTCGAAGTATGCAGCATCAACTTGACCTCCTCGATCCACCACGGGGACCACCTCTGTTATGTAAGCGAGTAGGTTACTAGTGGTGCTCCTTTGGGGTCGAAATCCATGCTGAGCATCTGTAAGCTGCGGGCTCACTTGCAACAGAATACTGTTATGGATAGCAGACTCGAAAATCTTCGCTGGTGTCGACAGTACCGCAACAGGCCTGTATTTATCAACCCTTGAACTCGATCCGCTTTTTGGCACTGGTATGATGCGAGTTAACTTCCACCTGTTTGGGAACATCGTTGCGCTTAAGCACCCATTGTAAATATGAAGCAATGGCCCAGCCAACACCGACCGACAATCCCTAAAGATGTAGGGCGGGATGCCATCAGGTCCCACTGACCGCTTTGGTTTCAATTTCTGTAACGCGCGTCTTACCTCCGGCAACTGCAGTCGGTCCAGGTGTATTCTCGCTCCAGCATTATCGCTACCCGCCTCCGCTATTGCCGCTTGCACATCCAGCTTCGGTATCTCGGTGCTATATACGGAATGGAAGTAATCCGCGAACTCTTCAACGTACTCATCACCTGCAAGCACTACCTCATCTTTTAAAATCGCTTGTGGATTCCTTGAACTTCTCATTGATCTGATGTAGTTCCAGAAAGATTTAGGGTCTTCCTGAAATTCGTTCTGAATGCGGTCTTGATATTCTCGTTTAGCCAGTCTCATCTTATGTTTTATCATTGCCCTACACTGAGCGAAGGCCTCGTAATCACTATTTTGTCTACTCGTTTTATATCGCTTATGAAGTACCGATTTGAATTTTATGTCGCGAATTATTTCAACAGTGTACCACTCGGGGTAAGTATACTTGGAGCTTACACTACTACGCTTTTTTCTGGGAACGCAATCGTCGATAACAGAATATATTTTATCATAATTTTTTTTTAACTCAATTCTGCATTTAAAAGATATAGAGGAGACCAGTCAATGGCCTCTATTTGTTAATACATATAATGAAAATCTGCTTTATTAAAGTTTAATCTAGGTAATGCCTCGTGCATGTACTCACCAGAGCTATACGGGCGATGATGCGACGGCGCCGCCGCCCCGACGCCCGCGCGGGCGCTGCCGGGCAGGCAAACCATAATCTCCAGCGGTGGACGTTGTATATCCACCGGTACCAGCGGTTCCTCCGCCGCCCGCACCACTACACCTTCACACGCTGCGAAGGTACTAAGCACTAGGTCCAGACAATGACCATTACTATTAACTATACCATTGCACTGAGTGAATCCACAATACGTTACAAAGTATTCGTAATAATTATTTATGTAGTTAGAACAAGAATACAAATTAAAGTCACCGATTACAAGTACTTCACTGTACCTGTCACAATACTGCTCAATCAATCTAAATAACAGCAAGTATTCACTTTCGCTACTATGCGGTGGGATGTAAACCACACATAACAAGAATAAAAACCTACTATGACGGTAAACAGTCGCACAAACTAATTCGAATATATGGCTGTCAATGTTTACGTCGTCGATCGTCTTAACTCGCCGCAGCTCGAAGCGCGGTGTGGCCACGAGACACGCGCCACCCTGTTTTCGCCCATCTGCCCGGTCACACCGTAGAACTGTGTAGCCCGGAGGAATAAATTCTGAGTCCTTTATGGATTCATTGCAGCCTGTTTCAGTGATAGCAAATAGGTCAGCGCTTGATGAACACCGAAACAACAGTCTTCTAATTTTGTGCGAAGTCCTCTTACATTCTGATATATTATTTCAATATATCGTCTGTTTTGGTAACTGTTTGTCATTTGATCGACGAAACCACACCCACTCACAAAATTCAGTGTTAACAGGCCATTGCTCCGGATGACACAATATTTCATATTCACTTTTAGGAACCCCTATGATAAAAGAAGCATAATCTCTCTCGGTTTTATGCCTTATTTTATCAACAGAAATCGTAATATCTTTACCATATATTTTTTTTACATAATTTTCCAAAAGTTCCTTGAATGTATCCTTCTGTAACCGCCAGACATGTAAATATTTCTTTCGTTCTGTCCCTTTGATGTCAATTGTATTTGTACTTCCGCCTTTTCTCACTTCTCTGTTAGGAAACCGGGGTTTCTTCTTGGTAATAGTAGTCCAATTACCTTCCCTTGCCCATTCTTGGTTGTCTGTAATATTACAATCAACCCCTTGTTTTGTTTTGATATTTTTTCCTTGAGTTTGTTTCTGACTACTAGCTCCTTCTGTCGCTTTCGTGGCCACACATTCCTTCACTACACAAACTACATTGTCGGTTGTTTTTACCTGCTTATGCTTTGAATTTTGTTTTAATGCATTTGAAAATGATAATATGGGCTCCTTAGAAATACTACCATCGGTTCCATTTTTATTTTCCGTATGATTTTGCTTCCTTAATTGCACCTCAAGTTGTTCATTTCTTTGTGTAAGCAGTTTTATTTTTGTCTCCAAAAATTCCACTTTTTCTGTTTTTTCTTGAACTACCTTCATTATTTTGTTTATTTCTCTTAGCTCTTTTTCAGCTTTATCAAATTTATTTTTGAGCGTTGTATATTCCCTCTTTTGATCATCAAATTTTGAAATCATTTCCAATCGAAATTTACGCATCTCCTCGAGAAGTTGCCACTCATTTTCGTTCATGATGATTTCCTTCGATCTAACTCTGCTACCTCGCTCCTTATTAACAAACTTGCTTGGTGTAAATATGTTAGTCGTGGATATAGTACTTCTAATAGGCGTCTCAGTGTTATCTCTTTTCGGAATATTGTTAATACATTCTGGACACATCCATTGATTCTTATACTGTTCAGTACTTTTTTCAAACTTTTCGGTCGTTAATGCAAGACACTTCAAGTGATATAATTTATGACATGTTTCTTGCGCACATTCCATAAATGATATATCTTTAATCTCGGCATCACAGCCGGCACACTTAGTACACATTAAGGGTTAAAAAAAACTTTAAATAATAATTATTGTTCAAGAATTTAACAGCGTAACAAATAACACGTCCGCTCACTTGTGCAATACCCGCAAAAAAAAATGATTCTGTTACTTTTTTGAACAGGCGAGCGGCTAACACTGCTCCACACAATTCAAGTCTAGGTTTATTAGACGTTTTCAGAGGGGCTACTTTTTTTTTGGAGGGGATTTTGCACATAAAAGCCGTACTGTTATATGCCCCAACGCATCTATCGAACGTACATAGACGCAAGCTGAAAATGCGCTCATTGACGCATCTGAAAATGTATGTAATTCGATTCTAATAGGATTGATACAGACAGCCTGGCGCAATGGACAGATGCTCAATAATCTTTAAATTATTAATTACTTTATGCCACATATCTGAAATATCTTGAGGAATCTGTTCATCCCACCCAATTTGTTGAAACCAAAGCTTCTGTAAAATGATTTTACACGTTATAACGCATACACTTAAGAGCGCGGCGACCGACGCTCGCAACTGCAAGTTGAAATTTGTTTGGAATATTGCTATAATAAAATAAAATATATATCTAATATCTCGTCACTGTATCTCGGTAAGCCATAGCTGGCGTAGTATATTGACATCTGTTTGCTGCGATAGCACTACTAACTAATTGGGTTTTAAAATAAATATGGATGTGTTGTAGACTACCAAAAATTATAAATGAAAACTCTATGTTTTTTCATTTTCTTTTCGATAATTAGTAATTTGATAATACAAGCTATGCTTTTTTATAATAAATATTATACGAATATAGAAAAAACAAACTTAAAACATGCCATTCGCGCTGTAAAAATGTGCAAAATTAAATTCAACTTTATCGTTACTTTACGTAAGTTTTTTTAAACAAAAAGGGAAAAGGAGCCTGGATAAATACTGTTTAAATCTGGATATCAACATAATTTGGAGGGGAAATGTTCAAACTACAAATTATTTTGGTATTCAATTTGTATGGAGAACTCAGTGACCGCCGGCCCCTTAAGAGTCCTAGTGGATCAAATATAGTTGATGTCACTGCTAAAACTAAGGGCTTTGTAATAACATGATTACATTGTTCATACAATTTGGGTGATTTTTCAACCGCGATTATAATCAAATCAGAATTAGGATCCCACTCAATACCTTATGTGTTAGTTACAGTGGAAATTTTCAAATTATCTTGTATATCTTCAACATTAGATTCGTTTGATATTAAATTCACTAATGAAGCAGAATTAATTTTTACTTTACGTAAATTGAAACCGGCTGGTGCAAGTTGTGCTGTTACACATTTGTAAATATTACACAATTCGGTTTCGCTAGAATGACCCGTTATGAGGTCATCAATATACAAATCATGTTTCAATATGTCGCTTATCAACGGATCTTTGCATTCAATCGCTAGTTGCACGACACATCTTGTACTTAAATACGGGGCGGAAGAGGTACCATACGTCACAGTATTTAACTGTAAGTATTTTATGGGTTTTCTCGCCATAATATTGTTTGAAGATGTCTCTGTTTTTGTTCAATTAATATCTGCCTATAAAATTTATCTATGTCTCCTGTAAAAACAAACGCATGCTGTCTTAATCTGATCAAAATAGGGTAGAGAGATCATTGAGTGAGAGACCGGAAGTAGTTTTGCACGAACCATCAAAAACTACCCTACATTTTGTGCTTTCCCTTTTTTCTTTCAATACCGGGTGATGTGGCAAAAATACAGCATTTTCAGGTCTCTCGACCCTTGACAGATGTCCGAGAGCTACGAAAATTTATAAACGAGTACGAACTCATTTATAAATATTACATACTGGGTTTTTACGTCAAGTTGCTTCCGAAAACGTCGCTCTAATGATTCAAACCTTTTACGTGCTATATAATACGAATCTCCCAATGTTTCTGGCTCCGCTTTCAAAGGCAACGTGACGCAGAACCTGCCGTCCTTAAGCCGTCGAGTATGCTGCTCGAAATGCCGCTCGCAATCCATCTCTTCTTGAGACATGACTGACTTTTGAGGAACTTCCTCGAGTTCCCAAAATTTATTTAGTTGTGTTCGAATTTCCTGACTGAAATTACATACAATTTCAGTGAGATTATTATCCTTATCGCCACACATGACTGGTCCCGATATTAACTAGCCGAACATAGAATTTTGTAAAATAGGTAGGTCGAAACCTAACTTTATTTGTTCAGAACATAATATTTCCCAAAAAACATCTGCTCCCAATATCAATTCATATCAACAAATCAATTTTCAATGGTTTGTGATAGGTATAGTCAGCAAGAGTTAAATTTTTTGGCAACTTTATTTTCGATACATCCACTTCATGCCTTGGAAGTGAACTGGTTATATCATTGATAACAAACACATTGACGGAAGTGCTAAATGCATTTGTGCGCGACTGTACTTGGATATTACAACGCTGTAATGCTTCAAACGAGATACTGTTAATTTCTGTAACGCACACTGAGTTCACATTTTCAGCTTGGACGCAGTCTTTAGATTCCGACTGCAAAAAGAAGACTGCGACCCGCAATCAAGCAAGCAGCGTGCTTCAACAAAATTATTTGAATTGGACTGCACGTTTGGCCTAGTGGTTTAACGGTCACCTCGCCGTTTCCTACTTCGCCAAGTGTCGTGGGTTCAAATCCCACGTAGGACAACACTTTGTGTGATCCACAAATTGTTGTTCTGAGTCTGGGTGTTCTTTGTGTCCGTTTCATGTATGTTTATAAAGTCCCCCGCGACACAGGATTTATTCCTAGTGCGGGAGTTGTCTTTAAAAAAAAAAAAGAAAAAAAAAGAAATTATTTGAATTAGTACATGATACCTTGACAATAGCTGTCGATAATAAAACTTGGTTAGAAATGCAAGTTGATAACGAAATTGGGCTTGAAACCAACTGCTTATTCTCGGCAGTCGGTTTTTCAAAATGCAACAGCGAATTGTGTTTATGATTACATAATTTGCAAGATTTAGACTTGCATTGACGTGCCAAATGTCCGCTACGGAGACAGTTGATACAATGCCAATTTTTTAGGATCAAATTGAATCTGTCTGCCGGTGACATGGCTAAAAAAAATACGCAATAGTAAATTAAATGCTCACCATTACATACAAAACACTTTGTAATGTTTTTGTCATTCTCACAAGTAGCAGCAACAAACGAACTTTGTTTTTTATTCATGTACTTATATTGTATAGGCTGCGGCTGCAGCTGTTGCTGTGATTCCGGCGGCTCAAAACTTTGCTTGCTACTACTTGCTACCGTTGCCTCGAGAACATCCGCTCTCAGACGCAATAATGTATAAAAATATTCTAAATTACGTACTGTTATAAGTAACGATTCCAACCTCGTATAAACGCCTCATTCATTTAAATCTTAATAATTACTAGGCATACAATAAAATATATTGTAACCTTATAATTCAATTGGGGATTTTAAAAACAAGTAAATAGTTGATTCATATTAATATCTTGGCGCCTTCCGCTTGTCAGCTTCCGGCGCGACTTATATTTCATATCAAATCTTTAATGTCACACAATCCTGTATTATCAAATAATAATTGTATGCTAATAATCATTAGAATATTTATGGTAAACAATATTTGATATTATCGACTAAATATGTGAATTTAGTATTGAATTGGGTCAAGCCTGTCAAATACTATAAAAATACCTTCGTTCAAGTAATTTCACGCATTCATATACCGACCGTTCTACTAGATGTGCATCGGAGAATATTATAAGGTTGTGCTATTATAAAGTGTTAACTATGCCGCCGTCTTTGCTAATCCATCGTTACAGTACGTCAGTTAAAGACCCTTTGTATTCCTCCCACTTTGTGCTAGTACCACTATCTAACTTTGCTGAAAATAAAAATATAATCAGTGTCCCAATTCTCAGTTTTTTCACCTAGATTATTTAACGCTCTTCAATGTTTCGCAATATGGTCGGCAAAAATACGTAGATAAACTCCTCCACTGGTATTCGGCGCGTCGAACAAGGCCTTAAGGTGAATAAACACTAGCTTACGCTTATCATCAACGGCCACACAGGAGTTTTTTCATTATTATAAGTAGGTACCTTTTTATTTTAGTTAATACATATATGTCGGAGGATGGGGCGAGTAATGATATTTAGAAAGGGTGACGTCAGTCTCGCCGACGTCACTGATAATGTCAATAGTGGCACTCATGTTTTGTAGCAATAGAAATCGCTCTCAATCAATTCATTATTACACACCTAGGTAGGTAGGGTTTATTTACGCAACCAAAGACAATATTGAATTCCAAATAGTTTATTGAATTAATGAAGCTACAGTTAAAATCATAGATCGACACAGACTCCACAGGTATACTGTATTGTCAAGGTCATATGTTGATCCATAATTTCCAGTTTCCAAAATACGGAGAGCTTTATAAGAAGAATACTGGCAAAGAAACTCATAGCCACTCTTTTAAAAGTCACATCTTAAATTATTAGTCACAGATGTTTAATAATTAATTACAACAATTAAGAAGCCCAAGTACTTAGCTTATTTACAGCTTGTTCCTGGTACAACGCCCGCACTGTACGACGGCTCGAGTGTAACTGACTCGATCGCTCACAGTGCGGCCGTATTTATAGGCGCGGCACACGTGCACGTGTTTGTAAGTTTCTAAGTATTGAAATTATAATGACATTCATTTTACATCATAATAAACTTTAAAGTAATCAACTGGTGGTTTTTAAACTAATTTTGGAACAATCAAATGATTTAACTTAATTATTCTAGGTTTTCTAGACTAATCGTTGTAGTTGCGACGACATATATTTAAATTTGCAACTGCAATAACAACAATATCTGTAAATACGTATCTGCAATTAGCCTGCAATAAATGGTAGCAAGCCGATTGATAAAACAAGCATAAGTATAATTAGTATAATTACGTACATATCGGCTGGCACGAGAATAAACGAGAACATGAATCACATATACGGCCAATCTGGACTAAAGCCAATCACTAATCACTAATTAATGTAATCAGCAACCCCCACGAAGGGGGTTGGGGCAACGCTCACTCCTCCGCGCTACCCAGTGGAATTCGTCACCAGACTTGCGATTCCCCCTCAAGTAAATATCGCCTCACACACGATACAAAACACAAATACAATAAATCACAAATCAAAGACCCATGTCACAATCAAGAGATATGGTATACTATCTTTAGAGGTAGTAGAGCCACGCTGATTTCAGCACGAACGGGCCGGCTCGACCGGGGCGGTACTACCCTCGCACAGAAAATCAACGTAAAATGACAGCGTTCGTGCTGTCGTGTTTCGTTGGTGAGTGCGAGACCGGGGGCCCAATTAGTCTAGTCAACAAGTTTCATACTTGTTGACTGGACTAAAAGATGGGTCGCCATACTGCACTGTCTGCATTCGCAATGAGTATGGTGACCACCACTCTTGGATTCTGCTTATGTTTTCCATCAGGCAGAGCAGAGTCATTTTGGCGGGCCAAACATAAAAAAAAAAAAAAAAAAAAAAAAAAAAAAAAAAAATATGGACGTCGCGAGATCTGAAAAGCAACTGTCTGTCCTGTTTCCGATCGCTCCGCTTTATATAGATTTCATCCCCACCTCGCTTGACTCATGGAACCGTTCGATAGTGGCAAATGTTTGTAATACTTTTATTATTCGGATACCCTCACTCCGACACGGCCATTCTGCATCTTGGTCGCCCTCGACCAATTTATAAAAAAAAACTAAGTATACAAATGTACGAATGTCTCTAGCTCCAGTCTTTTCAGGAGTTTCTAGAGGCTAAACATGTAGGAGGTTAAGAACCAAAACACATTGATACTTCTGAATATTATTCATTTATTGAATATAAGTCACAAGGAAGGTAAGTGCGTCTTGCCTAGCAGATGATCACAGGTCAAGTGAAGTGGGCGAGTGAATGCTGAACGATTATACTATCGGATTGACAACACAACATATCGATTATAACTATTCGATTAATGTCTATTTATAATGTATTTATTTTTGCATTATATTTAAATATTCAACACGCCCCCTCAAAAATTAATCTATCGATTCTGTTTACAATTAATAACAGTTATCTACATTGATCACACAACTTCCAAGTGATTGGCTGGGGAAAATAATGAAGTAATGGTTCAACATTTGTTGCAAAGGATTAGGGAAACCCAGCGAAAACCTAATCAAACCATGTTACATTACAATTAAGTTTACATGAAATGCATTAAAATTAAATTCTTAAATACACGACACACTTATTCTAAGCCCATTTTGGCTCTGTGTTTTAAATGCTATTGAAGGTAGCGGTTTTGTGAGCACATCGGCTAACTGTTTAACTGGCTAACTGGCTAATTCTATGGTCTGTGGTTATAAAGGTAGAAATGGCTGTTATTATTGTTTTGTTATATCGTTCTACCGTGTTTACGTGTGGTGTGTATAGTGGTGTGTAGTGTATGTTGGGAATTTTGTATTTAGATAATAGGCTTTTAAAAGTATCGCTCATAAACACCAAAATCATTCTACCTTAGGGCATATGGGCACTCCTAAATCGTGTAGCAAACCATTTCAAATGTTGAGCATAGATTTAATTGGTCCGCTACCACCCACTAGAAATCAAAACACTTTCATTTTCGTAGTATCTTGTTGTTTTTCTAAATATTGTTTGTTGTTTCCCATTAAACGGGCCACGTCGGAGATAATATCGAAAATCCTAGAAGAAAATGTCTTCCTCGTCCACGGAGTTCCGTCCTCCGTAGTACTCGATAACGGTAAACAATTTATTAGCGAAACTTTTAAAAGCCTATTATCTAAATACAAAATTCCCAACATACACTACACACCACTATACACACCACACGTAAACACGGTAGAACGATATAACAAAACAATAATAACAGCCATTTCTACCTTTATAACCACAGACCATAGAATCTGGGATAACTTAATAACAAAAATTCAATTCGCTCTAAACTGCTCTGTAAATGAAACTACAGGATTCACCCCGAACTTTCTAGTCTACGGAAGAGAAGTCGTGACTTGTGGTTCCTTCTATATTGACGCGGGTTCCGACCCTAATATAGTTCACGAACCTCGCGACGATTATGCCGAGACATTAGGCTACTTATCTTCTGTCTTCCAGAGGGTACAGGCAGCATTAGTCGAGGCTCATCAACGAAACTGCAAATCATATAATTTTCGTCGAAAACCAGCAGAATTTAACGTTGGTGATATAGTTTGGCGTAAAACTTTCTATCTCAGTGACAAAAACAAATACTTTTGTAAAAAATTAGCCCCTAAATACGTTAAATGTAAAATCACTTCAAAAAAATCTCCCTTAGTATACAAACTAGCTGATATTATCTCAGGTAAACCGTTGGGTGAATGGCACATCAAAGACATTAAATTAATAAACTATAAACAATGGTTTAGCGCGATCTAAATTGGATCTAAAGTATCTCGTTGATCGGCAAATTAGCCAAAGTTAGTTAACCAAATTAATAAACAGTAAATTTTGTTTCGCTCATTCCATAACTAACATTTTTTACAGATGTGCTTCTGTTTTATATATCTCTAAAAATTATTTCCTGCGTCGTAAATCGACATTTCTCGTTCTTACACATCTTAATTTTTCGAAAAAAATGCTGAATCATTGAATAAACGTCGCATTACTAGTAAACATTAATAATTTACAAATATTACTTTTCCTAACCCATGGTTCAAAAGTTAAAAACTCGAGTCAAACCTGACTCACAGGTTCGATTCCCGGCCGTTTCTTTTTCTTTCGTACGCACACGCATCCTATCCGATATATATATAAATAATGTAAATTTTTTTTTTCCATCACCTTTACACGTCACGATTAAATTAAAAAAATGGAAAATCCCTTAACAAATTTAAATGCAAAATCTTTTCGAACAAACATCGGAATGCGGATGACTCATCCGCAAGCCATTAACTCTTATCTTGTTTACGTTCGTATGAATGAGTCGTCGTCTGCCGGTCGAGTTTTTCATTCACAATTCCTATTCAGTTTTTTTCTTAACCTTTCTACTTTGCCTAATTTTTTTTAAAAAAAGTTCTGATCCTTTCTAAACTTCTTTACAGGGTGCCTGCGAGGACTTCAAGGAGTTTCTAAGAAGATCAAGGCGAATTTCTCTACGCAAAATTCTGCCCTAATGGGGGGAGTGTCACGCGGCACTCACATGCCCGCTTCCACGCCCTCCAAGCCTCACCCCGCGCGCGCCTACGAGGACCGTCTACTGCCGAGAACACCCCGCACCTCAAGCCTCATGGGGACATAAAAGCAAGCGCGCGGCGTCACAGAGCCTTTTCTCATCGCTGCGAACGGACAGTTAAGTGCTCCTTGTCTGGAGGCACTGACTGGTCGAATCTCTTAAATCCACACCCTGTCTGTACATCTATCTGTTTGTGTTATACTTCAGTAAATAAATAACGTTTAAATTGTTGTTGTGAAGCGTCTGATTTCACCATCTTCAGAACCTCGTGGCCTCACCACCACCTCAAGGGCTCCTAAAGCCACTACGTGACACCTGTGGGAATATAATTTAACTTTATGACATTTTTCTCAACCTGCTCTCGGGTAAAATGATATTTTATATATCAATATGCCTCGACTGCTTTTAATTAGTTAGCCTATTGGCTATACTAATGCAACCGTTATTATCCTCAAAAAGAACTATCGGATCTTTTAGATTCATGTGAATACTTATAGCTAGGAGACTTAAGCCATAATGCTTCTTTAACCGCCTCAAACAAGGCCATATATTCAGCTTCAGTGGAAGAAGCTGCTACTGATGTTTGTCTCTTTATATTCCATGTAACAGTACAATTTTCAAATAATTTCAATGTAACTCTTTCTATCTGTCATATTATTTCCTTCCCAATATGAGTCTACATAGCCACTAAGAATATGATTATAGTTACACTTTATATACTAATTTTAGATCAATTGAACCTTTTAAATATCTAAGCACCCTTTTCAGGTATTGCCATAATTATTTATTATTTTATTAGTATTTCGACTCAATATATTAACAGCAGTGCTCAAGTCTGGTCTCGTACATAACATTACATACATTAAACAACCAATGAGATTACAACATGGTGCGTTATAATTACAATCTAAATTTAACGCTTTATAATTCGGTTTGATTTCCATAGGCGTATTTGTAGGATTACATTCAGACATTTAATATTTATTTAAGATTGTCTTAATATACATGCACTTTGGTCTAGTTTTATTTTATCATTACACTATGTAATTGTAATACCTAGAAATAATTTAATATCACCTAAGTCAGTCATAGCAAATTTACACTTTAAATACTATTTTATATCTGTCATAGTATGGATTTCAGCACATGCTATAACCAAATCATCGACATATTTATACATAAACATACTCCCATTATTTAAAACATATATGCATCGATCAACTGATGAATTTTCCTTGATGAAGCCCTTTTCATTAAGTGATTGTTCAAATAGTTCGAAACAACATCTAGCTGCCTGTTTCAGGCCATACAATGCTTTATTAAATTTACAAACATAATTATTTTTTACTATATACACACTCGGGAACATTCCTATATATCTCTTCTTTTAATAGGCCATTTAAAATAACGTAGTTTTGACGTCCATATGATATACAAGTAAGTTATACTGATTAGCAAAACTAATAATGAATCTGAAACTATAAATCCTGGCAACAGGAGCAAAAGTTTCATTATAACCAAAACTGACTTGACTGCAACCCCTTGCTACAAGACGGGCTTTGTATCTAAGAGGTTCTCCAAATTCATTATGTTTTAGGGTTTTATTTGCAATCTATAATGTTTTTATTAATAGGCCTACGGACTAAGGTCCACGTGTTGTTAATTAAAATATAATTAAGTTCATCTTTAATAGCTTGCTCCCACTGAGCTTTATCTTCTCGAGTTTTAATTTCACTATAACAATTAGGAGCTTGACATATAATAGATTGTGCATATACTAAGCAATGATCATCTATTTCTTTAGACAAGGGCATTACCTTTAATGTTATTACTTCTACGTAAAGTATGTTCTGTGTGTTCATTGGTTATTATTGGGGGAGATATGTGTACATTCAGTTTCACGATCTGACTGAGCAGACTCGCTTATCTGAATTCCTGTGGGATTATTGAGACTTTGATCAGATTTTAAACTATCTGATTTAGAGCTGTCACAATGTTGACCCTCTACTGACACTGATTTTTGAACCTAGTTCAATGATATCAGTTTTGTCACTGGAAGTTTTAAGATCACTCCCTTCAAGCCTTAATTTAGGCCTGGATATCATAAAATTCGTCTCATCTATTACAACATCCCTTACAGTAACATATATATTACTTTCAGTATTCCAAACTTTATAACCGTTTGGTTCATATCCCACCAATATACCTTTCCACGATTTATCATCAAATTTATTCTTATTTGTTTTATTATGAACATAGACAGTAGATCCAGAAACTCAGGTATTTAATTTGTGGTTTCCTTTTATGCCACATTTTAAATGGTGTTTGAGATTGTTACAAAGCTTTAGTAGGTGTTTATTAAATAAACAGCTGTCAACACAGCTTCACCCCAGAAAACTTTTTACCGCTCAACTTAGCGCGAGCTTTTTCAGTTACAGTTCTAATCAAACGCTCTAAAACACCATGTAAGTGTGGAGTTCTAGGAACAGTTAAATGATAACTTATCCCTTTCGTCGGCAGATAAATATTCTCCACCGTTATCGCAATACAGATTAACTAACCTATAGTTAAACTTAGTTTCACTCTTTATAATCTTTAAAAACAGAATACATCTGAGTTATATGTTATCAGGTATACGATACAGTAATGAGTATATTGATCAACAAATATCAACTCATATAATTTTTATTATCTACGGTCGAAGGATTAATAGCCACATACGTCGGAATGCACAATATATAATGATCGTTTCACATAACTTTTATCTTTAATATTATTAAAAGTTTAGCATTTATACATGCCTTACATAACATATCAATTGTAAATATTGTTTCAATTTCATTTACATTATCAACCATGTTGTGAAAACTTATAGAGATTAAATTGTTTAAAAACTTACCATTAATTAATGTCTTACCATACCATCCTTGCATATAATACGAGCTCCATCTTGATCAAAATTAATCATCATTCCAGCTCTCTGTATCTTAGAAACGGACAGTAAGTTATATGCAACCTCGGGGCAGAATAATACATCCTCCAAAATTCACTCCATTCACATTCCAAAAGTCACTGAAATTTTAATTGGAATTAATAAATTTGTGTAGTTAATAAAAAAATCGTCCCTGCTTATGATGTGGTCTGACGCTCCAGAGTACAACAGGAATGTGATTCGGTCATTATGAATACTCTACTCATTTTTACCGGCCATAAAAGCAAATCTAGGCTGTTCATCAGCAGTAGTTGGTTCGGTCATAACTATCGACTGAACAGTCCTGCTTCTATCGGAAACTTCACTCTTATTCACTCTCTTGAAATAAAAATAATCATTAGTAACATGTCCTTTACGTCCACAATGATAGCATTTTAGAAAGTGTGTCTTCCTCTTTGCCTTATTATAAATTTTATGCGGGTAGTTGTTTATTGAATGTGTATTATGTATTTTCGATTCTTTTTCTTTTAAATACCTCGTTTTTATTTTCTGTCTGTAAAACTTTCATACTAGTATCACTAATACAATATAAATAATTTTAATTTCTTCTGACTTGGCTCCGGCAGCCAATATAGATAGATAGATAGATAGAAAACTCTTTATTTGCACACCATAATATTTCCGTAATCAAATCTTCAAAAATAGTAAAATGTTTTATTAGTGGTGTATCACCTTATAATTTGAAAGACATTTTTATTTTTCATTATAAACAATTTCAAAAAAAAGAATACTTAGCTTTTTCACGATGTGGGTAGAACACTGTTGGCTAGTTTAAATTACGAACACCTTTAATATAATAACTTTTAGCAAAACATACTGTGCCCATAACCTGTAGGAGGTTAAGAACCAAAACACATTGATACTTCTGAATATTATTCATTTATTGAATATAAGTCACAAGGAAGGTAAGTGCGTCTTGCCTAGCAGATGATCACAGGTCAAGTGAAGTGGGCGAGTGAATGCTGAACGATTATACTATCGGATTGACAACACAACATATCGATTATAACTATTCGATTAATGTCTATTTATAATGTATTTATTTTTGCATTATATTTAAATATTCAACAAAACATACTTACATAACACCTTTTAGGAATAAGGCGATCTGTCACTTTTCATTAATAAGTAGACCCTTGTTCTCAACTTATTTCTGCCAATAATAAATAAAGTGATACTCCAGTATCACATCATCATCATCAGCCTATCGCAGTCCACTGCTGGACATAGGCTTCTCCAATTGCACGCCACTTAGTTCGATCCTTGGCTTCAATACAATAATATATAAATACGTGAAACGTAAGGAAGCCCCTGTCCTCAACTTACTTCACACAACACGTAAGGAGGCCCCTGTCCTCAACTTACTTCACACAACACGTCAGGAGGCCCCTGTCCTCAACTTACTTCACACAACACGTAAGGAGGCTACTGTCCTCAACTTACTACACACAACACGTAAGGAGGCCCCTGTCCTCAACTTACTACACACAACACGTAAGGAGGCCCCTGTCCTCAACTAACTTCACACAACACGTAAGGAGTCCCCTGTCCTCAACTTACTTCACACAACACGTAAGGAGGCCCCTGTCCTCAACTTACTACACACAACACGTAATGAGGCCCCTGTCCTCAACTTACTACACACAACACGTAAGGAGGCCCCTGTCCTCAACTTACTACACACAACACGTAAGGAGGGGCCTGTCCTCAACTTACTACACACAACACGTAAGGAGGCCCCTGTCCTCAACTTACTACACACAACACGTAAGGAGGCCCCTGTCCTCAACTTACTACACACAACACTTAAGGAGGGGCCTGTCCTCAACTTACTTCACACAACACGTAAGGAGGCCCCTGTCCTCAACTTACTACACACAACACGTAAGGAGGCCCCTGTCCTCAACTTACTACACACAACACGTAAGAAGGCCCCTGTCCTCAACTTACTACACACAACACGTAAGGAGTCCCCTGTCCTCAACTTACTTCACACAACACGTAAGGAGGCCCCTGTCCTCAACTTACTACACACAACACGTAAGGAGGCCCCTGTCCTCAACTTACTACACACAACACGTAAGGAGGGGCCTGTCCTCAACTTACTTCACACAACACGTAAGGAGGCCCCTGTCCTCAACTTACTACACACAACACGTAAGGAGGCCCCTGTCCTCAACTTACTACACACAACACGTAAGAAGGCCCCTGTCCTCAACTTACTACACACAACACGTAAGGAGTCCCCTGTCCTCAACTTACTTCACACAACACGTAAGGAGGCCCCTGTCCTCAACTTACTACACACAACACGTAAGGAGGCCCCTGTCCTCAACTTACTACACACAACACGTAAGGAGGGGCCTGTCCTCAACTTACTTCACACAACACGTAAGGAGGCCCCTGTCCTCAACTTACTACACACAACACGTAAGGAGGCCCCTGTCCTCAACTTACTACACACAACACGTAAGAAGGCCCCTGTCCTCAACTTACTACACACAACACGTAAGGAGTCCCCTGTCCTCAACTTACTTCACACAACACGTAAGGAGGCCCCTGTCCTCAACTAACTTCACACAACACGTAAGGAGTCCCCTGTCCTCAATTTACTTCCTCAAAAAAAAAAGTAAAAAGTCCTCAGAAATCAGAACAGACTTGTCTGTAAGTAAATTCTGAAAGCTGCAGCACTTTGAATAGGAAGGGAAGAATAGAAATAGGGCGAAAATTTTCAGGAAGGGTAGAATAAAAATAAACTTCGTACCGCCATATTTACATATCTGTCTCAGCTGGTCTCAGCTTCCTACAGGCAGTGTACAGTCGCGGACAAAGAAAAAGACTTTTCCCGTTATTAAAAAAAAATTAAATTAAAAAAATTAAAAAAAAAATCTATATCCTACCTCGTAGTATGAACTCAAATCGTGCCAAGTTTCATTTTAATCCATTCAGTAGTTTCAGCGTGATGCGCGGCCAAGATACAGATAGACGTCGTGGACAAAAAAAAAAACTTTGCCCGCTATCTTTTAATTTTTCTTATACACAAACCTTGTCCTAACAATAAGGTCCTACACATAAAAAAAGAATCATTTAATTTGGTGCAGCCGATCGGAAGTTATGCGCGTACTAACATTTCGGCGATACATTTTTATATAAATAGATATGTTGATACTGAATTTTAAAAATATTATCTAATATCTTTACCATTTTTATTTGCATTCTAAGCAGTGACAACCAGCAAAATATGTCAATACAATGACAATTTCTGAATGAACCAACAATAACAACCATCAAAATAATAATATTAAAATACGCGATAATAATATATAAATAATATGTGGTGTCTATTTAAAACCCTTAATTTCATTCGTGTTATAATATATGATGCCTATTTAAAACCCTTAATTTAATAAGTGCTTCAATTTGACAGTCAAAAGTTTGACAGGAAAGTTGGTAGAACAGTTGTTATGGGTAAAAGGAAATTGTTGTTTTTATTATCTTCCCCGCAATTTTTCCTTATTTTCTCACCGTTTAAACCTTCCCTGAACCACGGCAAACATTTCAAAACCTAAATCAGCTAAATCGGCCCGGCGGTTCTCGAGTTTTAGCGAGACAAACGAACAGCAATTCATTTTAGGGTTCCGTGCGAAAGGCAAAAAACGGAACCCTTATAGATTCGTCATGTCTGTCTGTCTGTCCGTCCGTATGTCACAGCCACTTTTTTCCGAAACTATAAAACCTATAATGTTGAAACTTGGTAAGAAGATGTATTCTGTGAACCGCATTAAGATTTTCACACAAAAATAGAAAAAAAACAATAAATTATGGGGGTCCCCATACTTAGGACTGAAACTCAAAAAAATTTTTTTCATCAAACCCATACGTGTGGGTGTGGGTAGGTCTTCGGAAATGATATTGAGGTTTCTAATATCATACTTTTCTAAACTGATTAGTTTGCGCGAGAGACACTTCCAAAGTGGTAAAATGTGCCCCCCCCCCCCTGTTACTTCTAAAATAAGAGAATGATAAATCTAAAAAAAATATATGATGTACATTACCATGCAAACTTCCAACGAAAATTGGTTTGAACGAAATCTAGTAATTAGTTTTTTTTTAATACGTCATAAATCGTAAACTGCAATTTACCTTTCATTCAATCAACACAAATATAAAAATAAAATAAAAATTGTATTATGCTACTTGCTGCTGCGGAACCCTTCATGGGCGAGTCCGACTCGCACTTGGCCGCTTTTTATAGGATAAAAGAGAAGAAGAAGATATACAAATTGTTTTGTCAACTTTGCAAGTTTTTTCTAGTAATCTATTACTGTAAAACCAGCAAATTAAATACAGTCTACTGAAAAGTCGTCTTCCTTCATACATTTGGACCTTGCTCCTTTACAATGACCATTTAACGTTATTATGGTATTTTAGTTTTTGGTTCAGAATCGATTAGAGCGTCCTCCCAAAAAAAAACTAAATTTCTCTAATGTACAGAATTAATGTTTATTTTTTATTATACCTACTTTAAAAATTAATCATATATGGATTACTCGTATATAGGATAGGTACATCCTACTGTGAAGTTAGTGTTACTTAATTCCAATAGATGTCGTTGTTAAGTTTAGAAAAGTTAAGTTCAGTAACGATTAGAGAGCCCTCCCGTTAAAACATCTAAATTTCTTTAATGTACAGAATTGATCTGTTACATCACATTTTTATTATACGTTCAAAAGAAAATCATATTACGTACCTATTGTAAAGTTAGTTACTTGATTCCAAGAGATGTCGCTGTTTTAAGCAAAGAAAGAGACAAACTCAACGTTTACAGATTTATTATACGGGATATATGTATAAATAGATCACGGAACAATATTTAAAGTACTTGCTGTCTAGCAAAAAAAGAATGAATGAAATCACGTGTCATTGAATTACAGCCAAGTACATATTTTGACTTTCATCCGCTCTCTCCAGGAAACCGTGCTGAATTTATGGATAGAGAGATTTCGATAAATCAAATACTTAATGCTACACCGAATTATACGTAATACGTTCTACGATTATTCCACGATATATTAATCAAAGTGTTATTAATTACGCATGTCTTCCAAAAGATATCGCTACGTGTCGTATTTCGTAATGATAAATTCTTTATATTTTTTTTCCAATAGATAGAGAGATTGTGATAAATTAAATAATTAATGCTACAATCTTCAGAGTATCTCCTTTCTAACAAAAAAAGAATTATTGCAATCGGACTACTCGTTAATGAATTACAATTAATTACACATTTTGACTTTCATCCCCCCTCACAGGGAAACCGTCTGGAATTTCGGAATAAAAAGTATCCTATGTCCTACCTCGGAGTATGAACTCAAATCATGCCAAGTTTCATTTGAATCCATTCAGTAGTTTCGGCGTGATGCGCGGCCAAGATACAGACAGACAGACAGACAGACAGACAGACAGACAGACAGACAGACAAAAATGAAAAAAAAAATAGTTTTGGTTTCAGTATCGATAACAGAGTGCCCTCCAAAAAAAATTTTCAAAATATCTTCAATGTACAGAATTTGACCTGTTACATTTTTATTATAAGTATAGATCAAACGGCCTTAAGCTCCTTGACTGTTATATAATACTCCCAGTATTATTACATTGTATTTCACAAATTTTAATACATCACTTTTTATTGCACTGAGATAACAGTATAAGTGACACTAAATGACGGACAGAATCTTTAAGTGTCCTATATATGATAAGCATTAATCTTTATTATCTACAGATGCCTATCACATAAAAATTTACCTTGTCATCAACGTCTTCCTGCGACCTTCACCAGGTCATGGATCACGTTGTGTTGGCCTGACACTAGATATATATAATTACCCAGCTAAAGCTACCCAGCTTGGTGCTTTTCACATGTCCCTTTTTCAGAACATGACCGGTCGGTAAATGTTCGCCGTAGACAACCTTGTGGAGGAACGGGTTCTATGTCCCTCCAACACAAAGTGCGACACAAGGGGCCAACTGCCCAACAGTTGATGTTGGGAAGTTGTACATATACTAATCGGCGCGAGAACTTTCATTGCGCTATTCAGGATTGGTAGTTTCTTCGTTTCCTTCTTTACTCAGTAGTTCGACGTATCGATGGTATATAGCGCTGTAGTATGTTATGTTGTTGTTCTGCTGTATGTGTGGCGCCACATCACTCTCCTCCAAGACTGGAGGTGGAGATATAATGGGTCAGGTAAGGAGTTTTTTTCGTTTTCGTTTTATTTTCGGTTAGTTTTGTTTTTCGGTTCGTTTTTGGTTCGTTTCGGTTCGTTTCGGTTCGTTTCGGTTCGTTTCTGTTCGTTTCGGTTCGTTTCGTTTATCGATTCGTTTCGGTTTTTGCGTTTCGTTTCGTTTTGTTTTTGTTTCATCACGTCGGGGTCACCACTGTGAAGAAATGGTGTCACATGTCCCTTCAACACAAAGGGAGGATCCTCCGACCAGGCGAGGTGATCATACCTGGTGGGCCACTGCCCTACGGTTGATGTTGGGAAGTTGTATATATACTAATCGGCGCGAGAACTTTTATTGCGCGATTCAGGATTGGTAGTTTCTTTGTTTCCTTCGTTACTCAGTAGTTTGACGTATCTTCGGTAGATGGCGCTGTAGTATGTTATGTTGTTGTTGCGTTGTATGTGGAGGTCGCTACAACCTCTTCCGACACTTCCACACACATTCGCTTTATAAATCCCTTTCATGAGTCTTCTATCATCCATCTTTCTATGAGGTTGTTTTAAATCACTGAATATTTTTTATACATTTGTGGACTGAAAATAAATAGGTTGAATGGCCCAGACTTTCCTGCACTAGCTGATTCAAATTACAAGTAGCTATACGACACTGACATACTTTGGTTACTGCTAACTTTCTCTTATACAAGCAATAAAAGGAATATTCTTATATCTTACTTTTCTCAAGTATCTCTTCTTTCAATAAACTCCCAATTTACCCAAATACTTCATAAAGTATACAATAAATGGCAACCCTTTCTCTAAGCAGCAGCAGAATTTTAATTATTAACGCCCCCATAATATCTTAATCCTGTATGTGATATAGGTAATACATTGATCAAGTATGTGTATGTTATATACGTAATACATTGATCCAGTATGTGTATGTGAGAAGGTCATTTTATTAACAAGAGTGTCCTACGGGCAGCTGACTATGAGAATGAGTCGGTATCATTAACAACGTTGGGCTATATCATAAAACACCTGTACCACAACCTGTTAGCATACATTTGAAAATAGTTTTAAGGTTTTACAAAATACTCATCGTTCGTATAGTTACGGTATTAGGTACGTTTGATTTAGTAACGTTTTTCAGTTAAAAAAATTTTCATTGTGCTTCTTCGTAACATAGTATAAAATGAAGTCTCTTCCGCTGACTGTTAGCTTAGATCTCTTTAACTATGCAACGGATTTTAATACAATTTTCATCAATAGATAGAATTATTCAAAAGGAAGGTTTGTGTGTAATACATGCATAATATAGCAGAGGAAATCCGACAATTTCAAAGTCTTCCACGAAGCCGGGCCGTGTCGCTAAAAATAGATGTAAATAGATTTTTCGTCTATAACTTACAAGGAGGCTTTCGTGTACTAAAGAATCGATAGACAAGTCCTTGAAGTTGTTGCCCTACACCTAACCATCACGCCTACAGTACGATGATTGATAATAACTTGATATAAAATAATCAAATTCTATCGAGTTTTCCACATTATCTTACAAGCGACCGTGTATACCACACGTACACATTTAAATTAAAAATGGAAATAAATTTCAAGAATAAAGTAGTTTTAGTGACTGGAGCTAGCGCTGGCATTGGAGAAGCGACGGCAATCTTGTTCGCGAAGCTGGGAGCTAGCTTGTCTCTGGTCGGTAGGAATGAAGAAAACTTGCAGAGGGTGGCGAACCAGTGCGAGAAGGAGTCAGGACTGAAACCGCTGGCCATCGTCGCTGATCTGGGAACTGACGAGGGTGTGGAGAAGACTGCTAAAGAAACGATCGATCATTTTAGAAGGTATGAAAGTAGTTTAACTCTATTAATAATGGCCAATATATTACACTAGCTGACCCGGCGAACATCGTACCGCCATATTTACATATCTGTCTCAGCTTCCCACATGCAGTGTACAGTCGCGGACAAAAAAAATACTTTTCCCGGTATCTTTTATTTTTTTTCTTTCTAGCAAAAAAAGAATTAATAAAATTGGACTATGTGTTATTGAATTACAACTAAGTACATATTTTGACTTTCATCCCCTCTCTCCAGGAAACCGTGATGAGTTTCGGGATAAAAAGTATCCTATGTCCTACCTCGTAGTTATGAACTCAAATCATGCCAAGTTTTATTTGAATCCATTCAGTAGTTTCAGCGTGATGTGCGGCCAAGATACAGACAGACAGACAGACAAAAATTAAAAAAAAATTACAGTTTTGGCTTCAGTATCGATAATAGCCCTCCAAAAAAATTTTTCTAAATATCTTTAATGTACAGAATTTGACCTGTTACATTTTTATTATAAGTATAGATATAGATAGATTAGTAAAAAAACGATAGTTAACGAACATCAAAACAATATGATAACATAGTAGTTACGATAGATATTGTTGTATTGTGGTCTCGTTTTATTAGTGTCAGCCTTGTGATGAGGTCATCGACAAAAAAACGAGGGAAAGTTGATGAATCAATCTTATATATTTTTTTATTAATAAAAAAAAAATCGTCTCATAGTAGGGTTGTTTTTATATAAAGTGTGGGTCACCATGTTACATTGTCTGCATTCGCAATGAGTATGGTGACCATCACTCTTGGATTCTGCTTATGCTTTACATCAGGCAGTGTAGAGTCATTTTGGCAGGGACATTCATACAAAAAAAAATTTAGTTCCTCCGACCCCTTTTATCTAACTAGTTTGTGGTCGGCTTTAATAAGTCTACTATGATTCAACTGAACTTCAATTTTTACGTGAAGAGCCTGCTCACCAGAACCCATAAAAATAAATAAGATGTCAAAGTCCTGTAGAAAGATTGTTGTCGGACTTTTCACAGCTTCAACTAACCGAAAGTAATTCCACTGATGTTCATATGGCAACCGAGACCGACGGCTTAACATAATTAGGCAAAGAGAGCTCTCAATGAGTTAGGAATATCGCCCATTTTTAGACTATCCTAGCTAGGATTGCTTAAATTTACAATGTGGTAGTCTGCAAGGTACCCACTTAGGTATGAGCCCTTATGAAAAACCTTATTACTTTCTAAATCTTTTCAGATTGGACGTATTGGTAAACAATGCCGCCATTAGCGCCCGTACGTGTCTCCTCAAAACCGACATGGCAACTTTTGATGAGGTCTTCAATATCGACGTCCGTGGCGTGTACAACCTAACGAGGCTCCTGGCCCCGGAACTGATCAAGACCAAGGGCAACATCGTCAATATATCAAGTATCGCAGCGACTGTTGTTGTTGTGGGTGCTTTACCTTACGGTATGGCTAAGGTAAGACACCATTAAAATTCAACTCTAATCCTACAGATTATGGAGCAAAGCTCGTGTTGTTACAATTATGAGCTTTCCATTAACTAAAAGAAAGAACTCCAGGTGTATAAGGGTCTTAAGCTGACCAAAGTGCCATGTCATCCATGTTCACATTATAGGCTAGCATTAGACTAATATGGCAAAAAGTGTGGTTAAGCAATTTTCGCATAAAAAGTTAATTTTTAGATAATTTAGAAGTTTTTTGTATTATTTCCAGGCAGCGCTGGATCAGTTCACGAAGCTGATATCTCTAGAGCTGGCTCCACACGGAGTGAGAGTGAACAGTGTCAGTCCTGGCCTCACTGTGAGTAAACATTGTTTTTCCCTGAGATTTTTAGGACGTTTTCGGAATATAGTTTTCGATATACATAAAACAAGAAAATAATATTTACAAATAAATAACAATAATATAAACAAACTTGGATACTTGTCGTGATATTTATGTTATTTTAAAAACAGCAACCATGGACAACACAAAAACTAGAAACTTTTTTGCGAAAATATAATAAGATAATTCTATTATGTTTTTCTCTCTACTCAGTTCTGTTTCAGGTATCAAACTTCATGAAACGTGTAACCAAGTGCAGTGAAGAAGAATACCAGGAGTGGCTGAAGAAACATTCGCCAGCGATACCTATGGGAGAGCCCTGCGTGGGTCATGATATAGCCCAAATGACCGTGCACCTGGCCAGCGATAACAGCAGGCTGGTCACTGGGACCATTGTGGAAGTGGATGGAGGGTATAAGTTTACTATTTCTGGAAGTGCACCTCTGAACCGATAAAGTGATCATAAATGAGATACCGTAGTCTATATACTTCTTAATTTTACAAATTGTCACAACTAAGTTAAGAAGGATTTAACTTTAATAAATTTCATTTTATTTCCTTAAGTCAAAGTATTTTATTAATTAGTAGACTTATTATAAGTAACCTTACCTTACCACTGTTTCCTATTCACCTTGTATACCTTTTCTATTGATATCGATCAAATTTTCAAGATTTTTTTAAAAAACCACGTTTCAACCACGTGGGAGAGCCACGCTTTGGCATGAATGGGTCGGCTCGACCGGAGTGATACCACGGCCTCACAGAAAACCGGTGTGAAATAGTGCTTGCGTTGTGTTTCACCGAGTGAGTGAGGATACCGGAGGCCCATACCCCATCCCCTCCCCATCCCCAAAGGTCGGCAACGCACTTGTGACGGTGTAAAAGTTTATTTTGAGCTCCGTTTCTTGTATTGAATTTTTATTTCTGTAATAAACAGTTGTTTCCACTGTTTTGCTAGTAAAGACACTTGTTAACATTTATCTCATATTTCTCTTATCTTTATCATCACTTTACTAACATGTCGATGTATCTCTGTTGTAACTTTGCTTCGTGGTTGTAACTAAACATCAAGGTTATTCATTTTACATCAACTTCAGATTATTCTTCTTGTTTATCCTAGGGATAAAGCAATTACGCAGAGAATTTTACCCAGCTAACAACGAATTTAACTGGACCCACAGTTGCTCCCTGTGCGAAACCAGATATCATCATAAAGGTGTTTTATTTAAATTGGAAGGTTACGGTTGATGATAATTACCTAGATATCCATCGTGGGCACTGATACAATAAAGTACTGTAACACGTTAAAGAAATATATACACATTCTAAATGAGAATAGTATGAACGGCGCGATTAAAAGCCTTGCTATCGTTCATGCCATTCTTGAATTCTGATGAAATTGCTAAATAATTATCCTTTAAACTGTTTGGTCTTTCCAGCAAACTAGGAGGAGTAAACTAAATGACTGTAAATAAAACTATACAACTACAACGATAAACTACGTGATCCTGATAGGTGTTATTTACATATCTTTGAATTGCCTGTCAGGCATCTTGTGACCGCGCACTACGACTCGGTCGAAACGTCAAAAATAATTCTCATCATCTTCATACTTTCATCATTCTTTCTGATCATCATCAGCATTTAACAGTCCACTTATGGACGTAGGCCGTAATGCATAATAATGAAATATTACACTAGCTGCACCAAGCAATATTCCTCACAGCGGTTTTGTTACTTTGATTCCGATCGTTCACTAGTTTACATGTTTATTTTTTTTTCTAGAATAAAAGTAGCCTAAGTTACTCCTTAAATTAGCAGCTATCTGCCAGTGAAAGACCCGTCAAAATCGGCATATCCGTATCCGATTAGCCGTAACAAACAGGCAGACTACTATATACTTCCAATATATATATGATAATAATAGGTCTTTACCTATGAAATTGCCGTTTTGTATGCAATAAGTAAAAGTACTTATTTTTTCAAACTTTTTTATTTCTGTTATTCGAAGTCCTCCTCCTCCTTGTGTCGTTATCCTCAATTCTGAGGGTCGTGACCTCTATTTGGACTAAATGTGCGAGTGATAGCTCGCCACCTGTTTCTATCTTGAGCAGTGTGTAGGGCAGCATGGATCGTAGTGCCGAGAGTAGTGCAAACTTGGTCTACCCAGCGCATCGGGCCACGGCCCCTGGGTCTTTTTCCCTCTATTTTACCAGTCACCATCAGTCTTTCAAGGTTATCGCCTTCTCTCCTCGCAATGTGGCCAAAGTATTCGAGGATTCTGCGGAGGCACAGGGTCGACAGGCGCTCACGAATGTTAAGTTCCTTTAGGATGGATACGTTGGTGCGATGTGCTGTCCAGGGTATTCGTAGCAGCTTCCTCCAGCACCACATCTCGAAGGTATCAATGCGTTTACGGTCGGCAGCCTTTAGCGTCCACGTCTCGACACCGTACAGGAATATGGGGAAGATGAGGGTTCGTATCAGCTTTATTTTTGTCCGTCTAGAGATGTTGCGGTCCTTCCATATTCTAACCAGGTCAGACATTGCACTCTTAGCCATACCTATTCGTCTCCGAATCTCTTTTTCAGCTGATCCGGTGCTGGTGATGTTGGAGCCAAGGTAAATAAAATCCTCCACCACCTCAAGGCTAAGCGATCCTGTGAGTTCCAGTTTGGCGGTTCTGTCAACAACCATGACTTTTGTTTTGGCCCTGTTCATTTTGAGCCCTAGGTCTTCACTGGCTCTCTCCATTCTGCTCAAGAGAGCATGCATATCGGCCTCATCCGCAGCTAGGAGAGTGGTGTCGTCTGCGTAACGACGATTCGAGACTTTGACGCCACCAACAGATACGCCGCCGCTCCAGTCCTCGAGTGCTCGCCTGAGGATATACTCGCCGAAAATGTTGAATAAAATCGGAGATAGTATGCAGCCCTGGCGCACACCTTTTTCGAAGGTGAATGGTGCTGAGAGGGTTTGGTCCACCCTGACAATGCCCCTGCTGTTACTGTATAGCGACCGTAGCAGAGACGTGAGGTGTTGTGGCACGCCCATTTCGCCCAACACCAGCCACAAGCAGTCCCATCTGACGCAATCAAAGGCCTTGCTGTAATCCACGAAACATAGTACTGGTGTGTCAAATTCATAGGCTTTCTCAACGATCTGCCTAAGGTTGAGTAGTTGTTCTCTGGTTCCCTTGCCCTTTACGAACCCTGCTTGTTCCGGTGGAATTTGCCAATCCAGAAAGTGTCGGATGCGAGCATTAATTATGTGGAGGAGCACTTTGCTGGCGTGTGAGATTAAGGCAAGGGTGCGATAGTTGTCACACTGCTTCGTGGAGCCCTTTTTGTGAATGGGAAGAATAACTGACTCCGTCCAGTCGCGAGGCCATGTACCAGTACGCCAAACGTTGGTACAAATGCCATGCAGCAGGTCGATGCCCAGTTCTCCGAGAGCGATGAGGGTTTCGGATGTTACTTGATCTGGCCCAGGGGCTTTCCTGGCCTTAAGCGATCCGAGGGCTGCTTCTATCTCCGATCGTAAGGTTGTGGGTTCAGGCTCAATGGTGTACCAGCTAGGGGAGGGCAAAGGCATAGACTCACCATCACCCCTGTAGAGTTGACCGCAATATAACCGCCATCTTTCTGCAATGTCCACCAGGTTATGTAGTGGCTGGCCGTTTTCATCGTCTATCACCCACGTTTTCGGCTTAAATTTCTTGGACAGAATGCGAACCTTTTTGAAGAGATCAGCGGTGTGAGCTTGGAGTGAGTGCTTCTCGAGATCTTTGCAAATTGATTCGATGAAAAGGTTCTTGTCTCTGCGGCACTCATTTTGTATGGCTTTACATAGCTCTCTGTACTTGGACCGGTCTTCAGGTGTCGATGAGCCTCTCGATTTTAAGTCTTTCCTCTCAAGAATGAGCCTCCATGTGTGATCGCGCAGCCAGCAGGACTTTTTGGCGACTTTCGGCCGAGTTCTCGTTGCTGCCTTCAGTGCATTGTGGATATGTTTTTTAAAATGTTCCCACTGCGTGTTCACATCTGTTTGATCAGGTGGTGGATCATTGTAGATGGCTGCTTTGAAGGTCTCGGCTAGCAGTTTCTGTTCCAGCAGATCAAGTTGTTTGGGTCTAGGTTGATAGTGCATTCTAGGTGCCTTCAGGCAAGGAGTGAAGTTGGCAACAAGTAGATTGTGATCGGACCCGCACTCGGCACCTGGGAAGGTTTTGACATTAGTTACAGACGACTTCCACCGCGACTGTATTAAGATGAAGTCGATTTGGTTTCTGTATCTTTCACCAGGAGATCTCCAGGTGTGCAGGCGTCGAGGATGATGCTGGAAACAGGTGTTTGTGTTGGTATGTTTCCTACCAATGCAGAATTCCAGCAGTCGCTGCCCGCGGTCGTTTCTTGTGCCGATTCCATGCCTGCCAACTGTGTTCCTGATGTGTTCGTCTGAGGCCGTGCACCCAACCTTAGCATTCCAGTCTCCCAGCACCATCACTATTTCACGGGAAGATACAGTCCCAAGAGTTGTTTCAACGGCTCGATAGAAGCTGTCAATGTCATCTTCAGAGGACGATGAAGTCGGCGCATATATTTGAACCACATTCAAGACGCACGGCTTGGTGTTCAGCCTGATGGTGATGATTCTGTCTGAGACGGGTTTGTATCCCAAGACGTATTTATTGAATTGAGCCGGTATCAGGAACCCCACGCCACCAACACTCGATTGGTCAGAGCCAGAGAAGTAAAATGTGGAACCGGCTGGAGTTCTGAAATGGCCGTTCCCGCGCATGTGGGTCTCGCTGATCCCCAGCACCGTGATATTGAGGAGCTCTATCTCTCTCTCGACAATGCTCAGTTTGCCGCTTTGTAGTAGGCCGCGAACATTTCATGTGCCTACTCGGTGGTTGGTTCGGAGTGAGGCTTTGCTGGATTGGTCATCAGTAACATTTCTTCCAGTCAGGGTCTGATGACACGCCCCACTGGAAGCCTCGGTAGCATACTTCACACCACTCGGCCCGGATACCTGGTGGCGCCGGTGGTTAGCCGGATCGTCCAACAGTCGTTCGTTCTTATTATTGTCCAGCATAAAGGTTTTCGTGGGGTCGTAATTATGGTGGGTCCCCGGGTCCTTCCATATCAGTATTTGGGGGGTATTTAGTCTCCCTGGCCACTGGGTGCCACTTCGCGACTCTGGGTGGTCGCGGTTGGAGTCAGGATATTTACCGCCGCCCGATGCTCGGCGTTGGCCTTTTTACGGTGGAATCAGGGCCTTCTCCACTTCAACGTCTGAACTAACAACATCATTTGGTACAGTTCGCAACAGACAGTCTCCAAGCTGCAAGAGCTGGGGTTGGAAGCTCTCCCTCATCCGCCATACTCACCAGACCTTGCACCTACCGACTATTACTTTTTCCAAAATTTTGACAACTTTTTAGTGGGTAAAAAATTCAATTCCCGAGAGGCAGCACAAAATGCCTTTGAAGAGTTTGTTGCCTCCCGTCCAGCTGATTTTTACAAGAAGGGCATCAATAAACTGCCAATATGTTGGCAAAGATGCGTCGATTGCATGGGTGATTACTTCGAATAACAGAAATAAAAAAGTTTGAAAAAATAAGTACTTTTACTTATTGCATACAAAACGGCAATTTCATAGGTAAATACCTATTATACATTTAATACAAAGCTGATTATTTGAAATTACAAACGTACTCTTCAGTTTTTTTATATGCTTACATTTTATTCAAGAAACTTTAAATAGTAAAAAAAAAACTATTATTTGGGCGGTGGCAATGATAGTGTATCAGAGAATTGATTGACGTACACATTGATATAAAATAATCGCACTGTAACGACTTTCCGGCATTGTCTTACAAGCAGCCGAGTACACCACACGTAAACACATTTAAAATAAACATGGAAGTAAATTTTACGAAAAAAGTAGTGTTAGTAACCGGAGCCAGCGCGGGAATTGGAGAAGCGACAGCCATCTTGTTCGCGAAGCTAGGAGCTAGCCTGTCTTTGGTCGGTAGGAATGAACAGAATTTAAAAAAGGTGGCAGATCAATGCGAGAAGGAGTCAGGACTGAAGCCGCTGGCCATTATCGCTGATCTGGGAACTGACGCGGGCGTGGAGAAGACTGCTAAAGAAACGATCGAACATTTTGGAAGGTATGGGATAGTTTGACCTTGACTCGAATTTTTTTTTACCTATTAGAAAAAAAAACTATTACTTCCAATATCGAAAAGTTATCGGTTATTGAGTAATCAACCTATCGTCGTGCACTGAATTAAGGTCTTCCAAGGAGCGCCTACCATCCCGGACTTGGGCAGCCCACATCCATCCATTGCCAGCCACTTTCTTCAAATAGAAATATATGGATAAATTCAAATATCGTATTTAGGTTATCAGTTAACACATTTATATAAAATTACAACTTACAATTATATATCTCTGTTTATATCTAATCTCAGTGCGGTGTCGTCCGATATCAAACAGACGTGAGAACCTTGAACGTTAAGAACTCCTTATAAATTACATAATCCTTCAATATCTCTCATACACAACGGTTATCTATACCATAAATCTGGAAACATGGCACTGCCCCTGAAAGATAATACACACAGAAAGCCGGTGTGAAACAGCGCTTGCGCTGTGTTTTACCGAGTGACTGAACGTACTGGAGGCCCATACCCCAACCCCTCCCCCATCCACTTCCCCCCATCCCCTAAAGGCCGGCAACGCACTTGTGACGCCTCTGGTGTTACGGGTGTCCATGGGCGGCGGTAGTCGCTTACCATCAGGCGATACGTTTGCTCGTTTGCCCCTATTGTATAAAAAAAAAGATGAGCTAATCCAAGCGTAAGGGCGCTACATGCCTTCTCTCGAAGCTTTATCCGTATTTATGCAGACATAATATCAATTTCACTTTGATCATCGTATTGCCACTCTTTGAGCCTGAAAGAATAATCAAAGTTTAGACTTCAGTAACCTCACTCATTCGGTCAAAATCAACGAAAGTACTTAGCACCTGTTTTCTGTAAAGCCAAGCAATTTTTAAGCTTTTTCTTCTTAATTCTTATGATGATAATGATGACAATAAGCTTAATTCAATTTTAAGCATAGCTTTTATCGCGGGCTTTGAGGCCTTTGAGCGCGGCAACCGAATCAAGAAATTCCGTAACGTAACGAAAATAAAACCTGACACCCGAAGCTCGTACGGATCGAGACGAGCTGCTCCGAACGACGACTTCGTGCGTGACAGAGACAGACAGACAAAACAGTCTGGGTTTGAGCAAGTATACTTGAACGTGTATGTCCGGCTTAAGCAGCTTTTTGTGAGAATGTATATAGGTGTATAGGTATCTATCATATCTTTACAATGCCACACTCACCGTATGTGCGCCCCGTAAGTATACATGTTCAAAGAGAAAAAAACTGCATAAATAAAAACCGGTCAGCGCCATCTGTTGAGCTGTTTCGCAGCTATGTGGTACGCTAACGCCCTCTATTATTTAAATACTTGTTGAACAATATTAAACGAGAAACTGGCAAAATAAACAATAATAATAATAATAATAATAATAAATATTTCGGACATCTAACACACAACGCCATCTAGTCCCAAGCTAATCAGAGCTTGTGTTATGGGTACTAGACAACTGATACAAATACATATAAACTTTTTTTTTGTAAATACATACATATTATACATAGAAAACACCCAAACTCCGAAACAAATATTTATAGATCATACAAACATTTGGTCCGACCCTGGAATCGAACCCGAGACCTCATGATCAGCAGTCGCACACGCCAACCGCGAGACCAACGAGGCAGTCAATAATTATAATTGCATAAGTTGATAAAAAATGCTATGCAATAGCTTTACCGCGGCAGTCCCCGAGTGCCACACGTATTTTTTTTATGTTTTAACTGCGCCAAAATGTTAATTTTGTATTTAAAAAGTTGGATACATCGATATATAGGAGGATATAATGACTTTTAAGAATGCCAAAGTTAATTTAGTCACGATAAAAACTTTTTATAAAAATAAAAAAAACCGGCTTCCAAAAAACATCCAACGAAAACTCTCTGCCAAAAAAACACTTAAAAGGGTAAAATAAACTGGTTCTTCATAAATTGCCTATACCTAATTCTTTATTCATTTAAATAGTAGTATTATTATGTGTGCTAGGTACCTAGAATCTGTTTGAAGTCGGTGCCAAGTGACTATCGCTTAGACTTTTGTAATTGTTCGTTTGTATTCTTTTTGGCTCAGCACCGACTTCAAACAGATTTTAGGTACCTAGCACACATTATACTATTACTATTTAAATGAATAAAGAATTAGGTATAGGCATTTTCTGAAGAACCAGTTTATTTTACGCTTTTATAGTGTTTTTTTTTGTGTTTTTAAGTGTTTTTTTGGCAGAGAGTTTTCGTTGGATGTTTTTTGGAAGTCTGTTTTTTTTTATAAAAAGTTTTTAGTGCAAACATCATAGGTAAGTAGTAAGTTGAACTATTTCATTAAATTTCATCATCAAGAATACAAATTAAGGTCTATACGTACGTGTAATATTAAAATCATCCTCTAATCCCTTACTGTTGAAGAGTAACCTTCTATCATCAGCTTACCTAAATAACTTGAAAGTATACGACTGAAGGTCTTTAGGTATGAAATTCAAAGAATTATCCTCCAACTCCTAACCGTTGAGGAGTTGTACCACAGAGTACAATGTATATATTATAGAAGTTGTACCTTCCATCATCAGCTTACCTATATAATTTGAAAGAATACGACTAAAGGTTACATATATACATATGATATTTAAAGATTTATCTTTCAACTCCTAATCGTTAAGGAGTTGTACCTTACATCATCAGCTCATCATCATAAAATGATAACTATCAGACGCAAATATCAGTGTAACTTCAGAAAATATACGAAAAACATAGTATGTGCCTATAAAAAATTAGGGTTTCTCTCGATTTCCCTGGGATCCCATCATCAGATCCTGATATGCTGGCAATGGGACCACCTCGGGACCATACGCTTTCCAATACCAAAAAAAAATTCAAAATCGGTCCACAATTGACGGAGTAATCGGTGAACATACATAAAAAAAAAAAAAAAATACATACAGTGGAACATAGAACCTCCTCCTTTTTGGAAGTCGGTTATAAACTGACAAACGTCTTTTGAAATCAATCTACTTCTCTCTAGATGTAAAGCAGCAGAGTGTAAGCTTTTTATTTCAGGTTCATGGATTCCTGTCCGACGTTGGGCACCATATATCGCGTCACGGGTGTTGTGGGTTTCCACCAAGTTGGCTTTCGGGCGGTGGATACCGTATTAAAATCGTAGCCGCTTATAACTATCACCAGTGGCCTCCACGAAGCTGCTTGCACGCAGCGGCTACACCCTGGTAACCATGTCGACTCATGGGCCAAACCTGGAAGTGAGTGCTCTGCACTCAAGCTTCGCGGTTGCTCCCCGCATGCTACATAGGGTCTATCCTGGCTAAAATGGCAACCCACCTTCGGTGGCGGGACAGCTAGGCATAATGGAAGGACTTAAGAGCCACGATAGTGACCATATTGTTATCGTACGGCTAAACACTGCATCTAGTCCCCCTCCAGTTGTAGCGGTTACCGTTCCACTGGGCCAAGGGAGACGTGGACAAGAGAGTGCACTTGTGTCTGCAGATACACTTGTGCACTTTTATATATCCTGCGCAAATGACTGTTTCTGCTTGCTGGACTCCGATATCAAATCCTATGGCGATGGGTGATGGTAGAGAGATCCAGTAGTGATGCTGTACTGGGTTTCGTCCAAAACCTGCACATGGGTGGTTTAAGGAGAGTGGTCGCTCTCGCATTGCATTGGGGTAACAGTATGGCTCGGCAGTTCCCAAACAAATATATACTTTACTTCCAGATTAGACGTTTTGGTAAACAATGTCGGCGTCGGTGCCCGCGCAACCATCTTGAAAACTGACATGGCAACTTTTGACCAGGTCTTCAACACCGACGTCCGCGGCGTGTACAACCTGACGAGGCTCCTGGCCCCGGAGCTTATTAAGACCAAGGGCAATATCGTCAATATATCAAGCATTGCAGCAACTGCGGTTGCTGTTGGATCTTTACCTTACGGTATGGCTAAGGTAAGAAAATTTCTGCGGCAAAACTGTTTCATTTTCGCCAACGGAGCTACTCAATTAGCCCAATTAGAATTGGCCTGGAATAGCCCTCCCAATTAGAATTGGAATTAAGTCAGTCACGTCGTAGTCGCAAATGATAAAAAGCGTAATTTAAATTAGCGAAATTTAATATCGGTTAGATAATACTTGCTTTACAGTTCATGAAAGAGGTTTCATCTCAGATTACTGAAAAATGTCCTTTTATATTTATTATTGCCAGATCATGCTTAGTCATATGGAAATAACTTTCTTATTGGCAATATCCTCACAATTTCACAACAATCAATTGTTTCGTTGCACTACGTGAGTGCAGTTATCAGAGCCCAACCATCCACTACCAAGTTCTTGTGGAGACTTAAATGGCGGTACATGAACAGCGGTAGTTAACATCAGGTGACAGATACGCTAGTTTGTCCACCTACAGTATCAAAACTACATACGATAAATATATTTTATGAAAATGCCGTAAGCCACTCCTTCAGTTTTGATTGCTATATTGTTACATCTTATTTCACCACATTTTACATATTATCACGATTGATCACTTGCACTAAAATGACAGTAAATCTAGGGTTACAATGCAGAATTTTCAAGTGTCTTAATACAATCCTCCTATATTATAAACTAGTTGTTGCCCACGGCTTCGCCCGCGTATATGTCAGTTATCGCGGCAAATAGTGGCCTATGTGTTATTCTGATGTATTAGCTATATTACTGTAAAGTTTCATCCAAATCCGTTCAGTAGTTCAGTAGTAGTAAAGAGTAACAAGCATCCATCCATCGATACTTACAAACTTTCGCGTTTATAATATTAATGGGATGTGAATGTAAGTTTGTTTATTTCGCTTTCCCGCAAAAACAACTTAACGGATCATCATGAAACTTGTCGGGCAAAATCGTTCGGGCTGCTTGTCAATCCCGCAAAGTCTCAAGCTATCATTGTTGGTGGCAGGTACATGTATAATAGTCTCGATCTGACTTCACTACCTACAGTGTCTTATAACAATACTATCATACCGTATTTGACACAAGTTAAAAATCTTGGGATTTTTATGGACTGCAACTTGTCATGGAGCACACACATTACAGAGGTGAGTAGGAAGGTTTTTGGCACATATCATTCTCTCAAACGCCTTCAAAATTTTCTCCCTTTTTCGACTAAAATCCTTCTTTCTCAGTCCCTTCTCCTTCCACTTCTTGATTATGCCGATGTTTCTGTTCTTGACGCTACCGAAGAACTTTGGAGTAAGCTAGAACGACTACAAAATCTTTGTATCCGCTTCATATTTGGTTTGAAAAAGTTCGACCACGTTTCGGAATTCCGGAAACAACCACGGTGGTTACCTATTCGTCAGCGTCGAGATCTACACATACTTTCCTTATTGTATTCAACTATTTACAATCCCAATTCTCCTTCATATCTTCCCTATCTCCCCGTCGCTCTTCCTCTTCTCTCCTTCTTCGAACTCCTTCTCATACTTCGAGCTGTTACAATAACTCCTTTAGTGTTGCAGCTGTTCGGCTATGGAATTCCTTGCCACGTGCGATACGTGCCAGTCCCTCTCTGAATGTGTTCAGGGAGAAAACCAGGGATCCCTGACCCTACAATAACCAGACAATATGTATATATGTATACCTGTATGTATCTACGCATAAATATCGTATATGTGTAACTTGTAATATGTATGTATAATATATTCATTCTACTGTTTAATTTAGTATCATTATTTCTCTGATTCCTAAGTACGCATGATTATGCCCTTACATTTCTCTGCTATCCTCTATTCACTCAGGGTTTGCTGGTAGAAAACTCAATTTTGGGTTAAGCACGCCTTTGTACATGAAACATTCTTGTATTTTACCCTATTTATGTGTTTATTGTGTACAATAAATAATAAATACAAATACAAACTTTGTACACATATTCTTGGAGGTATTAGAAGTAACATGGGATACTTTTACCGCGGGTAAAAGCTAATAAAAAATAAATGTTTTTAACAAGCGATATGAGTAATGCCAAAATTTACGCGCCAACGCCAGTCTCGAGTTGTAAATTTTGTAAATTTTTTGCCAGCGACAGTTGTGAGTGACAACTGCTACCCATGGATAACTGCAACTCAAGACTTATCTGTTACCTACATCATTATATTATTACAAGTATGAGCTACCGTCAATAAGGCCGGCAACGCATTTCATACTTTCTAGGAGGCTTCAAGGTAGTATCAGTCTGGTGATACCGCTACAATTAGTTTCACCAGTTGCTTGTACGAGGCAAATAGCGATGGCGTAATTTTTATAAAGAACTAATATATTATTATTCCATCTTTAAAACAACCTTCTTTATCTTTGGTGTCTAACTGACATTCATATTATACATCCAGCGGACGTAAAACACCTCTAAGATCTCAAAGAGTATTAATTTCGACAACCTCTAGGCGATAGGAGTAGATATGAAAATAGACGTAAGAAGACTGATTAAGAATCATTACTGATCTGGTATAAAACACTATTATCAACTGCCCATAAATATTTATCTAAACTATCATTCGCAAAGTGTTAATATGAAACTGTGTATATTTCCAGGCGGCGCTGGATCAGTTCACGAAGCTGACATCTTTAGAACTGGCTCCCCACGGAGTAAGGGTCAACACTGTCAGTCCTGGAATCACTGTAAGTTACACACGTGCCATAAAATATTGTCTTTACTTTTTTAAAGCAAATAAAAAAATTCACTTTTTAACCGACTTCTAAAAGGAGGAGGTTCTCAATTTCATCGGTTTTCTTTTTTCTCAATATTTTTTTATTCCAGGTATCAGACTTCGTCAAACGTATAACCAATTTCACCGACCAACAATACCAGGACTTCCTGAATAGCTATTCGGCAATGATACCTATGGGAGAGCCCTGCCTGGGTCATGATATAGCCCAGATGATCGCGCACCTGGCCAGCGACAACAGCAGGCTGGTCACTGGGACTATTGTGGAGGTGGATGGGGGGTTAAGGTTTACTCTGTCTGGAAATCCCGTCTCCTCAAAGTTGAAGTGAAACCAACGGCCTAATTAAAGTAATAAATAAATTAAGTAATCGGTTTTTCTACACTTGGAACACTTGAAATCTGTGTGTCACTATTTAATAATAATAAAATAATTTAATGGGTAAAACTTTTTTATTGAGTTGTGGAATTTCTAACAGCTGCCTCAAATAAAATGCGGCCTGTTATTGCTCGAGCTAAATACTTTCTTTACCCAAATCTATTTGTACAAATTATCCCTTACGTTTTCTCGATACATTCTCAATCTTCCCCTAACGTGTTTAGTTAATGGCAATTTGGCTTGTTCCTGTCTGCATGAGTGGAACAAAAATTAAAGGGTGCAAAATGAAGACGTTTGAATTACCTCTGCCTGTTGATATAAATGGTACAGTGGTTTACGTGATCACTTCGCTTCTTTTAACTGTGCTGAGTATTTTGGGTTTGATTCCAACATGGGACAACACTTTGTGTGAGTATGAATTTGTGAAGTCCTAGCGATAGAGGATATATTTTTAGTGCGGGTATTGTCAAACAAAAGTAGATAGCTCGTATTATGTCTGGAATTGACGTGGTATCCGGTCAAGATGTTACATACCTAGGTTGTTCCGAAAATTGATAGCCACAGAATAATTACAATCTCTTCTTTCCTGAAACTATTTTGGATTGACGGCTAATTTCAACACAAACCTCATTGTTAAAATCACTGACCACCTATGTGTACTTTTTTTTTTAATATGTTTAAAAATTATCTGTCAGTCTGTTCAATCCTTTCGCCAATGTAGCGTTCACCGTGTGAAGTTTGGAATGTCTGCAGGGCCCATATGTACAGACATTCAATCGCTAAGCTATTTCACTTGGCAAAAGAATCCAACTTAGGGCGTTCACCCTGTTCTTATTCTAAGCTAATGTAATATCAAGCACTTACTGGAGATATGTGAATTCCTTGATATCGGCGTTCTGAGGGGCCCCTCTAGTGCGCCCTCTGCTTCTTCACGTAATTCACCACTCCTAGTGGTAGTACAGGTTCCAAAGTATTCTAATTTATAATACACCCGTTTTAACTGTCGCGGATCGCGCCTAATTGACGCGACTACTAATCTCGCTTGTCCAAACCAGACCAATCATAACGGTAAACAACGGAAAAACCGAGTCTGATGGACAATCAGCTAGATTTCAATTAAACGGCACTCAAAACCCACACTGGTCGACCGTTAACACAAAGCCTCTCGTAAGTTCTATATTTTAACTTCAAACGTCAAACAAAAAACATGACAATCAAAATTTTGCCATTATAATGACGTTCGATTTCTAACACAGTCTTCTTTTGTTGCAACAATGGACGTCTCGCGGGAACCTTTTCGTGCTATGATTTTCTATGATTATAAACGAGGGTTAAACTTCAAGGAATCTCAAGAAATTTTACGAGCTGCTTTTGGGGAGTCTGCTCCTGCATTAGCAACAATTACTTATTGGTTTCGTGAATTTAAACGTGGTTGAGAGAACTTAATCGATGACACCAGACCCAGCCGACCACCAACTTCAGTAACTCATGAAAACATCATCAGGGTAGAGTGGCTATTGCGAGAGAATAAATAATAATAAATAAATAAATATTTCGGACATCTAACACACAACGCCATCTAGTCCCAAGATAAGCAGAGCTTGTGTCATGGGGTACTAGACAACTGATACAAATACATATATAGTTTTTTTTTTGTAAATACATACATGTTATACATAGAAAACACCCAAACTCCGAAACAAATATTTGTAGATAATAGAAATATTTGGTCCGACCCGGGAATCGAACCCGAGACCTCATGATCAGCAGTCGCACACGCCAACCGCGAGACCAACGAGGCAGTCTACGAATAGACATATTACACATCGAGAGATACAGGCTGAACTAAACATTGGATCACAGGCAGTTTCCACCATCCTGCATGGATACCTTAAAGTTAGGAAGCTTGCTTCGCGATGGATATATCATTCTCTCGCCGATGAGCAAAAATGCCATCGTGTTGATTGGTGCAAATTTATGTTAGAAAAGTTCGAAGGAGGAACTTCGCAAATCGTATCCTATATTCTTACAACTGACGAATCATGGATATATACAGTATACAGGGTGGAATTTTGTAATGCCACCTAAAGGGTAGATAGAAAATTTTACTCAAATAAAACATTCCTTTATTGACGTGACAACGTCTAATAAATTGATGAACGCCGGCTTCATGCACGAAAAGGATGACTCATTGTCCCGTTACGCCCATTATCCCATTACGCACATTGTACGTGTATCTCTCATCTTTTCATCAATTATTTGTTATGACTATGACGTTGTCCCGTTAAACTATCGTCCGTAAACCAACTTCACAGACAACCAATTTTTTTTTTGAAAAGAAAGAAACCTGCATTCAAAGATTTCCGAAAATCCGCTTGCCATACCCGAGAATCGAACTGATTAAAATCTGTAAAAATTACAGCCTGTACTTTTTTGCATCGATCGTTAGGGTCAATTACAAGGATGAAATCTCTCTAACAAACTTGATAAATCAAATAAGAGGGAAACCATGAAATTCTAAAGTATTTTAATTATTTACGAAAAATGGTAAACTAATTAGTTGCTCGAAATGAGATCCATTTTCTTGGATACACATGTATTCTTCTAAAGAATTCATTTCTAGTAACTAATAAACTAGAAAATTTGAAATCAGGATGTCTGTAACCGTTGTACGCTCAAAAAAAAGGTACATGCTCTCCTTCTCAACGAAATGGCAGAACAATCAAATCGATAATTGGTACACCTTAAATCAAGTTGTGATAGTGTACGAATATTATTCCTATAAATATATGTGTGTATATGTATATATATATCTTTATGTAAATATATTTGTATTTACGTCGTATTTATTGTATTATGTGTATACATGTATGTTTAAGTTTATGTATGACATATATTATTTTCACACTTTTTACCAACATTCCTATTCGAACAACCAAAACTCTCTCGTCATCCTCTTCCTCTGCTTGTTTTTTATTAGAAAATAGTGTAAACCGGTGTGATCGGGGTTTTGAATTTTCAGCTGTTAGTATAAATGATGTTATCAAGGCTTTTAAAAGTATAAATTTAAAGAAAACAACTGATTTATGGGGTCATTCAGTACATAGTATATCTGCAATTATTGATATAATATCTCCATGTTTAGCAACTGTTTTCAATTCTTGTATCGCATCTGGTGTGTTTCCTGATCTGATGAAACAAAGTAAAGTGATTCCATTGTTGAAATCTGGTAGTAGTTCAGATCCATCTAACTTCCGACCTATCTCAATACTTTCAACATTGAGTAATTTTTTTGAAAATTTGCTTGTAAACCAAATGTTACAACATTTTATTAAGAACAACTTGCTTCATCAAAAGCAATTTGGTTTTTTACTAAAGGTCGTTCAACTACGGACGCGGGCGTGGAATTGCTTAAACACATATATGGCGCCTGGGAGGGTTCACAGGATGCGTTTGGTATTTTCTGTGACTTGTCTAAGGCTTTCGATTGTGTCCATCATCCTACACTCATCAGGAAGCTACAGCACTACGGAATAATGAATAATGTTGTAAATATTGTAACGTCGTATTTGAATAAAAGAGTTCAAAAAGTTGATATTAAAGGTAAAACATCTTCGGGATCCCCGGTAACAATGGGCGTCCCACAGGGTTCCATTCTAGGGCCATTTCTGTTTCTCATATATATAAATGATCTAGCTTATTATGTAAGTGACAATCATGAGATTGTATTGTTCGCGGATGACGAATCCTTAATTTTGAAAGTTAGGCGCCAACTTGACAGTTTTACTGAAGTCAACAGTGCACTCTTGAAAGTGGTACATTGGTTTAATACAAATAACCTTCTCCTTAATGAGAAGAAAACTAAATTCATTAAATTCTCTACACCAAACGTTAGGCATGTTACAACCAATGTTCGATTGAATGGACTAGAGTTGGATCCTATGGAATCTACTGTATTTTTAGGTATTACTGTTGACGCTAAGTTACAATGGGGTCCCCAAATATAAAAACTATCCGGTAGGCTAAGCTCAGCGGCTTTTGCTGTATAAAAGATTCGACATTTAACTGATGTTGATACAGCTAGAATAGTTTACTTCAGTTACTTTCATAGCATAATGCGTTACGGTATCCTACTCTGGGGTAACTGTGCAGATATTAATGCCATATTTGTTTTACAAAAACGCGCCGTACGAGCCATTTATAAATTAGGCCCTCGAGTTTCTCTCCGTTCCAAATTTAAAGAGATAAATATTCTGACTGTATCTTCACAATATATATACGAAAATTTAGTTTATGTTCAAAAAAATATATCAAAGTTTCCTAAAATCAGTGATGTTCATTCTGTAAATACCAGAAACAAACATAATCTTAGTGTTCACGTCACTCGTCTCCACAGAGTAGGCAACTCGTTCATGGGACAATGTATACGCTTTTACAATAAACTCCCTATTGATATTAGGAATTTGGCATTAAAGAAATTTAAGAATACCATAAAATCTAAGTTATCCGCAAAGGGATATTATACCATAGCAGAATATCTTGATGATAAAACCGCCTGGGATTGAGCTGCCCATTCTGCACATGCTGTTTATTTTGAATGTTTAAATTTATTTTGATGTGACGATAATTTATAGTTTGAAACAAATTCATTTTAAATTATTGCTATTGTTTACATTTTTTTAAAATTATTATCTTTACTGATTATTGTAATTGTGACTCAAATTGTAATTATCGTATTTCTTTTATTGAAATAATGTCTTTTGCATATTGTCTGGACTTTAAAAGAGACGGTGATCCCTGAGTTTGTTTCGTCCTTTCTTCTCAGGGCTAGTCCAGTTAGGAAAGGCCGAACTCATCTGCTCAAAAAAAGTTTAACTTGCAAAAGTGTTCATGTAACCTAATTGCAGAATAAATGATTTCATTTCATTTAATTTCACTTATTTAGTAACCCTGTGCACCTTCCTTCAAGATGTCTACACCACCCTAAGTTTGACTGAAAGAGAATGCCATGGGCATTAAGTCCGCCTATGTATAAAGTGTAAAATAAACAAATAATTAAAAATAAACAATTCGATAAACAGAAATAATCAAATAGAAGAAAAACTGACATGAACTCTAAGAATGCCTCTTGGGGTTTTTAACTACATACTCTGTGTGAAGTCCATTGAAAAGTTCCATTTGGACATTTGGACATACATTTGGGGCTGCGTTTTTAAGGGGACGCAATTTTATTTTTTTTATGTGTAGGTGGGTGAAAATAGGGGTTGAAATGGTTTTAACGGAAAATAGGGGTCACCTTGAAAATAGGGGTTGAAATGGTTTTAACGATATATCTCTTTAACTATTTATTCGATAACAAAAATTTGTTTACATTTTTGTTGCAAATTAAATTTTCTACAACTTTGGTTCAGTAACTTTTTGTTGTAGAACTATCGAGGTCTATAAGGTATATAAGGTCTATAAGGTAATTTAATTTGCAACAAAAAATCTTAACAAATTTTTGTTATCAAATAAATAGTTAAAGAGATATATCGTAAAAACCATCTCAACCCCTATTTTCAAGATGGCGGCCGTGGGACAAGGGTGGCGACCCCACAAACTTGGTTTTACACTGACCCCCCCCCCCTACACATCAAAAAAACAAAATTGCGTCCTCTAAAAAACGCAAGGCCTTAAAAATGTATCATTTCAATGGACTAGTGGGGTAAAAGTTTATTTTGAGCTTCGTTTCTTGTATTGAATTGTTATTTCTGTAATAAACTGTTGCTTCCACTGTTTCGCTAGTAAATACACTTGTTAACATTTATCTCATATCACGTGGTCTTTATTATCACTTTACTTACAACATCGAGATCATTGATTCAACATCAACATTCAAATTATTCTTTTTGTTTTTTTTTTATCCCGTTAATGCGTTCCATCGAATAAAAACTGATTATTTGAATATACAAACAGACTATTTAGTTTTATTTATTTCTTTAAATATTATATTTATGAAACTTTAAATAAATAATCAAACTTCAAAAGAACTGTAATTTGCGCGCTGGCAATTGATTGACACGCGCGTCTTAAAACTTAAAACGCTTGACGTTGTCGCACTGCACACATTGATATAAAATAATCACAATTAAAGTAAAGACTTGCGGGCATTGTCTTACAAGCAGCCGAGTACACCATACGTAAACACATTTAAAATAAACATGGAAATAAATTTTACGAAAAAAGTTGTGTTAGTGACCGGAGCCAGCGCGGGAATTGGAGAAGCGACGGCAATCTTGTTCGCGAAGTTAGGAGCTAGCTTGTCACTGGTCGGTAGGAATGAACAGAATTTAAAAAAAGTGGCAGATCAATGCGAGAAGGAGTCAGGACTGAAGCCGCTGGCCATTATCGCTGATCTGGGAACTGACGCGGGCGTGGAGAAGACGGCTAAAGAAACGATCGAACATTTTGGAAGGTATGGGATAGTTTGACTTTGACTGAGATATTTATTTTTTTACCTTTTACAATAAAAATTCTATTAATTTCAATTTCTGAAAAAATATAGGAAATTTTATCCAGTATCATCGTCCACTGAACTAAGGTCTCCCAAGAAACGCCATTGCCTGACACTTTCATCAAATTTTAATAGTAATATATGGATTCATTCATATATCGTTTTCATATCCATTAAATTATCAAGTTAATTGCTCACAGTACACACACATTCACAAAAAATTACAATAAACAATTAAATCTCTGTTTATATCTAATCTCTGTGCGGTGTCGTACGATATCAAACAGGCGTGAGAACCTTGAACAATGACATAATCCTGGGAGAGCGACGCTTCGGCATGAATGGACCGGCTCGACCGGTGCGATACCACGGCTTCACAAAAAACTGGTGTAAAATAGCGCTTGCGCTGTCTTTGCCTCGTTGGTCTCGCGGTTAGCGTGTGTGACTGCTGATCATGAGGTCTCGGGTTCGATTCCCGGGTCGGACCAAATGTTTGTATATAACATCTAGAAATATTTGCTTCGGAGTTTGGGTGTTTTCTATGTATAATATGTATGTATTTACAAAAAAAAAAAGTATATATGTATTTGTATCAGTTGTCTAGTAACCCATAACACAAGCTCCGCTTAGCTTGGGACTAGATGGCGTTGTGTGTTAGATGTCCGAAATATTTATTTATTATTTATTATTTATTATTTCACCGGGTGAGTGAGGATATCGGAGGCCCATACCCCAACCCCTCTCCACATCCCATCCCCCAAAGGCCGGCAATGCTAAATGCATGAAAATAAGATTCACATGGGTACTTACGTGATGGGAACCAGGGAACTTACTTGATGGAGATAAATGATACAAACTAAGTCACAATTTTCACGATTTAATATTTTACATAATTTACTTCAATTACCTACTACAGTTAATGTAAAAAATAAATTTAGGCACAGAGCCGGGCCTCTGGGGCTTTGAACCGAGGTTCCCTCGTTAGTATGCAAAGCACTCATCTAGTAAAGCTGGGGAAAGAGAACTACTATACACCCTGTTTGTTGTATATAACTATGTGAATTATGGTAATACTCATATTGTATAACACATCATCATCACCTAATTAACAGCCTTTAGCGGACATAGGACTCATCTTTTCCTATTGTCGCAGGCAAGGTTTATTAAATTACTAGCTTCTCGCCGTTTTTTACCACATTCCTTATTAATACTCAATTCTAACTGGTGGTAGAGTAACGTTATATAGCTTATAGCCTTTCTCAGGGGGCTATTTTTAGGGTTCCGTGCCAAAGGCAAAAAACGGAACCCTTATAGATTCGTCATGTCTGTCTGTCTGTCTGTCCGTCCGTATGTCACAGCCACTTTTTTCCGAAACTAAAAGACCCATAATGTTGAAACTTGGTAAGTAGATGTATTCTGTGAACCGTATTAAGATTTTCACACAAGAATAAGAAAAAGACAATAAATTTTGGGGGTCTCCATACATAGAACTGAAACTCAAATTTTTTTTTTTCATCAAACACATGCGTGTCTATCTATGGATAGGTCTTCAAAAATGATATTGAGGTTTCTACTATCATTTTTTTCTAAACTGAATAGCTTGCGCGAGAGACACTTCCAAAGTAGTAAAATGAGTGTCCCCCCCCCCTTTAACTTCTAAAATAAGAGAATGATAAATCTAAAAAAAATATATGATGTACATTACCATGTAAGCTTCCAACGAAAATTGGTTTGAACGAAATCTAGTAAGTAGTTTTTTTTAATACGTCATAAATCGTAAACTGCAATTTACCTTTCATTCAATCAACACAAATATAAAAATAAAACAAAAATTATATTATGTTACTTGCTGCTGCGGAACCCTTCATGGGCGAGTCCGACTCGCACTTGGCCACTTTTTTTATTTAGGGGCTATCCAACATTAAAATGATGTTTCTGTTCCTGAGTTTAGCTCATTCAATCAATTAAATGCTATGAAATATATTAAGCTTTAATTCCGCGAGACAAATATCTTTAAAAGCACTTTATGCATGTACCCCCGAAAGAATTAACAAGAATGTCGGGAGTCTCCCTTACATAGGCCCAATTTCAGATAGAATCGCGAATATTCTAAGAAAACACAATGTTTAACTAGCTTTTCGATCGGATCATAACTTGCGTAAACTATGTAACGGTAAAGATAAATTAGAGAATTCAAAAAAATCCGGAGTTTACAAATTAGTATGCAATGATTGCACCGGGGTCTATGTGGGTCAGACAGGCCGTAGTTTCGAAATTAGGTACAGGGAACATGTTGCCGCTCACAGGAATGGCCATCCAGATAAATCACATTTCGCAAAACATTTAATCGACACCGGCCACTCCTTGAGCGGCAACAATACCTATAACATTCTGCATGTTTGCGATAAGGGTTTCCGGATGAGTGTGTTGGAACAGTTAGAAATATCAAAATATAACAATAATAATGCATATACACTGTTGAATGACCAAACAAACTTAATTCCATCACCACTTCTAAGTATGATTGCGGGTAGTTCGGCACAGATGTCGTTGTGACATTGTATCGATCGCTAGCGCGCATTCGAGCTCAAACGCTCGACGAGTCAACATCTCCTGAGGATGCCCCGTGGAGGGGCGAAACACGTGTCGAGTATAGGTTTGGTTGCATGGCATGCTAATTATTTCTCACTTGTTTTGTATGTGTACATATGCATGACGGTGGGATTTGTGCCCTGCTTTCAGACCTGGATATTTGTCTCGCGGAATTAAAGCTAAATATATTTCATAGCATTTAATGTCATGGATTTCCGCAAAGTAACGCCTGATTCCATAACTTATCATTCAATCAAACTGTCTCTTCAGTTTTAAGATTAGCATCGATTAACCTTTAGATAAGACGAAAGTTTCCATTGTATCCAAGTTTTCTGTATTATTCGATTTAACTTTCTGTATAAAAAAATCGCTTATATAATACATATACTTTGATTTCTAAGAAAATAGACAGAAATTGATATGCAAAATATGTACACTTCCAGATTAGACGTGTTGGTAAACAATGTCGGCGTCGGTGCCCGCACAACTCTCTTGAAAACCGACATGGCGACTTTTGACCAGGTCTTCAACACTGACGTCCGTGGCGTGTACAACGTAACGAGGCTCCTGGCCCCAGAACTGATTAAGACCAAGGGCAACATCGTCAATATATCAAGCATTTCAGCAACTACGGTTGCTCTTGGATCTTTACCTTACGGTATGGCTAAGGTGAGAAATCTATGCTAAAGAAACCTTTTACATTAAAACTACTTCATTTTCATCAACGGAACTACTCAATTAGCTCAGCTTTGCAATATATGGAATTAGGATCGAGTAGGTAGCTACTTCGTAAATTAGCGCTAGAAACTTCTGACAAAATACACACATCAAAAGTGTCTAGGGATCAACATATGTGTCTAGGGATCAACATATATTTTTGCAATAACTTTTCTCCTGATTGATATTTAATTAAAATTTTCTTTAAGGATTCATCAAATAAAGTGTTTTCGTTTGTCACAGTAACGATAAACCAAGTCACCTTTGCATTAATAAAGAAATTTGCCATTTTCCTAATAAAGGGATTTTTGACATTTGAACCACTAACATTAAAGTTCGAAAAAAGACTGAAATAACAGTTTTCTTTAAAATTTTATTAGGTAACTTAAACAATTAATAATCCGTGTTTCTACCGCGAACACTAACAACACAAGAATCGGTTTGGCATACTCAAAATTAGTTCATCCAAATCACGCTGTGGAATGGCCGCCCATGTTCGTTGCAACAACAAAAAAAGGTCTTCTTGCGACTGGATACCCTCCATATTCGGCAGAGCTCTTCCCTGTAGCATATCCCATGCATGCTCAATCGGGTTCAAGTCTGGCGACTGAGCAGGCCAGGGCCAAAGCCACATCTCAATCTCAAGAAATCCGCATAAAAATGCTTGATCCCTAGACACTTTTGATGTGTGTATTTAGTTTTAATCTTGGTTATTGTAATATAAAACCTGGAACTTACTGCCGGCACACGTGTTTCCTTCCCAACATGATGCCGGATCCCCTAAGCGGGGCATGAAAAAGCATCTCACTAGGCCGCCATAGCTCTTAATTATAATGATGGTGTAACGATATTACTACTTTCTTACACATACAATTAATTATAATTAACAATTTACTATGTTCATATTAAGATTCAAGTGTCAATATTTACACACCGACTTTGAGTTTCACTTTGCAAATTTTTGAAGTTTTTATTTGCCGGCAGCAGTTGTCACCTACAATGGTAACCCACTGCTTGATGGTCAGTTACAATTGCTGCCAATGAACAACTGGAAGAGTTAGAAGTGCCTTTTCGGACTTTGAGCTGGATGTAGTTTGGGTCACCACTCTGCATTGTCCACGTCCGCAATGATGATGGAGACTACCACTCTGGAATTCTATTTCTGCTTTCCATCAGGCAGGGCAGTCATTTTGGCAGTTAGAGCCTTAAACAAAATACCTGCTTTACAGTCCAGGAAAAGGTTTCATCTTAGATTACTAAGAAGTGTCCTTGAAAACGTAATTGATTTATTATACCCATTTATTTTGCCAGATAATGCTTAGTCATGTAGAGATATTTTTCTTTATCAAACTGCCGTAAGCCTCTCCTTACGAATTGATTATTGTATTGCTACATCTTATTTCACCACATTTTACATTATCACGATTTATCACATACACTAAAATGACCGTATATCTAGGGTTACGATGTAGAATTTTCAAGTGTCTGAACACATTAAATGTGTTTAACAAGCAAAATGAGTAATGTCAAAATTTACACACCGGCTTCGAGTCTTGAGTTGTAAATTTTGGCATGTTAATTTGTCGGCGGCAGTTGTTACTTAATGGCCAACCACTACCTGGGTCAGCGACAATTGCTGCCAATGGACAACTGCAACTCAAGAGTTACCTGTTATCCACATCATTACATTATTACAAGTACCTTGTCGGCCTATAAGATGGCACTTTCTTGAAGGCTTTAAGCAATACAATAGTTACAATTTAGTTTTAGGCTACAATTCGTTGCACCTGTTGGTTCTTTGACGCAAGGAACGGTAGCGGGATTTTCATAAAGCTCTTCAAAGATTACATCTTTTATACAATCTTCTTTATCTTTGGTTTCTAACTGACACTCAAAGCATCGTAAGTTTTGTGTGGCGAGACAGCCTTTATGCTAAAGAAAACTAATTAAAAGTAAAATTATTGCATTTAAAGTAATTAATTTACGTTTAATCGGGCGTAGAACACTATTATTTCAACTACCCATAAACATTAATCTAAAATACATTCTTGAAATTCAACTCACTTGTACTTTTATTGTACTATTTAACGATACTCACTAGACACCTGTGATAATGCTGGGCGATACCGGTCAGGAAAAAAAATCTTCTTCTGCCTACTGCCTTCCACTGCTGAACGAAGATCGTTAAATACTGAAATAAAAGTACAAGTGAGTTTAACTTCAGGGCTGTATTTTAACAAGTTCCACCAAGTACCGATAATCGATAGTATAAATTTATCAAAAATATCATTGTGTTAATATGAAATTGTGTATCTTTCCAGGCGGCACTGGATCAGTTCACGAAGCTGACATCTTTAGAACTGGCTCCCCACGGAGTAAGGGTCAACACTGTCAGTCCTGGAATCACTGTAAGTTACACATATGCCATAAAATATTCTTTATATTTTTTAAGGACATATGATGTAATCTCACTCATCTCATTTCAGGTATCAGACTTTTTAAAACGTATAACCAACATCACCCATCAACAATACCAGGACTTTCTGAAGAGCTATTCGGCAATGATACCTATGGGAGAGCCCTGCCTGGGTCATGATATAGCCCAGATGATCGCGCACCTGGCCAGCGATAACAGCAGGCTGGTCACCGGGACTATTGTGGAGGTGGATGGGGGGTTAAGGTTCACTCTTTCTGGAAACTCCATCTCGTCACAGTCAAAGTGAAACCAATGATTAAAAAGCATATTAAGTAATCAATTTTATGTCCACTAGGTGACTTAACAACCTCTACTTTGAAATGGTGTGTCACTATTGAATAATAAAAAACAATATTTTACTGAGTAAAAGCTTTTCATTGAATTGTAGAATTTCTAACAGCTGACTCGAGTTACAGTTATTGCTCGAGCTAAGTAGGTACTTATTTTATATAGGTAATCTATTGTTAACAACAATATCCTTTTCTTCCTATGTGTCTCTCCTTTCGATACACTTCCAATTTACCCCTCACGTATCCAGTTGTCTACATGAGTGGAACAAAAATTAAAGGGTGCAAAATGAAGACGTTTGAATCACCTCTGCCTGTTGATATAAATGGTATAGTGGTTTACGTGGTCACACTGGTCACTTCGCTACTTTTTAACCGACTTCCAAAAGGAAGAGGTTCTCAATTTCATCGGTTTTTTTTAAAGTTTTTTTTTATGTATGTTCACTGATTACTCCGTCAATTGTGGACCTATTATGAAAATTATTTTTGTATGTGAAAGGGTATGCTCCCCATGTGGTCCCATTATCACCATATTAGGATCTGATGATGGGATTCCAAGGAAATCGAAGGAAACCCTCAAATTTATTAGGCACGTACTATGTTTTTTATATATTTTCTAAAGCTATTACAGCATTTACATTTGGTAGTCATCAGTTCATGATGATGAGCTGATGATGGAAGATAAAACTCCTTAACGGTTAGGAGTTGGAAGATAAATCTTTAAATGTCATGTGTATGTATGTTACGTTTAGTGGTATTCTTTAAAGTTATTAAGGTGAAATGATGATGAGAGACTTGAGAAAGACTAAAAAGCGGTGCCAAGCCAAAATGTAATAGTAGGTACCGCACTCGCCGCGCGTGACCTTGAGCGGGATAGCTGCTCTTCGCGTAGAAAAAAACAACCGAGGCGTCGGTGACGTCGTTGACGTTCGTCTAGATATATAGCGAGTGTGGTACCTACTATTACATTTGGCTTGGCACCGACTTCAAACCTATGAATAGGTAGCACATACAAATTAAGTTATTTTATACTTTTTAGTTTTTGAAGTCGGTTTTTTGAAACGAAGTTTTTTTTATTACTGTGCTGAGTCTTTTGTGTTTGATTCCAGCATGGGACAACACTTTGTGTGATTCACAAATTGTTGTTCTGAGTATGAATTCCATGTATGTTTGTGAAGTTCCAGTTATAGAGGATACATTTTTAGTGCGGGAGTTGTCAAACAAAAGTAGATAGCTCGTATTATGTCTTGAATTGACATGATATCCGGGCAAGATGTTACATATCTAGGTTGTTCCGAAAATTGGTAGCCACAGAATAAATACAATCTGTTCTTTCCTAAAACTTTTTTGGATTGATGATTGGATGATGAACCTCCTTGTGAAAATATGTTTAAAGATTATCTGTCACTCTACTTTTGTTTGCAACAATGGAATTCTCACGGGAAGTTTTTCTATGATTATAAACGAGGGTTAAACTTCAAGGAATCTCAAGAAAATTTACAAGCTGCTTTTGGGGAGTCTGCTCCTGCGTTAGCAGCAATCATTTATTGGTTTCGTGAATTTAAACGTGGGCGAGGGAACTTAAACGGTGACCCCAGACCCGGCCGACCACCAACTGCAGTAACTCATGAAAACGTCATCAGGGTAGAGTGGCTATTGCGAGAGAATAGACATATTACACATCGAGAGATGCTGGCTGAACTTAACATTGGATCACAGGCAGTTTCCACCTTCCTGCATGAACACCTTAAAGTAAGGAGGCTTGCTTCGCGATGGATACCTCATTCTGTCACCGATGAGCAAAAATGCCATCGTGTTGATTGGTGCAAATTTATGTTAGAAAAGTTCGAAGGAGGAACTTCCCAAAACGTATCCTACATTCTTACAACTGACGAATCATGGATATACAGGGTGGAATTTTGTAATACCACCAGAAGGGCAAGTATGAACTCTTAATACTGTGGATAGAAAATTTTACTCAAAGAAAACATTCCTTTATTGACGTGACAATGTCTAATAAATTGATAGACGCCGGCTGCATGCACGAAAGAGGATGAATCATTGTCCAGTTACGGCCGTCGTCCCGTTACGCTCATTGTACGTGGTTGCGCAAGGGCCGCATCTTCTTCTTCTTTCTTCTTTGTCCGTGCCGTTATTTCCCATGTCTTTTGGGGTCGGCCCTCCTAGTCTTCCTCCGCCACTCCAGGCGCAACTGTGTCATTTCCGGTTGCAGTCCCGTCCTCTTTAGGTCGTTTTTAATAGTCCTCATCCAGGTAGTCGGCGGTCTACCTCGACCTCGCTTAGGCTCCTCAATGTCCATGACGTAGCTTGTCATATGCTCTTTCTCGCGCCGCATAACATGTCCGTACCACCGCAGACGATTTTCCATGAATTTGTCAGCGATGTTTGCAACCTTCAACGTACCCCGAATATGCTCGTTTCTGACTCTATCCTTCAGTGTTACGCCCCCGGACCACCTCAGCATTTTCATCTCTGTCACGTGAAGTTTTTGTTCTTCCTGTTTACGCATTGGCCAGCACTCGGATCCGTACAGTAAAGCAGGTCTAATTGCCCTCTTGTATAGGTTGCCTTTAGAATGCCCGTGGAGGTTCCACGGGCATCCTCGGATCGCAAATTACTCCAGTCAAAGATCTCCATTTCAGCCATCTGATGTTTATTCGGCTTTCGCTATCTTCAACAACGCAAGCATCGGATGTCAGCACTGAGCCCAGATACCTGAAGTGGCCGACCGCCTTCAGAGGAGCGGTCCCTATACACGGTGGCTGTGTTACACCGGTCGACGAATCGGATAGGTTGCAATGCATATATACGGTTTTGGATTTGCTTACTCTCAGTCCTCTTCGTTCCAAGGCTTTGCACCACAAAGTAAGGTCGGATTGCACCTCTTGCATCGTTTCCGCGATGAGAACAATGTCGTCTGCATATAAAAGTGTCCACGGTGCTGGTTTCTGGAGATCCTTAGTGACGTATTTCATTATGATATTAAACAGTAGCGGACTCAATGTCGACCCTTGGTGCACTCCCACATTGACTTCGAATTCTTCGCTAATGCCAACAGGGGTGACGACTTTGGTCTTGATGTCTTTGTACATGTCTTGAAGAACGAGAATGTAGTGTTCCGGGACAGACTGTGATCGCAACGCCTGCCAAATCAGTTTTCTCGGTACTCCGTTGAAAGCCTTTTCAAGGTCAATGAACACAAAGTGTAAGTCCTTTTTTAAGGCTTTATATTTTTCCATCAGGATTCTGATTGTGTGAATGGCGTCCGTGGTACCGACTCCTCTTGTAAATCCACACTGATTGGGTGTTATTTCAGTGATTTCTACAATCCTGTTAGCTATGATGCTTTCCCATATTTTGAGGGTGTGAGATGTCAGTTTAATGGCGCGATAGTTTCCACAATCAGCCACATCACCTTTGTTTTTGTAGAAAGGTATGAGGTTACTTTTCCTCCATTCATCGGGCATTTTCCCCTGTGATAGAATAAGGTTAAACAGTGATGTTAACCATGAGATTCCGGAAGCTCCGCACATCTTGAGCAGTTCAGCCGGTATCTCGTCAGGCCCGGCTGCTTTTCCATTCTTTGTTTTACTCAAGGCCAGTTTAACCTCATTTGCTGTTATTTGTTCTAAAGGGCCATACAAAGGCAGTATTTCATTCAAGGTGTCTTGCGGAAATTCCTCGTTTAGAAGGGTGCCATAATATTCGAGCCATCTTTTATTAATATCTTTGTCTGATGTAAGAAGTGTTCCGACTGAGTTTTTGATATATTTATTATGTTTAATATCCTGTGATTGTTTATTTCTTAATTTAGCAATTTTGAAAATTTCCTTATCGGTAACAGCACACTCAAGCCTGGTGTAGATGCACTCCTCAACAGCTGCCTTTGACTTTGCCACCGCTTTCTTAGCTTCCTTCTTTGCTTGGAGGTAGCTCTCACGGTCTAACTCGTTCTTAGATTTTTGCCATTTTTTGAATTTCTCTTTCTTTCTAGATATTTACTCCTTGACCTCGTTGTTCCACCAGCTCGGGTCCTTGCCAGGTACCAATTTGCCCCTGCTGATTCCCAGACACTCCCTAGCACTGCCTGTGGTGACCTTCTTGAAATCATCCCATAAGGCGTTGGCGGATTTTCCCTCAAATGTTTGTTGCTCTTGGTATTTAACTATGTTAGTTACAAATGAAACACCTTCTTCTTTCTGCAGATTGTACAATTTTATTCTCGGCGTACTGTTTGTTTTTTGTTAAGTGTTCCAGAGAGGCATTTTCAGACACGCTACTAGCAACCTGTGCTGAGTGGTCAAGGGCTCCCCCGGAATCACTTTGCAGTCTTTAAAGTAGCCACGCATAGCTCCGCTGCACAGAAAGTAGTCTATTTGAGTTGCCGATGTTCCGCTCTTATAGGTGATAAGGTGCTCGTCCTTTTTTTGAAAGAGTGTATTGATAACCGGCATATCGAAAATATTTGCCAATTCCAGGATTTCTTTGCCTTGATCGTTGATGTGTCCATATCCGTAGCTGCCGTGAACTGCAACCCCCACCGGAGCATCGCGCCCAACGTGGCCGTTTAAGTCACCTGCAATTATTTTGTTTTCAGATGTTGGGAATGTTCGAAGAAGTTCCTGGAGATCTTCCCAGAAGCTGTCTTTTTCCTCTTTTGAACACCTTGTCTGCGGGGCATAAACGGATATTATGTTTAAGCATGGTTGCTTGTCGAGAGCGATTTTTAATGATATTATGCGGTCGCTACGCCTTTCTACAGACACGATACGCTGCTTTAGTTGGTCATCCACGATGATTCCTACGCCGTTTCGAGCACTCGAGGATCCGTGGTATAGTAGCTGGTAGCCGCTTCCCATGTCCCTGGATTTTGAACCTTTCCATCTTAGTTCTTGAATGCAACATATATTTATTTTACGTCGATGGAGAACCTCTGCCAGTTCTTGGCTGCATCCAGTCAGGGAACCGATGTTCCAGGTAGCTAAGCGCATGTTGGTTGCGCTGCGTCTAATGCCGTCGCTTACGGGGGACGCCCTAAACTTTTTCGCAGCTGAGTACCCTTGACCGTCGCTTGAGGGGGACGCCCTAGCATTTATACCTCTTTTCTTTTGTTGTACTTTCATGTTAGACTAGGAGAATGTTGATTGGCTATTGTTTTTTTACGACCGGTTGCCACCTGACGTCAAGACTGTGATCCTCCACTCTCTTGGAGTATCGCGAGCGCCGCCGTTGGTCCATGAATTAGACTCCTCCGCCGCCGACTCTTCTATACTCTCCGGCCGAAGGGTATAGTCCACAGGCAGCCTCAGCTTCAATTATCCTGAAGAAGCCCGCCAATGGATATTTCTTAACGGAGTTTTCTCTCCGGCCTGTTGGTCCGCGGGAGCTATTTTATTTCGCCCCTACCCTCCATATCTGGCGGGCATTCCCTGATCCGCCACCTAGGGACGCGTTCTCTAGGGGTGAGGCTCCCCCCCGCATCTATCTTTCATCATTTAATCAATGTTTTGTTATGACTATGACGTTGTCACGTTAAACTATCGTCCGTAAACCGACTTTACAGACAACTATTTTTTTTTTAAATAAATAAATAAATAATTACAGCCTGTACTTTTAGTGCATCGATCGTTAGGGTCAATTTTATGGATGAAATTTCCCTAAAAAACTTGTTAAATCAAATGATAGAAAAACCATGAAATCTTAAATTATTTACAAAAAATGGTAAACTAACTAATTAGTTGCTTTTTTTATCCCGTTAAAATCGTTTCACCCGTGCCAGCGATTAGCAATAACAAACAGACAGGCAGAGTAAGTACTATTACCTCCATATGCATTTAGGAAAAGCTGATTATTTGAATACACAAACAGACTGTTCCGTTTTAAATATATCTTTATATATTATATTTCTGGAACTTTAAATAATCAAACTTCAAAAGAACTGTAATTTGCGCGATGGCAATTGATTGACACGCGCGTCGCACTGCACACATTGATATAAAATAATCGCACTGTAATGACTTGCCGGCATTGTCTTACAAGCAGCCAAGTACACCACACGTAAACACATATAAAATAAACATGGAAATAAATTTTACCAAAAAAGTAGTGTTAGTGACCGGAGCAAGCGCGGGAATTGGAGAAGCGACGGCAATCTTGTTCGCGAAGCTAGGGGCTAGCTTGTCTCTGGTCGGTAGGAATGAACAGAATTTAAAAAAGGTGGCAGATCAATGCGAGAAGGAGTCAGGACTGAAGCCGCTGGCCATTATCGCTGATCTGGGAACTGACGCGGGCGTGGAGAAGACTGCTAAAGAAACGATCGAACATTTTGGAAGGTATGGAATAGTATGACTTTGACTGAGATATTTATTTTTTTACCTTTGACAATAAAAATTCTATTACTATCAATTTCTGAAAAGTTATAGGAAATTTTATTGAGTAAAACCAACCTATCGTGGTGCTTTTTGTAAAATTAAGAAGTCCATAGACTGAACTAAGATCTCCCAAGGAACGCCATTGCCAACTACTTTCATCAAATCTTAATATATATAAATCTCGTGTCACAATGTTTGTCCTCAATGGACTCCTAAACCGATTATAATAAAATTTGCACACCATGTGCAGTTCGATCCAAATTGAGAGATAGGACAGTTTAAATCTCAAATTATAGTCGCAATTTTAATTTATTGCTAATTATTGTATATAAATATGGCGGTACGAAGTTCGCCGGGTTAGCTAGTAGTAATATATGGATTCATTCATATATCGTATTCATATTCATTAATCTATACAATTAAATAAAATTGAAGTGTCTGTTTGTAATAGTAAACTAAATACTAAAAAAAATTACTAAAAAAACAAATACATATGTACATACATATGTATACACGGTACATATACCAAAACATTTTTTTTTAATTTTTGTCTGTCTGTTTGTTCCGGCTAATCTCTGGAACGACTGGACCGATTTTCACGGAACTTTCACTGGCAGATAGCTGATGATATAGGGAGTAACTTAGACTACTTTTTTAGTCTAGCTTTGCCCCATGGCGTTACCTGCGGTTGCTGTTGTACCGCGGGTAACAATTATATAATATCTCTGTTTATATCTAATCTCTGCGCGATGTCGTCCGATATTGAAAAGAAGTGAGAACTCCTCATATATGGCACTAGCTGAATCCCGCGGTGCTACCCGGGTTCATTGTTGTAAACGCGAGTAACGCCGCGGGGAAAAAAGTAGACTAAGTTACTCCTTCTATCATTAGCTATCTGCCAGTGAAAGTCCCGTCAAAATCCGTCCAGCTGTTCCAGAGATTACCCGGAACAAACTGACAGACAGGCAGACAACATTTAAAAAAAGTTATTTTGGTACATGTACCGTCTATACATCCATATGCATTTATTAAAAAGCGGTTATTTTAATATTACAAACAGGCACTCCTATTTTATTTATTTGTTTAAAGATAAATCCTTCAATATCTCTTATACACAACGGTTATCTATACTGTAAATCTCGTGACATGGCAGTGCCCCTGAAAGATGAGCTAATCCAAGCGTAAGGGCAATACATCTCGAAGCTTTATATGTATTTCTGCAGACTCTCATAATATCAATTTCACTTTGATCATTGTATAGCCAGTATTGCCACTCTTTTAGCCTGACAGAATAATCGAAGGGGGAGTTTGGACTTCAGTAATCTCACGCACGCGGTCAAAAGCAACGGAAGAACTATTTAGCACCGGTTTTCTGTGAATCCAAGCAATACATTTTGTATTTAGAAAATTGCCTGGGCATATCGATTAAGGGCTCCCACACATGTATGCATATTGTTTTAAATGTGTTTACATATTTAAAATTGTAAAATGAGCGCGCAGTATTCGCCAACAAACTGTCATGCAGTTTGTTGACGAATACGAGGCAATTAAGATGTACCTACGTGTATCACATTTGTAATTAATAAATAAATAAAAAATAAAAAAACATAACTGCGATGCGATGCGGCGTGAAGTTCTTGCGGCGGCAGTCGTGCGAGCCTGCAGATATTTGTGGGAGCTCTTATATAGAATTTATAATGGCTTTCAAGAATGATAAACTTCATTTAGTGAAACGGACAAATGTCTTAAAATTAATATCTTTGTCCCTAAATCTGAAGCGGTAGAGTATAAAACATTTTATCTCAGGTTCATGGGTTCGTATCCAACTTTGGGCACCATACCTTACGTCAAGTTCTATAAATAAGATCGACCCGGGAACTTAATTGATGGAGATAAATTATACAAACTAAGTCACAATTTTCACGATTTAATATTTTACATAACTTACTTCAATTAGTAACAGCGACCGTAAAAAATAAATTTAGGCACGTAGCTGGGCTTCGGGGGCTTCGGACCGACGCCGACGTTAGCAAAGCACACACCAAGTACCTACTGCTGGGCCCAGAAAACTGCGGATACGCCGTGTTTGTTGTATATACGTGAATTATATGAATACGTATATTGTATAACACACCATGATCTCTTCACTCACATAGGACTCCCATCTTTCCCCACTGTCGCAGCAAGGTTATTAAATTACTGGCTTCTCGCCGTTTTTTACCACATACCACGCTCAACTCTTACTGGCGCAAAGTTATATAGCTTGTAGCCTTTCCCAGGGGGCTATTTTTGAATTAGGGGCTATTGAACACTAAAAGGCTGTTTCAATAATTCGAACTAGTACCTAGTTCCTGAGTTTAGCTCATTCAATCAAACTGTCTCTTCAGCTTTATAAGATTAGCATCGATTAACCAGTTAGCTTAGACTTTTCCGTATTATTGGATTTAACTTTCTATGTAAAAATCGCCTATATAATACATATGCTTTGATTTCCAAGAAAATAGACAGAAATTGGTTTGCAAAATATGTATACTTCCAGATTAGACGTGTTGGTAAACAATGTCGGCATCGGTGCCCGCTCAACTATCTTGAAAACCGACATGGCGACTTTTGACCAGGTCTTCAACACCGACGTCCGCGGCGTGTACAACCTGACGAGGCTCCTGGCCCCGGAGCTGATTAAGACCAAGGGCAACATCGTCAATATATCAAGTATTGTAGCAACTACCGTTGCTGTTGGGTCTTTACCTTACGGTATGGCTAAGGTAAGAAATTGAAGCCTAAGAAACCTTTTGCAATTAAACAACTTCATTTTCATCAAGGGAACTACTCAATTACGAGTAGCTCAGCTTTGCAATAAATGGAATTAGTACCGAGAATAACGGTTATTAGAATATAATACCTTTAACTTACTACCAGCGCACTTGTTTCCCTCCCAATCTCATCTAAAAAAGCATCTCACTAGGTCGCCATAATTCTTAATAATAATCATAGTATAACTATAGTGTATATTACTACTTTCTTCACAGTACAATTAATTATATTTACAATTTACAATGTTCACATTAAGATTCAAGTGTCAATATTTACACACCGACTTTGAGTTTCGAGTTGTAAATTGTAGTTTTTATTTGCCGGCAGCAGTTCTTTATCACTTACAATGGTAACCCATTACTTGATGGTCAGTGACAACTGCTGCTAATCGACAACTTCAATTTAAGAGTTAGAAGTGCCTCACCGGACTTTGAGGTGGATGTAGTTTGGGTCACTATGGCGCATTGTCCACTTTCGCAATGAGGATGGTGACCACCACACTTGGGCATAAGCTTTCCATCAGGCACAGAAGTCATTTTGGCAGTTAGAGCTTAAAAAGTACCTGTTTTACAGTCCACGAAAAAGGTTTCATCTTAGATTACTAAGAAGCGCCCTTGACAATGTGTATCGATTGATTTTATCAGATCATGCTTCATGTAGAGATAAGATTCTTATTGGCAATATCTTCACAATTTCATAACAATCAATTGTTTCATTGCACCACGTGAATGCAGTTATAAGAGCCCAACCATCAAGTACCAAGTTCTTGTGGAGACTTAAATGGTTTGTTCAGTTCATAATTTCACAAACAATGTTTATGCATAGGTATACTCACGTAGCTAAGTATGTTTGTTAATGTGCCGCTGTAAGTCAGTGTCCAATATATTTTGCACGAACCACACGCATTTTATTGACAAGTTCCCCAAGCAAGCAATACTCGACCTTAATCACTACAACAAATGGTCCAAATTCGAGCCGCATACCAGTAACAGCTACCTGAGTCGGGTGTCGACGGGTGGCCGTCCGAGAACAAAAGAAATAGATAAGCCGGTCGAGAGTGCTAGTTGTTTACGCAAATTCTTTGAGGTTTAATAGAAATAATTTTCAATACTTTGTACGAGTGAATATTCCCGTGTTTACAATGCCAACAGAAGAGCAAACTTCGGTGAATATTACGCCCATAGACGTGCAAAAAACATTGAATGTTATAGAAAACACAGCTGAACACATACGGAAGACTCATGTTAACCTGAAAAAGTGCCCAAAAGCTAGATTAACACGAAGTTACATCGAAGCAAGGTTAAAATGTATAGAAACATATTGGAATGAGTATAAAATAGCTTATGATCAAATAATTCGTAACACGTCGAAGGAAGCGAGAGAGAAAGTACCCTTTTTTGTACAAGATAAATTCTACGAACATGAAGAGCTATTTATTACTTTGAAAACTGATTTGATGGATTTATTACCTTCGCCAGAAGTTGCCTGTAGTTCGTTGCCTGCATCTAGTGAGCCTCAACAACAACAAACATGCGTTGTATTACCGAAAATACAGTTACCTACCTATAGTGGACAATATGATGAGTGGTTATCGTTTCACGATTTATTTACAACACTTGTGCATAATAATAAAGGCTTGAATAATGTGCAAAAACTGCATTATTTGAAGACAAGCCTTATAGGAGAAGCTGCAATGTTTTTAAAGCATATAAAGGTGGCGGAATGCAATTACCTTCAGGCGTGGAACATATTGAAAGAAAGGTACGGTAACAAACGTATTAATATTAATGCCGTAATGAGGCGATTCTTTTCACAAAAGAAGCTTACTGTTAACAACTCTATTTCAATCAAGGGATTATTGGATACGACATTTCAATGTTTATATGACCTCAATAACATGAATGTGAATACGGAAAACTGGGATCCTATAATAATCTTTGTAATAGTACAAAAACTGGACTCTGAAACACATAAGGACTGGGAAGAATATGTGAGTAGTGTTTATGAGAATACAGATAGCCTTCCCTCATTAGAACTGTTTCGTAAATTTTTGGAAAGCCGCTTCCGAACGTTGGAACTCACAGAACCAACAAAGCAGAAGTCTAATGTGGGTCATCTGCGAGAGAAATCATTTCACATTACTACCAAGGTTGACTGCAAGAAAATATGTCAAATGTGTAGTGATAATCACACTCTTAGTCATTGCAAGGAATTTAGTAAACAACCAATAGTTCAACGAAATGAATTTATTAAAACAAAAAATCTATGTTTCAATTGCCTTGCTTCTGGACACTCGGTAAGGCAATGCCGCAATCCAATATGCTGTCAATTATGCAAAAAACGCCATCATTCCCTTCTTCACGAAAATAAAGACAACAACAAAAGCAAGTCAGAGACAACAAGCAAAATTGAGAAAACACAAACACAACAATCCGAGGTAGCAGCACATACAAACGTGGAGGAAATGGAATACGAAGACATTACAATGATAGCATCACACATTTCTACAAAACATAGCACAGCACTACTAGCAACAGCAATCGTTCAAGTACGAAGTGAAGATAATTATACGACTACATTGAGAGCTTTAATTGATCAAGGATCACAAGCAAGTTTTATCAGCGAACGAGCAGTACAGCAACTCAAGGCCAAACGTTATCCTGTCAGAGGTACAGTCATCGGTGTGGGATCTACGAAAGAAGATATCAAACAAGTAGTTCAGATTAAAATTGAGTCAAGATGTGAAACTTTCAGCCTAGAAGTAAGAACATATGTTATGTCTAAGCAGCTGACTACTAAATTACCATCCCGTGCAATTAACACAAACAATTGGCCTCATCTAAACGGGTTAATACTAGCTGATCCAAGCTACTGTACGCCAGGCTCTATTGACCTACTCCTGGGTGTCGATGTGTATGCACAAATAGTGCAAACCGAGTTGATCAAGGGTCCACCAGGGTCTCCATGCGCTCATAAAACAAACCTGGGATGGATTCTGTTCGGCCAAGTAGAATGTGACGTACAACAACCAGAGTCAGTTCTTGTTATGCATCATCAGATCATAGCAGAAGATTTTTTGAAAACACTTTGGGAGATAGAACCAGACACAAAAAGAAAATACACAAAAGAAGAAGAGCAATGCGATGAACACTATGAAAAAAATTATAAAAGAGATAGCACCGGCAGGTATGTAGTGAAACTTCCATTTCGTACCGAGTACCCTGTGACACCAGACGGGAACACAAGAGAAATTGCTATGAAACGTCTTATTCATCAAGAAAAAAGAATACATAATACACCCGAGTTAAGAGATGAATACCACAGAGTATTAGAAGAATATTTAGAAATGGGACACATGGAGGAAGTGCCAAAAGATGAACTAGACAACCGTTCCGTATACCTTCCACATCACGGCGTCATTCGGACTGATAAGGAAACCACTAAAGTTAGAGTGGTATTCGATGCTTCATGTAAGGGCAGCAATGGTACATCCCTCAACGATGAACTATTGACCGGACCAGTACTACAGGAAGATATGCGAAGCATAATAATGAGATGGCGCATGCACAGAATATGCTTTGTTAGTGACGTCATGAAAATGTATAGAATGGTTCTATTAGATAAGAAAGACTCAGATTATCACAGAGTGCTATGGCGCGGACCCCGTAAAGATAATCTCGATAGCAATGCTGCAGATGTCAAGGACTATAGATTGAAGACTGTTACATTCGGTACAGCCTCAGCGCCTTACCTGGCTATTAAAACATTAATTAAACTAGCAGATGATGAGGGCAAAGGGTATCCTGAGGCATCTAAAATTATTCGCGAAGACTATTATGTTGACGATTTGGCTTCGGGCAGCGATACGACAGAAAAGGCAGTACACATCAGTAAACAAATAATAGCCATTCTACAACGAGGAGGCTTTGAACTTCAAAAATGGGCGTCCAACGACACAGAGTTCCTCACAACTATCGACGTTAACAAAGTCACTACGAAAGTTAACTTAGACATGAAACTTGACGGTACCATCAAAGCTCTCGGTCTGACGTGGAATCTGAGAGAAGATGAATTCAACTATCAACTGTTGTTGGAACCCATTTCATCAGTCATCACAAAAAGATCAATACTCTCAGACCTACACCGATTATTTGATCCACTAGGGTGGATAGCACCTGTCATCATTACCGCAAAAATTCTAGTACAAAAACTATGGTTGGAAGGTGTTGGATGGGATCAAGAGATCTCAAAGGATCTAAGAGATGAATGGAGGTGTATAAGAGGAGATCTAGAAAATATCAAGCAAATAAAAATTAAACGATGGCTAAGTACATTCAGTTACGAAAAGGATCTAGTGACATTACACGGATTTTGCGATGCCTCTATAAAAGCTTACGCAGCGGTAGTATACTGTCGTGTTCAGACGAAAGATGGAAAGATAAAAACACATCTGGTTGCAGCTAGAACAAAGGTAGCGCCGGTTAAAACCATATCACTACCGCGACTCGAGCTGAGTGGAGCTGTACTATTAGCGAAATTATTATACAAAGTGAGCCAAGCTATGAGAATCACTACAAACAATGTTTTTGCGTGGACTGATTCCACAATTGTTTTGGCTTGGCTTCTTGGAGAACCAAATCGATGGAAGCCGTTTGTCGCTAATCGCGTGGTGGAAATACTGGATCATACAAGTAACACTCAATGGTTTCATGTGCAGTCATCGTACAATCCAGCAGATGTTGCGTCAAGAGGTTCATGCGTGGCAGAGCTACTACAGAAAAGAATGTGGTGGGAAGGACCCATCTGGCTTAAAAATGAACAAATTAATTACACCAGACCCTCAGCTTTGTCAACGGATGAAGAAAAGAAGAAAACCATACAGTCTCACATTAACATTACAGAACCTGAAAGAAAGTATTTCATTAAGTTTGAGGAATATGATTCACTTACCGAATTATTACGAATCATTATACATTGTTGTAGATTTCTAAACATGAAGAAGGATCCACATCAACTGAAATTAGAAATAATAACAACACAAGAGATGCAAAAGGCATTAGAACTTTGTATACGAATGGTACAAGAAGTTGCATTTTTCGATGAAATAAATAGATTAAAGGAAAATAAACCAGTTAGAACTACTAGCAGGTTAAAGACTCTTAACCCATTTATTGATGAGCATAATATTCTCAGGGTGGGCGGCAGACTGAGAAATGCAAGTGTTGATGATGACCTAAAACATCCTGTAATATTGAGTAAGGATAGCGATTTTATTCCACTTGTACTAGCGGACGCACACGAGAAAACAATGCATGGTGGAATAAACATGATGATTACGTAATCATCATGTTTATTCCACCATGCATTGTTCTTCACCAAACTCTTGCAGCCAAAAATCCAGTATTTGCTCATTAGGTACGTACCTAATGAGCAAATACTGGATTTTTGGCTGCAAGAGTTTGGTGAAGCAATATATTCATAAATGTCTAACCTGTGCACGCCAGCGAGCTACTTGTAGACAACAAATGATGGGTGACTTACCGGAACCTCGTGTGACTCCTTCACGCCCATTCTCTAAAAGTGGAGTTGACTTCGCTGGCCCAGTATATATATTGAACTCTAAAGGAAAGGGTGCTAAAAGAAGTAAAGCCTACATTTGCATTTTCATATGTATGGCAGTAAAGGCGATACATCTGGAATTAGTGAGCGACCTAACAACTGAAACATTCATCGCTGCATTCAAACGTTTCGTTGCCAGAAGAGGGAGATGTATTGAAATCTGGAGCGATAACGGAACCACCTTCGTGGCCGCCAACAAAGAATTAGCGGCACTATGGAGAGAAGCAGGTCTTGAGATACCAGAGCAAATAAGAGACAAATTAGTAAACGATGGTACACAATGGCACTTTACACCTCCCTATAGCCCGAACCATGGGGGGATCTGGGAGGCGGGGGTTAAATCTGTTAAACAACATCTACGGAAAATACTGACTGCAAATTTAACATTTGAAGAGTACACAACAGTTTTAACACAAATTGAAGCTTGCCTTAATTCACGACCTTTGATGCCAATATCTACAGACGTTGACGTGCTTGAAGACATACAAATTCTCACACCAGGACATTTTCTCGTCGGAGAAACCTTAATAATGATACCAGACCGCGACTACACGACTGTTAACGTCAATCTATTATCTCGATGGCAGCATACCCAGAGATTGGTGCAAACCTTCTGGAAACGCTGGCAAACGGAATATTTATCACGGCTACAGCAACGACCTAAATGGTTAAGAACAACCGTAGAGTTTGAAGTCGGGGATATAGTCCTGTTAAGAGACGAAAACACACCCCCTAGTAACTGGGCGTTAGCACGGGTGGTTGAGAAGCACCCTGGAAGAGACCATTTAACGCGCGTATATACCGTGCGATATAAAGGCAAATTGACTAAAAGATCAACCCCATATTTGTGTGCACTACCAATTTCGACAAAAAATTAAGTTACCTTAATCAACTAAACCCTAGTAAAGATAGTAGATATTATAATTGTTATTACCTGTTGTATTTAGCTTAGAATTGTATTTGTTAAAAGGGTCTTAAGCCCTTTTGGTGGGCGGTTATGTTCAGTTCATAATTTCACAAACAATGTTTATGCATAGGTATACTCACGTAGCTAAGTATGTTTGTTAATGTGCCGCTGTAAGTCAGTGTCCAATATATTTTGCACGAACCACACGCATTTTATTGACAAGTTCCCCAAGCAAGCAATACTCGACCTTAATCACTACAACATGGTTGTTCATGAGCAACGGCAGTTAATATCAGGTGACCGGTATGCTAGTTTGTCCACCTACGATATAAAAACAACACACGATAAATATATTATATCAAAATGCCGTAAGCCACTCCTTGAGTATTGATTGTTGTATTGTTACATCTTATTTCACCACATTTTTCATATTATCACGATTTATCGCATGCACTAAAATGACGGTATATCTAGGGTTACAATGCAAAATTTTCAAGTGTCATAACACAATAAACAATAAATGTGTTTAACAAGCTGAATGAGTAATACCAAAATTTACTCGCCGACTTCGAGACTCGAGTAGTAACTTTTGGCTTTTTTTGCCGGCGGCGATTGTAACAATGGTAACCCACCACCTAATAGTCAGTGAAAACTGCTGCCAATAGACAACTGTAATCAAAGAGATAGAAGTCCATTGTCTGACTTTGAGGTGGATGTAGTTTTTTAAAGGCTTCAAGGTAGTATCAGTCCGATAATACCGCGGGCGACAATTTGTTCCACCAGTTGGTTGTGCGAGGCAAGTAGCGACGAAGCGATGGCGTGACTTTCATAAAGCTCCCTAAAGATTACATCTTTAAAACAACTTTCTCTGAGCTATCTTTGGTGACTAACTGACACTCATATTACACATGCAGCTTGCGGTAAAAAAACTCCAAGATCACTCAAAGCACCATTAATTTCGACTACCTTTAGGCGATAGGGGTAGATATCAAGATAACCGTAAGAGAACTGATTAAGAATCGTTATTGATCTGGTATAAAACACTATTATTTTAACTTCCCATAAATCTTCTAGCTATATATATAAAACAAAGTAGTGTTAGTTAAGCCGGACACACACGTTCAAGTATACTTGCGCTAATCCAGACTGTTTGTCTGTCTGTCTCTGTCACGCACGTCGCCGCGTTGTCGTGATAGAGACAGACAGACGGGCTTGCGCAAGTATACTTGAACGCCTTTACTGTGCCTTTACACCATTTATTACTCCAGAACCCCTGGACCAATTTTTATGATTTTGGTGTTTTTGGGTTTATCTTCGTCGGGAATAGGATAATAAGTATTAAAATATCTATTTTTTTAAATTAAAAACATCGTTAATTAAAACATACTTAATGTGCTCATTCGTTGACAGTAAGGCGTAACGAAGTTCGCCGGGTTAACAAGTATTTAAATAAACTCTCATTCGCAAAGTGCTAATATAAAACTGTGTACATTTCCAGGCAGCGTTGGATCAGTTCACGAAGCTGATATCTTTAGAACTGGCTCCCCACGGAGTAAGGGTCAACACTGTCAGTCCTGGAATCACTGTAAGCTACACACATGCCATGAGATATTATCTTTATCTTTCTTTAAGGGCATATAATCTCATTTTATCTTAATATTTTCTCATTTCAGGTATCTGACTTCGTAAAACGTATAACCAATTTCACCGACCAACAATACCAGGACTTTCTGAAGAGCTATTCGCCAATGATACCCATGAGAGAGCCCTGCCTGGGTCATGATATAGCCCAGATGATCGTGCACCTGGCCAGCGATAACAGCAGGCTGGTCACCGGGACTATTGTGGAGGTGGATGGGGGGTTAAGGTTCACCTATTCTGGAAACTCTCCACTTCACTCATCTCGTGACAGTTGAAGTGAAACCAACGGCCTGATTAAAAAGTATAGATAATAAGTAATCGGTTTTATGTCCACTAGGTGACTTAATAACCTCTACTTCGAAATCTGTGTGTCACTCTTGAATAATAAAAAAATATTTTAGTAAGTAAGAGTTTTTCATTGAGTTATAGAATTTCTAGTAACAGCTGCCTCGAACTACAGTTATTGCTCGAGCTAATTACCCACATTCCCCAAATCAAATCCTTTATTTTTCTTCTTAAGTGTCTCTCCTTTCGATACACTCCCAATCTTCCCATCTAACACCTAACGTGTCCTGTTAATAGCAATAGGCTTAAGTGGAACAAAAATTATAGGCTGCAAAACGAAGACGTTTGAATCACCTCTGTCTGTTGATATAAATGGTGCAGTGGTTTACGTGGTCACTTTGCCTCTCTTTACTGTGCTGAATCTTTTGGGTTTGATTCCAGCTTGGGACAACACTTTGTGTGATTCACAAATTGTTGTTCTGAGTATAAATTCCATGTATGTTTCTGAAGTCCCAGCGACAGAGGACACGTTTGTATTGCGGGAGTTGTCAAACAAAATTAGATAGCTCTTATTATGTCTATAAATGACATGATATCCAGGCAAGATGTTACATACAGTTGAATATATAACACTACCAACATTGCAACGACACAAATACGAACTTGCCAAAACACATAAGTTTTTACTCCATGCAATTCATTTATTGGTAAGTGAAAATCAAAAAGTCTTCTTAAAGAGCTATATAGCCTAACTCGAGCAATCAAGTTTTAGATATTTGATATATTTTTCATTAACTACGTTTATCGGGGATGGTTAGTGCTCGAAATGTGGCATATGTTAATAACGTACGGTTACTGCGTACGTATATGTATTATGTATAAATTTAAAAATACCTAAAACAGACACAGAGACCACTCAGACTCAGAACAATATTTTTGTAGGTCGATAGAGTAATTTATTGTAAGTGTTCAGTCCTCTCACCAATGGAGCGATCACTTTGTGATACTTGTAATACCTATAGGACCCATGAGTATAAGCATTAACTCGCTACTAGGCCACTGGCAAGAGGAATGAGCGTTTACGGCGATCCACCGTGTTCATAATCTAAACTAAATTCATCAAGCACTTACTGGAGTTGTGTGGCGTCCTGTTCTCGGCGTTCCAAGAGATCTCTTGGGTAGTTTCTTCTCTGCGTCGTCACACAATCTTAAACTCCTAAAGTGCTGTACAACTTCCAAGGTATTCGAATTACAACTCACTCGCTTCAGCTATCGCGGAACGCGCTAGTCCACGACCTAACACAAAACGGTAAATCACTAAAGGGACCGGGTCGATGGACAATACAATTAGCTTAATATCAATTAATTACGGTTTTCAAACAACAATCGTCAACCGTTCACAACACGCGTCTTTTAGTACTCTCTCTTAACCTCAAACGTCAAAACGTCAAACACGAAAAAAATGACAATCGAAAAATGTTGCCATTACAATGACGTTCGAAATCCAACAGTAAGTATTCAAAGATCTACAACAAAACTGTCAACTTATTATGTCACAAGGTAGATATAACAGATGATATTTATCTATATTGCTGATGAATCATATTTCTAGTAATTTAGAAAATTAAGTAGCAACTTATCCACCGTTTTGGAGGGTTTAATCATAGCCGACCACACTGTTGGAGGTGTAGGTGGGTTTCCTTGCTTCATTAGTTATCATCATCACTTCATCACTACATAGTATAAAACGAAGTCGCTTTCTCATGTCTGGATCACACAAAGTGTTGTCCTACGTGGGATTTGAACCCACGACACTTGGCGAAGTAGGAAACAGCGTGGTGACCGTTAAACTACTAGGCCAAACGTGCAGTCTAACTGCACTGCAAGTTAAAACTATGCAACGGATTTTGTTGCGGGTTTCTTTAATAGATATAGTGATTCAAGAGGAAGGTTTATATGTATAGTAAATGCATAATATAGTATGGAAACACTGTTAATTTTCGAGGTTTCTAATGTGATGTAGCAAATAAACACATTTTTTTGCGCTTACATTGCAAACGCTGGTTGCACCCTACGAGATAGATCAAAATAATGTACTACAGTATTGTACACCTTAAAAAGTACTACAAAAAAGTCCGCGATGGTATATGTCTATCTCTTAGGGATAACACACAGCAACCATTTCTTATTCCTTTCTTTTTACGAGAAACAATGGCTTATTTACGAAGTGATTTTAAGCAATACAGAATGAATCCTTATACAATTAAGTAAATTAAATACGTTGTGCATTTAATTTAGATCAATATGGCCCTTTACAGTATCTAATTTAAATGAATATACTCGAAGATATTACAGATTTAAAATGCACGAATCGTGTCGTCGGCGGGTGCATCTGAAATCCACCCGTGCGAAGCCGGGGCGGGTCGCTATTTTAGAATAATCTAATTCAAGATGTAGTTTATGGCCCTTGACTAAGCCGGCCCTTGATCAAGTTTCAAGGCTCTGCGAAAAACTCATCAGTCATATAACGACTTAGTATCTTGTGAAGCGTTTTTATTAAAGGAAATTAGATTACCAAACCCCAAAAATGTGGAAGGAATAAGGAACTATGTATATAATATGGGTCTATAATCAATCTCTTCAAGGTAATTTCTACTCTCGATTGTCGGCACTTGATGGAACTTGTTATAATACATTCTAAAATAAAATCTCTTCAAGGTAGTAGAGCCATGCTGATTTCAACCTGTTATAGAGCCAGCATGAGTAGACATCCTGACTACCAAACCAAAAATGTGGAAGGAACACGTCCATTGCATTTGGGTCTGTAACTTCTCTGTACTCAATCTCTTCAAGGTAGTAGAGCCACGCTGATTTCAGCATCGGGCTGGCTCGACCGGGGCGGTACTACCCTCGCACAGAAGACCAACCTAAAATGTCAGCATTCGTGCTGTCGATTTTCATTAGTGAGTGCTAGACCGGAGGCCAAATGATGCAGAAGTATTTCAATAAGCCGCCATAGTATGGGTCACATGCTGCATTATTGCATTGCCTTCATCTATACATCTATAGAAATAAATAAAATTGGAGTGTCTGTTTGTAATATAAAAAATTAACAAAAAAAACCGACTTCAAGAGCGACCAAATTGAATTGGGTCCACATGGAAAGCACCAGCTTTCAAATAAAAAAAAACATCGAAATCGGTTGGCGTTATATTGAGTTATTCGTCAATTTGTCGCGCACATAGTTAATACAAATTGAAGACTCATAAGGTTTTCTCATGGATGAGCTATCAGAACTAGATAAAATTGAAATGGGACCACATGGGAAGCACTAGCTTTCAAATAAAAAAAGAATCATCAAAATCGGTTCACCCAGTCGAAAGTTATGAGGTAACAAACATAAAAAATAAATATAAAAAATACAGTCGAATTGAGAACCTCCTCCTTTTTTGAAGTCGGTTAATAACCGCTTTTTAATTAATGCATATGTATGTATACCCGGTATATGTACATTTTTTCTGTCTGTCTGTCTGTTTGTTCCGGGTAATCTCTGGAGCGGCTGGACCGATTTTGACGGGACTTTCACTGGCAGATAGCTAATGATCTGAGGAGTAACTTAGGCTACTTTTTTTAGACTAGCTTCGCCCCGCGGTGTTACCCGCGGTACGACAATGACCGCGGGTAACACCACGGGGTTCAGCTAGTTCGAAATAAGTATCGTGACCACAAGTCTTAGATTATTCATGCTTTCCATCAGGCAGTGCAGTCGCTTTAGCAGGCCCATATATAAAAAATACGTATGTGTTTTACAACTGTTTGGTGCAGGATCTGCTTGGTTACACGGCCATGCGTGAGATTTGTATTTACATTAGGTATCTATACTAATATTAGGTCTTTATCTATGAAATTGCCGTTTTGTATGCAATAAGTGAAAGCACTTATTTTTTCAAACTTTTTTATTTCTGTTGAACTTGAACTTGAACTCGCGGGCCGGGTTTCCGCAACTCGACGACTTTGATGCGCCTATTTTGCGTAGTGGGTCGGCACTAGTGGTGCCATCCCAGTTCCTCCAGGAAGCCTAGCAGACCCCTGGCGTTACCGACGACCTCCTGAAGCGACCTCGGCGATCCAAGGTGTTTCGCCCGGTATTCTGCCACCCCAGGACATGCCAAGATGACATGGGCGGCTGTTTCCTCCTCCTCCATGCATGCTCTGCACAGAGGGCTGTCCGTTACACCTAGAGTAAAAAGATGTTTGTTTAATAGTGCATGACCAATCATTGCTCCAATCAGAAGTCGAAGCGGCGGCCTCTTAAGTTGTTTCAGCTTCGTGACAATCCGGGGTTGATCGTCGGGAGGGCCTCCTTGGTCTGCCTGCAGGTACAAAGGTTGGACCAATATAACTGGTGTTCTAGCTTGGTGTTCTGTTGCAGTGTCCGTCGTAGCCAAGCAGCTTTCAAGGGCAATATTGGTTTTGGGCCGACTGCCCTTGTCTCCGATCCGCTCCTTGCTAGTGCATCAGCTGCGTCGTTTCCCCGTGAGTTGCTATGTCCTTTGATCCACTGGAGAGTTATACTATTTGTAGTACTTACCTCTATTGCCTGGGTATTGTATCAGTTACCGCTTCCATGAGCGGTTCCTTACCTATGGCCTCATAGAGGATTTCGGTGTGTGGTACCCTAGGCGGTCTCCAGAGATTTTGTTTCTTTAGCCGCATTGTTGCAGCTAAAGCCTCCTGCCTTATAAAGAGGTGGAGTGGTGGAAGACCTATAATGGCTTCCAGAGCCGCAGTCGGTGTAGTTTTCATACAGCCCGTGGCCGCCAGACAGGCCAATCTCTGGAGTCGTTGTAGTTTAGCTTCGGTTGTGGATAGCTTGGTCCGTGGCCACCAGACTATCGCGCCGTAACTTACCATTGGTCGGATAACTGCCTCGTACAGCCACAGAGTGGTTTTTGGGCTTAGTCCCCAAGTTTTACCTACCATTCTGCGGCACTGCCAGAATACGACTGTTGCTTTTTCGATTTTGTTGTTGAGGTGGGCGCTCCAGTTTAGTCTGTGGTCGAATATTACCCCTAGAAACTTTACCTCAGACGAAAGTTGGAGCTCTGTATTGAACAGCTTGGGAAGTCGGTGGTTTCCCACGATCCGTTTGTTGGTGAACATTACCATTTCAGTCTTCTTTGGGTTGACTGACAGTTCGTTGTCCACGCACCAGCGTTCCACTATTGCCAGTGCCGAGCGCGTGACATCGCATACTATACCTGCGTGCATGCCGCTTGTTAATATCACTATGTCATCCGCGTATCCGATGGTATAATGGTGCTTGTTGTTCAGAGTGGTGATGAGGTCGTTAACCACTAGGTTCCATAGGATTGGTGAGAGGACGCCACCTTGGGGGCAGCCCTTCGCCACCAGTGCTTGTTTTGTAGCGTCTGCTTCGAGTCTGATGACTCTCTGGCTCAGCATCTTGTTTATCCACTCTATCATGACTGCATGCACTCCGTGCCTTACCAGTGCTGCTGTTATGCTGGTGAATTTCGTTTTGTCGAAGGCTCCCTCTATATCTATGAAGGTGCCTAAGCACAACATCTTGTTTTTGATCGCCACCTCAATTTTGGTTGTGACCGCATGAAGTGCCGACTCTGTTGATTTGCCTGGACTGTAGGCATGTTGGTTCGGGTGTAGCGGTGCTTGTGTCAGCGCCGTTTCCCTCAGGTGCCTGTCGCATAACCTCTCCAGTGTTTTTAGGAGGAAAGAGGTTAGGCTTATTGGTCTGAAGGATTTGGGATCCGAGTAGTCGGTTTTACCTGGTTTTGGTACGAAGATTGCTCTGACATCTCTCCACTGTCTTGGCACATATCTGTGTGCCAGACAGGCTCCCAGAACGTAGGTCAACCGTTGAGTAAGTGTCTTCCCTCCCCATTTAAGCAGGGCTGGGAAGATGGTCCGGGCCTGGAGATTTAAATGAGTCAAAGCTGTCGATTGCCCATTGCGTTTTATATGGGTCGATTACCTTGTGGGCCAGCTGCCATTCCTCCTCCGTTGGGATGGTTTCTTCATCTGGCCACCCGCCTGGACTGATTATTTCGCAGTCCGGGAAGTGTGTTGTTACCAGAGTACGTTCTGCCTCTTCCGCCGAGGTGGTAAAGGAGTTGTCTGGTTTTCGTAAGGACCCCAGTGATATGGCTGAGTTGTTGGAGAGAACTTTTCTTACCCTGTTGGCCTGTGCAGTAGACTCAATATTTTTGCAGAAGTTCCGCCATGAGTTGGTACTCCTGTATCTGAGTCGTTTTTTGTACCTGGACTTGGTGGCCTTGTATTTATCCCAGTCCTGGTCTGTGCCGGTGTTCATCGCTCTATTGAGTTGCTTCCTCATCTCGCGCCTGAGTCTCTCCAGCTCAGGCCCCCACCAGCTCTTATTTTTCATTTGTCCTGCTGGTGGGATGGATAGGGGGCATGTATGATGGTAACAGTCCATCATAGTGTCTGTGAGGAACTTTACCTGTTTTTCGATTTCTACGGTACCTATGATCCTAGTTGGGTTACTTCCCTGTTCCAGGGCCTGGCCGATTCGCAGTGAGTACTGCGCGCGATCGGTTTTTTTTGGGTTTCGCCTAGGTGGTGCCGTCAGTATGCTTACCTGAAGGTCGAAACGAATCCATCTATGGTCCGAACATGATAAATCGTTGGACACGTGCCAGTTTGAGATGTGTTTCGCTACTTCTTCAGTTGCCAGGGTCAAATCAATGATTGTCTTGCTTCGTCTGTTGACGAATGTTGATACAGAACCTGAGTTTACTATGTTAAGGTTTGTCGTAAATAGGTAATCAACGAGCTTCCTACCTCTGTCGTTTCCTGTAGACATGCCCCACAAGGCATGGTGCGCGTTGGAGTCGGTTCCTACGATTAACTCGAGTCCCGCTTCCTCGCAGTAGTGGACCAGCCGCGATAGGTCGTGCGGTGGTGGGTCATCGGCTTCAGGCATATAGACCGATGCCATGACCACCTGCGCGAGGCCGGTGTCCTGGGCTCCCTGCACCTTTATGGCACATATGTCTCTAGAACAGAAACTAGTTAGGGCCTGCATGTTTATGTCAGCTGTAGTGTATATGCATGTGCGGGGATTCTCTGGTCCCGCGTAAACTGTTAGCTTACCTCCCATGTTGCGGAGTCCGCAGACAGTGCCGTTTCTGACCCACGGCTCTTGGATCAGTATGACGGCTGTTTTGTTGACCTCCAACCACTTGCGGATCTGAGCCGTCGCGGTCAAGCTGTGGTGGAGGTTAGCCTGTAGGATGCTACACGCCGAGGAATGAGACAGCGCCATTGGAATCAGATTCCTCCGTTGCCATGTCCTCGTCCTCGGCTCCGCTCTCCTTTTGGATGGCCAACCTGCGTAGCTCCTCCACGCACTCACCCCCACTGTCCGTGCGGAGGCGGGGGCGGCCCGCGTCGGAGCCTGGGACTCAGGTGCCGCGACTATGTCCACAGCAGCTTTTGCCCCCTCCGCAGTGTCCATCGTTAGGGTGCAGGCACTGTTTTCTGCATCCCTGGAGTCGGCTTCGGCTGGTGGATGCTCCACAAACTTGCCGCGGAGCCCCTGGAACTTGACGTACACCGTTCCCAGCATAAAGCTGAGCCGGCGCCCGTGCTCGACCAGGGGTTTTACCACCGTCTCCGGGATGCTGACTACAGCAAACGTGTCCGTCGCTTGCCTGTCCATCTTCAGTAGGAGCCATCTTTCGATGTCTGCACACCGGTTTTGGAAGCGCAGCATGTGTGCTACCTTCCTGTGGTCCTCGTGGACCCCAGGGAGCAAGATGCCGCAGCGGACCCGCTTCGTCATCTCGCTCGGGCGCTTTACTACCAACTTCTCCCCCGTGGGAAGGGTGATGCTGGCCACGCTGCGCTTCAGCCATTCCAGCGTAGGCTGGTTTTCGCACCAGAGTCTCAGGTAGCCGTCGGTCAATATCGGCCTTCCCCGAAACGCTGGGCCCTCTGAATTGCTGCTGCCCGGCTTCATCGACTCCTCGAACAGCAGTTCTTCAATTCGTTTTTGGACCTCTTCAGACTGACTAAGGCTTAGGTTTTCCATGGCCGCAGTAGTTACCGCCGCCATTAGGTCCGCCTTGACCGCGCTCGCGTAGTCAATCTGAGTGGCTTCCCCTGGTGGTCCGGTCCTCCGCCTCTTAGGCTCGCCTCTCGGAGATATTGTCTCGTCGAGACGTGCCCTTTTGGCGGAGTACCGGCCCCCCTGGGTACTACCACCCTGAGGTCCTGCTTGCGCCCCTTTGCCCTTAGGAGGAGGTGGGCGTCGCGGCGCTGAGGGTTCAGCGGACGCATCACTCCCCCGCTGCGGACGGGTACCTTGCCTTGGGGTAGGCACCGGAGGCGTGTCTGTGTTTAAGGCAGTTCGCCTCTCCTTCTCTCTGCGACGCTGCCTTTTGTTTTTCTTCTTGTGCGGCTTGTCTTGTGCCGCACAGGTGGAAGAAGCTGGGGGTTGGGGCGCTGACACTACGTGTTTCGCCTTCTTCCCCTTCCTCTTCCTGGACATGGCGACCTGCCATCCGGACAGGCTAGGGTCCGTGGCTGGTTCGCCTTGTTGAGACCTCCTCCCCGCGGTCTGCTCCAGGTTTGTGGGTCGAGCCACATCCGGAACAACTGCGGGGGCTGGCCGGGTCCGGCCTGAGCTCGTGGAGCTCGTTAAGGGCTGTGCCCGTCCAGCAAGTGTTATCGCGTTAGGCGTCCTGGTCACCGGCTTGCCAGCGACCTTTCTGCCTTCCGCGGTCGGTTTTGTCTTCGGTGTCGGTACCGTAGCGGCGCCGACACGAGGCTGTTTGGGTTTGCCTTCCTGGGTCGCCGAAGCTTCCCTGAAGGCTCGTGTTAAGGAAGGAGGTCCTACTGGACCTCTTCCTTGGGTGTCCGGTCCAGCTGACCTGGGTTGGAAGCTCTCCCTCATCCGCCATACTCACCAGACCTTGCACCTACCGACTATTACTTTTTCCGAAATTTAGACAACTTTTTAGTGGGTAAAAAATTCAATTCCCGAGAGGCAGTACAAAATGCCTTTGAAGAGTTTGTTGCCTCACGTCCAGCTGATTTTTACAAGAAGGGCATCAATAAACTGCCAATGTGTTGGCAAAGATGCGTCGATTGCATGGGTAGTAATTACTTCGAATAACAGAAATAAAAAAGTTTGAAAAAATAAGTACTTTCACTTATTGCATACAAAACGGCAAATTAATAGGTAAAGACCTATTATTATAAACGCGAAAGTTTGTTAGTATGGATGGATGGATGGATGGATGCATGTTTGTAACTCATTCACGAAAAAACTACTGAACAAATTTGGATGAAACTTTACAGCTAATAAACAGAAATAGAATAACAGAATAACACATAGGCTACTATTTACCGCGGTAACCGACATTTACGCGGGCGGTGCCACGGGCAACCACTAGTATACAATAAAAGTGCAGAATCAATTTGATTTCTCATCTATAATTTAAATTTTCGTGTGCACAGATTGCACACGCATGCCATTTAACTTAAGTCACTTCAAGTCTTAGCACTATAACTGACCATCACCTCGATTGATAATAATTTGATATAAAATAATAAAATTCTATCGAATTTATCACATTGACTTGTAGACAACCGAGTCTACACAAACACTTATTTAAATTGAAAATGGAAGTAAATTTCACAAATAAAGTGGTATTAGTGACCGGAGCCAGCGCGGGAATTGGAGAAGCGACGGCCATCTTGTTTGCGAAGTTAGGAGCTAGCTTGTCTCTGGTCGGTAGGAATGAACAGAATTTAAAGAAGGTGGCAGATCAATGCGAGAAGGAGTCAGGACTGAAACCGCTGGCCATTATCGCTGATCTGGGAACTGACGCAGGCGTGGAGAAGACTGCTAAGGAAACTATTGAACATTTTGGAAGGTAAGGCTTGACTGCTAATAAAATATCAGAAAGTTATAATGAACGAGAGAATAAGTCTAACCTGTCAAGTTTACATTATGCTCTAAAAGTATTTCAGCCTTCCAAGAGTAAAAGGTTAAGGCAATCATTTCGCTGTAATATCTAAGATATTAGTCAGTAAATAGCATATATTCAAATAAAATATGTTTTTTCTTTCAGATTAGACGTATTGGTCAATAATGTCGGCGTTGGCGGCCGAGGAGCCATCCTGGAGGCAGACATGGCAACTTTTGACGAGGTCTTCAACACCGACGTCCGCGGTGTATACAACCTGACGAGACTCCTGGCCCCGCACCTGGTAAAGACCAAGGGTAACATCGTCAACGTGTCCAGCATCGCAGCGACTGTGGTCTACATCGGATCTTTACCTTACAGTATGGCTAAGGTAAGAAACTATTCAACTCGATTCTATCTGATGTCTCCTGCAAAAACACTACCTATATAGTGACTGCAAGGTAAACTATCAGACCTACCTTTAGTTATTTATGTAAGGGTCCTGCCAAAGACACAGCCTATTGAGATGCTTCTGTTTCATCATACCAAAAATGTATCTGTCTAGATATCGTCCAGTCAACTACCTCGTACGCTAGCTGTATGCAGCTATAGCAAAAAAAATATTGCGATGAGATTTCATCTGTTTGACGGTGAAAAAGATTCGATTTAGATTATTGAGAGGAGTCCTTGAAAATGTGTATTGATAAGTAAATTTGCTAGATAATGCTTAGTCAAGTAGTAAGTAGTAGCTTAGCTTTGTGAGTGGCAATCTAAAAGGTAGTAGAGCCACGCTGATTTCAGCACGAACGGGCCGGCTCGACTGGGGCGGTACTACCCTCGCACAGAAAATCAACGTAAAATGACAGCATGCTGTCGTGTTTCGTTGGTGAGTGCGAGACCGGAGGCCCAATTAGTCTAGTCAACAAGTTCCATACTTGTTGACTAGACTAAAAGATGCAGTAGCATCACTAGGCCGCCATGGTGTGGGTCGCCATGCTGCATTGTCTGCATTCGCAGTGAGCATGGTGACCACCACTCTTGGATTCTGCTTATGCTTTCCATCAGGCAGAGTAGAGTCATTTTGGCGGGCCAAACATAAAAAAAAAAATCTCTTCATCACAAATAATCAAAACATGACTAGTATATAGTTTACTAGGTGACCTACGCAACCTCGTTTGCGTCCAAACTACCATCCCCCGCTTTAACCCCAAAAGGGGGTTGATTTCTAAAGATACATTATTAGTACACCTCCACACCATCTATTGAGCATACATTTTAAATTTCAAGTCTTTTACTTCAAAAACATAGGACTTTCATACAAACTTCCAACCCCCGTTTTACCCCTTAGGGGTTGAGTTTCGTAAAATCCGTTCTTAGCGGATGTCTACACCCTATAAGGAACCTACTTGCTAAATTTCAAGTTTGTAGGTGTTATAGTTTCTGAGATTTCGTGATTAATAAGTGAGGGGTATTTCACTTTTATATATATAGATCAGACGGCGTTGAGCAAGTTCCTAAGTACTATGATGTTGTTATGTTATTTTACAATCTTTAGTATACCATTATTTATGACATGATTTAAAATAACAATAACTTTATATTCGATAACAGTAAAAGGACAACAACAGTAGAAAGCGGCGAGGTTGTAACAAGAACTATTACGCCAAAAGGGCAACTGGGTCTTAGAACCAGAGGATTTTGTAATTAAATTTTAATTTAAAAGTTATCTAAGACAAACCAAAGAACTTACTAGAAAGGTTTGAGCCCTGTTATGTACAAACGTAGGATTTATCATATAATCTTCGGCGCTTTAAACTAGTTTAAATATCTTTAAATAATTCACTTTATCTTAGATGACTGGCACCGATAGTGCTCATATATAGATGTAATAAACAAATCCAATGTCATTCAAAAATAAAACATCCTATACGATATCATTAAGATATGAAGGCAGATATTGCCAAACTATATCTTAAAGAGTCCAAGTAGTCAGTCATTAATTTCATGTTTATTTCCAGGCGGCGCTGGATCAGGGGCCCTAGCCAAGTTGCAAGCATTTCCAATCGCTTATCTTTCTGCAATCGCTGACGCTTTGTCTTGAGTAATTTTAGAAAGCGATAACTTGGTAGCCATGTTGACACAAATGATTCAATCGCTCGTTCTACAATCTAGGTGGAAAAAACCTAAAATATAGTCTATGGTCTATCCATCGAAACGCTATAGTAGTCATGGTAACGTTGACATTGTTAATAAACAATTTTTATTGTTAATTTTAGTTGGCTGAATTTTAAAATGTAATTAAAATAAGGCATAAGTTCTATTTGTAAATGGTTTATTATAATATCACAGTGTGAAATGTTGTTTTAACATTTTTGTGACTTGGAAACATAAAGATCCTGCTTGAGGATAAACTTACTGTTGCGACTGTCGGGCTACTCCCTAGCAGTCTGGGACTTCTCCCACTTGATTGACGTACGTTTAATTTAGCGCTGGTAACGTACGTCCCACGCACCCCTGAATGCGTATTTCGAAGGGACTTGTTTAGAGGAAACTTGAATACTAATCTTGATGCTAATCTTGATACCAATCTTGATACTAATCTTGATATTAATCTTGATACTAATCTTGATACTAATCTTGATATTAATCTTGATACTAATCTTGATACTAATCTTGATACTAATCTTGATACTAAGGGATAAGGGATAAAATAAAAAGAATGCTTTTTCTTTTATTGCTTCAGGGTTCGGCTTCTATCTAGGTGTTGTTGCCTCTTCGGTGGCTACGCTGCGACTGACTCGAACCGTCAAACGGCTCGCTTTATAAGGCGGCCGGTCCGCCCTTATAGGCGACCACGTAAAATTGATCGCTTTTTTGAACCTTTTTCACTTGAGCCGAACCCTTTAAAAGCGTTTATTTAAAAAACCCTTATAAAAACTATTACAATATATACATCAAATTACTCGTTATGACTTATTCTATATAATGGTATAACAATTTTTATAATTACTACAATTCAAATTGTGTTTTTAGAGCGAAAACAACAAAAATTCTTAAGACAGTTTTGCTATTCCTATTAATAGTTCTTAAATATAGTATAAAATAGTTTCTTATTATGATATTACGAGTTTTTATGTTATTTCTATCCATTTAGATTAGTTTTAATTAGTATTTATCACATAAAATTTACTAACAAAGAATTACGTAATTACGAAACCGTACACAATAGGACTTAATTGTTATCACTCTTACTAGATTTACTAGCAATTCTTTTTCTTAAGTAATAAGTAAAAGCAATATTACGTTCTTATTAGAATCTTATAGAAATATTAAAATGTTACCTAAACAACTTATCACTCTATACTAAGGACATGTTTAGTACCAAATATAAGTCAAAATATGTATATAAGAACCAAATATTACTGTATGATTCAGTCTTAAAATTTCTACCTTATTTACATTAAAAGCTGAACGCTCGTTAGAGCTGTCGCTACTTGCGCTACGTTGCCTGAGTGGGGTCTTCGTCGCCGACATTCTCCCCCTCGTGCATGGCACCATCCTCCTGGCTCGGCGACTCCTTCGGCACTAACAGCACTATTCTTGAACTGGGTCGTCGTAATACACCTCCTCGCGTCTCGACGTCGACGACTCGGGTTCTCCCATCAGGTCCTGGATACACCGCAAGGATCTTGCCACGCGGCCAGGTGCATCTTGGTAGGGTGTGGTCGACGATCAGCACGATGTCACCAACTTGAAGGTCTGTGGCGCTGGTTCTGCCCTTCGTTTTCCTTGGCAGTAGAGTGGGCAGATACTCGCGCAACCATCGTTGCCAGAAGTGGTCGCCAAGACGCTGCGTAGTCTTCCAGGTGTCTCTCCCGACGAGCTCGTGGTCTTCGAAGCTGCCGATTCTCGCTGCGCCGCATGATCGCCCGATGAGGAAGTGGTTCGGAGTGAGGGCTTCTTCTTCTAGGTTCTCGGAGAGGTGGGTGAGAGGTCGAGAGTTTATTATGTGCTCGGCCTCTAAAAGGAGGGTGTTGAGTACCTCCTCTCGGGGATGCCTTTCTTTGAGCGTGGCGTTTAATGCGGTTTTGATAGATCGCACCAGACGCTCCCATGCACCGCCCATGTTGGGTGCACCGGGTGGTATGAACTTCCACTGCACACCAATCTTTTCCGCTTCCGAGACGAGGTCTTCTTGGTTCATTTTGTCGAGTGCTTCTTTTAATTCCTTACTTGTACCGACGAAGTTAGTTCCGTTGTCTGTGTAGATCGTCTTAGGCATTCCTCTTCTTGCGGCGAATCGTCGTAGCGCATTTATCATGGAGTCGGCGGAGAGTGTCGGAGCAAGCTCGATGTGTACCGCTCTGGTGGTTAAACAGGTGAAGAGTGCTCCCCATCGCTTCTCGTGTCTTCTCGCTACGGTGATTGTCATCGGGCCGAAGTAGTCTATGCCGGTGCATGTGAACGGAGGGGTACTGTGCATCAGCCTCTCAACTGGTAAGTTTCCCGTCGGTAGTTCTTGCGGCCTTGCCCTTTTTGTCTTACACCACTGACATTGATGCTGGACCGCTTTGATTGCTGATCTTAATCCTAATATCCAGAAGCGTTGTCTTACTTCATTCATCACTGTCGCATGATTCCCATGATTGAAACGGCAGTGGAAATGTTCTAGGATGAGTCTTGTAATCTTGTCCTTGTTGTCCAGCACGACGGGGCGCTTGTAGTCTCTAGTCACACCCTGTATCGCGTCGATCCGTCCCTTTAGACGCAGAAGACCTCCTTCTAGTACTACGTCGAGCCTCTTTAATTTGCTATTGCCCTCTAATTGCTTCCCTTGTTGTATGTGCCTGATGTCTTCTTTGAAGCTTCTTTCTTGGCTCCCTTTCAGCAACAGAGTTTCCGCTTGTTCTAGTAGGTCTGCATCTATCGGTAGGTACTTCGTTTCTGGTTTTCTAGAAGGCCGATTAATCTTTTCTATGGTCTTCAGCTTCTTTGGTTGCGTCATCTTCCAGGCGGGATCTTGTCTTCCTACGTGGACCCTTTCTTTGTTTCTGCAGCGTCGTATGAACTGCAGTACTCGTGCTGTGGCTCTACAGAGTCTCAGCCATGATGAAAATCTTTCTGGTTCTGGAAATGGCTTGGTGGTGCTCATTGCTGCTGTGGCGTCTATGCTGTGTATCCTTTCTTCCCCAGTGGCTTCTTTCTTAAAGCTTCTTGCCTCAGGCCAGTGCATTTCTTCTTTCTTCAGGAAGTCTGGACCGGTGTACCATCGGTGGTTATGGTCGAATTGCTCTGGCACGTTACGTGTTGCGTCGTCCGCGGGGTTCTTAGCAGAGGGCACCCACCTCCATTCCTGTGGTTTAGTGAGGTCTTCTATCTCCGCCAAGCGATGAGCTACAAATGTCTTGAATGTTCTCGGGTCTGTTTTGATCCATGAGAGTACGATGCTGGAGTCTGTCCAGAAGATCTTTCTCTGCACCTTCAGATCCATTTCTTCTTCCACCGAGTGTGCTAGTCTACTGCCTAATAGAGCAGCCTGTAGTTCGAGTCTAGGGATTGAAACCGGCTGTAATGGCGCGACTCTTACTTTTGCCGCAACCAAGCTTACGTAGTAACTCCCATCTTGTTCTTCTGTTCTCCAATATACTGTGGCTGCGTACGCCGACTCGCTTGCATCAGTGAACGTGTGTAGCTCCCCCTCGGTGCGATGTGGTGCTAGGCATCTCGGTATCTGAAGGTCTTGGAGCAGCTTCATCTTCTCAAGGTAAGTTTTCCAAGCTTCGTACTCTTCCTTTTCTATTTCTTGATCCCAACCTACGCCGCTTCGCCATATGTTCTGGAGCAGCTTCTTTCCTTGGATGAGGACCGGTGACACTAATCCCAGTGGATCGAACGTGGACATTACTGCACTGGTGACTTCCCTCTTGGTGGGCACCTTGAAACCTTTGACTATTTCTTCTGATGTGTTTCGAAGATTCGCCCTAAACCCTATGGAGTCCCTTTTTGTAAACCAGCGGAGGCCCAGCGTCTTCTCTTCTTTTTCTCCAAGTTCTACTTCAGTCTTCTCTGTGTCTTCGATGCTTATGTCTTGCAACAGCTCAGGTTGATTTGATGCCCATCCCCTTAGTTCGAAGCCTGCCTTTTTGTGAATAGAGTTCACCTGTGCTGTCACTCTTCTAAAGTCTTCTTCTGAATGGAAGCTATGTAGATAATCGTCCATGTAGTGATTCAGCTCGATGGCTCTCGCAGCCTCCGGATACTGTTCCTTGAAGTCCGCCGCGTTTCGGTTCTTCACATAGATTGCCGTGCTCGGAGATGATGTAGCACCGAAGATCACTGATGTCATCCTGTATTCCTTCGGCGGCACGTCTCTAAGATCTCCGCGCCACAGAAACCTTAGGCTGTCTCTATCTTCTGGTCGTATGCGAACTTGAAGGAACATTTCCTTGATATCTGCTGCTACTGCTAACGGTCCTTGCCGAAACCTCAGCAACACTCCAAAAAGCGATTGCAATAGGTCTGGTCCCGGCAGGAGAGCATCGTTGAGGCTTCTTCCCTTTGACTTGGCTGCAGCGTCGAAAACAATCCTTATCTTTTTCTTCAACGGATGAACTACGGAGAAGTGAGGGAGATACCATAACTTCGTTGAATCTTCCTTTCCCTCAGCTGCCTCTTCTGCATACTTATTGTCGATTAAGTGTTGGACTTGCTTGCCGTATTCCGCCTTCAACTGAGGATCTTTGTCCATCTTCTTTTCGATGTTCGTCAGTCGGTTCTTGGCAGAAGTGTAACTTTCTGGCATTTCTTCATTTTCTTTCTTCCACAGAAGTCCAACCTCAAATCGACCATCTTCTAATCTTCTGCAGGTCTTTTCTAAGATGGCGAGTGCTTTTCCTTCCGAGTCGGTGGTGGGTCTGCGTGGCTGTACACCAAGTGCTTCGATGGCGAAGTGCTCCTTTATAGTCTGATGCATATCTTCTTCTGGTGTGCTAACATGAAGACATCTATTTACAAAGTGTGTTTGTCTTATGTTTCCCATATCCGACCCGTGCAGCACCCAGCCAAGTTCTGTTCTGGAGGCAACTGGTTGTCCTGGTTTCCCTCTTCTTACTTCTTGAGTCACGATCAGCTCCCAGTTATCTTGACCGATGAGCAGTCGTGGTGACTCCCCTTGGTAAAGTAGAGTGTCGGCTAAGTTCTTCAAATGTTCACACTCTTCGATTCTTCTTCTGTTGAGGAACTGTGGTGTAAGCTTCAATTCGTCTATTGTCCGGACTCTTCTGAGAATCTTCCTTGTTTCCTCTGGTTGATGAACCCCTTTTACTGCAAGGTCCATTGTTTGAGAGTCTTTCTTTCGCATGAGCCTACCCCCGACGGTCTCGATGATCAGTTCCTCGGCCTTTCCTTTGGCGCCGATTTCGTTTGCCACCTTTTCATCGATTAGTGACACCGTTGACCCTTCATCCATAAGGGCCAGTATCCTCTTTGATCCTCGCGAACCGGAGACTTCTACTGGAATTATCTTCAGGTACGCCCTTGCATTGTTAACTGAATTTACCGATGCCATGATGCTTGTCACCTCTGGTTGTGTTTCTGTTTTCCTTTCCGAGGTTCTTTCTTCTGGGTCGACGTGCAACAGATGATGGTGCCACCGTTTGCATTCTTTACACGGCGGTTTCCTACAGCTCTCCTTCCGGTGTCTTCCTTGTAAACATTTGAAGCAGACGCGACTCTTCTTGACCGTCGTCCACCGATCTTGTACAGACGCCTTCAGAAACTTCTGACAGTCGACGAGAAAGTGTTCACCCTGGCATGCAGGACAGGTCCTTTCTGCTGGCTTTGTTCCTTTTCCTTTGAAGTCCCCTTCCTTTGCACAATGCGTTGTTTGTCGAAGAGTCTTCCTGTATCCGCTTTTGTCTTCCGTCGTTGCGAAGGCTCCACACTTGTCTGCTTCCGTATTTAAAAACCTCGACACAAGTGTCAGGTCGGAGAACTCGCCTTCTTTTGCTGCTGCTGTGAAGTCGTACCATCGGAATTTGAGTATCGTTGGCATCTTCTCTATAATTTGTTTCACCATCTCAGGTGAATATAGATATTGTGGTTTCTTCAACCCTTTTATCGCTGCTACGCTGTTGTTGATCTGGCTTGCGAATATGCATATGTCCCTTGGGTTTTCTGTAATCCTTGGTAACGCCTTGACCTTTTCTAATTCTGCCAGCACCAGCGCATCAGGTCTTCCGTATCTTCTTTTGAGGGCTTGCATTACTTCTAACGGAGAGGCTTCGGAGTACAGCAAACTCTTGATAGCTTCTCTTGCATTTACTTTCAGTGCTCTTCTTAGTCTAGCCATATTCTGAACTTCGCTGAACATTGGTGCAGTGTCTTCGTAGACAACCTTGAACGCCAACCACTCGCTGCTGTTGCCGTCGAAGTAAGGTAACTCGTGAATGTACTTCGGCTGCTCTGCTGAACCTCCTCCTGATCCTCCTCGTGTGGCAAAGGCCTCTTTCAACGCAGTCGTTAACGCTTGAATTTCAATCGTAGCACCTTTCGTTGAGGAGTTCTCTTCAGGTTTCATCTCTTGTGGCTCTTCCAATGGGCGTTGACCTCGTGGCTCTGGTCTTTCTGTATGACAGTCTTCTAGTACTGAAGATTGAATCCAGTTCTGCACCTGTGCTGTTCTATCTTCCAGGTCTTCATCCACGGAGTCTTCATCTGCACACTGTGCCAGCTCCAATCTGACACGAGCCAGTCTTGCCGCAGCCTGTGCTTGTTCTAGCTCCAGGCGTGCCAATTCTTCTCTGGCTTCCAGCTCGCGTCTTCTGGCTGAGGAACTCGTGGTCTTCGTGGACCTGGCGCGACGACCGACCTCCTTCGGTTTCAGGGTGGCGGCAGAACCATCAGCACCCTTTTCCGGAACATCTTCTGGAGTCTTCTTGGTCGTTCCCTTTCGTGCGGCGTCACTGGTTGCCGCCGTGGTCGCAGTCGTAGTCGTAGTTTCCGTTGCGGAAGTCCCTTCGGTTCCTGAAGAAGTTGCCGTAGTGACCCCTTCTGACCCAGAACTCTCTTCTGTCGCGTCCTTATCTGAAGGACGAGACGGGGGGTGTGAGGGGGCATCCTTATGTGACCTAGTTACTGGCATCTTCTAGCAGGGATCCGGCTCGAAGGACCAACTGTTGCGACTGTCGGGCTACTCCCTAGCAGTCTGGGACTTCTCCCACTTGATTGACGTACGTTTAATTTAGCGCTGGTAACGTACGTCCCACGCACCCCTGAATGCGTATTTCGAAGGGACTTGTTTAGAGGAAACTTGAATCCTAATCTTGATGCTAATCTTGATACCAATCTTGATACTAATCTTGATATTAATCTTGATACTAATCTTGATACTAATCTTGATATTAATCTTGATACTAATCTTGATACTAATCTTGATACTAATCTTGATACTAAGGGATAAGGGATAAAATAAAAAGAATGCTTTTTCTTTTATTGCTTCAGGGTTCGGCTTCTATCTAGGTGTTGTTGCCTCTTTGGTGGCTACGCTGCGACTGACTCGAACCGTCAAACGGCTCGCTTTATAAGGCGGCCGGTCCGCCCTTATAGGCGACCACGTAAAATTGATCGCTTTTTTGAACCTTTTTCACTTGAGCCGAACCCTTTAAAAGCGTTTATTTAAAAAACCCTTATAAAAACTATTACAATATATACATCAAATTACTCGTTATGACTTATTCTATATAATGGTATAACAATTTTTATAATTACTACAATTCAAATTGTGTTTTTAGAGCGAAAACAACAAAAATTCTTAAGACAGTTTTGCTATTCCTATTAATAGTTCTTAAATATAGTATAAAATAGTTTCTTATTATGATATTACGAGTTTTTATGTTATTTCTATCCATTTAGATTAGTTTTAATTAGTATTTATCACATAAAATTTACTAACAAAGAATTACGTAATTACGAAACCGTACACAATAGGACTTAATTGTTATCACTCTTACTAGATTTACTAGCAATTCTTTTTCTTAAGTAATAAGTAAAAGCAATATTACGTTCTTATTAGAATCTTATAGAAATATTAAAATGTTACCTAAACAACTTATCACTCTATACTAAGGACATGTTTAGTACCAAATATAAGTCAAAATATGTATATAAGAACCAAATATTACTGTATGATTCAGTCTTAAAATTTCTACCTTATTTACATTAAAAGCTGAACGCTCGTTAGAGCTGTCGCTACTTGCGCTACGTTGCCTGAGTGGGGTCTTCGTCGCCGACACTTACAATAAATGACGTGATACCTCTTACAGAATGGAATCTAGAGCCAGACAGAACAAACCCAGGGCAATTCCTCGTTTTATTGGAATTCATGGAAAGGTATGTAAATTATTAGTTATTCTTTGTTGTATGAAAGTATCGCACTCTATCGCTTGATTATATCACATTTAGTTTTCTACAACACAAAGCATATATTATACAACAGCTTACTTCGTAGACAAAAACAAGGACTATAAAAATTAATCAATAAGTCATCTATAACATTTGTTGTACCCATGTAATATATATAATGGTGATAAAATTCATTTAAAAATTGACATGATGAGTCATATATTTTCATTGACTCATCTTCCACAGCTTTTAATAGTCCACTGTTGGACATAAGCCTCTCCTGTAATGGGAGACATTATTCTAGCAATGAATGTTTAATACATAGATATGTTTTAATATGTGTGGTCAGACTAAAACCAAAAAGAGAGCCCCAGCAAAAAGCGGTGAAGCTTTCAGGACTGGTGGTGGTCCTAGCAGCAGGCAAACACTTACTGCTTTAGAAGAGAGGCTGTTGGGTTTGATTGCTGAAGTAGTACTGTACAACAACATTGTCCATTCTCTGCCCCAGATTATGGTATCTTATAGTCTGTTTGTTGTGACTAATCTACAGAATGAGTGGACTGATTTTCACATAACCGTTAATAGCAGGAAGGTACTTCTAATTTAATTAATTAATAATGTATTTTCAGCAACATCGGGGGCTGCTTGTTAACACAACATGTAGCCTAGTGTGTCCATGGCTCAAAGGGCTCCACAGCGCCAATGACATTGAGTGAGTTCGTGGCCATAGAAAATAACCGGCTGCAACCAAAGGCAGACCGGCAAAAAACTTGGATGTGAGGAAACTGGAAAGGAGGCAATTAGCATCCCGAAGAATTGAATCAACAGAATATAATTTTTAATTGTTTTGCTGATATTTCAAAAAAAATAATAGAAACTTTACCACAGTTGAGACCATCATCATTATCATGATAATGATAGTGGTCTTAATTGTGGGTTACTAATCTATTCCTTCAGCTACATTAAAAATTATTGATAATAGAAATACTTTATGTCAATAACTACATAATATTTTGTAATTTTTCTACTGGGTAAATAAACATACACTGTAATAATAAAGTCATTTAATAATTGTTTTAACATCTGAGTAAGAAATAGACTTATAGAAAATATAAAAAGTATAATTTATAATCAGGAAATTTGAAATAAAATACTTAAAATCTATTTTTGTGTCTTCTTTCTATCCATCACAAAAGTAATATTCCTATGTTACTGGAGAATTTCCACCTTGACAAGGACAGAAAATAATAGCAAAGTTTCAAATAACCTTAATATATACTATTCAATAAAGAATTCAGCATAGCTCTTCGATTACTTCACTTTGGTTACCCACAATCATAGCGGGTGTGGGACCTTACAAATTTATATCACCTTCATTGTAATGCTAAATTGTGTAATATACAACATGCCGCTATATTATTGCCAGCTTCGTGGAGATGATAGTGAAGAACCCTGTCTCTGAGGAAACATCACTGTACTTTGAGAAATCCAAAACAGCGCTCAATGTAGTTACGGGCTCGCACATGCTTTTGAGTATAAAGTTCTTCCTTAGAACCTTGATCTGCATTGACAATAGGTGTTATTAGCCAAGGACGTTGTGGATATCCAGAGTCACCTGAAATAATAGTTTAAAAATATGTTACTCACAGGAAAACTATAGAACTTTTACTAAAGGTAATAGAGCCACACTGATTTCATTATGAATGGGCTGGTTCAAAAATGATGCTTCCATGGTGCGAGTCACCATGCTGCATTGTCAGCATTCGCAATGAGTATAATGACCACCGCTCTTTGATTGTGCTTATGCTTTCCAATAGGCAGAGTCATGGGCGTAGCCAGCCTTGGGCTCAGGGTGGGGCAGCAGTCTTAAATAATAATTATATAACTAGCAAACTCTACCCGCGGTTTTACAACTACCGATTCGGTCGCGGCATGGCCCATCCTGTTGCTGGACGAACCGAGCAAACTGTTTGCCCGTATGGTCCGGTGCCTCTGCGAGGTGGGGCCCGAGCTGTTGGACGCTCAATTCGCATCCCGAGGGGCGTTTGACGGTCGATGCCGTGTTGCGCCTAAGGGCCGTGACCGTGTGGCGGCGTGCTATTGATGGTGTCCCTGCCTAAAGATGAGGACAGTATTCCACATGAGGTCGAACCTGCGCCTTATAAAGCAAAAGGCGGTGGGCCTGAGTGAAATACTGCCTTGATCTGTTGAGCACGGCCACGGAACTGGACTTCACTCGATATGTCGACACCAAGTATTCCAATGTTGGCTGAGGCAGATAGGGAAGTGTCTTCAAACCGAGGACATACGAACGCCCAAATTTGTGTCTTTGTGGGGTTAAAGTGGATTAAATTGAGTCTACCCCAATCTGAGACCTTTACTAAAGAGGTTTCAATTTCAGACAAGTTTGTTTCGACTCTCAATGACGTTTTCCCGAGAAATATTAGCGCGGCCGGTGTAGAGAGCATCGCCTGTACTGCCATCCGCATAGCAATGAATGCCGCTAGTTTGCAGCTTCTCATTGATATGGAGGAGGAACAGAGTAGGCGATGGTACACAGCCTTGCGGGACACCAGCATTCCCAGGTATGTAGTCAGAGCATTCACCGTCGACTATGACCTTTATGCTTCTACCTGCTAAATAGCTGGTGACCCATTCGCATAATTTCTCGGGAAGCCCATAGGAAGGTAGCTTTGAAAGAAGCGCTTTATGCCAGACCCGATCGAAGGCCTTCGCAAACTAACTGCCAAGGCTACTCCCTCCCTACTCCCTTAGTCTCAATCGCCTATGCCCAGCGATGTGTCAGGTATACCAGAAGATCACCAACTGACCGACCCTTACGGAAACCGTACTGCTGGTCGCTAAGCAGATGATGATCCTCTAGGCACCGCAGGAGTTGATGGTTAATGATGGACTTCATTATTTTCGAGAAGAGGGGAGTTATATGGCTATCGGCCTGTAGTTAGACGGATTTGAGCGATCGCCTTTTTTAGGGATCGAGGGACCAATGCTGCCTTCCAAGGTGTCGGGATTACGCCAGAAGAGTAGGAGAGCCATCGGATTTCATTCAGGTCACTCGACCTATGGATATCAAGGGATAAAATTGCTAAGCGCACTGAGCGTTGGTGGAACTGGATTTCCAGCATACAGCTCTCGCACCGCGGTATGGTAGGCGGCTCCTGTTCCTCGTCATCCAAGGTCAAGTTGGACGCAAAGTGTTTTGCCAGAAGATCGGCTTTCGCCTTTGCGTCATAGGTCAACGCATTATTTCCTATGGGCAGAGGTGGAAAGGATGGCTTACGAAAATTCCCTTCGATAGCCTTGGCAAGAGACCAGAATGCCCAAGTTCCTGAAGGAAGACGCTCAAGCCTCTTGCCAATCCTACCAATGTGCCCCGACTTCGCCCTTGCAATGTCTCTTTTGTGGGACCTGGAGGCAAAGTTGTACTCCTTTTTCAGAGCGCTGGTATTTTGATCCCGTAACGCCAACGCGTCAGCCCAGGCTTCGTAAGCTTCCTGGTTGTGTGATACACACACAAGATGTTCCATGTATCTGTCGTGGTCAACTCGGTCCTCGTACCGGTTTGGGCCCAGATGAAGTATCTGGGCCTGATCGTCAACGGTAGGTGGCTCTTCGACGAGCACTTGCGACAGCTTGCACCAAAGCTGGTTAACGCAGCCTCTGCCCTCGGGCCACTTTTGAGCAATTTGGGTGGAGCCAGTGTCGCGACAAGACGGGGGTTCTACATGGGGTTTGTCCGGTCGATGGCGCTGTATGGTGCACCGGTGTGGGTAGCGGCTCTGACTGCCCAGAATAGGACGCCCCTCTGGTGTCCCCAGAGGAAATTAACTGTTAGAGCCATACACGGCTACCGCACTGTGTCGACCGAGACGTCATGCGCCTTGGCCGGAACTCTCCTGTGGGATTTGGAGGCGGAAGTGTTCGCCGAAGTTTATGGGCGCCCGGATGACTTCCGGGCAGAGATCGGCTTTCGCCATCCGCCCAAAGAGATATGCGAGTGGCGTGATACCGCTCGTCAAGCCACCATGATTTACAGGCCATCCCGGCTGGAGATCCATCCAGCCTCCTCCTCCAGGTTATCCTCGAGTGGGCAGGGTGGCAGCACCCTTTCTTTCCGATTGACGCAGGTCCTTGCCGGGCACAGTTGCTTCGGGAAGTACCTGCACTTGGTCGCTAGGAAGGAATTGAGTCCCACCAGTCACCACTGCGATTGCAGTGAGGACTCGGCCCAGCACACAGTAGTGGTTTGCACCGCCTGGGCGACCCAGCGTCAGGCACTCACTGCAGTTATCGAAGGAGATCTCTCGCTCCTAATTAGGCGACGCGCGACGTACGGCACATGCGTACGTCGCGCGTCGCCTAATTAGGAGTCCATCACCAGACGTCGCCTGGTTCAGTGCGGGCAGGCGCTAGGAGGGGTCCGGATGTATTAATAACAGCAGTTCCCGGATCTCTCCCTTCTCAGGCGCAGAGTGGCACACCGTGTGGTTTTAGTCGGTTCGAATCCGACACACCACCTTGCCGGAAAACCCGGTGGGGTGACGGCCCATGGGGTTTCCACACATAAAAAAAAAGTACCTTACAGGTCAGAGCCAGGGTGGGGCAAGTGCCCCACCCTGCCCCACCGTGGCTACGCCCATGGGCAGAGTAGAGTCACTTTATAAGGCTCGTACATAAAAGTAATTATAAATATTTTTATTGTTACAAATGCCAACCTAACAGCCACACTTGGTCATTATGTTGATTAAGTTCACGCATATATGATTCAGCTCTACTAGAAGACCAAATATGTGAAACATGTGTAGCTCCACCAAACCTTGCATTCACATTAAAAATTCACATACTACTATTACAAATCTGAAAATCAAATCAATATAATGAAGTGACTTATCAGTCTCTTACATGCTATACCCTATAAATAAAAATAATCTACCATTTGAACGTTCAGTGAATGATACTCTTTTCTGTTGAAATATACATGCTCTTCAGTAATGGGTTTTACCAAAGCTACATGTGCAGTACAATCTATGCATCCAATTACACCAGGCAAACCAAATCTTCTTTGGAACCTAGTGAAATAAAATTACCTATATGTTTTTACATGGTACACATTCATTTAAATATAGTTAGCTTGTTAAGTAGGTACTCACTCTTGTTTTATAGCTGTTCTCTCTTGTTGTGTTATTGGAAACCTAATCCATTTTGCCATGATAGCAGGGTGGTTCAAAGCATCAACAACTTGTCTGATGCACCGACTAGCTGTCTGTTGAGCATGATGCTGAGTGACACCAACAGTTCACTGATAGGATCCTGTGGCTAGGAAACTAAGAGCGCGTAATACCTATAAAAACACAAACATTAAGAAAAAGAATGATAAAAATGCACCTGACAAAAGTAGTCAATACTGCAAAACAATCAGATTATTAACTTACCTACCTTAACTTTTAGAGGAATCTCGTTGGTTCCCTTTAGTGATTACTTGTTTTGGCGTTCTTGACAAAGGGCTTCGAAAGCTTGACTTGTCTATAATAGCCGGAATTGCTCCACAAATAAAGTGTCCGGCATTTCGCGGAATGTATCGTTGCACTGACGATTAATGTCTTTTTCTACGTCTAAGCCATACTTCCTCATCACGAGCGCACCACAACATATTTACAGTATGCATTTTAAAAGTTCTAATTATCTTAAGCAAAGAAAATACTTCTCGGTGGTCATATTATACTGTTTAGCTGTCAAATAGACGCCATTTAAATAGCGATAACTATAGATATTTGAAATCGCTTAGTGATCGTTCAAACGCATGGATATCGTTTCGTTTGCGTTTGTCAAAAGTGGAACTTGGCTAGCATTTGTATGGGATTTGGCGTCAAATTTGTAGAAACGAATGGAAACGATCACATTCCATTCCATCACTACGAACAAATGTCAGCTTGGCTAAGACTTTTTAATGGACCTAAGTCACGTGATCAAAACAAAATATTAGCCAATGACACACGAGAATCTTATGCGTTAACGATTGCAGAAAAACGAACGCTTGCAACTTGGCTAGGGGGGCAGTTCACGAAGCTGATCGCTCTGGAACTGGCTCCCCATGGAGTAAGGGTCAACACAGTCAGTCCTGGAATCACTGTATGTAACTAGAATATTATCTAGGGCCAAGTGGCCTCACTGTGTTATTTCTAAAACTACTCTTTAACATCGTTTCATTCGTTTTTGTTATTGGATCAAGCAATACGAAGAAGTTTGAATGATCAGAAACCAAAATGGCATGTAATGGTACAAGTAAACAAGTTATCCTTGTACTTCTAAAACTATTCCTGGATATAGGCATTGACTTAATCTTAATACACGAATCAGCAACTAAATACACTATTCTATATACTTCTAGGGGAATCTTGAAATTTTGAATACTGTTACTCTAAAAAAATATTGTGCAATATCAGTCTCGTTTTCTAAATGAAACATTCCTTAAATTTCAAGTCACGTTATAATCCTACAATAAATATGAGATTACCAACTTACTAGCGGTTCACGTTCACACGATACCTATTTGATGATTAATACTCGTATTATCTAAATAGTGCTTACTGGCATATAGACCAGGGTAGAAGCCTTTAAAAATAAAAAAAAGTGAAAAAAAATAATAGTAGGATGAAACCCATTAGAAAAGGAGGAGAATATTATAAAAATGAAAGGAAAAATAATTTACGGGCGATCTGAGGTCGGGAAGGGGATGGGGTTGAGTTTTTAAGGGTAAAAAACGGTGTTTCTTGATTTCCGGCAAAACTAAAATCCTATGGAAAAAAGTCAAATAGCAAAGTTGTAAGTAATAAAAAGATCTAATACTTTGTATTTACACTTTTTTCACATAACCTCAAAATGTATGTGAAAAATTCAAAAAACCAAGTATTTGGTTTTTTATATTTATCTTTTACAAAATTGTTTTTTTTTTTCACGAAATTTGGTGAAACCTTACCTTTTTATGTCCTAAATACGCTGTAATTTATTTGATTAGAAATATTTATTTTTTCACCTTATTTTGTATTAATATCGAAAAAGCAACCTTATTTTCAATCGAATCGAATCGAATTCACCCGTCAAAATATCAGCTTTTTTCAAAGAGTTGGCATGTTTTCTGTTTGTTGAAATCTCTACTTTCCGATGTAGCAGCTGTAACAACCGTTAGCCTAGCCAGTATTCGAAATACAGTACAGTAGGTATACAACATCGTTTATAAAAATACACGTGCACGCTGAGTTTCTTTGAGATAATTGTGACAAGTTTACTTTAAAAAAACTTTTCGAATCTGCATAGGAAGGTAAATACTATCTCTATTTTTATCTGTATCAATCAACTCAAACATAAAAACAGTAAAATTTTCTTTAAAAAATAGTATGCTTAACGTAACCTAAAGATTAAAATTGAATGATATTTTAGTACAAAATTAAAAAATAATAATCTCCTTAAAATTGCACAAACAAATTTAGTTATTCCCATGAAAAAAAAAATTCAAAATTCTTAAAAAATATATTAAAAATCTATAAAAAAAATATAAATATATATAAAATATATATCGTAAATATATTTTTAATAACAAACTTTTGGCCGATTTTCATATATTTATGAATGATAAGATTAATGTGTCTAAAAATATTGTAATGAATAACGTAATCAGAATAAAGTATCTACATTTAATAGTACGATTTACATTAATATTTATATATAATGAAATTTTCTATGACATAAATGTAATTAGCATTAAATAAATCAACTTTTTAATTGAAACAAATTGCAGCAATCACATTTTTTAGATTAAATTATTTATATTAATTAAAAAGAAAATTTCGAATTCGAGTTTTTTTCGATTGTTTGCGTTTTCTGAGAAGATTTACAATAGTAACATTTTTTTTTCACCATCGGAAAGTAGACACTTCAACGAACAGAAAACATACCAACTTTTTTAAAGAAGCTGATATTTTGACGGGTAAATTTTCGATTGAAAATTAGGGTGCTTTTTCGATATTCATTCAAAATAAGGTGAAAAAATAAATATTTCTAATCAAATAAATTACAGGGTATTTGGGACATAAAAAGGCATTTTTTCCCCAAATATCTTGAAAAAAAAATCAATTTTGTAAAAGATAAAAATAAAAAACCAAAAACTTGGTTTTTTTAATTTTTCACATAAATTTTGAGGTTGCGTTAAAAAAGTGTAAAGTTTTAGATCTTTTTATTACCTACAACTTTGCCATTTCACTTTTTTCCATAGGACTTTTAGTTTTGCCGGAAATCGAGAAAAACCGTTTTTACCCTTAAAAACTCACCTCAATCCTCTTCCCGACCTCAGATCGCCCGTAAATTATTTTTCCTTTCATTTTTATAATATTCCCCTCCTTTTCTAATGGGTTTCATTGTACTATTATTTTTTTTGGTTTTAAAAATTATCGACCCTGGTCTAATAAACAAATCAATTCACTAAAATGTAACCGCATCAAAAACAAAACGTAAAAAATACAAGTCGCAACCTAGTCCTTTTATTATACAACAAAGACAAGATCTAAGTGTTGTCTTATTAAATAGACTTAAGAATATAAGTGGACTGAAGAAATGTATCAATATTTTACGAGTCGGGAGCGTTATTTTATGGGGCTGTGATTCGAAACTTAAACAGAAAATGTTGCAATTCTTTCGTTGTTCTTGTCTAGTCATAACCGAGTGAGGGAGGCTAACGGACATGAAACCCAACAGTAACTCTCCTTGTTTGAATGAGGAACATTACAAGGATGAGAAAACACTTTTGACTCATATGTTACAAGTGCCTTTTCAAAAACTTTTACTCCCTGGAGAGGTTTAACTTATGAAAAATTTCTTAATAGAACTCAATTTTATCCTTCCACTTTATTGTTTCAGGTGTCAAACTTCGTGAAGCGTTTAACCAAGTCCACTGAAGAAGAATACCAGGAGTATCTAAAAAAACATTCATCAACAATACCAATGGGAGAGCCCTGCCTGGGTTTGGATATAGCCCAGATGATCGTGCACCTGGCCAGCGATAACAGCAGGCTGGTCACCGGGACCATCGTTGATATAGATGGAGGCTTAAGGTTCACAATGTCTGGCACTTCCATCGCTGATCGCTTGAAGGCAAAGCGGTAACCTGTGGTCTAATTGAAAATAAATACCAGGTGATCGTAGTCTGTGTATTTCTTGGCGTTGGCGACTGTACTGACACTAGTATGAACAATGAGTGTCACAATTTAATAATAAATATAGTTTTATACAACTAAGTAAAAGTATTTTATTTATTTGAAGGTTCGAAATAAAGTGGTCTGCACCACAGCTTACACCAAACAAACCTCCTGATCTACCACAACCTTTTACCTACTATTCCTTTTGATTTCCCTCCTAATTTTCACATCAGACTCCTTGTAACCAATTGACGGCACCCTTCATAATTTACTAAAATTTTAGTAGCTATACATTATACTAGCTGACCCGTGCCCACTTCGTTGGGCGGTAAACATTTTTTTCTCCGACTTACTTTGCAAATTCAGCTACCACGAAAAAGTCTTTCCACTTTTCGGGTTATTATATAGCCTATGTCACTCCCAAATAACGTAGCCTTCTATTGGTAAAAGAATTTTCAAAACTTGTTCAGTAGATCCAGAGATTACCCCTACAACGTCACAACGAACACGTAGTAGAGCCACGCTGATTTCAGCACGAACGGGCCGGCTCGACCGGGGCGGTACTACCCTCGCACAGAAAATCAACGTAAAATGACAGCGTTTGTGCTGTCGTGTTTCGTTGGTGAGTGCGAGACCGGAGGCCCAATTAGTCTAGTCAACAAGTTCCATACTTGTTGACTAGACCAAAAGATGCACAAGCATCACTAGGCCGCCATAGTGTGGGTCGCCATACTGCATTGTTGTATTCGCAATGAGTATGGTGGCCACCACTCGTGGATTCTGCTTATGCTTTCCATCGGGCAGAGTAGAGTCATTTTGGCAGGCCAAACATAAAAAAAAAAAAAAAAAAAAAACGTCACAAACTCACGAACTAAACTTCACCTCTTTATATAATAGTTCAGACTAGCTGACCCACGCAACGTCGCGTCATTTACGTCTCCTATTGCCCGTAGCGTAAAAAAATTTCCCCGTTTTATAATCATTCTTCATTGGTGCTCCGCTCCTATTGGTCTTAGCTAATGATATATAGCCTATAGCTTTCCTCGATAAATGTACTATCCAACACTGAAAGATTTTTTTCAAATCTGACCAGCGGTTCCTTAGATTAGCGCGTTCAAACAAACAAACAAACTCTTCAGCTATAAATATTAGTATAGATTAGTATAGATAGATTAGCTATTAAATATAGCAAAATGTAGGCTATCAAGAAATCTCTCCCAAACCTTTGTGGTATATACATAAAGGCCTAAGTACACATACATAGGTTATTATTACTTCTGTTTATACATTCCCTATCATAATAAAAGCAAGAAATGTTCTATATATTCTTCTGTCATACCGGTATGATGACGGTAAGATTGAGAATAGGGTTCCTTGCCGGTTCTTCTCCATGGGAATGACATTTTGTAACCGAGCAACTAGAGTCATCAATGTAACGTTTCGAAAGTGCCTGAAAAGGCTTACTTGAAACGAAAGCTATTTGATTTTGATTGGTAGAAGACCAATAATAGTAGAGAAGCCCTAGAAGGGATTTTGGGATATACTAAAGCGAGGTGGATTAATATTAGGAATTCTAACTTATACTCTATTGAATATCTAGGTATACATTTCATTTACCCTACAATCCTACATATAACGCCCAACGGCTAGGACAGCTCGTCAAATTAGGACACATTAAATGGTTCAAAATTTTCGAGCGTTTAAGATTGGTTAGGTAAATTAGGTTAATTATATGTTGATGAGAAAAGTGTGTATTTCAATAATCTGACGATTTGATCGTTACTTAAGACAGTGGGAGTAGCTCAAAATTAAAAAAAACATAATAATCATGACCACCACATTCTCGAGCGCGGACATTTTTTACGTTGAAGGAAATATTACAAGGCGTCATACCAATAAATGTGAATGTAAGTTTTGTTACGCTTTTACAACACATTGGAGGTATTAGAAGTAACATAGGATACTTTTTATTAAATACGAGCGAAGCCGCGGGTAAAAGCTAGTATTATATTAACGTATCCGTGCATTTATTTGTCATATTTTGTATTGAAATGAATAAATTAAATAATAAAAATAACTCTAACAGTACAGTAAAATCTGATACGGAGTCATTTCGGAATGCAGATTTTCGGATTTTCGAAACGTTCAAACCGTCAGACATGTGAATTTGGAAATTTTTAACGTCCAGTTAACATCTATTATACTCTGTCCATTACTTTATTTTCTTTTTGACAGTTCAAGAAATTTTGAAATTAGTGACGCCCTCACTCATTACCGATTCGATTTGAAACGAATAGCGATTTTATTTATGAAGAACTTTCAATAGTTTTAATTAAATATTTTTTGTTGAAATATTAATTATGCCTTCATTAGTTTTTTATATTATGTAAGAAATAAACAAAAATATAAATAATAAATCAGTAAATTAGATGAATGAACAGAGTTATTGTTCTTTACTCTTGGTTTGATCCTAAATTCCAAGATTTCGACTTAATTCCTTGCAAAAATTCAATCTTGGAGTCATAGATACAATTTTTATTTCCTTTTTTTATTAAATTTACAGAAAAAATACTTACATGAAGTCAAATTATTTTTATCATATGATCGATTTATCGTATTTCAAGTACTGTTTTATAGTCTGTGGTTGTTTGTTATGCACAGACCACTTCACTAAAGTACCGTCACCGTCAATAAAGTACGACATTACTGTAGTACATAATTCCGAAAAAAAATATGGTAATTTATAGGCGTGAGCTGTCAAAAAGAAAATAAAGTAATGGACAGAGTATAGTTGTAATTCTCGTGTCACGTTGTTGCTCACAAGGAACTCCGAACTGTCTAGCGACTAACGTGTTTCGCTGGCGTGAGTGAGTTAGGATACCTAGTTAACATCACACTTAAACCAATAGGACACGAGCATAATTGAAAAGACGAGGTTGCATAGGTCGGTTAGTATCCTCTAAATATTCTACGCACCAAATTCCGGTCCGATTTTGATCCTCTAAATTTTTAAATGTCTGAAGACGCTTTTCCCACCGCTGAAAGTGGAAGCACGATACGACATTTATTCACTCTATTATCTAGTCTATCAAATACAATAGGCCCTCCTGATGCTCGAGTTAACTCCTTTTATTAAGAATATTGAGGTTGGAAAATAGTATGACAAAAATATTGTGAAAGATATTGCCAAACGAGCAGACCATACTGACCCACATAACAATCTTTTTCGTATTTTTAACCGACTTCAAAAAAAGGAGGAGGTTCTCAATTCGACTGTATTTTTTTTTTATGTTTGTTACCTCATAACTTTCGACTGGGTAAATCGATTTTGATGATTCTTTTTTATTTGAAAGCTGGTGCTTGCCGAATGGTCCCATTTAAATTTGGTCCAGATTATAGTCGTTTCTTTTTTGTTAAAATTTGTATATTATTTTGTTTACCATTGATATAAAATTGTATGTTATGAGATATATAGTAGTAAGTAGCAGTATTTACGTTGCCTCCGTTTGTGGAGTTATCGGGTGTACATACCTCTAAGCATCATCCCTCTACAGTGCGAACAATTTGGCTTGAGCTTCGCCCTGTGGGAGATACCGAAAGGGCTGTGCCGGACGGGGATGGCTGTTTGGGAAAGATACCGGTGGTTAAATAAAGACCTAATAATATTGTAGAAATGTATCTAGGATAGTGTTTGGTAGGAAATACTTAGAGTGATTGCCTGAACGTTTATGTCATTAAGTGTGTAACTATTACATTGAAATGATTGTGTCAGAATTACATATATAAATAAAAGTGAGTAGTATCATTTTATAATCTACCCTGTACCATCAGATAAATTTTTGTTAACGGGTGCTCTTATTTCGCACTGAATGATTGTGTTAGTTAGTACCAAAGCACCACGTTACATAACAACCGATTTGTGACGACGACAGGATTCAAGAAGTCCGATGTCGATGACGGCTCCAGACCCCTCCTAACCACGGGAACCACCCTATGTGAAAATCTCTTATTTAGATAACGTCCGGTACGCGAACGTCACCTCCTAGCTGTAGGTATTTCTACCGGGTGGGTGAAGATCATATTTAAGATGGCATGAGGCGCGGAAAGGCACGCCTCCGTCGGTGGCAAAGTATTACAGGCAAAAATCAATTCACTCCTAGCGATCGACTACTGGAACTTCCATGCCCAGAAAGGACCTGCGTCAGTCGGATGAATGGAAGAGGATCATGCATTTCTGCCCACCACGGCAGCAAAGCCAGTAGCCAGTACCCAGAGGTACTAGACTACATCTTCGTATCAGAGCAGTAAAAAAAGAAGTAGTTGTATTATTTTTCTCTATGTGTGAGCATATTTTATTTCTGTGCTGCGTCCCCAAGACACAAGGTATAGGTACTTTGTCTTAGGGTAAATCTGCCACTGGTCAAGTGCATCACTTGCCTCCGCGTCCGGCAAATCATCGGGAGAGTCAAGTGTACGATGAGACGGTTCGGCTATTTATTTATAACAACAACTGGTTTTACAGGCCAGCAATTTTCGTGCGCACTATATCAATTGATAAGCGCGCGATTTGACTTGAGACACTTGAAGTTTTCGCTTGATCATCATGCTTTCAGTGAAATGATTGATAATAGCTTGATATAAAACGATCAAATTGTATCAATTTAACTACATAATCCTACAGACAGTCGATTACACCACACGCACACTTATTTATATTAAAAATTGAAGTAAATTTCACCAATAAAGTAGTGTTAGTGACCGGAGCCAGCGCGGGAATTGGAGAAGCGACGGCCATCTTGTTCGCGAAGTTAGGAGCGAGCTTGTCTCTGGTCGGTAGGAATGAACAGAATTTGAAGAAGGTGGCAGATCAATGCCAGAAGGAGTCAGGGCTGAAGCCGCTGGCCATTATCGCTGATCTGGGAACTGACGCGGGTGTGGAAAAAACTGCTAAAGAAACTATCGGACATTTTGGAAGGTATGGAGTAGTCTTGTTTTGTTTAATTTCTTGAGTTAACAGACAGTTATACCTACTACAGTTGTCTTACGTTTCATGCTTTACACAAGTTGTTATCTGAAATAACAAACACCCTGGTACAACTTTAGTACAGTTCTTTATAAAATACAGTGCTTATTTTTTTTTAATGGAATTGGCTGGCAATCGAGCAGACGTATTGCCTGATGGTAAGCGATCACCGCCGCCCATGGACACCTGCAACACCAGAAGCGTCACAAGTGCGTTGCAGGCCTTTTGGGGATGGGGGGAGGTATGGGTAGGGGGATTGGGGTATGAGCCTCCGGTATCCTCACTCACTCGGTGAAACACAGCGCTAGCACCATTTCACACCGGTTTTCTGTGAGGCCGTGGTATCACTCCGATCGAGCCGGCTGATTCATGCCGAAGCGTGGCTCTCCCACGGTAAAAGTTCAGTTAGCACGGTTCCGTTTAGCAACTGGAATATTTTTAACATACCTATGTTTATAAATAGTTTAAAAAGAAGGAATAGGAATTTCAAATTGAATGTGTTTGTTGTGTTGAATTGAATTCTTTGAGAATAAAATAAAGATTTTAATAAGAAAACCAAAATTTTAGATTTAAAACTAGAATCTTGAATCTTCAAATCACTTCTTTAGAATACCAATAACACCATTTTTTTAACCTACTTCTAAAAGGAGGAGGTTCTCAATTTCATCGGTTTTTTTTTTTTTTATGTATGTACATCGATTACTCTGTCAATTGTGAACCGATTTTGAAAATTATTTTTGTAATTGAAAGGGTATGCTTCCTATGTGGTCCACCATATCAGGATCTGATGATGGGATCCTAAGGAAATCGAAGGAAACCCTCAAATTTACGTGAGCACCTGCAATGAAGTTACGAGCAATTGTATGCATACCTTCATATTCTGTAGACATCATTAAATTTTAAATTAAATGATGATGAGAGACTTGAGAAAGACTAAAAAGCGAAAAAAAAAAAAAACTTCGTTTAAAAAAACCGACTTTAAAAACTAAAAAGTATAAAATAACTTAATTTGTATGCGCTACCTATTCATTGGTTTGAAGTCGGTGCCAAGCCAAAATGTAATAGTAGGTACCGCACTCGCCGCGCGTGACCTTGAGCGGGATAGCTGCTCTTCGCGTTGAACAAAACAACCGAAGCGTCGACGTTCGTCTCGAAATATAGCGTGTGGTACCTACTATTCCATTGGCTTGGCACTGACTTCAAACCAATAAATAGGTAGCACATACAAATTAAGTTATTTTATACTTTTTAGTTTTTGAAGTCGGTTTTTTTGAACGAAGTTTTTTTTTTATTACTTAGTAATAACCACAGAAATATATCAGGATGATATATTTCTGGCAAGTAAGTAGTAGGTAAGTAAGTTAGTAGCCTATAATGCTGAAACCACACACGAACTCGACAATTTAACTATCTCTATTGTGGTTTCTGAAAGACTGATTCCACAAGAAACTTTAAGGCAAGATATTTGTAAAATGTGTCATCTCTATCTTAGAACAGAACGCAGACATAACACATCGGTACTCTGTTTTAACTACATATTAAACCATATTAGTCACCAAGTCAGTTGCCAATGTCAATCCTAAAAATGTTCTCGCCCAGTAACCCACTCTTCCATACCTTCCCTTCCCTTCTCCGAAACCAATCCCGCATAGCCGAACCGTCGCGACGCAAAACCACACCATTGGCTGACACAGCACTTGGCACAGTTGTCCGGTAAACAAGCAAGAGTAGATTATACCTATAAGGATATTTCACTTCGTAACCATCACTATTAGTTACAACCATAGAGAATATAACCACTATATAATATAGTCCTGAGGTATAGTGGTAATATAGTCTTTGGTTACAACCATGACAACGTTTACTTTCTTGTTTTTATTGCCATGGTAAAGGACTAAAGGTGTAAGTAAAAAATTGTAACTTTTTATACAAAACCTAAACCCCAAACATTTCTGATATGAGACCATAGTAAAAATTACTTTATGTGACGCTTCGTATGACACCTGTTTCATCTCTGTTGGTCGCTGGATACGTTTTTACGCAATGTCCTTTGTTGCAACTGGCTACATAGGAACTTTTAAAAGAATACACGTTGCGTCATGTAATGATCATATTTGAGCAGATATTTGCATTTAGGTGATAAACAAACATACAAATAATCACAAATTTTAACAAAAAAAAACCGACTTCAATCTGGACCAATTTTTCAATGGGACCATTCGGGAAGACCAGCTTTCAATTAAAAAAGATTCATCGAAATCAGTTCACCCAGTCAAAAGTTACGAGGTAACAAACATAAAAAAAAATACAGTCGAATTAAGAACCTCCTCCTTGAAGTCGGTTATTTATATATATATATATATATATATACTAGCTGTAGCCCGCGGCTTTGCTCGCGTAGAAGTTGCTTATATGTATTTAATTAAAACTGTGTAAGTATCTATGAATAATTTATTCATGCTTTTAAACGTATTTATTTATTTATAATCAATAGTCCATTAAAGTCGACTATCATACACACTTTCGCCCTTTTTTTTTTTTTTTTTTTTTTTTTTTAACTTGTGGAAATCCCCTCGGACCTTCACCCGCGCCGGGGCTTGCGGCGGGGCGGTGTGTCGGACTCGAACCGACTAAAACCACACGGTGTGCCACTCTGCGCCTGTGAAGGGAGGAATCCGGGAACTGCAGTTATTAGCACGTCCGGACCCCTCCCAGCGCTTGCCCGCACTGAAGCGGGCACCGTCTGCTGTTAAAACTATCTCTATTTAGGCGACGTACGGCACATGCGTACGTCGCCCCCTCGCGGGTGGCCACTAGAGCGGATGGAGGGGAAAGCCCGTCCCGACCATCCGCGGCCACACTCAGGGCGGCATGAGGCGCTGATAGGCGCGCCTCCGCCGCCCGGTTCGCCGGCGGCGGATTGGGTCCGAGTGGACATCGTCCTCCCGGGCCTTCTCCGCCACCTCCTTCTGCGAGATTACATCTTCGCAGAAGGTTGCGACCGCGGTAAAACTGCTATCGCTACCGGCCATGGAGCGTATGACGGTCGGTAGCGAGAGATCTCCTCCGATGACTGCAGTGAGGGCCCGACGCTGCGGCGCCCAAGCGGGGCAAACCGCCAGCGTGTGCTGGGCCGAGTCCTCACTGCAGTCGCAGTGGTGGCAGGCGGGACTCAATTCCCTCCTAGCGACCGAGTGCAGGTACTTCCCGAAGCAACCGTGCCCGGAAAGGACCTGCGTCAGTCGAAAGGAAAGGGTCCCGTGCTGCCGCCCTGCCCACTCGAGGATGACCAGCTGGAGGGCCTCCACGGCGGCAAAGCCAGCGCGTGGAGTCTCCAGCCGGAACGACCATCTAGCCATAGTGGCTCGACGGGCGGCTTCACGCCACTCGCGTACCTCTTCGGGCGGAGGGCGGTAGCCATACTCCGCCCGATATTCAGCCACCCGTCGATAAACTTCGGCGAGCACTTCCGCCTCCAAATCCCACGGGGGTGTTCCGGCCAGGGCGCATGCCACCTCGGTCGACACCGTGCGGTCCGCGTATGGCTCTGACTGCCAATACCCTCTGAGGCCGCCAGAGGCGGGCCTTATTTAGGGCAGTCAGAGCCGCCACCCACACCGGTGCACCATACAGCGCCATCGACCGGACAACCCCCGTGAACAGGAGTCGCGTTGCGACGCTGGCCCCACCCAAGTTGGGCAAAAGTCGCCCAAGGGCGGAGGCAGCGCCGACCAGCTTCGGACCAAGCTGTCGGAAGTGCTCGTCGAAGAGCCACCTACCGTCGAGGATCAGGCCCAGATACCTCATCTGGGCCCGAACCGGTACGAGGACCGAGTTGACCTCTATTCACACACTTTCGCCCCTCTTTTAACCCCTTTAGGAATAGAATTCCCATATGTGCTGATATAAGTATTCATTTATTTGTAATCAAAAGCCTGAACAACGGATGACGAACGAATGAACGTATGACGGACTTCTAGTCTAACCTAGGGATAGAATATCCCGAAACGCTTAAATACGTACCTCATCATCATCATCGCAGGCCACTGCTGGACATAGACATGGTTGGTAGGCTCGAATTGCACGCCACTTGGTTCGATTCTCAGCTTCTCTCATCCAGCTCCTGCCAGCCGTCTTGGGCAGATCATTATTCCACCTGGCCTATGGATGTTCTACACTACGTTTGCCGAGACGCGGACTCCACTCAAGAACCCGTTTACCCCAACGGTTATCAGTTCTACGGCTAATATGGCCAGCCCACTGTCACTTCAGCTTGCTTATCCTGTGGGCTATGTCAATGACCTTGGTTCTCTGCCGGATCACCTTATTCCTGATGCGATCCCTTAGATAGAGAAACGTTGAGCATAGCACTCTCCATTGCACGCTGAGCGACTTTAAACTTGTGAATCAGCCGTGTCCACGTTTCGGCACCGTATGTCAAGTCAGGTAGGACGTACTGATTGAAGACTTTCGTATTTAGGCACTGTGGGATTGATGACGAAAAGACCCGACGAAGTTTCCCAAACGCTGCCCAACCCGGCTGAATTCTCCTGTTCACCTCGTCCTCGAAGTAGTTTCTACTTAACTGCAAAGTCTGTCCGAGGTACCACATATATTTTTGAACAACTTCGAGAACGGCACCGTGTACCACAACCGGTTCCGGTAGAACATGTTCGTACATACGTATCTATTCATTTTTAATCAGTAGCCTAAAAATAAAGTTGCATGTTTCTAACTTTAAGAATGACGGATTTCCAGACTAACCTATATACGACATTTCAACCCCTATTTCACCCCCTTAGGGGTAGAACATCCAGAAACGCTTAATTACGTATCTACTCATTTTTAATCAGTAGCCCAAAACTAAATTTTCATGTTTCTCACTTAAAAAATGACGGACTTCCATACAAACTTTCAACCCCTATTTCACCCCTTTACGGGCATAATATCCAGAAACTCCTAAATACGTATCTCATCATTTTTTTTTAGAAGACAGCTCCCGCATTAGGAATAAACATCCTGTGTCGCGGGGGACTTTACAGACATACATGCAACGGACACAATTAATATCAAAACTCAGAACAACAATTTGTGGATCACACAAAGTGTTGTCCCGTGTAGGATTTGAACCCACAACACTTGGCGAATTGGCAAGCGGCGTGGCGACCGCCTAAACCACTAAGCCAACTGAGTTAGTAGCCCAAAAATAAAGTTTCATATTTCTTATTTTTAAAATTACGGACTTCCTTACAAACTTTCAACCCCTATTTCTCCCCTTAAGGTTAGAATATCCAGAAACTCCTCAATACGTATCTGTTGGATTTCGAACGTCATTGTACTGGCAACATTTTGATTGTCTCTGGTTCGTGTTTTTACGTTTGAGGTTAATATGTGAAAAAAAGGACTGGAAAGACGCGTGTTGAAACCGGCCGACGATTTTTATTTGTTATTGTTAAAATTAAAGGATAGTAAGCTAATTGTATTGTCCATCGACCCGCGGTCTCTTTAGTGATAGGCCGTATTGTGTTAGGTCGTGGACTCGCGAGTTTTGTAGGCGCGTTCCGCGTTAGCTGAAACGAGTTTGTTGTAATTCGAATACCTTGGAAGTTGTACGGCACTTTAGGAGTTTATGTTTGTGTGAAGAAGCAGAGCAGAGAAGATTCTACCCAAGAGATATCTCTTGGAACGCCGAAAACAGGAAGCCACACACTCCAGTAAGTGCTTAAAGATTTAAGTTTAGATTAAGAACACGGTGACACTGCCGTGGTTTATTCTTCTCGCCAATGGACCAATAGCTTAGTGATTGTATGCCTATCTATGGGCCATAGGTATTATAAACTTCATAAAGGTGATCGCTATCATTAGTGGGAGGAGTGAACAGTATCTAATCATTTTTATTCAGTAGCCCAAAAATAAACTTCCATATTTCTTATTTAAAAAATTAAGGACTTGCGTACAAACTTTCAACCACTATTTCACCCCCATAAGGGTATAATATCCAGAAATGCTTAAATATGTATCTACTAATTTTTTATCAGTAGCCCAAAGCTTAAGGTTTATGATTCCAAGTTTAAAAATGATGAACTTTCACACAAATTTTCAGTCCCTATTTCACCCCCTTAGGGGTATAATATTCAGAAACGCTTAAATACGTATCTGTTTCTTTTTAATCAGTAGCCCAAAAATAAAGTTTCATGTTTCTAACTTCAAAAATGTCGGACTTCCAGACTAACATATGTACAAAATCACAACCCCTATTTCACCCCTTAGGGGTAGAATATTTAGAAACGCTTAAATACGTGTATACTCATTTTTTATCAGTAGCTCAAAAGTAAAGTTTTATGTTTCTAACATTAAAAATGACGGACTTCCATACAAACTTTCAACCCATATTTCACCCCCTTAGGGGTAGAATATACAGAAACGCTTAAATACGTATCTAATCATTTTTATTCAGTAGACCAAAAATAAAGTTCCATATTTCTTATTTAAAAAAATACAGACTTCCATACAAACTTTCAACCCCTATTTCACCCCCTTAGGGGTGGAATTTCAAAAAATCTTACTTATACTTACGTTATATAAAGAACCTCTAGCAAAATTTCAGGATTCTAGCTTCAGCGGTTTGGGCTGTGCGTTGATGTCTGGGTATGTCAGTTAGTCAGTCAGTCAGTCAGTCACCTTACTCTTTTATAATATATATATATATAATTTATTTTTCAGATTAGACGTGTTGGTGAATAATGTCGGCATTGGCGGCCGAGGAGCCATCCTGGAGGCAGACATGGCAACTTTTGACGAGGTCTTCAACACCGACGTCCGCGGTGTGTACAACCTGACGAGACTCCTGGCCCCACACTTGCTGAAGACCAAGGGCAACATCGTCAACGTGTCCAGCATCGTAGCGAGTGTGGTTTACACCGGTTCTTTACCTTACAGTATGGCCAAGGTAAGAAACTATTCAACTTGAACTCTTATCTGATGTCTCCTACAACTAAACTATCTAATTATTGACAGGCAGGTAGTCTATCAGATCAATCATAGACGAATATCATCATCTATACATATATACTATATACTTTTGTCATCAGCATGCAGCTATGACAAAAGTATAGAGTAGAGATAGATAACTTTCTGAGTGGCAATCTTTTCACAAGTAATCAAAACAAAACAGTAAAAAAGTCAAGCCTGTCTTTGAGCACTAAATGTTGTTGTGTTATTACAAGTTATTTCACAACATTTTACATATCGCTTTGAATGGCATGCACTAAAATAGCACTAAATATAATATTACACAGCAAAATCTTTAAGTGCCTTTAGGTAACCAATAAATAATAATCATTTTAGGTATAAAAAAACGTCTCATAATAATAAATAGGCACACCTATGTTTTTAATATTATTATTAGATTTATTCATTCTGATGATGATGATGGGTTAGCTATCCACGGGCCACAATTGAACGTGGTAGATGACAGGATTTTTCGTGTATCCCCCGTGTCGCGGGGGACTTTACAAACATTCATACGGCCACAAAGTACACCCATACTCGGAACAACAATTTGTAGATAACTTAAAGTGTTGCGGCGTGTAATTTAATTGTAATTCTAATCAACACCTTGAGCGCAGCGAGACGCAGTGAGATGACCGCCTTAACCATTGGGTATGACATCTTTGCACAGTAAAACTGGATTTTAAAAACCAGAAGGTTCTTTATTTTAATTTTACTGAAAAATCAATCAAAAGCCTAGCGTTCAATCTAGAAATTCGCAAATTTAATAGTTATCATGTAAACTTCGGCGCTTTAAATATACATAATATTTTTTAACAAATTCCTTTATCTTTGATTACGTGCAATGATCCATACAGCTTCAATATATAGATGTCATGAAACCACCATAAATTTTGTATGGCGTGACATAAAGAAAATCGCAGGCAGACTAAATTCTAATAGGCTACTCAAACATTCTATTAGCAGTAGTTTTTTTTTTCTTTTTTTTATGTATGACGCGTCAAAATGACTCTACTCTGCCTAAAGGAAAGCATAAGCAGACTCCAAGAGTGGTGGTCACCATACTCATTGCGAATGCAGACAATGCAGCATGACGACCCACACCATGGCGGCCTAGTAATGCTTCTGCATCTTTTAGTCTAGTCAACAAGTATGGAACTTGTTGACTAGACTATTTGGGCCTCCGGTCTCGCACTCACCAACGAAACACGACAGCACGAACGCTGTCATTTTACGTTGATTTTCTGTGCAAGGGTAGTACCGCCCCGGTCGAGCCGGCCCTTTCGTGCTGAAATCAGCGTGGCTTTACTACCTGTAAGTGTCTAATAGCCATTAATTTTAAAATATTATTCGCAGTGTTAATGTAAAACATGTATATTTTCAGGCGGCGCTCGATCAGTTCACGAAGCTGATATCTTTAGAACTGGCTCCACATGGAGTAAGGGTCAACACAGTCAGTCCTGGAATCACTGTAAGTAACTGGAATATTATCTAGGGCCAAGTGGCCTCACTGTATTATATCTCAAACTACTCTTTAACAGCGTTTCGATCGATCAAAACAAAGAAGCTTGAATGTGCAGTAACCAGGACGACTTAATGCGGTTGGAGAAACAGCAATTTCACCTTGTAGTTCAAAAACTATTCCTTGATATTGATTCATATACCAATCATCAGAGTTCTAGATAATTACTTGTAGAAGACAAACTTAAAATTTATAGAACTGTTTACGCTAAAAACTATTATGCAATTTCAACACCATGTTCTAGATGTAACTTCCCCTGAACCTCAAGTCATTTTATAATCTTGTAATAAAATGAAATTCACAACTTACTAGCGGTACACACGATGTTTGTTGATTAACACTATCATAATATACGATGGTCTATAAATTACATCACTGACAATATGATATTAATAACAAAACATGATAAAAGTACAAGTCAGTTTTTTATATATATATACGAAATGTGGTAAGATCTAAGTGTTATTTGATTAAGTACCTAACTGAAGTAACTTTATCAGCATGTTGTAGAGACATTCTTTAGTTTGCAGTAATATCACAGCTTCACAGACAGCGTTGCAATTCTTTCGTAGCTTTTATCCAGAGGTCCAACACCCCAGATTAGGGTGTAGAGCACCTAAAAAACTTGTGACTCTTGGGTTGTAGTTACGGCACGAAGTTCATTCAGGCAGAGTGAAGTGCAGTGACGGTTCAGAAATTATAAGAAATTTTTGTTTTACTTCCCGGGGAGAACTTGTTTGAGGAAATTTATCTACAATCGAACAAATAATGCCTTAATGTTAACTCAATCTTTTTTACATACTTGATTGTTTAAGGTATCGAACTTCGTGAAGCGTTTAACAAAGTCCACTGAAGAGGAGTACCAGGACTGGCTGAAGAAATATTCAACCACAATACCAATGGGAGAGCCCTGCCTGGGTCTAGATATAGCCCAGATGATCGTGCACCTGGCCAGTGATAACAGCAGGCTGGTCACCGGGACCATCGTTGATGTAGATGGAGGTTTAAGGTTCACAATGTCTGGCACTTCCATCGCTGATCGCTTGAAGGCAAAGCGGTAACCTGTGGTCTAATTGAAAATAAATACCAGGTGATCGTAGTCTGTGTATTTCTTGGCGTTGGCGACTGTACTGACACTAGTATGAACAACGAGTGTCACAATTTATTAATAAATATAGTTTTATACAACTAAGTAAAAGTATTTTATTTATTTGAAGGTTCGAAATAAAGTGGTCGGCACCACAGCTTACACCAAACAAACCTCCTGATCTTTTTTTTTTTTTTTTTTTTTTTACGTGTGGAAATCCCCTCGGACCGTCACCCCACCGGGGCTTGCGGCGGGGCGGTGTGTCGGACTCGAACCGACTAAAACCACACGGTGTGCCACTCTGCGCCTGTGAAGGGAGGAATCCGGGAACTGCAGTTATTAACACGTCCGGACCCCTCCCAGCGCTTGCCCGCACAAAAGCGGGCACCGTCAGCTGTTACAATCTCAATTTAGGCGACGTACGGCACACGCGTAACGTCGCCTCCTCGCGGGCGGCCACTAGAGCGGATGGAAGGGAAAGCCCGTCCCGACCATCCGCGGCCACACTCAGGGCGGCATGAGGCGCTGATAGGCGCGCCTCCGCCGCCCGGTTCGCCGGCGGCGGATTGGGTCCGAGTGGATATCATCCTCCCGGGCCTTCTCCGCCACCTCCTTCTGCGAGATTACGTCTTCGCAGAAGGTTGCGACCGCGGTAAAACTGCTGTCGCTACCGGCCATGGAGCGTATGACGGCCGGTAGCGAGAGATCTCCTCCGATGACTGCAGTGAGGGCCCGGCGCTGCGACGCCCAAGCGGGGCAAATCGCCAGCGTATGCTGGGCCGAGTCCTCACTGCAGTCGCAGTGGTGGCAGGCGGGACTCAATTCCCTCCTAGCGACCGAGTGCAGGTACTTCCCGAAGCAACCGTGCCCGGAAAGGACCTGCGTCAGTCGGAAGGAAAGGGTCCCGTGCTGCCGCCCTGCCCACTCGAGGATGACCGGCTGGAGAGCCTCCACGGCGGCAAAGCCAGCGCGTGGAGTCTCCAGCCGGAACGACCATCTGTCCATAGTGGCTCGACGAGCGGCTTCACGCCATTCGCGTACCTCTTCGGGCGGAGGGCGATAGCCATTCTCCGCCCGATACTCAGCCACCCGTCGATAAACTTCGGCGAGCACTTCCGCCTCCAAATCCCACGGGGGTGTTCCGGCCAGGGCGCACGCCGCCTCGGTCGACACCGTGCGGTATCCGCGTATGGCTCTGACTGCCAATACCCTCTGAGGCCGCCAGAGGCGGGCCTTATTTAGGGCAGTCAGAGCCGCCACCCACACCGGTGCACCATACAGCGCCATCGACCGGACAACCCCCGTGTACAGGAGTCGCGTTGCGACGCTGGCTCCACCCAAATTGGGCAAAAGTCGCCCAAGGGCGGAGGCAGCGTCGACCAGCTTCGGACCAAGCTGTCGGTAGTGCTCGTCGAAGAACCACCTACCGTCGAGGATCAGGCCCAGATACCTCATCTGGGCCCGAACCGGTACGAGGACCGAGTTGACCATTATGGAGGCGCTGGGGGGTGGACCACGACGGGGCCCATGAAATAGTAGGGCCTCCGTCTTGTCCAGGGCCACCCGTAAGCCCAGAGCCTCGATGCGCCCGACCACCAGAGAAACACTCCAGGTGGCCAGGCGCACCGCCTCTTGGAAGTTCGCCCCCCGGGTTGTGACAAGCGTGTCATCGGCGTAACAAATTACGCCCAGCCCGGGAGGGAGACGACCTCGTAGGACCCAGTCGTATCCCACGCTCCACAGGAGTGGTCCAAGGACAGACCCCTGCGGAACGCCGCACGACATGGGTCGCCCTCTCGGTCCTCGTACACGACGGTACGCTCCTCTAGATAGTCTGCCACTAGCCGCCTCAGGTACTCTGGCACCCCGTGATAGTGGAGTGCTTCCCTGATGCAGCTAAATGGCAGACTATTGAAGGCGTTGGCGATGTCCAAGGACACCGCCAACACCACGCCGCCACAGCTCACCGCCTCTTCGGTCACGACCCTAAGGCGCCTTAGAGAAGACGGAGCCCAACGGGGCCGAGACTGGGGTCCGTGACCTCCCTCTGTGGCTACTTGGTACTTTGGGAGGCGGGCACTCCTGGGATGTTTCCACGTCCGTAGCAGTGCTACCGCGCTTTCGGCTATCGCCGATCTCCACCTCCACGACATCCATTGCGACAGTTGTCACACCGGAGCCACTGGAGCCGGTCGGAACAGCTGATCTCGATCGCAGACGTTCCGATGTTCTTCGGCTCCCAGCAGTCAGGTCGACTTCTGGGAGCCCCACTGCTGCAGGCGTTCCTGCTGCAGCAATCTCCTCAGTGGAGGAGTGGGCGTCCGCCTTTCGGAACTGACCTCTGCTGTTCCGCGTCTGCCTTTTATTCTCCGTTTCCGCGTCCTTCGCGATATTTTGGTTTCCGGATTTACCGCTCGGCAACGGGCGTGTTTGACAGTGAATGCCCCCCCCCCCCATAATACGATTGGGGTCTGCCGGAACCGACTGGCTCCGGGAGGGATTCCCCAGACGCGTCGCGTCTAGGACCCTCCTGGGTAGGTTTTTCCATTGTCATATTTTTTCGAAGTTTAATGTCCTCCGACAGAGGACGCCCTTGGCACTGGACTCCCTCCAGCGATTCAGCTCATTGCCAGGCGTCAGAGCGTGAGCTTAGGGTATTTTTTATAGAGGTTTACGTCCTCGTGGCTTCGAAGAGCCACCGGTCCTGTCCGTTCAGGATTACGGCTGGGCCGGACGGGGTCTGCACCAGACCGGATCCGTCCGCCCCCTGTCCCTCTCAGAACTACTGGCACTCTAATACGCCCTCTGCTAGAGCAGAGGGACGTTTAGAGCGCCCCACACGGCAGTCTGTAAAGACTCCGTCTCGTATCCCATTTAGTCTGGAGTCTCCTTCTGGGCCTATCCGGCATGAGTGGCTCTACCGGCATAGCCCCAGAAATCATCGACCCACGCAAGCCCCACCACGACGACAACGTAGGGATACATTGGGGGGAAACCTCCTGATCTTTTTTTTTTTTTTTTTTTAACGTGTGGAAATCCCCTCGGACCGTCACCCCACCGGGGCTTGCGGCGGGGCGGTGTGTCGGACTCGAACCGACTAAAACCACACGGTGTGCCACTCTGCGCCTGTGAAGGGAATAATCCGGGAACTGCAGTTATTAACACGTCCGGACCCCTCCCAGCGCCTGCCCGCACAGAAGCGGGCACCGTCACCTGATGGACTCTCTAATTAGGCGACGTACGGCACACGCGTACGTCGCCCCCTCGCGGGTGGCCACTGGAGCGGATGGAGGGGAAAGCCCGTCCCGACCATCCGCGGCCACACTCAGGGCGGCATGAGGCGCTCATAGGCGCGCCTCCGCCGCCCAGTTCGCCGGCGGCGGATTGGGTCCGAGTGGACATCGTCCTCCCGGGCCTTCTCCGCCACCTCCTTCTGCGAGATTACATCTTCGCAGAAGGTTGCGACCGCGGTAAAACTGCTATCGCTACCGGCCATGGAGCGTATGACGGCCGGTAGCGAGAGATCTCCTCCGATGACTGCAGTGAGGGCCCGGCGCTGCGACGCCCATGCGGGGCAGATCGCCAGCGTATGCTGGGCCGAGTCCTCACTGCAGTCGCAGTGGTGGCAGGCGGGACTCAGTTCCCTCCTGGCGACCGAGTGCAGGTACTTCCCGAAGCAACCGTGCCCGGAAAGGACCTGCGTCAGTCGGAAGGAAAGGGTCCCGTGCTGCCGCCCTGCCCACTCGAGGATGACCGGCTGGAGAGCCTCCACGGCGGCAAAGCCAGCGCGTGGAGTCTCCAGCCGGAACGACCATCTAGCCATAGTGGCTCGACGGGCGGCTTCACGCCACTCGCGTACCTCTTCGGGCGGAGGGCGATAGCCATACTCCGCCCGATATTCAGCCACCCGTCGATAAACTTCGGCGAGCACTTCCGCCTCCAAATCCCACGGGGGTGTTCCGGCCAAGGCGCACGCCGCCTCGGTCGACACCGTGCGGTATCCGCGTATGGCTCTGACCGCCAATACCCTCTGAGGCCGCCAGAGGCGAGCCTTATTTAGGGCAGTCAGAGCCGCCACCCACACCGGTGCGCCATACAGCGCCATCGACCGGACAACCCCCGTGTATAGGAGTCTTGTTGCGACGCTGGCTCCACCCAAATTGGGCAAGAGTCGCCCAAGGGCGGAGGCAGCGTCGACCAGCCTGGGACCAAGCTGTCGGAAGTGCTCGTCGAAGAGCCACCTACCGTCGAGAATCAGGCCCAGATACCTCATCTGGGCCCGAACCGGTACGAGGACCGAGTTGACCTGTATGGAGGCGCCGGCGGGTGGACCACGACGGGGCCCATGGAACAAAAGGGCCTCCGTCTTGTCCAGGGCCACCCGTAAGCCCAGCGCCTCGATGCGCCCGACCACCAGAGAAACACCCCTGGTGGCCAGGCACGCCGCCTCTTGGTAGTTCGCCCCCCGGGCTGTGACCAACGTGTCATCGGCGTAACAAATTACGCCCAGCCCGGGGGGGAGACGACCTCGCAGGACCCAATCGTACCCCACGTTCCACAGGAGTGGTCCAAGGACAGACCCCTGCGGAACGCCGCACGACATGGGTCGCCGTCTCAAGACGCCCTCTCGGTCCTCGTACACGACGGTACGCTCCTCTAAATAGTCTGCCACTAGCCGCCTCAGGTACTCTGGCACCCCGTGGTAGTGGAGTGCTTCCCTGATGCAGCTAAATGGCAGACTATTGAAGGCGTTGGCGATGTCCAACGACACCGCCAACACCACGCCGCCACAACTCACTGCCTCTTCGGTCACGGCCCTGAGGCGCATCACGGCATCGACCGTCGAACGCCCCTCTCGGAATCCGAATTGGGCGTCCGACAGGTCGGGCCCCACCTCACAAAGGTGCCGGACGATGCGGGCAGAGAGTATCCTCTCAAAAAGTTTACCCGCCTCGTCCAGCAACACGATGGGCCTATAGGCCGCGACCGAATCGGCAGGCCGTCCCGGCTTCCTCAACAGGAGCAGCTTCCCGCATTTCCAGCACTCAGGGAAGCGTCCGGACGCTAGGCTAGCGTCCAACACCTCCCTGAGGCGGTCCGACATATGGTCGAGGGCTCGGGCCATCACTCGGGCTGGTATCCCGTCCGGCCCGGGGGCGGTGTTCTTGGAACGGATCCGAAGAACAGCCGCCCCAACCTCCGATTCCCTAACGGGCGGCACATCGTCCTCTCTACCCCCGTCGTCTCCGACCGCGTAGGCCATCGACGGGGGTGTGTGCTCCGCCCGCTCAGGGAAAAGGCCCTCGACCACTTCCTGCAGGAAGCTGGGCTGGAGAGTCTCGGTAAGGGGGGGGCCCGACGTGCGGAGCTTCTGACGCACCGCACGGTATGGGCGACCCCAGGGGTCACGGTCGAGACCCTCCAGCATCTCCTTTCTCTTTTCCTCTTTGGCGCGGCAAATGGCCAGCTTCAGAGTCCTCCGCGCCTCGCGGTACTCCTCATGAAGCTGGTCCCCACCACCATCTCCACGGTGACGTCGCCTGCTGCGGGTGTAGGACCTCCGGGCACGAGTACAAGCCGCACGGAGGTCCGCCAACTCCTGGGACCACCAGTAGACCTCCTTCCGCGGAGGCCGACGACTTTGGACGCGGGGTATGGCCGTATCGCAAATCTGCGTAATCGCATGGCGAAAACGGCCAGCCCCCACGTCCACGCCGACCTCCTCGGTCGGGGCCTGCGGAGACAGCCAAGAATGAATAATGGCCGCCTCCTCTAGTAGGTCCCTGTCCAGCTTGGCAACAGCCCACCGCGGAAAGCGGGAAGGATGCCGCGCCGTGTGACCCCTACTGGGGCCCTGGGACCGGGAGAGCTCCAATCGGATATAAAGATGATCCGAGAGCGTCTCAACCTCTTCCAGGACGCACCAGTTCCTTACTCGTGCGGCAACAGCAGGGGTAGCGAACGAAAGGTCCACTATCGACCCCCCCTGCTGTCGCACGCACGTGTTGGTGGAGCCTCTGTTCAGCAAACAGAGGCCCACCGAAGCCGCCCACTCCTCAACGGCTTCGCCCTTGGCGTCCGTCCCGGGGGACCCCCACGCAATGGATTTTGCGTTGAAGTCCCCCAGCACGAGGACGTGCCCAGACGCTAATCGCCGCATCGAGGTCTCCAAGCTGTTAAGGAAGACCTCGAAGTCGCTCAAACTCCGGTTGGGGGAGAAGTAAACACCGTAAACGGTGACCCCCCCCCACTCGGCGGCAACATATCCAGAGCCCTTGTCTCTAAGCGACAAGGGCGGGGAATGAGCCGCCGCGGAACCGACGACTGCCACGGAGCCGTCCCAGTCACCCAACCAGTTTGGACGGGTAGGAACGAAGTAGGGCTCCGCGACTACGGCAACACCGATCGACCACTGCGCCATGGTTTGCAGGAAGAGATCCTGCGCCGCGGCACAGTGGTTTAGGTTCGTCTGGACAAGGAGGTTGGAGACGTGATCCATTAAGGGATCGTCTCTACAACCTCCTCCATGGGCGACGATGAAGACGCACGAATGACATCGGAGGCAGCCTGGGTCGATTGGCTAGCCCCCGATGTCTGCTGAGAAGCGCGGGATGGCTTACAGCCTCCCTGCCCCATCTGGTGATTGGCGGGCTTGTCGTCCGCCGCACAAATAGGGCAGTGAGGGGCGGCAGAACATTCTGCCGCCTTGTGCCCCGGTCGACCGCAGCGGAAACAGAGACCGCTGCAGTCGAAGCAGTTCCCGCACTTGACGCGTGTGTGCCCCGATGCTAGGCATTTATAGCATCTCATCGGTCTTGCCGCCAGGACTGTTACCCTGGCACTCACAAAACCGATGAGAAGCCTGCCGGCGTCGCCCAAAACTTTGGCCGACGCCACGGGGCAACTCACCCACACTGCGCCAAGCCCTCCCGGACCGGGGCGGATGGCGCCAACTCTGACGCTCTCCGCGTTGCAACCCGTCTTTGCGCGTATTGCAACGCGAACGTCTTCGGTCGTCACCGAATCGTCCAGGCCCGAGATGCGCAACTCAGCGCATTTCGTAGGCCTGGCGATCTTGACACCATCCGTGTCCGAAAATACACCCCGCAGCTTCTCAGCAAACGTGTCCGCAGTCTTGGCGCCTTCAGCCCCAGGGAACTCGAGGATTCGAGCTCCCGTTTGGGCAAGGCGCAGTCGAACCCCTGTCGTCGCGAAGTCGCCGGCGAGACAGTCCCGGGCCGTCTTAAAGACGGCCGCGTAGGACAGTCCCCCACTAGCCGCCTCCGGTGACACCGTGACCACTACAGCCGCGGTCTAAGGCGGCTGCAACTTCCGCGGCTTCTTTGGGGTGGCCCTTGCCACCGATGACGACTGCGGGCCAGAGGCCGCCTTTTGGGCAGCCTTCTTGGCCCGCTTCTTGGCCTTCTTCGACTTCTTTGACCCCCCGACTACCTGCCAATCCTCATTGGAGGGGGCAGATGTGGAGGGGCCAGGCAGGGGTGTTGGAGTGGGGAGCGGAGCAATCTCCGCTCCAGTCGCTGCCACCGTATTGGGCCTTGGCTGCGGCGCAGCCGTCTTGGCCGGCGCCTTCGCCCGCTGCTGCGTCTTGCGCGTGGCTGCAGTGCCCGCAACCGACGTCGCCACCGCGTACGTCACGCGACCCCCCACCACGGGAAGAGGGGTGGGTGCCGACGCGACCTTTGATTTTGGCGCCGCAAGCGGTGGCCGAATAATAGGGGCCGGCGGTAGTCTTGCCTCCAGACCCGCAATCCGCCCGTCCACGAGGTTTCCCATCGCGTGCAGCATGTACTGCAGCATCTGCTGCAGGACATCTTCGGACACCCCAGGGACGGTAGGTGCCGGCTGCGACGTAGACGGAGCTGGCTGGGACGTGGACGGGCGCGGCCGCGACGTAGACGGGGCCGGCTGGGACACAGACGGGGCCGGGCGCGACGCAGACGGGGCCAGCCGCGACGCAGATGGGGCCGACTGGGACGCAGACAGGGCCGGCTGGGACGTAGACGGAGCCGGCCGGGACGCAGACGGGGCCGGCCGGGATGCAGATGGGGCCGGCTGGGACGTAGACTGGGCCGGGTCCTCTCGCCCAGGGCGCTCCGCCTGGAATTGGGCGAACTGGGAGCTCAGCTCTGCCATCTGCCCCGTCAGGCGATCGTTTGCCGATTGGAGGCGAGACACGTCCCCGATTAGGGTCTCTATGACCCCCGCCACTGCGGAAGAGGAGTCCTTAAGGGCCCTGACAAAGGGACCCTTATGATTGACGGACTTGGTGGCCACCTTGCGGATGATTGCCACCGCCGCTTCCGCTCTCTCCTGCAGGGAGCATGGTGTACTGGGCACTGAGTCCCCATCCACCGGCTCACCGATCTTCAGCAGGAGACCGCTGATCTCCTCTTCCGCCTGCAGTTCTCCGTCCGCCCGAGCCCGCCTATACGATTCCGCCTTACAGAAGACGGAACCTGACGGGGCTGACACCGGGGTTCGCGAGCGCCCCCTATGGCTGCTGGCGACCTTAGGCGGAGGCAACATCTCCTGAGAGATGTCGCTCTCGCAGCCCTGGGGGCGTCCGCGCTTCCGACCGTCTGCCTCCACGTCCATCGGTTCCGGTGCATCCGTCTTCGCACCGGAACTACCACCCGGGACATCCACGGCGGACTTGGAACGCGTGCGTTCCGATTGTCTTCGGCTCCCAGCAGTCGGATTGACTTCTGGGAGCCCCACCGCTGCAGGCGTTACAGCCGCAGCAATCTCCTCATTGGAGGAGTGGGCGTCCGCCTTGCGGAACTGCCCACGGCTGTTCCTCGATGGGCGCGACACTGCCCCACTTCTTTTTTCCGCGTCCTTCGCGTTTATTTCGGTGCCGGATTTGACGCTCGGTGACGGGCGTGTAAGACATTGGGTGCCCCCCCCATAATACGATTGGGGGCTGCCGGAGCCGACTGGCTCCGGGAGGGATTCCCCAGACGCGTCGCGTCTAGGACCCTCCTGGGTAGGTTTATTCCTATCATTGTCCATTGTCATTAGTTTTTGAAGTTTAATGTCCTCCGACAGAGGACGCCCTTGGCACTGGACTCCCTCCAGCGATTCAGCTCATTGCCAGGCGTCAGAGCGTGAGCTTGGGGTATTTTTTATAGAGGTTTACGTCCTCGTGGCTTCGAAGAACCACCGGTCCTGTCCGTTCAGGATTACGGCTGGGCCGGACGGGGTCTGCACCAGACCGGATCCGTCCGCCCCCTGTCCCTCTCGGAACTACTGGCACTCTAATACGCCCTCTGCTAGAGCAGAGGGACGTTTAGAGTGCCCCACACGGCAGTCTGTGAAGACTCCGTCTCGTATCCCATTTAGTCTGGAGTCTCCTTCTGGGCCTATCCGGCATGAGTGGCTCTACCGGCATAGCCCCAGAAATCATCGACCCACGCAAGCCCCACCACGACGACAACGTAGGGATACATTGGGGGGGAAACCTCCTGATCTACCACAACCTTTTACCTACTATTGCTTTTGATTTCCCTCCCAATTTTCACATCTGACTCCTTGTAACCAATTGACGGCACCTCTCCTATTGCCCGTAGCGTAAAAAAATTCCCCCGTTTTATAATCATTCTTCATTGGTGCTCCGCTCCTATTGGTCTTAGCGTAATGATATATAGTCTATAGCCTTCCTCGATAAATGTACTATCCAACACTGAAAGATTTTTTTCAAATCTGACCAGCGCTTAGAGTATCTATTTCCTGTAGGTATAGAGCGCGCCTAGCAAAGTGAGAACAGTAAGCACAGGTGGGAACACTGGAACGAACTCTAGTAGTCAAGGTCGACTGCTAATGGTGCGCGTCAGTTGGGAATTTCAAGAAGCGTTTTTAAATATTTATGACATTAAAATGGTCAAATGTGCGGTAAAATCGTGTAAAAATGATACTCGGAAACACAACAAACACAAATCGAGTATCACATTTCACAGGTAAGTAATTTTTTTGTACTTTTGAGGTAAAAATAAATTACGAATTACGGGGACGAAAGAGACGCGAGGGGCGGGCGTGGGCGTTCTCCCCGCACTACCCCGCAACTCCGCTTGGACGTTGGGTTCATTTAGTGATGTGACAAAGTATCGAAACTCGATATATATTTTTTTTAATATTAATATTATGATAGTTATATCGATTTTTTTGTACATTAATGTTATTTAAATAATTGTAATAATTAACACCTGTGAATGTTAATTATTACAATTATTTAAATAACATTAATGTACAAAATTTATTGATATAATTGTTCTCCCAGGAGGAGTTGTTGGTAAAAATTACGTATGGGGGATCTAATTTATAAGTAAAAGTCAGTATGGGAAAACTTTCAGTTCTTTAAAATCTGCTTCCCATCAGGCTAGGTGACTACCTGTACGGTAGTCACCTAGCCTGCCAAAACTACAAGATTAATACTGATTGTATATCAATACTTTGGTCAAAATTGATCAGTGTTACAAAAATTCAAAATGGTGGAAAATTAAATTATGGCTAAACAAAATTCAACGTCTTATAGCTCTGATGAAACCGTTAGCGATAGGTGTGGGTACTAAAATAAATGTCAGTCAGGTCAGTCAACGCGGCGCGGGGCAAAGGTGCCACATGAAAAAAAATCAAGATGATCGATTCGAAAATAATTTCACCGATCTGGCTGAAATTTCGTATCCGGGTGTGTTCAATATTGCTGGTTCTCGGCGTTGATTTAGCTTTTAGATAAGATGAAATTTGAATTTGCCAAAAAAAATTAGAAAAAAAATACTTTCTATAAACGATTTTTTTTTCCAAATTATTGGATTATGTTTTATTTTCTCTTAAAATGTTTGGGTATTTTCCGTTTTTTTACAGAGAATTTCTTTTCATTAAACCCATTTCACTTTTCCAGGTTTCCTAAAGATCCGAACCTAATGAAACAGTGGATTCAAAACGTAAAACAGGCAAAATGGGAACCAAATGTTTGGAGTAAAATATGTTCATTGCATTTTCCGGATTCTAGCTTCTATGAAACAAAAAAAGGACTCCGCAGATTAACAAATGATGCTGTACCATCGCTTTTTCTAGCGGAAGATCCATCTACTTCAGGCCCAGTAGAAGACGCAGTAACTTCACCAACTGTTCATCAATATTCCGTTAACCAGGAAATAAACCCGGCAGCGACATCATATGCATATCCATCTGTTTCAGAAATAACTGATACACCAAGAAAACGAAAGTTAAAAAAAGAAATCGCTCGATTAAAAGACATAGCAAAACGCCGTCGTTTGCGATGCAATGCACTTTACGTTGCTCGTCAGCGTTTAAAGAAGAAAGTCAAGAGTTTATCTCAACTATTAAATGAGCTAAAAGATAAAAGACTACTAATTCAAGAACAAGTAGACCTTCTGGAATCTTGTGGTGTTTCTGCAGCAGCCCTTATCAAGAGAATGCTTCATAAAGGGAAAAAATATTCACCTGAGCTTCGTTCGTTTGCGTTGACTTTACATTTTTACTCACCGAAGGCTTACTCTTACATAAGAAATACTTTTAACACGTGCCTGCCACACCCTAGTACCCTTAGGAAATGGTACCAATGCGTCAACGCTAGTCCAGGTTTCACGGCAGAAGCTTTCAAAGTGCTTGATGAAAAAATAAAGTCGTCTGATAAAAAACTTTTCTGTAACTTAGTTACAGATGAAATGTCAATTCGTCAACAAAAGGAATTTGACGGCAATACTGTACAAGGTTATGTTGATTTTGGGGTCGGGATTGACGTATCGGGAGATTCGGCAGAGCTATGTACGCAGGCTCTGGTATTTCTTTTAGTAGCTATAAACGATAACTGGAAAATTCCAATAGGATATTTTTTGGTAAACGGTGTGACAGGTGAGCAAAGGGCCAACTTAGTAAGGATGTGTCTATCTAATTGCCATGATGTTGGCGTAGAAGTACTGTCTATGACATTTGACGGTTGTCCGGCAAATATCGCTATGACTCGGGAGCTTGGTTGTAAATTTGACCATCAAATTGAAATTAAAACCTATTTCCAACATCCTGTAACTGATCAACGAGTTTATGTATTTTTGGATCCATGTCATATGGTAAAACTTGTTCGAAATACATTAGAAAGTAAAAAAGAGCTACGTGACGCCAATAGAGGCCTTATCAAATGGAAATATTTTGCCGAACTCAACGAATTGCAGGAAAATGAAAATTTTCATTTGGCCAATAAATTGACGACACGTCACATCAATTTCAAAAACCAGATTATGAAGGTTAAACTCGCAGTACAGTTGTTCAGTGCTAGTGTAGCAAAAGCTGTACAATTTTGTGACAAAAATCTGCATTTGGTAAATTTTGCTGACTCTGATCCAACTGTCAAATTTATTACCATTATTAACAATTTATTTGATATTCTAAATTCAAGAAAATTTCCTGGAATTGACTATAAAGCTCCTATTAACGAAAAAAATGCAACCAAATATTTAAAGTTTCTAGACGATACAAAAATCTATTTAGAGAATCTAGTAATTTCAAAAAATGAGCAGCAAGTCTTGTCCTCTAGAAATAAAGTTGGATTTCTTGGACTCTGTGTTTGCATTGCCAGCATGAAAGGATTGTATGAAAGGCTAGTTAAACATGAAAAATGTTGTCTTTTATCCCCATGTATAAAATCAGCCAGGATCACTTGGAAATTCTTTTTTCAGTGATACGTGCACATGGTGGTTTCAATAATAATCCGTCTGCTATGCAGTTCAAGGCTATTTATAAAAAGCTTCTTATTCACATGGAGCTCAAAGAAAATTTCAGAGGAAACTGTGCATCATTAGAACAAATTACTTTATTATCGTGTTCATCATCGGCTGATCACATCAACTTAACCACGAAAGGACACAGATTCAAATCTCACGAAGACATGAACAATTTAGACGACAAATTCATAAGCGATTTCCAGAAGGATTGTTTGAATTTACCCTCAATCTCTCATTCAGTTATTTCACAGGAAGTTATTTCATATATAGCAGGTTATATAGTAAGGTATCTACTACACAAGCTGGACTGCATCGACTGCTTAGGGGCACTGGTTGCAAGAGACATTGTACCTTCACATTCATTTATTTTACTTAAAGACCGGGGTGGACTGATATATCCATCAGATGATGTAATTAAAATTTGTACTGCCACAGAAAAAGCGGTGAGGTCGAATATCGATGCGAAAACGAAATTTGAACGTGATCCTAAAAATATGGTCGCCAAAACATTAAAATTATTTATTGGAATAGACATATTTAGTGTTCTTCATACACATATATTTGAACAAGAACCTTGTAGTAATCATCTAGTTCATTTGCTACGGGCTGTAGTCCAAAAATATGTTCAGATACGGGTAAAATATTTAGTTCGAAAAGCAAATGTGAAGGAGACAAAGAGGCAGCTTTACAATAAGCTTACTCTTTTTAAAGGCCAATAAATACAACACCATTATATCTATTATGTGAATTAAAAATAAATATTAGCTAATAATACTGATTTTCATTTTACGTTCCTTAAAAATTCAATTACAGTTTTTTATCATGTTTTCTGATACTTAGAAACAAATGTTCTCAAAGATGCATAGACCGCGCTAGTTTTTATTCATTATAAAACTTCAAATAGCTACTCATGAAATGAAATTAAACGACTTTCCACATGAGTTAAAATTAACAAATGTTGGTAATTTAATCTACATAAATAAAGTAAAAAAATATTTTATTTTTGAAAACACAGTTCTTATTATTTTCCACAAAACCAATGTATGCAAAAATAAGGACTTTTTTTATTTATGGGAAGTGAATAAAACTAAATTAGCATAATACATAATAATTAGGTAGCTAAAATTCATTTATCTTATATTGCTTAGTTATTAAGTTACAAATCAATTATTTACTTTCTTGAATAGTTAAATTTTTACGACAAAAGTAATCCTTGATTATAATTATCGATCATCGACTTAGACGGTGTTGCACATTAGCACATCCCTATTGTTCACAAATATATACATTTAATTATCTATAGTTCACCTGCTTACAAAGCGCATTATGTAAGCGGTGCGATAGGCGCGCTCTATACCTATAGATACTCTAAGGACCAGCGGTTCCTTAGATTAGCGCGTTCAATCAAACAAACAAACTCTTCAGCTATAAATATTAGTATAGATTAGTATAGATAGATTAGCTATTAAATATAGCAAAATGTAGGCTATCAAGAAATCTCTCCCAAATCTTTGGGGTATATACATAAATGCCTAAGTACACATACATAGGTTATTATTACTTCTGTTTATACATTCCCTATTATAATAAAAGCAAGAAATGTTCTATATATTCTTCTGTCATACCGGTATGATGACGGTAAGATTGAGAATAGGGTTCCTTGCCGGTTCTTCTCCATGGGAATGACATTTTGTAACCGAGCAACTAGAGTCATCAATGTAACGTTTCGAAAGTGCCTGAAAAGGCTTACTTGAAACGAAAGCTATTTGATTTTGAATGGCAGAAGACCAATAATAATAGAGAAGCCCTAGAAGGGATTTTGGGATATACTAAAGCGAGGTGGATTAATATTAGGAATTGTAACTTAAACTCTATTGAATATTTAGGTATACATTTCATTTACCCTACAATCCTACATATAACGCCCAACGGCTAGGACAGCTCGTCAAATTAGGACACATTAAATGGTTCAAAATTTTCGAGCGTGTAAGATTGGTTAGGTAAATTAGGTTAATTATATGTTGATGAGAAAAGTGTGTATTTCAATAATCTGACGATTTGATCGTTACTTAAGACAGTGGGAGTAGCTCAAAATTAAAAAAAAAAACATAATAATCATGACCACCACATTCTCGAGCGCGGACATTTTTTACGTTGAAGGAAACATTACAAGGCGTCATACCAATAAATGTGAATGTAAGTTTTGTTACGCTTTTACAACATATTCTTGGAGGTATTAGAAGTAACATAGGATACTTTTTATTATATACGAGCGAAGCCGCGGGTAAAAGCTAGTCTTATATTAACGTATCCGTGCATTTATTTGTCATATTTTGTATTGAAATGAATAAATTAAATAATAAAAATAACTCTAATAGTCAGTATTATAATACTCCGCAAAACGATAGTCGGATATTTGGCTAGCATGTCAACAATACGCTAATTTAACTGGTCTATGTAAAATCTGATACGGAGTATTTCGGAATGAAGATTTTTTCTCGGATTTTCGAAACGTTCAAACCGTCAGACATTTGAATTTGGAATTTTTTAACGTCTAGTTAACATCTATTATTTGTAATTCTCGTGTCACGTTGTTGCTCACAAGGAACTACGAAACTGTCTAGCGACTAACGTGTTTCGCTGGCGTGAGTGAGTTAGGATACCTAGTTAACATCACACTTAAACCAATAGGCCATGAGCATAATTGAAAAGACGAGGTTGCATAGGTCGGTTACTATCCTCTAAATATTCGAAGCACCAAATTTCGGTTGCGATTTGTTATGTTAAAATTTGTATATTATTTTGTTTAACATTGATATAAAATTGTATGTTATGAGATATATAGTAGTAAGTATCAGTATTTATGTTGCCTCCGTTTGTGGAGTTATCGGGTGTACATACCTCTAAGCATCATCCCTCTACAGTGCGAATAATTTGGCTTGAGCTTCGCCCTGTGGGAGATACCGAAAGGGCTGTGCCGGACGGGGATGGCTGTTTGGGAAAGATACCCGTGGTTAAATAAAGACCTAATAATATTGTAGAAATGTATCTAGGATAGTGTTTGGTAGGAAATACTTAGAGTGATTTCCTGAACGTTTATGTCATTAAGTGTGTAACTATTACATTGAGATGATTGTGTCAGAATTACATATTTAAATGAAAGTGAGTAGTATCATTTTATAATCTCCCCTGTACTATCAAATCAATTTTTGTTAACGGGTGCTCTTATTTCGCACTGAATGATTCTGTTAGTTAGTACCAAAGCACCACGTTACATAACAACCGATTTGTGACGACGACAGGATTCAAGAAGTCCGATGTCGATGACGGCTCCAGACCCCTCCTAACCACGGAACCACCCTATGTGAAAATCTCTTATTTAGATAACGTCCGGTACACGAACGTCACCTCCTAGCTGTAGGTCTTTCTACCGGGTGGGTGAAGATCATATTTAAGATGGCATGAGGCGCGGTAAGGCACGCCTCCGTCGGTGGCAAAGTATTACAGGCAAAAATCAATTCACTCCTAGCGATCGACTACTGGAACTTCCATGCCCAGAAAGGACCTGCGTCAGTCGGATGAATGGAAGAGGATCATGCATTTCTGCCCACCACGGCAGCAAAATCAGTAGCCAGTACCCAGAGGTACTAGACTACATCTTAGTATCAAAGCAGTAAAAAATGAAGTAGTTGTATTAGTTTTCTCTATGTGTGAGCATATTTAACCGACTTCCAAAAAGGAGGAGGTTTTATGTTCCACTGTATGCATTTTTTTTTTTTATGTATGTTCACCGATTACTCCGTCAGTTGTGGACCGATTTTAAAATTTTTTTTTGCTTCCGAGGTGGCCCCATTGCCAGCATATCAGGATCTGATGATGGGATCCCAGGGAAATCGAGGGAAACCCTCATTTTTTATAGGCACATACTATGTTTTTCGAATATTTTCTGAAGTTACACCGATATTTGCGTCTGGTAGTCATCATTTTATGATGATGAGCTGATGATGTAAGGTACAACTCCTTAACGGTTAGGAGTTGGATGATAAATTTTTAAATATCATATGTACATATGTTACCTTTAGTAGTATTCTTTCAAATTATTTAGGTAAGCTGATGATGGAAGGTGGAAGGTACAACTCCTCAACGGTTAGGAGTTGGAGGATAATTCTTTCAATTTCATACGTATCTAAAGACCTTCAGTCGTATACTTTCAAGTTATTTAGGTGAGCTGATGATAGAAGGTTAAACTCTTCAACAGTTAGGGAATAGAGGATGATTTTAATATTACACGTACGTACAGACCTTAATTTGTATTCTTGATGATAAAATTTGATGAAATAGTTCAACTTACTACTTACCTACGATTGTTTGCACTAAAAACTGAAAAATAAAAACTTTTTATAAAAAAGAAATCGATTTCCAAAAAACATCCAACGAAAACTCTCTGCCAAAAACACACTTAAAAGCGTATAATAAACTGGTTCTTCATAAATTTCCTATACCTAATTCTTTATTCATTTAAATAGTAGTATTGTAATGTGTGCCAGGTACCTAAAATCTGTTTGAAGTCGGTGCTAAGCCAAAAAGAATACAAACGAACAATTACAAAAGTCTAAGCGATAGTCACTTGGCACCGACTTCAAACAGATTCTACCTACCTAGCACACATTACAATCCTACTATTTAAATGAATAAAGAATTAGGTATAGCAAATTTATGAAGAACCAGTTTATTTTACGCTTTTAAGTGTGTTTTTGGCAGAGAGTTTTCGTTGGATGTTTTTTGGAAGTCGGTTTTTTTTTTTTTTTATTTCTGTGCTACGTCCCCAAGACACATGCATAGGTACTCTGTCTTACGGTAAATCTGCCACTGGTTAAGTGCATCACTTGCCTCCGCGTCCGGCAAATCATCGGGAGAGTCAAGTTTACGATGAGACGGTTCGTCTATTTATTTGTAACAATAACTGGTTTTACAGGCCAGCAATTTTCGTGTGCACTATATCGATTGATAAGCGCGCGACTTGAGATACTTGAAGTTGTCGCTTGATCATCATGCCTTCAGTGTAATTATTGATAATAGTTTGATATAAAACGATCAAATTGTATCGATTTTTCCACTTAATCCTACAAACGATTACACCACACGTAAACTTATTTAAATTAAAAATGGAAGTAAATTTCACAAATAAAATAGTGCTAGTGACCGGAGCCAGTGCGGGAATTGGAGAAGCGACAGCAATCTTGTTCGCGAAGTTAGGAGCTAGCTTGTCTCTGGTCGGTAGGAATGAACAGAATTTGAAAAAGGTGGCAGACCAGTGCCAAAAGGAGTCAGGGCTGAAGCCGCTAGCCATTATCACTGATCTGGGAACTGACGCGGGCGTGGAGAAGACTGCTAAAGAAACTATCGAACATTTTGGAAGGTATGGAGTAATCTTATTTTGTTTCATTTCTTGAGTTAACAAACAGTTAGTTCAGGTATCTCACTTTTAAATACATGCTTTACACACTTTACACAAGTTATTATCTGTAGTAACAAACACGCTCACTATAGTTCCATACATAATAAAGTGTAGGTATAATAATTCAATTGACACAGGTATGACGAATTAAATTTTCTGATTGGCAGTAACATTTACCTGTGATTTAATATTTTAGTATGTTTTATAAATAGGTTACTAGAATGTATAGGAATTTCAAATTTAATATAAATTTTTTTTCAGGATAAAATCAATTTTAGAAAATAAAAATTTTAGATTTAAAAATAAAATCTTGAATCTTCAAATCACTTCTTTAGACTTTTAATAAGATCTTTTTTTTTACTTAGTACCTAATAACCTTAATAGTGAAATCTATATATATTATTATCTTATATATAAAATTCTCGTGTCACAATGTTAGTTACCATACTCCTCTGAAACGGCTGGACCGATTTTTATGAAATTTGGTGTGCATATCGGGTAGGTCTGAGAATCGACCAACATCTATTTTTATACCCCAATTTTTTTTTATGGCAAAACAAAGTTTGCTGTATCAGCTAGTATACTATATAATAAAGTTCGTAACATCCAGATGGATGTTTGTTACTCTTTCACGCAAAAACTACTGAACGGATTTGTATGAAACTTTACAGTAATATAGCTTATACATCAGAATAACACATAGGCTACTATTTGCCACGATACATACACGCGGGCGGAGCCGCGGTTAGCTATTACCAAAGTTATTTTGTAAAATGTGTCATCTTATCTCTGCCTTAGAACAGAACTCGGACATAACACATCTACTCTGTATTCTCTGTTTTAACTTTTAATTAATATACTCTATATACTGTATATAATACATATACTCTGTTTTAACTATTAATTAATTGTGCCGAAACGATCTTCTTAGTCACCTAGTCAAGTTGCCAAGGTCAATCGCAAGGATGTTCTAACTGTCCGATAAACAAGCAAGAGTCTATTAGTCGGAAGCAAGTAAGGACAATGTCTTTTGTTGCAAGCCACGTCATAAACTACCTATAAAGGATATTTTTAAAAGAATATATACATTGCATCATGTTATGACGGTATTTGAGCATATTTTTGAGTTAAGGCGGTAAACAACCGTGGGAGAGCCACGCTTCGGCATGAATGGGCCGGCTCGACCGGAGTGATACTACGGCCTCAAAGAAAACGGTGTGAAATAGTGCTTGCGCTGTGTTTCACCGAGTAAGTGAGGATACCGGAGGCCCATACCACAACCCCTCCCCCCATCCCCCAAAGGCCGACGTCTCTGGTGTTGCGAGTGTCCATGGGCGGCGGTAATCGCTTACCATCAGGCGATACTTCTGCTCGTTTGCTCCTCTAGCCCATAAATAAAAATTATATATATATAAGACAATTAGTCGGGATTATTAGAAACCGGCAAAATAAAACTTTTGTGTTGCTCTGAAAATTCAAAGTTTTTTATTTAAGCAAATATTTACATCGTTTTACTACATTATCTTAACAAACCTATTATGTTTCTTACCTGAAAATTCAAAGAAACGACATTTAAAGTTTCTCACAGATTTGTCGATTCCTTTTCACAAATTAAACTATAAATAATTCTTTACCTCACAATCACAATTCACTCTTTCTTCCATTTAGCCGTGACAGCCATTTGTCGAAACTACGCCATCTAGCTGTATATTAAGGTAGTAGGCCACTGTTCTATCGACAGAGCAGGGCGCGCTTAATATTAAATTAGACAAAGAAATCTTATTTCTTTACATCTCCCCTCCAAGGCTAGAAAATTTCACTAGAAATTTTGATTAGATTACTGACAATTCATTGCCTGTAGTTACATAGCTAACTTGGTGAGTGAGTTGGAACTGGAATGAGTTTCGTAATGTGGAAAAGATTTGACTCCAATTTTTTATGACCTGTATTAATTTTATATATTGAATGTGATATTTTTTTTTCAATTTTAAAAGGACCAATCCTCAGCTCATCCAATTTTTTTCTATTTAGTTTGTGTCCATTTTCAACGTATACCATATCACCTGTATTAAAGTTGTGGTGTATTCTATTTTTGTCATTTATTATTTTGTTATATTCATGTGACTTGATTGATTTTTCTAATGCAATTTTCTTGTGTTCAATCCAATCGTCTTTTTCTAGTTTTAGTTCATTTGGTATGAGTGAAACATCTGTACCATCCAGTAGGTATCTCGGTGCGAAGCCAGTTATTGTGTGTTCAGTGTCATTATATTTATCTACACAATTATGGGCGATGATTGTCCATGCTATGTTATTAGTTTTTTCATTTATTTTACACCTAATTTTATTTACAAGTGTTTGGTTCAGTCTTTCATTGAGCCCATTTGAAAACGGCGAATTTACTGCTGTGAAAACCAGGGTAATTGATTTTTAATTTAAAAATGATTTAAATTCTTTTGAATTTATTCCAGGGTATTGGTCAGTGAGGACCATGCCAATTTCATTGTAATTTGGTACATTATATATTAGTTTTATAAAGTCTTTTGCACTTTGTGTCTTCGAATATATGCATATCGAGTAAAATGATCTACTAAAAGGTGTAAATATCGTTTTGTTGATCGAGAGCCCCCAAAACCTCCAATGGTGTCTATTGAAACAATTTTAAATGGTTTTGAGGCAGGGCCTAACTGTGACATCAAACCATACTTAACTCGTCCTCTTGACTTATTTTTTATACATATTTCGCATGTTTTACAAATATCATTAATGTTTCTTGTTAAATTTTTAGCTGTATAGAATTTTCCTATTTTCTTTTGCATTTGCTTTATACCTATGTGGCACATGTTTTCATGTATTTTTTTTATAAATTGTATACAGAATTTTTCTGACAATATAATTTTTTCTTGTTTTTTTACTTTTTTAAAATATAACTTATGTTTATATATTAATTTCTTATTAAATTTTTGTATATCCTTATTTTTCTCTTGATCTGTTACTATGTCATTCAATGTAATTAAGTTTACTATTTTTAATTGTTCATTCACATCTATATTTTCTTCCAATACTGGGTTTCTACTTAAACAATCTGCCTCTAAATTTTCTTTTCCCGGAGTATATTTTATATTAAAATCATATTGTGATAGATAATATACCAATTCTCCCAATTCTTCATCTGTTCGAGATTTAATATTTAAATTCTCTAAGGGTTTGTGGTCCGAATATACTGTAAAAGTTTTACCTATTAGCCAATATTGCCAGTATCTAATTGATTCTTTAATGGCTAAGCATTCCAAGTATATGGCCTTTTTTTTCTTTTGGACTTCATTTAATTTCTTTGAGAAATATGCTACCGGCTTTTCTTTTCCGTTAGGCTGTATTTGCTTTAACACTGCTCCAATTTCGTACTTATCTTTTGCAAAGCTTGATTTGTATTTATTTATCAATTTATTTACTTCAGATTTTTGCTGACTGTTTAAATTACTCAGATCTATTTTAAATTCTTCAGTTATATGTTCATTAAAATTTATAAAGTTCAAGTTTGTTTCATTTTCATCTTCATTAGAACTATTTTTATTAGATACTGTCGTGTTTGTATAGTTTTCTTTCTTTATTTGTACGATTTCTAAATTTTCATTTTGAATCAGATTAAACTCTTTTATCATGTCTAATCCAATTAGAAAGTCATATTTAAATTCCTTTCCATCTACAATATAAACATTAATGTTTTTTTCTATATCATAAATTTTTATTTTTATTGTTGTCAAACCTTTTGTACTTTTAACACCATTAATTGTTAATAAATTTGCATTGCAATAATCCTTTTCTTTTTCTTTTTTTATTCTTAATAATTTAGAGTTGATCAAAGATACATTAGAGCCTGAATCATATATACCAAATATATTTAACTTTTTTTCCAATGTGAGTTCGACTTTAATTAATGGTGTTATTCGTTTTTTTGATCACAGTCGTTTAATTCCACATCTAATACAGTATTGTTTATGATCTTAGAATGGTTTCTTTTGATCTCGTAACCATCGGTTTGTTTAAACCAGAGCATTTTTCCTCAGAATGAAAACGGTTGCCTTTATTTAACTTTTCACAAATTTTACAAGGTTTAATTTTATCAACATGTACTTTGTTTTCGAATGTGTTTCTCTTAAAATTATTATAAGTACTTTTGTTCGTGGTATTCTCATGTTTTCCAATTTCATTGTAAAGGTTTGCAGTGGACTCTATTGATTCTTTATCCATTTTGTACATTATATTATCTGGTAAACCCATTACAATAAGATTTATCATTGTTTGTGTGTCAATTTCTTTATTCACCTCTAATAACAGCCTTTCCTTTTTTGTGGCATATTCCAGCAATGAACCTCCTTTGAATTTAAATGTAAATGCATATTTAACATGTGACCAACCTTTTTTCCTGTATGTTTCACATAAATTATTTTTCCATATTGCCCATCCTGAATTTACGGTAAATTTTATTAACATACTAGTGTACCAATCTAAACATTGTTTTTCTAGCAAGTGTTTTAAAATCTCAATTTTCTCTGTATCCTGTAGTATCTCGAAACGTGCACACTCACTCTCAAATTCATTAATCCATTGGTCAACATTTGAGGTTTTTCCTGAAAACTTATCTAGTAAAAATCTCTCAGCTGTTTTTCCTAGGTTTATATTCACAGATTGCATGTTTTTATAATTTGAAGGGTCGTTTGTAATCTCGTTTAAGTATTGGTCACCAAATTGTACACTTTCACCCTCATCCAAGTAGATTTTTCTCAATTCTGGAGTTAATGGAATCCATAGTTTTCGTGTCTGATGTCTTTTTTTTAGTGAATTCTTGATTTTTATATAAGTATTTGAGGATGTAATCCCGGTGTGATTACTTACAGGTTTAAGCTCATCCGGCAAATCAAATACAAGACCATCGGGTGTTTCGATTGAAGTTATGCAGATCACATTTGTTTTTCCATCATTTGCTGCTAATACCGCGAATGTGAATCTTAATTTTTCCATTTTTCTTGACTAAAAATGTCGTTTTATAAGACAATTAGTCGGGATTATTAGAAACCGGCAAAATAAAACTTTTGTGTTGCTCTGAAAATTCAAAGTTTTTTATTTAAGCAAATATTTACATCGTTTTACTACATTATCTTAACAAACCTATTATGTTTCTTACCTGAAAATTCAAAGAAACGACATTTAAAGTTTCTAACAGATTTGTCGATTCCTTTTCACAAATTAAACTATAAATAATTCTTTACCTCACAATCACAATTCACTCTTTCTTCCATTTAGCCGTGACAGCCATTTGTCAAAACTACGCCATCTAGCTGTATATTAAGGTAGTAGGCCACTGTTCTATCGACAGAGCAGGGCGCGCTTAATATTAAATTAGACAAAGAAATCTTATTTCTTTACATATATATAATTTCTCTTTCAGGTTAGACGTGTTGGTGAATAATGCTGGCATTGGCGGCCGAGGAACCATCCTGGAGGCGGACATGGCAACTTTTGACGAGGTATTCAACATCGACGTCCGCGGTGTATACAACTTGACGAGACTCCTGGCCCCACACCTGGTGAAGACCAAAGGCAACATCATCAATGTGTCCAGCATCGCAGCGACTGTGGTTTACACCGGTTCTTTACCTTACAGTATGGCTAAGGTAAGAAACTATTCAACTTGAATTCTTATCTGATGTCTCCCACAACTAAACGATCTAATCATTGACAGGCAGGTAGTCTATCAGATCTATCAAAGACGAATATCATCTCTGTCTATCCAGTTAAGCACCTTACATGCTAGTTGTATGCAGCTATGATAAAAGTATAGTTCAGCGAGTTCCGCCCGAATGAGGCTTCATTTTAAATCATTGAGAAAAATCCTTGAAAATGTATATTGATTAACAAATTTGCCAGGTCATGCTAAGTCAAGTAGAGATAACTTTCTGAGTGGCAATCTTTTCACAAGTAATCAAAACGAGACAGTAAACAAGACAAATATATAGTCTAACAGACGGCCTTGAAGCCAGTCCTTGAGTACTAAATACTTAAGAGCGCGGGGACCGACGCTCGCAACTGCAAGTTGAAATTTGTTCGGAATATTGCTGTATCTAATATATAGTAAAATAAAATATATATCTAATATCTCGTCACTGTATCTCAGTAAGCCATACCTGGCGTAGTATATTGACATCTGTTTGCTGCGATAGCACTACTAACTATTTGGTTTTATAATAAATATGGATGTGTTGTAGACTACCAAAAATCATCAATGAAAACTCAATGTTTTTTCATTTTCTTTTCGATAATTAGTAATTTGATAATACAAGCTATGCTTTTTTATAAGAAATATTATACGTATTGCTGTTTATAATATAGAAAAAACAAACTTAAAACATGCCATTTACGCTGTAAAAATGTGCAAAATTAAATTCAACTTTTTCGTTACTTTACGTAAGTTTTTTTAAATAAAAAGGACAAAGGAGCCTGGTTTAAATCTGGATATCAACGTAATATGGAGGAAATATGTTCATACTACAAATTATTTTGGTATTCAATTTGTATGGAGAACTCAGTGACCGCCGGCCTCTAAGTTATTGTGTTATTACAAGCTATTTCACAACATTTTGCATATCACTTATGGCATGCAATAATGAAGCACTAAATTTATTTTTTTATTTTTTGGTACGAAGTTCCTTATGGGGCGTGGCGGAGTAGTACCCTAGCCGGCAAAAAGCGTCCGTGACGTAAGATTGACGCCTCGGTGTCACAATGGTAGCGTATGCGAATGTTGTGTTTGAGGTCTCGGGTTCGAATCCCGGGTCGGATCAAATATTTTTTTATAATCTGCAAATATTTGTTTTTCGGAGTTTGTTAGGTTTCTATGTATAATATGTATGTATTTACAAAAAAAAGATGTCCGAAATATTTTATATTTATTTTTAATTTTTATCGATAAAAAATCATAATAAAAAATGTATAACTGAATAGTTATTTTCTTTATACCTCGCGTAGTACTTTTACATATTTTTATAAAACAATTTAAATAAAATATTGTGGTTTTTTTTTGTAGATCACTTTAAGTCGGCGTATAGTGATCTAATCCTCATCTTGAGCTTTGTGAGACGCAACGAGATGACCGCCTAGCCTAAACCATTGAGTATGACATCCTTGCACAGTAAAACTGGATTTTAAAATCCAGATGGTTCTTTAGTTTAATTTAGTGAAAAATCCATCAATTACTACACGAGTGCGTTGAATCTAGAAATTCGCAAATTTTATAGTTTTCATGTATCTTCGGCGCTTTCAAGATAATCTTTTATAACCAATTCCTATATGTTTGATGATCCATACATAGATGTCATTAAACCATAATAAATTATGTGACATTAAGTCTGTTAGTAGCATAAGTGTCTTCTATTAGTTATTTCATTATAAAATATTATTCCCAATGTTAATATAAAACCATGTACATTTCCAGGCAGCGCTGGATCAGTTCACAAAGCTGATATCTTTAGAACTGGCTCCACATGGAGTAAGGGTCAACACAGTCAGTCCTGGAATCACTGTAAGTAACTGGAATATTATCTAGGGCCAAGTGGCCTCTCTGTATTATATCTAAAACTACTCTTTAACAGCGTTTCAAAACAAAGAAGCTTGAATGTGCAGTAACCAAGACGACTTAATGTGGTTAGAGAAACAGCAATTTCACCTTGTAGTTCAAAAACTATTCCTTGATATTGTTTCATATACCAATCATCAGAGTTCTAGATAAGTAATTACTTCTAAAGAATCTAAACGAAACTTAAAATTTATAGGACTGTTTATGCTAAAAAACATTATGCAATTGCAACCCCATGTTCTAGATGTAACTTCCCTTATACCTCAAGTCATTTTATAATCCTGTAATAAAAATTTAAATTTCATCCATAACAAAACATGATAAAACTACAAGTCAGTTCTTTATCACAAAATGTGGTAAGATCTAAGTGTTATCTGATTAAGTAACTACTTTACGATTTTAGTGTCTGAAGTAACTTTATCAGCATGTTGTAGAGACATTCTTTAGTTTGCAGTAATACCACAGCTTCACAGACAACGTTGCAATTCTTTTGTAGCTTTTATCCAAAGGTCCAACACCCCAGATTTGGGTGAAGAGCACCTAAAAAGTGGTAAAACACTTGCGACTCTTGGGTTGTAGTTACGGCAGTTACAGTTACCTGACTAGCCGTTACCCGCAGTTCGTTCAGGCAGAGTGAAGTGCAGCGACGGTTCAGAAATTATAAGAATTTTTTGTTTTACTTCCCGGGGAGAACTTGCTTGAGGAAATTTATCTAGTACAATCGAACTAATAATGCCATAATGTTAACTCAATCTTTTCTACATACTTAATTGTTTAAGGTGTCGAACTTCGTGAAGCGTTTAACAAAGTCCACTGAAGAGGAGTACCAGGACTGGCTGAAGAAATATTCAACCACAATACCAATGGGAGAGCCCTGCCTGGGTCTAGATATAGCCCAGATGATCGTGCACTTGGCCAGTGATAACAGCAGGCTGGTCACCGGGACTATTGTGGATATTGATGGGGGAAGAAGGTTTTCAATAAATAATAAATAAATAAATATTTTCGGACACCTAATACACAACGCCATCTAGTCCCAAGCTGAGCAGAGCTTGTGTTATGGGTACTAGATAACTGATTAAAATATATTGGTAAATATAAATATATAGGTCGCAGTGCTGTCTGCGTTCGCTAAAGTATTTGAATCAGCATTATACGCAAGTATTTATGCGCAAATCAGTTGTCACCTGACTGATGCGCAGCATGGTTTCCGGCGAAGTACAGGGAGCAACTTACTGTCTTTTATAACGTACCTTTCACCAGTCATTGATGCGGGGAGACAGGTGGATTGCGCGTACTTCGACTTCCGGAAGGCTTTTGATCTAGTCGATAATGACGTATTATTATCGAAACTAGCGGCACTAGGCTTCACGATGCAGCTGTTGGAATTCTTCGCGAGCTACCTTAGCGAACGCAGACAGTACGTGGAGTACGCAGGTTATAAATCAACACAAAATATTTCACCTTTTCGGGCATAAGTCAGGGGTCGAACCTGGGACCGTTAGAGTTCATTTTAATGATTAACGACCTGCCAGCAATAGTACAACATGCCGAGTCTCTGCTATTTGCGGATGACCTTAAGGTGTATATATCGATAGCGGACGCATCGGACGCGGAGAGGTTACAAAATGATATAAATCGGATAGTGCAGTGAAGCATTGCTAATAAGCTTTATTTTAACACAGCTAAGTGCGGAGTAATTAGTTATACACGTGCGAAGACTCCGCTGCACTACACATACAAAATGAATGAGTCATTGATACCACGCTTAGATTCTACCCGTAATTTGGGAGTGGAAATGGTACCTGAGCTAATGTTCCGTAAGCACATTGTTGACATCTGCGGCAAAGCGTTTAGGAATTTAGGGTTTATTTTAAGAACTTGTAATGAATTTAAAAATACAGTAGTCGTGAGAATGTTATACAACGCACTCGTTCGGAGTCATCTCGAATCGACGGCCTTGATTTGAAATCCCCATGAGTCGAAGTATAGCCTCATGGTGGAAAAAATTCAGAACTAATTCACGCGATTTTTATATCCCAAAGAATATGGAGTTTACCCTTTATACCCACTGATGTACCCTAGTTTATTTGTACTCGGCATGGTGGGGTACGTGCGGTTGATGGTGAGGCGCGACGTCGCGCTGGCGTGTTACGTGTGGCGCGTGCTGCGCGGGCGGCTGCAGCACCCGGCCGTGCTGGGGCGCTTACAGCTGTGTGCCCCTAGCGGACGCGTGGGCGCTCGTCGTCGCCCAGCCGCACGAGGCGTCCCGATGGCGAGGACTAACCTACTTAAATTTGCCCTTTTGTCGCGTGCCATACGAATTATTAACGTAATTGATACAAAAATAGACATCTATAATTGTAGCATGCCGAAATTCACTGAAATAGCACAAAGTTGCATTATTTCTGAAATATAAAGTTAAGGTAGGTATACCTACTTATTCATTACTTTTATTAATTCTAATTCGTTTTATTATAATATTAATTGTATTTAACATTTTTGTTGTTTTTATATTGTATAATTAGTTGTAAGCTTGCAATATTGCCTTGGGAATTTATCCTGTTATAATATTGTAAAAGTTTCTAAATAAATAAATATTTATACTTTTGTATTGTAAATACATACATATTATACACTAGCTGTTGCCCGCGGCTCCGCCCGCGTGTATGTCGGTTATCGCGGCAAACAGTAACCTATGTGTTAATCTGATGTATCTTCTATACTTATAAAATAACATGTCCTGACTGACTAACTGACTGATTCATCATCGCCGAGCGGAAACTATTAAACTTGGGAATACAAAATTTGGTGAGTATGATCGTTTCATTAAGTAGATACCCATTAAGGAAGGAATTTTGGAATTTCTACCCCCAAGGGGGTGAAATAGGGGTTGAAAGTTTGTATGGAAGTCCGTCATTTTTTAAGTTAGAAACATGAAACTTTATTTTTGGGCTACTGATTAAAAATGAGTAAACACGTATTCAAGCGTTTCTGATAGATAGAGCGGATATTCTACTCCTTAAGGGTGAAATAGGGGTTGACGTTTTGTATGTAGGTTAGTCAGGAAGTCCGTCATTTTTGAAGTTAAAAACATGAAAGTTTATTTTAGGGCTATTTAAGAAATATGAAACTTTATTTTTGGATTACTTATAAAAATTAGTAGATATGTATTTCAACGTTTCCTAATATTCTACCCCTAAGGGGGTGTAATAGGGGTTGAACTTTGTTTGGCATTTTTAAATTAGAAACATGAAACTTTTCTTTTGGTTTGGGCTACTCGCTTACTTATTAGATATTATTTATCATGTACCCCACATATTTTAGATTCAACGATAATGCTACTATCTTGTACAAATTTATTTTTTCTACTTTATTTATTGTTACTTACTTTAGCTTTAGATGTGGGTACCTATTTATTTGTGCTATGTATCAGTCGCCGTGAATAGTTTTAAGAAGAATAAATATTTCACACTAGGGTTATTAAATGTTCGTTCAATTAATACGGGTTGGGATGAATTAAAAGAAGCGTTTAGAAGCCACGAATTTGACATACTTTGTTTGAATGAAACTTGGCTTAAAACTGACTCCGATATTAAGTCATATAATATGCCGGGCTATAAGTTTTTGCATATACCTAGAAGCACCAGGGGTGGTGGCGTAGGTGCCTATATTAGGTCCGAATTACGTGTTCGTCAACTGGAACACCCGGTTAGTGGGCTTGAACAGTTGTGGTTTGAGTGTTATATACATAGACACAAAATTGTGATAGGAATAGCGTACCGATCACCTACATATAATTGTACCTATACTATCGATTCACTTTCTGAGTCACTTTCAAACTTTGCGACACAATACGATACGTTATTTTTGGTGGGGGACCTGAATGTGAACTGTTTAGATTCATCTAAAAGGGTTATTACACCCGATTACTTTAAACCTTTGCTAGAATCATACGATTTACACCAGGTTGTGAAGGTGCCCACACGAATAACCAGTACTACCGAAACCTTACTAGATGTCATATTCACAAAAACACACACACACCCACGTGCCGTACAGGCAATACATAATGATGATTTGAGCGATCATGCACTGATAGTAGCTTGTTTCAATTTCACCACGATAAAGCCTACTCACCGTACGATTACATACAGACCGCTTAGGGACAACGCCAAGGTTATTAGCAATGCGGCACAGTATACCCCTTGGGAACTGGTTTCTCAATGTGGAAGCATTAACGACATGGTTTCTATGTTTAATTATTTGATTTTAGACCTTTTTGACACATTTGCACCTGTTCGCACTCGTACTTTTAAGAAACCACCCACACCTTGGATGACCGATTCTTTAATAATTTTACGTTCTCTGAGAGATGATGCTTGCAAAGTAGCGAAAAAGAAAAAAACCGAAGCTGCTATAAGCTATTATCGTCAATTAAGAAATGTTGTAAATTTTACTATTAAACAGGAGAAAAAACAATATTTTAATCAATACGTAAACGAAAATAAAAGTAACCCTGCATCCATGTGGAGACATATAAACAGTATTTTGAAACCATCCACTACCCATAATCTGCCTGTACATCTAACTGATCCCAACACTTTAAATTTTCATTTTGTAAATAGTATTCCACAGACTTCTCATATTCAAAGTGACTCATATAGCATGATTAGTCGCTCATTAACTCATTGCACTTTTAATTTCAAACACATCTCTGATAAAACAATAGTTAGTATAATAAACACTAGCACCTCAAACTCCCTTGGTTGTGATGATATTTCAATGCACATGCTACGTCTGACGCTTCCACATTCATTATTAGCTATTTCTACAATTATTAATAAATCCTTACAAGAGGGAGTCTTTCCCGAGGCCTGGAAATGTGCCTTAATTACCCCCATTCCGAAAAAAAATAAAATCGACAGCATTAACGACCTTAGGCCTATTAGTATATTGCCTGCCTTATCAAAAGTGGTTGAAAAATGCGTACAACAGCAAGTGGCGAGGTACCTCGAAAATAACACTTTTTTACCTACCTCGCAATCTGGCTTCCGAAAAAATCATAGTACTACTTCAGCCTTGTTAACCATAGTTGACGATATACTGTCGGATTCAGATCAAGGATTTGGAACAATGCTCGTCTTACTCGACTACACACGTGCTTTTGACTGTGTTCATATTCCACTCCTTATTAAAAAACTGCGGTGCTATGGTTTCTCCGAGAACTCTTGCAAATGGTTCTCCTCTTATTTTTCTAATCGTACGCAACTTGTAACACTTGTAAACTCTAAGGGAGCGCTGTCTAAATCTTCACCAATATCCATCAATAGGGGTGTAATTCAGGGCTCTGTCCTCGGCCCTATTTTATTTTCCATCTACACGTCAGATGTCACGAATACAATTGAGCACTGCAGATTTCATCTTTATGCCGATGATACTCAATTGTACCTAAATACACTACCAACCTCTAGTGATGTTGCCTCGACGGTAGACAAAATTAATCACGACTTGGTATCTCTAAGCAGGTGGTCAGATAGAAATGGTCTGGCACTCAACCCATCAAAGAGTTTATTTATCATATGCGGCACTGAAAACCAAGTGCAAACTATAAAGTCCCATCAGCCTAGTATTAAGATTGGAAGTTCGATAATACCTAGATGTGAATCCGTCCGCAATCTGGGATTATACATGGATGAGACGTTAAGATTTGAGGCTCATGTTCAGCAAAAAATTGGTAAATGTTTCGCTTCCCTAAATACACTATACAAGCTGCGTCAATTTTTAAGTGATAAAGTGCGACTACAGCTGTGTAGGAGTTTGGTGTTGTCGCATCTGGATTACTGCGACATCGTGTACGGACCTTGCCTTTTTAAAAAAACCATAGCCGCTATTCAACGAGTACAGAATGCGTGCATGCGTTTCATTTTTGACATCCCTAAAAGACATCACATATCACCATACCTAAATGAAAAGGGAATTTTGAATATGCTTAGCCAGCGTACACTAAAGCTTTCCTGTTTTGTCAGATCTTTGATTAAAAATAAAGTTCCTAGCTATCTCTATGAGAAACTCGCGTGGTCGTCTGACGTACATAAATATGAAACAAGGTCACGTGACCGCTTACTACTCCTACCAAGGCACTCGCTAAGTAAAACTAAGGGTTGCTTCAAGATAGCCGCTTCCAAGTGCTGGAATGTTCTACCCCCACCCATGTTACGTCTAGAATTAGGGCCATTCAAATCACGCTGTAGCAAGTGGTTATTAGTGAGGCAATCCGAGGTCGCTACTCAATAATTTGTTGCGTTGCTCTGTGTTCGTGGCATCTATCTATCTATCATTTTATATATATTATTTTATTATTATACCACTATTCTATCATTTTATGTAGTGGGACTTTCCTGGACATGTGTGTATTTATGAGACGATACTGTATATGACGCGTTCTGTAGCAGCGACTGCACTGTCAATGTTTAGTGATTGTTGTGTTCGTGGTCGGGATGGTGTCATTGTAATTATATAATGTTATGTTAATCATTATTGGCTTGGACAGAATAACAGCGGCTGGCATGCTCTGCATCGTCATCCATATGCTGAGTCCAAGACCATTTTGTCTTTTTAGTCATACCTTAAACACTGTTAATAATTATAAGTAACATTGTAATATAAAGGCAAATAAAGTTTTTCTTATTCTTTTTCTTATTCTTACTGATTAAAAATGAATAGATACGTATTTAGGCCTTTCTCGATATTCTACGCTGAAGGGATGAAATAGGCGTTGACATTTCGTAAGCGGGTTAGTCTAGAAGTCCGTCAGTTTTGAAGTTAGAAACATGAAAATTTATTTTAGGGCTATTGATAAAAAAATAGGAGATACGTATTTAAGCGTTTCCCAATATTCTACCCGTAAGAGGGTAAAATAGGGGTTGAAAGTTTGTATGGAAGTCCGTCTTTTTTAAGTTAGAAACATGAAAAATTATCTTTGGGCTAATAGTTAAAAACGCGTAGATACTAAGTGTCTCTGGATATTATATCTACCTCTTTTTTTGTGCGGAAATTCCCTCGGATATCACCAACTGGTGGTTATGTCGGACTCGAACCGACTAAAAACCGCACACCGTCTCGGGTTCTAGAAACCAGGGAACCAGAGCGCCCTCAAAGGGAAATCCCATAAATGATATTTCTACCCCTAAGGGGTGAATTAGGTGTTGAAATGTCGTAAGTAGATTAGTTTGGAAGTCAGTCATTTTTAATTTAGTAGCCTGAAACTTTGTCCTTAGGCTTTTAAGTACAAATAAATTAATACCTATATCATCATTTATGGGAATTCTATTTCTAAAGGGCTAAAAATAAGGGTCGAACGTTAGTATGAAATCCTTTTTAATGGGCTATTGATTTAAAATAAATAAATAGGTACGTTTAAAAACATGAATAAATTATTCATACATACTTACACAGTTTTAATTAAATATATTGTAAATAATCAATTTCCACGCGAGCAAAGCTGCGGGCAACAGCTAGTAAGCTATATTACTGTAAAGTTTCATCCAATTCCGTCCAGTGCTTTTTGCGTGATGAAGTAACAAACATACACCCTCACAAACATTAGCTTTTATAAATTAGTGTGATGTGATAAAATCGAATACGAAAAACAATGTTAAATTTATCACTACAGTTAAATGAAAAATTAGACATAACGAATGAAGCTTATTTTCAAAGCGTAAATAAAACTAAATTAATTAAGTATCTACAACTAATTCAACGAAAAAAATGGAAGGTATCTACAACTTACTAAAAGAAATTAAAACACCAACAAATAAGGCTAAGTAATTAAATATTTGCAACGAAAAACACCTGCTTACCTATGCCTATACCAATAACCTAACAAAATCCTATAAAAAAGTAAATTATAGGTACCTAGGTACCTATGCTATAACCTTACAAAATTCTAAAAATACCGAGAAAACCAATTAGTAACTACAAAAGACTATTTGCTAATTATTTAGGTACAACAAAAATCGCCTGCTTATACCTATGCTATAACCTGACAAAATCCTAAAAAAAAACTTCGTTTAAAAAAACTACCATAACCTATCATACCTATACCTATATACCTATCATAAAGATGTTTTGTATCATTTTCTGGTAAATTATGATGAACTATTATGTTATATGTTTACTCCTATTTCAAGTATTTTAAACTTAAAATAAATATCATAATTATAAATGACCATTTAACGTTTATGGCATTCTAGTTTTTGGTTCAGTATCAATAAGAGCATCCTCCCAAAAAATCAAAATTTCTTTAATGTACAGAATTGATCTTATACACTTTTCTTATGCGTTTAAAAGTAATCATATTACGTACCTATTGTAAAGTTAGTTACTTGATTCCAAAAGATGTCGCTGTTTTAAGCACAGAAACAATTTTCAAGAAAATGTAATTGCTTCAGTATCGATTAGAGAGCCCTCCCAAAAAAACATCTAAATTTCTTTAATGTACAGAACTGAATTGTTACATTTTTATTATACGTTAAAAAGAGTAATCATATTACGTACCTATTGTAAAGTTAGTTACTTGATTCCAAAAGATGTCGCTGTTTTAAGCAAAGAAATTTTTCAAAAAAATTTAAAACAACCCTTTCTATGGAAAGAGAGAACATAAAACAAATACCTACCTATCAAATACTAACTATATACCACATTAATCACAATGCTTGTGCATAAAACGTTCCCACGATTATTTTGAATATTGAAGTCATGCGGGCACAACCAAACACACAGATTCGACGTCTACAGAGAGATATAGATATTATTTTTCCTATGGATAGAGAGGTTGCGATAAATCAAATACTTAATGCTACACCGAATTATACGTAATACGTTCTACGATTATTCCACGATATATTAATCAAAGTGTTATTAATTACGCATGGCTGGCAATAGGTGTCGCTACATGTTGTTTTACGTAATGATAAATTCTTTATAATTTTTTTTCCAATAGATAGAGAGATTGTGATAAATTAAATACTTTATGCTACAATCTTCAGAGTATCTTCTTTCTAACAAAAAAAGAATTATTGCAATCGGACTACTCGTTAATGAATTACAATTAATTACACATTTTGACTTTCATCTCCCCTCCCAAGGAAACCGTCCGGAATTTCGAAATAAAAAGTATCCTATGTTCTACCTCGGAGTATGAACTCAAATCATGCCAAGTTTCATTTGAATCCATTCAGTAGTTTCGGCGTGATCCGCGGCCAAGATACAGACAGACAGACAGACAGACAAAAATGAAAAAAAAAATAGTTTTCGTTTCAGTATCGATAACAGAGTGCCCTCCAAAAAAATTTTCAAAATATCTTCAATGTACAGAATTTGACCTGTTACATTTTTATTATAATATATTATACATAGAAAGCACCCAAACTCCGAAACAAATATTTGCAGATCATACAAACATTTGACCCGAGAATCGAACCCGAGACCTCAAGCACAGCAGTCGCTTACGTTACCACTTGCGCCACCGAGGCAGTTAAACAATGTCTGGCACCTCCGTCTCTGACCGCTTGAAGTCAAAGCAATAACGTACGTTCTGATTTAAAATATATTTCAAATGGTCGTCATTTCAAATCACCTGGTCTGAGTACTTATTCTGAGGACTCTAGTTTTAAATATTTATGTCAGAATTTAATATTATGTACTTACATTTATTTTTATATCGCTGAATTAAGAATTTTATTTATTTGTTGACTGAAAATAAATGATTTTGAACGAGCATGCCACCCTCTATTTTTTGCCTACTTCTACATTTCCTTTCAAATTGAACTTTAATTTTCCCATTAAACTCCTAAAACGTTCGGTTGATAATATAATATTTCTTTTGCCCATCACGATGTACCAAAATTAAAGACGACAAAACGCGTTCAAGACGCTTCTGACAAAAGCTTCCGGTATAATATACCTTTCTGCCATAGCCAACACTATATTGGGATAAGGTTGGCAATGACAAGAGAATGATAAATCTTTCCTTTTATTTACAATGTGATCATCACTCCTATGCGTCCACCACCAAGTAGTTACCTGTAAGTGAGTATTGAGCGATAATGACGAAAACTGGAATTGAAAAAGTAATGCCACTATGTCCGAAAAAGGCATTCTGCCTGAGACGGCATTACATTAAAGACGGATCTAAAAAAAATGTTTATAATAAAAATCGGAAGAGGTGAACACCGACCCGAAGAAGCGAGGTAGACCCCCTAACTTGGATGTCCGTCATCACTGACGACCTAAAGAAAGCCCAAATCAATGACTCGACGACCCAGAATAGAACTCTCTGGCAAAGAATGTTCCACCTTCTTTTCGTGTTTGCTTACGACGACCCCAATTGAAAGGGGATAAGATAAAGGTAGGCAAAGAGAAACAGAAGAAAATTTAAACTTGCAACCTAATGCTAAACTTGCACTTGCTATGGCTAATTCAATAGGCGTTGCGCAAACATACCCCAGTCATTAAGCTTTGGTTTCGAAAATTGTTCTCAAGATAATAATTTGGGCAAAATATCAATCTTTCTGAAGGCTGTTTACTATGTCATTGCTAGTTGCAATATCAGTCACTCGACTATTAGGACCAGTAACAAAATGCCATTTTAAAAGTTTGGCTTCCTTTAAAACAACCAATAAATACAATATCAAAATCAGGCATGCGTTTTAAGTTTCTTGTTGCAATTCGCCAATATCCTCTTGACTCGAACAGTTATAAAATGCTCACGAAATTGTTGGTTGATGAAAGATGGTTACATAAATGAAAGAGTAGGTGATCTTGATAACTTCTTTCAAGCAGCCAGAAAGTGGTCGCTTGATCAAAAAATGTTCAGAAATTCCGAATCCCGCAGAGTCTGTCTATGTAAGCGAGATTTTAAAACATTCCTCGATTTCAACTTGTGATGTGTTAGAGTTCTTCTATGGGCCGACTATAAAAAAGTCTGATTTTCCATTATACATAAATGAAGATTTATTAAATCAACCTACAAAACATGAAATATTGTTTGTTTTTAATCAATATTAGTTATAACTAATTTTTGAAATATAGGCTTACTTACTTGATTTAATAAATGCTGTAAGTCTGGGTCTGTATATTACACAAGTCAATGAACCCGAACTTATCGCAGTAGGCACAACATTGAAAACTATATGTATACTACAGTGTAGTGATAATAACAGACATTATTTTGCCAGTGAAGTATTGAGACGCGAAAATATCGAAGCAAAGATAAAAACAAATAACCTTCCGAATATGGAAGTTAATTTTGCAAACAAAGTGGTGTTGATAACTGGTGCTGGTGGGGGTATTGGAGAAGCTACTGCTCTGCTGTTTGCGAAACTTGGAGCTACCTTGTCGCTGGTTGATAAGAATGTAGTCAGTTTGCGAAATGTCATGCTTAAATGTGAAAGAGAGAACGGTTTTAAACCACTGGCTGTATTTGCTGATCTGGGTACTGACGCAGGTGTGGAGAAGACAGCTAAAGAAACAATAGAACATTTTGGCAGGTATGAAGTAGGTCTTTTGCAATATTTTTTATAATTTGAAAAAATAAACTACCAGTAGTACATATATTTTAAACACCTGCTAGTCATTTATAATTTAAACATGGCCATCTCTCAATTAAACACATTTAAAAACTATCTGAATGTTAATAATACGATAATGAAAATAATAATTTCACTAACATCAAATTCGTAAAATCAGTAAAATTTTAATATATATTATTTATTGGCACTTGTACTTAAAATATTGATAAGTCAAACTTGATACCTAGCTACAGACCTTGCGTCATTTAATCGAATCTACGACCGATACTTTTATAAATGACAATGGTCTTTGCCAATTATAATTCTGCACATGAAAAATATTCGGTGTGACGTAAGATTTGACCAAACAATCTTTCAGCCAATGAAACGGACTCATAATGGCTCCTATTCATGAATGAAGTTGGATCTGATAGTTTTCCGAAATATTTGAAGGCGATTATTGTCGCTTTAATTCAAGTTATGTCAACACTTCTTATTCTGGTAACGTATTGATACCAATACTGTAAACATAAAACTGTTATTTTTTTCACGTAAAAGTCATCCAAGTTATGAAGTTATGAACAAAAAACGCTATACATTCATAGAAAATATGTTTTAGATTAGATGTATTGGTAAACAATGTCGGCATCGGCGCTCGCGCATGCATCCAGCAAACAGACATGGCCACCTTTGACGACGTCTTCAATATCAACGTCCGCGGCGTGTACAACCTGACGAGGCTTCTGGTCCCACACCTGCTGAAGACTAAGGGCAACATCGTCAACGTATCAAGCATCATGGTGTCTAATATTGCTGTGGGCAGCTTGCCTTATGACATGGCCAAGGTGAGCATGATTTTTTTACTGCACGGACCGCGGCGTAGTGATTGGGGTAGTGACTGCGTCGAGTCTTGTGGGTTCGAGCCCCACATGGGTCAACACTTTGTGTGATCCAGTTGTTCTTCTGATTCAGGGTGTTCTTTGTAATCATTTCATAAAATTTTATAAATACCAACGACACGAAAAAATTCACATGCAAAAAAAGACGAACAAAATTATTATGTGATTTCAAAGATAGATTGTACACACATCAAAAGTGTCTAGGGATCAACATATGTGTCTAGGGATCAACATATATTTTTGCAATAACTTTTCTCCTGATTGATACAATTAAATTTTTCTTTAAGGATTCATCAAATAAAGTGTTTTCGTTTGTCACAGTAACGATAAACCAAGTCACCTTTGCATTAATAAAGAAATTTGCCATTTTCCTAATAAAAGGATTTTTGACATTTGAACCACTAACATTAAAGTTCGAAAAAAAGACTGAAATGACAGTTTTCTTTAAAATTTTATTAGGTAACTTAAACAATTAATAATCCGTGTTTCTACCGCGAACACTAACACAAGAACATCGGTTTGGCATACTCAAAATGAGTTCATCCAAATTACGCTGTGGAATGGCCGCCCATGTTCGTTGCAACAACAAAAAAAGGTCTTCTTGCGACTGGATACCCTCCATATTCGGCAGAGCTCTTCTCTGTAGCATATCCCATGCATGCTCAATCGGGTTCAAGTCTGGCGACTGAGCAGGCCAGGGCCAAAGCCACATCTCAATCTCAAGAAATCCGCATAAAAATGCTTGATCCCTAGACACTTTTGATGTGTGTAGTTGATAACTGACTACATTAGTAACAATTTTTTGCCATTATTATTTTATAACACGGAGTAATTATAAGTAATTGTCCCATGCAATCGTTTGAATTAATTACGTAACTTTGTTTACATATTTGAACAAATAAATAAAATTGGAGTGTATGTTTGTAAAATTAAAATACCCGCTTTTTAATAAATGCATATGTATATGTATATGTATATATGTATGTATACACGATACATGTACCAAAATAACTTGTTTTACAATTTTTATCTGTCGGTGTCTGTCTTTTTGTTCCGGGTAATCTCTGGAACGGCTAGGCCGATTTTGACAGGACTTTCACCGGCAGATAGCTGATGATCTAAGGAGTAACTTAGGCTACTTTATTTAGACTAGCTTTGTCCCGTGGCGTTACCCGCGGTACGACAATAACCGCGGGAAACACCGCGGGGTTCAGCTACTTTTCAATAAATAAACATGAAAAGAAAGTGGAACAGTAACTTGCGGTCAGTATATTGCCCCCTGGTATCAATATATAGTCCGGTAAAATTAGACCAAAAATAAGAGTAAAGTTACCTAAATTCCCACCAAGCTGAAAATCGGTAAGATTGTTTAAAATATCATTAAAAACAAAATATGAAAGTTTCCCATCTGTCCCCTGTAAGGAAAAAAAAATATTCAAGGTCAAAGGTCAAAAAATTTAGTTTTGCGCGATTTTCAGCAAAGCAATAAGTTTTATCATAAAAGTAGTTTGGACAAAAGTGTTGATCATAAAATTATCTAAAAAATGCATAAATATTTTTTTTCTTACGAGCCACGGTTTCTGAGATATAACCATTCAAAAAGTTATAAAAGTTGTTTCGACTGCACGTTTGGCCTACTGGTTTAACGGTCACCACGCCGTTTCCTACTTCGCCAAGTGTCGTGGGTTCAAATCTCACGTAGGACAACGCTTTGTGTGATCCACAAATTGTTGTTCTGAGTCTGGGGGTTCTTTGTCTCCGTTTCATGTATGTTTGTAAAGTCCCCCGCGACACAGGATTTATTCCAAGTGTGGGAGTTGTCTTTGTAAAACAAAAAAAAAACTTTTTGAATCGTTATATCTCAGAAACGGAGGCTCGTAGAAAAAAAAGTTTTGATAATTTTTTTAAATAATTTTATGATCTACAATTTTGCTTAAGGTACTTTTATGATAAAACTAACCGTTTTGCTGAAAATCGCGAAAAACTTTTTTTTTTTACCTTTGACCTTGAATATATTTTTTTCCTTATAGGGGAAAGATGGGAAACTTTCAAATTTTGTTTTTAATGATATTTTAAACAATCTTACCGATTTTCAGCTTGGTGGGAATTTAGGTAACTTCGAATGTCTAAATTGACCGGACTAATATACGGAAAACAACAATGTTACGATAGCTTATCTTTCAATTTTAGCACAACGGCTATGGACAAGAGACAGACAGATGTAAGTACAGGGTGGAATTTTGTAATGCCACCATTTGATTTATCAAGTTTGTTAGAAAGATTTCATTCTTATACTTGACCCTAACGATCGATGCAATAAAACTACAGTGTGTAATTTTACAGATTTTAGTCGGTTCGAGTCTCGGGTGTGTCAAGCGAATTTTCGAAAATCGTTGAATGCAGTTTTCTTTCTTTTCGAAAATAAAGGATTGTTTTCTTTGAGTAAAATTTTCTGTCTACAATATTAAGAGTTAAGACTACTTTCCCTTCAGCTGGCATTACGAAATTCCACCCTGAATACTGGTTCAACCTGGTCAAATCACGAAACGTTTTATAGAAAAATGCGTAGGCAGAGCCGTCTTAAGCTCAGCTGGGGCCCCTGGGCACACAAAAATTTGGGGCCCTTTTGGAAAGTAAAGAAAGCGAATTACACTAACATTCTACTATGATCATTTATAAGTAATCAAGTATATAATTTATTAAGTCATGAATGATATTAATATGTAGCAAATTTTTTTGGTTACAATAACGATAATGTTTTTTTTTCAGGTTTTCTGCTAAACAAAATCCTCTATTATACATTTCGTGTTAGGGTTCAACGAATATAAGAAATAAGCCTTCTGCCGTGTAAAAGAGACTTTATTATAAACACTCTTAAAACGCAGAATAATTTAAAACAATAGTCCTTAATGTTCGCCGAGCTCGTTGTGTTAATCACTTATATCACTTAGATATTTGTCGTACTATAGCCCAAACTGAACTGCACTGCGGTCCGCGATACGCCTTTCTATAATATATGCCGCTATAGATCATTCGAGAAAATTCAGCAGCCTCTCGAAGGGACTGCCAATCTCGCGACGAACAGTCTATACCTATTCGATTCTATTTACCTACATTTGCGTTATGTTCATTGTTTTGTGCCTCAAGAAACCGACTAGAACTTTCAAGGCTAAACCGATTCACGATTCTTTTTGTGGAATGTTCTTTTTTCGTAACACTTACTCCTTCTTAGAGATGCTCGTCCCGAGAACCGCTATGGCTGCCACAATATTTAGCCAGGCGGTCTAATGCACTACTTTAAACCCCTCTTGGTAGTCGCCGACCTTGTATGAACCCTCCCACTTGGTCTGTACCTAGTTTAAGGGATTTCCCTTTCCCACGGGTTGGGTTAAGGAGCCAAACCAGTGCACCTTCATCAAAATCGTTTGAGCGCTGGTCGTTTCGGGTTTTCTTGTTATCGCTCGCGACGTCAGCCGTGATTTGTTTCCATGATGTGCCGACGTTTTACAGTTGCTGGTTTCCTTGACTTCGCATCTGTGGACCTTTTACGACAGTACAATTTACTGCACCAATCTGGTACATCTTGCCAAGAATGAAGCCAGTAGAATGTCTCACGTACTGTTAACAGTGTCTTCTTGACACTAGAATGGCCTCCTGAATCGTGAACTTCACGGATTTGCAGGTAGAACTCTCTCCCGTTGATCTTCTTCCATCTCCGATAAAGGATCCCGTTTTGTAGAACCAAACTATCCCATTGTGCCCAATAAGCTTTAGTAGTACTGGTTGCAGACGATATTTGACTCCGAGCAGGTTAAGCTTATCACATAGAAAGCACAAGGTTATCCTTGTGATAAGTTGCATAAGGTCAACGTCATACCCGTTTTTTTTTTTTAACGTGTTTCCACACGTTAAAAAACCCCCTCGGACCGTCACCCCACCGGGGCTTGCGGCGGGGCGGTGTGTCCGACTCGATCCGACTAAAACCACACGGTGTGCCACTCTGCGCCTGTGAAGGGAGGAATTCGGGAACTGCAGTTATTGCACGTCCGGACCCCTCCCAGCGATAGCCCGCACAGAAGCGGGCACCGTCTGCTGTTAAAATCTCTATTTAGGCGACGTACGGCACACGCGTAACGTCGCCTCCTCACGGGCGGCCACTAGAGCGGATGGAAGGGAAAGCCCGTCCCGACCATCCGCGGCCACACTCAGGGCGGCATGAGGCGCTGATAGGCGCGCCTCCGCCGCCCGGTTCGCCGGCGGCGGATTGGGTCCGAGTGAATATCATCCTCCCGGGCCTTCTCCGCCGCCTCCTTCTGCGAGATGACATCTTCGCAGAAAGTTGCGACCGCGGTAAAACTGCTATCGCTACCGGCCATGGAGCGTATGACGGCCGGTAGCGAGAGATCTCCTCCGATGACTGCAGTGAGGGCCCGACGCTGCGACGCCCATGCGGGGCAGATCGCCAGCGTATGCTGGGCCGAGTCCTCACTGCAGTCGCAGTGGTGGCAGGCGGGACTCAATTCCCTCCTAGCGACCGAGTGCAGGTACTTCCCGAAGCAACCGTGCCCGGAAAGGACCTGCGTCAGTCGAAAGGAAAGGGTCCCTGCTGCCGCCCTGCCCACTCGAGGATGACCGGCTGGAGAGCCTCCACGGCGGCAAAGCCAGCGCGTGGAGTCTCCAGCCGGAACGACCATCTGTCCATAGTGGCTCGACGAGCGGCTTCACGCCATTAACGTACCTCTTCGGGCGAAGGGCGAAAGCCACTTTCCGCCCGATATCCAGCCACCCGTCGATAAACTTCGGCGAGCACTTCCGCCTCCAAATCCCACGGGGGTGTTCCGGCCAAGGCGAACGCCGCCTCGGTCGACACCGTGCGGTATCCGCGTATGGCTCTGACTGCCAATACCCTCTGAGGCCGCCTAAGGCGGGCCTTATTTAGGGCAATCAGAGCCGCCACCCACACCGGTGCACCATACAGCGCCATCGACTGGACAACCCCCGTGTAGAGGAGTCGCGTTGCGACGCTGGCTCCACCCAAGTTGGGCAAAAGTCGTCCAAGGGCGGAGGCAGCGTCGACCAGCTTCGGACCAAGCTGTCGGCAACGTCATACCCCTGTGTTATCTTCATTGTTTCATCTTCACGGGACCCTTGAAGACGAAACCCCAAACGAGTTCACCAAGGGCCCAAAAGGAGTAACGTTGATGAGCTTCACCGTCAAGCCAATTGATTTCGGGTTTGGACTTGGAGTACACTTTCTCTACGAGACATATCTTTGCATTGTATGATGACGTCACCTTTCATTTTGCTGTCATATTTTCCCAGATCGCTGCCTTGGAACGTGCGTTTTGGATCAACAAATTTCTTTTCGAAATGTTTTCCAGGTAGTCTTATATCGTCTTCATCTGCAAAATCCTTAACCGGCAACTTAACTGCAGAAGACCGGCCGAAAGGTACGCTTTCTGTACGAGGTTCTCAATTTGCAATGCCCATTGCTATAGGCCTTCTCCCAGACCTTAAACTCTATCGCGTAGTAGGGCGCGGAAAACGTGTTCCAAATGGCGATCCCCGTATCTCGACTCGAGCGCTTCTGACAAATATTTATACTCGCTGCCTGCTGCTATTTCCATGCTATCTGCTTCTGACTGCTTCCTGGAACCTTTACCAGGTAGTCGGACCACCTTGTGGGGGGCCTAACAACGTTGCAATTATCTGTACGCGTTCGTCTCGTAAAAAATTAGTAGCCCATCGATCATCGTTTCTGCAAGAAATGTGCCTCACCCTCTAGTTAACACTTAAGTTTAGTTATTTTCTTAAACGATTTATATAATAGGAAACAGCAGCTTGACTTTGGAATCAAAGTTTTTATTATAAGTGATCGCCAGATGATGTACTTAGTAAATTAAGTAGGATACCTTCTAAATAAGCGCCTTGTGATAACATTACCGATGTAGAATCTATACTAATATTATAAACGCGAAAGTTTGTAAGTATGGATGGATGTTTGTTACTCTTTCACGCAAAAAGTACTGATCGTAAAGAAGGTGAAAGAGACACAATTTTTTACGCTTTCATTTTTCAACCGTAAAAAATATATGAACTGAAAGCTTAGTAATTGTTTCGAATAATACATACTTTTTTTGTAAAAAAAATGTTATGTGCGAGAGAAATTGACGGTTCCTCGGGGCCCCCCTGAGGATGGAGGCCCTGGGCACTGGCCCCGTGTGCCCTTATGGTAAAGACGGCACTGTGCGTAGGTAAAATGTATGAAGTTTTTATAAAAATTGGTTACCCAGACATAGACCAAGGGTTTTATAAGACAATCGTCAAACAGTACCTACTAAACTTATTAGATGTGTTCTCATAGAACGGTAGTTAGTATGTTCACAATGATATAGGTAGGTATTACGAATTAGGTGTTGGCTTTAAACAAATATTAACCTAAAACGTGTATATACATATTTCCAGGCTGCGTTGGATCAATTCACCGAGGTGGTAGCTCTAGAATTGGCTCCCCAAGGAGTAAGGGTGAACACTGTCAGTCCTGGACTCACAGTAAGTACTTTCCTGTCGCTTTTATGGTATTTGTCAACTTGAATTCGTGAAAGGGACGAAAGTGTTACAACATACAAACCGAAGCTGGAAAAGCACGCGATATTTAATTTGACCAATCATAGCTCGTAGAAGACCAACCTAAAATGACAGCATTCGTGCTGTCATGTTTCGTTGGTGAGTGCGAGATCGGAGGTCCAATGATGCAGAAGCATGTCAATAGGCCGCCATAGTGTGGGTCACCATGCTGCATGGTTGACATTATCTGCATTTGCGATGAGTATGGTGACCCCAACTCTTTGATTCTTCTCATGCTTTCCATCAGGCAGAGTCGTCACTTTTGTTAAGCCCATATATTAAAAAAGTATTAGAGTAGGCTGGCAGAGGATATGTCATTTTTGTCAGATGAAATGAGAAACATCTCAGCCTATATTACAATGATGTCATCTACCTTTCAGGTATCAAATGCGACGAAAACATTAATGAAAATCAGCGAAGAAGAATACCAAGCCTGGCTGAATAGTACTGTTACAGTAGTTCCCATGGGAGTGGCGTGTGTAGGCCTGGACGTAGCCAGGATGATCGTGCACCTGGCCAGCGAAAGCAGCCGACTGGTCACCGGAACCATCGTGCAAGTTGACGGGGGGTTACAGTTCGGGAGTATTGGGAATCTCATGGTTGAGCAGATGAAAGCTCTTTCAATGTCTAAATGAAATATAAACTTTTGTAAAGAATTGTTATCAGTTATTTTTTGTATGGGGTCGAATAGAGCTATTAGTACGGATGTATGTATATTATTTACTTTTTTATTGTAAATACGTACATAAATATTTTGACTGCACGGTTGGCCTAGTGGTTTAAGTGGTGACCACGGCGCTTCCTACTACGCCAAGTCTTGTGGGTTCAAATTCCACATGGGACAACACTGCGTGCAACAACTTTTCAACAGACAACAAGTCTGGGTGTTCTGTGTTCGTTTCATGTATGTTTGTAAAATCCCCGCAACACAGGATGTATATTCCTAATGCGGGAGTTGTCTGCTATAAAAAGTAGATAAGCATTATCGGCAGTGTAATTACCCTCAAGAGCGTAATGGCCTGTGCATCGGGATTGCAATCAATTATCGTAGGTACGAATCCCACTTAGGGAGACAATCTATTCCTACTAGAAGCGCTTCAGCTTAGAGAGAGTTTTAAGAAAACAAAACATCGTGAAGATAACTTTACAATGTAATTTTAAATACATAAAAGCTACAAAATATAATACACAAAAAATTTATAAAACTAAATAAAAATTATCAGCCTAAAGTCAAAAATTCGATACATACAATACAATAATTATGCCAGAGAGATAGTTCAATCCATTTTCAATACATTACAATTTTTTACAACATACGTAATGAAACTGGTGTCACTTAAGGAGGCTATTTCTATGACAATAATATTTATATATATTGCTCTATTATTATTATTAAATACACATTATTATTTTAAGTTCTATTAAATTGGAACCAGTAGCTGGCTTTGTGAAATAGCCGCACCGAAACAATAATTACATAAAACATAATTAATTAGACAGTGCATGTTAAGGGTTGATTTCTGTATTTAAAATGAATAATTATTGGTATCTCGAAGTTTCTTAAAACGAACATTAAAAGCAAATGATTTTAAAAATGCTAGATGTGACGTCCCGTCTTAGGGTTAATTCATACTAGAATCGAAGCGTCAATCTGAAACTAACCATAGTAAATTAACCCGTATCTCCAGAACATAATACACATATTTCTTCTAAAATATAAAAAAAGGTCGGGACGCAATCAAAGGTGATTGATTTGAGATCCTATAAGTGCCTTTTAAGCGAATCAACACGCCATCACTCGTAAGTCATGGTCTAAGTCAAAATACAAAAAAGTAAAAGCGCGCGAATTCTCTCGAATACGCGCGCTTTCGTGGAACGTCGCTTTACTTGTTAATTTTGACGCTTCGACTCTGCGCGAGCGAGAATGAATTGAGTCTTGGTATAAAAAAAAATTGTTGTTGTTATCTGACATTTAGAGACATGAACTCATGGATAGAATTAGTTATTAAACATAAATCACAATAGATAATGGCACTTTTATACAGACACACATCATTTTAGAGGAAGGCACCCTTTACCGCTTGACAACTTTCATGCTGTCTCGGCGTGCAAGGCAACCAGAGAATGCCTCTCGCAGCATCTGATCATAAATCCGAAGTTTAAAAGCATCCTAATAATTAATTTTAAGTAACCCACATTTAGAGACTACTTGAACAATATAGTTGAACAATATAGGCATAAGGGTGCATTCACACACTGCAGTGGTTGTGTGAAGTATAAAAATATAAGTAAATTTGTAAAATTCAGTGCACACAAATATTTTAATAGGCACAGACTACTAGAGGGAGCGTACTCTCTGGTAACAGATATTTCGAGGACCTGCTCTAACTATTGCTATTTCACGCAAGCGTTATCCGTTTTTTTAACAACATTCCTTTTATTATAATCCTAAATATTGCCATATATTTCCCAAAGAGTCCATTTCAGCTATAGGCTTGTTCATCATAAACTGGGAATGGGACTAAGGTTTTATTCTGCATAAATATGAATGCACTCTTAAACTCCAAACAGCGGATGACCTGTCGGGCGAATTATTCTAACAGTGTTCATTAATAAATTAATATTAAAAGGCAAAGCAACTTAAGTCAATCTATACAAATCTCATTTATAAATCAGGCCGAGTATATAATTCATTGTCTTACATTTTAGAAAATGCATTTTCTAGAACTCTTTGTAACATTCAACCTCACACTTATTAATATTATACAAATCGAACATTACCATCGACATCGACATAGGCTTAGCTAGGGGTGGTTTGGGGGTTCAAACCGAAATGATTCTACACTTGATATTTTTTACTCTAAATTTTTTTTCATAATAATATTACGGTTAAAGGTACAGCCATTTTATTATCTTGAAACCTACCCACGAAACTAAAACCTAGCTACGCCCATGGACATCAATAGTAGAGATTATTGCAATAGTAGGTCCTAGTGCATATGTGCGACTATATAAAGGTCAGTCGGTGTGACCAGTCGCAGCCGAGGACGAGGCCTTACATGTAACAACATTATATATACAATATAACAAATATATGATATAGTTCAAAAGTTTTCTAAGAGCTACCATGGACATATAACATGCTGACATCTTACAATGTGCTATAGTTTGTTACTGGCACTGAACTAAATTTATATAAATCTATTCAGTTGATGTAATGGAAATGTTAGCGGTAGAGTATATTATAAATGGAGCTAGTGATTAAATTAGATGTCTATAATATACTAGGGCCAATTTCTAAAATCATTAAATGAAAAAATAATCTTTATAATCTCAATTTGAACAACAACAAAATAATATAATTATTATAACAAAAGAATTTTCAGAATTTATATTGTTAATGTCTGGCCAACCTTTTGTTGGTTTTCAGTGCAATATTTACACAAATTAAATTAATAAATGCACATTAATGCAAATGCATATAATACATTATTACTGCAATATTTATACCATTAAATTAAACAATAATATTGACCGCAAATTTATCATAGTCTCGATTCTGATTTAATCAGTAAGTTAGTACTTGATATCTGCACAAAATATAAATTTGATTTATATGACGAAAGGCTAATGCCTGACTAAAGCTGACTTTTATGTTTAACAGATAAGAATGCACATTTACAAAATATTGCAAAACTATTGGTTTTATATCAGTCACACAATAAAGTGGGGTAAAATTCCACTTCCCTATGTCAACTGATACAAGACTATCCTCGCCAATTGCTCTTGTAATACATCACAACAAATGTTCAGTTTATTTAGCTCACTAGTGGAATAGAATAGTCTCACTCACGACACACAGTCATATAATCGGACTTGAGCATATAAATATACCACAGTTCCATCTTTTAAGAACAAAAGAATTTCCGCTGCTTTAACGGTTCACTGTCATCGTCACTGTCAGAAAAACAAGCAGTAAAACCACTCTTGTCTCTAAGCGAGTCTTTCTGTAAGCTTTCACGCTTTTCATTCATTTTCTTTGAACGTAAATGTCTTGATGTACGTTTTTTCTTCCGCTCTTTAGGTTCTGCTTTTGCATTAGCCACATTCAGGCTAACCATAGAGCTCCCCACATTCATGCTAACCATAGAGCTGACCTGCTCAGTTGAATTACTCAAAACCAGCACTAAGTTTTCTGGTTGACGCAAGGACAGCCCTATGCTACGGCCACTTCTGGTTTTAGATACTGATGTAGCATCAGGATTCTCTTTTTTATCAGAATTGTTGAAGTCTGTTGAATTTCGGCTGGTACTTTCCTTTTTATCCCCCAGGTTTACCTCTTCAGAGATATCCTCATCCTGGGTGGCTGAATTATTTCTGTGTCTCTTGGGGTACCGTGATGCACCAGTCTGAGACTCAAATGAAACATTGAGGTTTGTTCTAGCTCTTGTCCGGGTGCTGACTACTTTTTTTTTACTTAAACTCTCTTTGTCAGGTTTTGAGTCCATAAACTTCAATAATGATGTGCTCTTACTGACTTTAGTCTTCTCCTCTCCTCTTGGAGGTCTCTCACTGCTTTTGGCAGTTACTAAGTTGATCACATTCTCTGATTCAGTGCTATAATCGTGAACAGTATTTTGGGCTGCCGTGTTTACAGATTTGTCAGCACAAACCAACATAGTGCACTCTTTCTGTCCAGTCTGCCTTGATTCCTTTACTAAACTTCGGTTGTTCTTACATCTTAATTTCCTTGGAGTTTTTGTTGACTGCAGTTTAGTAGATCTTATGTAGTTGGCCGTGAAACCAGACACATCACTCAGGTCTTCAAATTGGCCATTAAGTGCCTCAGTTTTAGATTCATTAAACTTATTAATGGCAGTGTTTTTATTGTTAATACTCTGGTCCCCACCTGCAAAGAACTCTGTTGATTTTTTTGTTTTTTCTGGTGATTTATGGTCTATAACACTATGATTTTCATTATGACCATTAGTAAAACTAGTTGGAACTACTTGAAAGGAACTATTCAGTTGGCTATTGTTGTTGAGAGTCTGTTGCGCTTGGCGCAAGCTTCTCCTGAGTTGAGATACTTTTGGGGTAGAAGTTACCACCTTGTTCTTTTTATGTAAGGGCGATTTATTGTTTTTTTTAGGTTTAGTACGTTTTTGCTTTCCCTGTGTTAAGCATGTCCTAATATTGAAGTCAACATCTGATCCCATACTCTCAGATTTACCGCTACTCATCACAGTTTGCTTCTTGTTTTGAGAAGAATCAAAGTACACATTCGGTAGCTTTTCAGCAGATCCTGAGTCATCTTCTAGCAAAGACAACTTTCTCTTTTTCTTCTTTTTGGGTGTAGGCACCTCGGCTTTACTGGGAACACTTTTCGGTTTAGTCTTAGAACAGTGGGCCTCCTCATGTAGTTTCTTGGTAACATTGTCATAGTTCATGAGGCATGGTGCCCGCTTTGTGTATATCCAGTACGTTATCTCGTCCATGGTGCTCATAAAGGGACGGTCGGAGAAGTACGACAGCGTAGAAACCAGGATGTTGACAGTAGGCCCGTCAGACAGGTAAGCGGCGCAGGCCACCAGCAGCGAGCCCGCGCCGTAAGCTCCGAACTCGAACCCGACGCGACCGCTCCAAGCAGGCACCTTCGCACTACAAAGTCCATTTTTCATATAATCATTACATTCCATGCACCTGGAAATTGGAAAAACCTTTAAGTCAGTAGATTCCCTCCGTGGACTAGTAATGATCTGAATTGTCATGAATTATATTACTTACTTTTAAGGCTGTCTTCTATAGATACTGATTTTTCCCTAAATGACATAAAACATTCCAATTTTCCTCTAGTTACGAAAGCCGACGTTAACCAGTCCCTAGCGATACAACCGATATTTTTCGCGATAATATTGTCAGAAAGGAACAAAACTGAATTACATATTCACACCACACTTCGTAAACAGTTCAAAAACTATCCTTCAATAAGATATTGCTGGCGAACAACTTAAATTTTTATGTCTCCTTTCACATCATCATAACAAAATAGTAAAGCAAAGCAATAGGTAAAAGCCAATTCGCTTCGCTTGGAAATTTAGATTTGATCATAGACTAGAGGAACTAAATTCTCTAAAATCAACCAATTACAGGATCGTCCCCTGGAAGGAAGACTTTAGAAGAAGTTATGATTGGTTAAATTTCACTCTCAAAATACCAACAGGTTCCAGTGAAAACATACTTTACATTGTCTATGATCAACCCAATTTAAAAGGGTGCAAGAATTTAGACTTGATGTTTTTATTTATTTCTTTACCTAAATTCTGTGTATCACAAAATAATTATCAAATTCAAAATACCTGAACAACAATATATTAATTCTTATTTTTTTTTTAATTTGGAAACGAAACGCTTTGTTTTGTAACCGAGATTTCGTTTCGTTTGTTGTGTCAGACTCAGTCAGTATGTTTCCTTTTTCGCGCCTCGTCTGATAGTTGGAGACTTGCTTGAGATAAAAGTAAACTGTAAAGTTGATAGCATTTCAAGGAAAACTCTAGTGATATCGTGATATTGTTTGTGTATTTTTTACTTTGATGATGCTACAAGATTTAACAAGATGAATGACATCCAGTGTTTGATCGACCGTCAACTCGGCATTTGTAAGTAATAAACTGTAATTTTCGATAATTTTTGCAACTTTTGGATGGTTATAAAATATAATGGATGAAATATTGCAGATTCTCGCCTGAATTATGATAACATCTTGAAACGACTGGTGGTAGACAGTGAGGAATCTTTCTACGGGCTACAGAATTCAAATTTTGCAGCCAGTTTTGATCAAGACCCTCCGATATTCGCGTGTCGATTCTCGGAGGCTCCCGGTTACGAACACATACTCGCTCTTGCAAATGAGGATGGCAGGGTGGCTATCCAGGTACGGTATAATTTCTAGGTTATGTATAATACTACTTATTTATTTGGTAATATTATTATGAAATTCTGTAAAACATCTCTATACCTAAGGTTTACTGTACTTCTGTGATTACAGGATACAACTAATTTGAGTACTGCAAGCACCTTAGAAGGATTCCAGTGCCATAACAATGCTGTTTTTGACTTAGCTTGGATGCCACATAATAAGAACTTCGTAACTGTGTCAGGTGAGTTGGGGTATCTAATTTACAAAACAAAAACAGTGCTAACTCAATGTAACGAAACAGAAGAAAATATGAAAACTTCGCCAAAATGACTCTGCTCTGCTTGCTCTGAAAGCATGAGCAGATTCCGGGAGTGGTGATAACCATCCTCAATGGAATAGGGACATTGCAGCATGGTGACCCACACTATGGCCGCCTAGTGAGATGCTTTTTTACGACCCGCTTAAAAGACCCGGGATGTATTTGTTACAATAAGTTTTGTAAGTGGAGGTTACGTTAGACTACTAAATAAATAAATAAACATGTCTGAACCTGTTGGGACATGAAATATTGTGAAATTGAGTGGTAATAATATAGATAAGGTATATCATGTAAACTTCAAAAGTTAAATAGATTTGTATAGAGTTTATTAATATTTTTTTTTTAATTCTGCCACCAAATCACTGACTTTAGTCCACACCATTGATTTTTTATAATATCATTGGTCCACACCTACATTTACAAAGCATTCGACTGCGACTGCCTTGGTGGTGCAGTGGTAGCATATGCGACTGCTGTGCTTAAGGTCTCTGGTTCGATTCCCGGTCGGACGTAAATGTTTGTATGACCTGCAAATATTTGTTTCAAGTTTGGGTGTTTTCTATGTATAATATCTATGTATTTACAAAAAAATGTATTTATGTATTTATATCAGTTGTCTAGTACCCATAACACAAGCTCTGCTTAGCTTGGGACTAGATTGCATTGTGTGTTAGATGTCCGAAATATTTATTTATTCAGTTTACTAAAGAATCGGTGTATACACAAAGGAAACAATAGTTGGCAATTTTCTAAAAAAATTCAACCAGTTGGAAACACTGAAATTTCCAACAATTTCGGTGGATACGCGCCTTTAGAAACATACTCATAGACCTCATAGTAATCTAATATTCAAATAAAGTCCTAGTACAGTTTCATCTTTTAAGAACAAATTATTTCCGCTCTTTTAATGGTTCACTGTCAGAAAAACAAGCAGTAAAACCACTCTTGTCTCTAAGTGAGTTTTTCTGTAAGCTTTCATTCATTTTATTTGAACATAAATGTCTTGATGTATGTTTTTTCCTCCGCTCTTTAGGTTCTGCTTTTGCACTAGCCACATTCAGGCTAACCAAAGAGCTCCTCACATTCAGGCTAATCATAGAGCCCCCACATTCACTGCCATTTAATGTGTTAAATCCCACATTCAGACATTTTACAATACAATGCAGGCTACCGTCTTCATTCTTTCCATTTGCTTGGTAATGAAACAATTTATTTTTATTTATTTTTTGTCTTTAGTATATAATAGAGTTGTTTTATTCCTGCAGGATTTTATGACGATGCATATGCAGTGTTTCTGAAGTGCTTAACTTCAATTTTTGGATCAGAACTTAACACTTTCATACTTTTGCTACTACATAATTACTTCCAAAAGTCTTGTAAAGGTTCCAAGCTATTGCATAAACTTCTTCAGCACCCTATCTTGGTTGTTGGTTCCTTGTAATAAACCTACCAATGTTTTCAACAATGATTAACCACAGAAAGTACATCTAGAGAGTACACAGTCTGTATTTTACTGAGTAGTACTTTTTATATACACACATCAAAAGTGTCTAGGGATCAAGCATTTTTATGCGGATTTCTTGAGATTGAGATGTGGCTTTGGCCCCGGCCTGCTCAGTCGCCAGACTTGAACCCGATTGAGCATGCATGGGATATGCTACAAAGAAGAGCTCTGCCGAATATGGAGGGTATCCAGTCGCAAGAAGACCTTTTTTTGTTGTTGCAACGAACATGGGCGGCCATTCCACAGCGTGATTTGGATGAACTCATTTTGAGTATGCCAAACCGATGTTCTTGTGTTAGTGTTCGCGGTAGAAACACGGATTATTAATTGTTTAAGTTACCTAATAAAATTTTAAAGAAAACTGTTATTTCAGTTTTTTTTTCGAACTTTAATGTTAGTGGTTCAAATGTCAAAAATCCTTTTATTAGGAAAATGGCAAATTTCTTTATTAATGCAAAGGTGACTTGGTTTATCGTTACTGTGACAAACGAAAACACTTTATTTGATGAATCCTTAAAGAAAATTTTAATTAATATCAATCAGGAGAAAAGTTATTGCAAAAATATATGTTGATCCCTAGACACATATGTTGATCCCTAGACACTTTTGATGTGTGTATATTAGGTCTTTACCTATGAAATTGCCGTTCTTCAGTACTGGTCATTTCAAATAAAAAAAAGTTTGTAATGGCTCTGTATTCTAAATTCAAATTAATTTTGTTTTAAAACCATGACATTCCATTTACAAACTCAGTCTTTTGTTTTCTGATTAGCGTTGTATTTTCATTACATTTGAACATTTTTCGTCATAATGGATACTTTAAAAATTCGTGTAATTATGGAATATGAGTTCCGTCGTGGCACCAACGCGACACAAACGGCACGTAGCATCAAAAACGTTTACGGAGAGAACTGTATAAACGAACGCACAACCCGTTATTGGTTTTCCCGGTTCCGTTCTGGAAATTTTGACTTGAAAAATGAAGCTCGTGGTCGTCCGGAGACTTTGGTTAACAATAATGAATTTAAGGCGATTGTGGAAGCTGACGAAACTCAATCTACAGCTGAGCTAGCAGGAGCTTTTAATGTAAGCATCAAAACAATATTGATCCATTTGCGACAAATTGGCAAGGTAAAAAAGCTTGATAGATGGGTGCCCCACGACCTTAACGATCGCCAGCGCAACGTACGCGTCGAGACTTGCCTTGCGCTGCTCAACAGGCACAGAAATGAAGGAATTTTGAAACGAATTCTTACGTGCGACAAAATATGGATTCTGTTCGACAATCGAAAGCGCTCAGCAAGTTGGTTAGACCCTGGTTCAGCACCAAAGCAATGCCCTAAACCAAAAATGACCCCTAAAAAGGTGATGGTCACTGTTTGGTGGTCTAGTGCGGGTGTGATTCACCACAGCTTTTTACATAACGGCATGAGCATTAATGCAGATGTGTACTGTGAAGAACTGGAGAGAATGATGGAGAAGCTTGCACATCTGCAACCAGCTTTGGTCAATCGGTCGTCCCCACTGCTCCTTCACGACATCGCGCGAACTCCATACTGCGCAACAGACAGTCTCCAAGCTGCAAGAGCTGGGGTTGGAAGCTCTCCCTCATCCGCCATACTCGCCAGACCTTGCACCTACCGCCTATTACTTTTTCCAAAATTTAGACAACTTTTTAGTGGGTAAAAAATTCAATTCCCGAGAGGCAGTACAAAGTGCCTTTGAGAGTTTGTTGCCTCCCGTCCAGCTGATTTTACACAAGACAAAAGAGCATCAAAAAAATTCCAATGCGTTGGCAAAGATGCGTCGACTGCATGGGTGATTACTTCAAATAACAGAAATAAAAAAGTTTAAAAAAATAAGTACTTTCACTTATTGCATACAAAACGGCAATTTCATAACCTGCCAAAGTGCACTCTGTCTGATGGAAAGCATGATCAGAATCCAGCAGTAGTGGTCTCCATACTCATTGTGAATGTAGACAATGCAAAATTTCAGCAGGGTGACCTAACCTATGGAGCCTATACTTTTAATCTTCATTACTCTAATGTACTTGTATGACTGCTGCATTTTTTTTTATGGAATAGGGGCAAACGAGCCGACGTATCACCTGTTGGTCAGCGATTACCGCCGCCCATGGACACCCGCAACACCAGAGGCGTCACAAGTGCGTTGCCGGACTTTGGGGGATTGGGGTGTGGGCCTCCGGTATCCTCACTCAGTCGGTGAAACACAGCGCAAGCGCTGTTTCACACCGGTTTTCTGTGAGGCCGCGGTATCACTCTGGTCGGGCCGGCCCATTCATGCCGAAGCGTGTGTCTCCCACGGTAAAACGGCATGTACTTTAGACTATACTGCTGACAATGCTGTAATTGAACTCTTGGCCTCTTCCGGGTCATCATCCTGAACTCGTTACTTACTGGTTTTATTGCTGTCTGTCCTATTCACGATTTTTTATAATAATATTAAATCGCTTTATTGTACACCAGATATAGCACCAGCACTACCAGATATAGAACTAAGTATATAAAAAAAGTAAAAACTAAAACCCAACTACGACAAAAAACGACGATGAAAAAGTATGAAACAAGTTTCAAAAGCCGTAGTCACGCTTTACGTAGAAATGTACCATAACACATTAACAACGTGTGACTACGGCTTTTGAAACTTGTTTCATACTTTTTCATCGTCGTTTTTTGTCGTAGTTGGGTTTTAGTTTTTACTTTTTTTTTATTTAAAATGTATTGGTGCCTCTATAATCTGGGGGCACGGTCGTGCCCCCGCCAAGACGAGCCAAGCGTAGCGCAAGGGCACTACCTACCTTTTCTCGAAGAGTTTCGTCGTTTTTTGAAGCCCCATGACTTTGGTTCCCGATATACCAGATCGTTCAAATTTTAAGGATATGATGTTACCAATAGATTAATATTCATCAAAATTATCATAGCTATGCAATTGAAACGTACAAAGTTTCAATTGCATAGCTATGATAGTTTAGATTTTATAGATACCTAAAAAACACCGAGTTCGTCACTGACACACTGATGATCATCAAAACTGTTAGGATACTCCCTGAAGTGCTAGAAAGCTGAAATTTGGTATGTAAACTAAGTTTAGTATACAAACAACAAAAAAATTCATAAACCTATTACTTTTGCCCCGCAACCCCAAAATTGGGGGGTGAAAGTTTGTATGAGACTTTCACAAATGTTTATGCTAGAGGTTTTAATTTTGGTACACGGACTTTTTCGAAAGAAGAAAGAAGATGTACAAGAAATACAGCCCAAAAAAAGAAAAAAAAGGAAACTCACAAAAAGAAATGAAATCCCACCAAAAACATTTTCATGTAAAATGTTGCCAAGACGACTGCATATGGCTTACCCTGTGAAAAAGATATCAGATCTCATGTAGAGCCAAGGTTCTGTATCTACACGCCCTAACTCTACCAACCCTAACTTCATAAACTCTACATCTCAGTAAAAATGTATGGCTTGGCTGTTTCGTTACTTCAGAAACTAAATATTCGTATAACACATTACTTCAGAAACTAGATATTTGCAAACACAAAAGGCGTTCATTTCCCCTTCGTGACGGCGTGGTAGCGAAACGGCGAAGCCATACTTTTTACTGAGATGTAGAGTTTATGAAGTTAGGGTTGGTAGAGTTAGGGCGTGTAGATACAGAACCTTGGCTCTACATGAGATCTGATATCTTTTTCACAGGGTAAGCCATATGCAGTCGTCTTGGCAACATTTTACATGAAAATGTTTTTGGTGGGATACTAATTTCCTTGCAAACTATATTTTAAATAGGTACCATAGAAATATCACAATTATCGAATAAATACGGACAAAGTCACGAGAAAATGCTAATCTATACCACTGACGAAATATATACTAGACCAACACTCTACTAGGCGAGACCTGTACGCGGATTTATAGTAAGCTTAATGTTCCCTAGATGTCACTAAGTGCATCAAATCGTGAATTACAACGATATTTTCTGACCCCCAACACCGATACAAACCCAACAGTCAACTGTCAAGATTATTGTCATTGTGTTATTGCGAAATGTATCACTAGATGTCGTTTTTTAAATAATTAATTATATTAGTACCTACATAATTTATGTAATATTTTATTTTATCGTCAGAGAGATCTACACTAATAAATAAAATTGAAATATCTGTTTTTAAGTTTTAAATAACCGCTTTTCGCTTTTAAAATCTTTTTTTTTTATTAATTGTTTGAAACTTTTTTATTTTCAATGGATTCACTTTATACTTTGTATGTATGTATGTTTCTCAATTGACATAAGTAAGGAACTAAGGACTAACATTTTATTTTTTTAATGGATTCAAAAAACAAAATAAAAATTGATGAATTAATAAAATACAGTTGCATGTTGCAGTTGCAATTCCCGTCCTTATGACACATGTCTAAAAACAGTTTTTGGCGTTTATAAATGTTGTTGATCGTGAATTTATGCAAATAAAAAAATTGATAATTACGAGTTGATAATGTCGAGAATTGCTTGCACATATTAATTTATCAACTATAGATGACAAAAAGGTGTAATTAAGGATTTTCTTTCGGTTTGTGTCTTATAAATAATCCTAATGTTAAAAATGCGAACGTAAGTTCGTTTGTTACGCTTCCCGGCGAAAACTACTTATCTGATTAATCTGATCATCATGAAACAGATATTCTTGTAGAGGTATTAGAAGTAACATAGGATACTTTTTATTAAATGCGAACGAAGTCGCGGGCGAAACCTAGTTATTAATAAAACAATCATAAGAAATGTTTTGGAACGAAGTTCCATATCGCGCTTCTCGCTAAAAGTTGTAGCGACACTTTTAACATTGAGTTGACGTCATAGTGCTGGATACTCAACGTTAAATATAACCAGCTGATTGCCAACGTCCATACCATGTTGAATACACCGATTTTCGTCCGATCACCGAAGTTAAGCCACATCGGGCGTGGTTAGTACTTGGATGGGTGACCGCCTGGGAATACCACGTGTTGTTGGCTTTTTGCATTTATTTACAGAAAATATATTGTTTTATAGTATATTTTGTAAAGTTTGATTATTTCTAAAATAATTTGACAAATGCGTTACCGCCGTTACCGGTCTTTGGGGCATAGTGGAGTGGGACGGGGGGAGAGGTTGGGGTATGAGCCTCCGGTATCCTCACTCACTAGGTGAAACACAGCGCAAGCACTTTTTCACATCGGTTTTCTGTGATGCCGTGGTATTACCAGGGGCAGGGGTCATATTACGTCGCGTCTCGCGTAACCAAGTTAAATAATATCCAGAAACGGTTAAATACGTATCTACTCATTTTTAATCAGTAGCCCAAAGTTAAAGTTTCATGTTTCTAACTTAAAAATGACGGACTTTCGTCCACACTTTCAACCCGTATTTCACCCCCTTAGGGGTAGAAATTCCAAAATACCTTCCTTAGTGGATGTCTACTCAATAAAACGATCCATATGAATAACTGAAAGAATACAAATTAAGGTCTATACGTACGTGTAATATTAAAATCATCCTCTTATCCTTAACTGTTGAAGAGTTTAACCTTCTATCATCAGCTCACCTAAATAACTTGAAAGTATACGACTAAAGGTCTATAGATACGTATGAAATTGAAAGAATTATCCTCCAACTCCTAACCGTTGAGGAGTTGTACCTTCGATCATCAGCTTGCCTAAATAATTTGAAAGAATACGACTAAATGTAACATACATACATATGATATTTAAAAATTTATCCTCCAACTCCTATTAACCGTTAAGGAGTTGTACCTTACACCATCAGCTCATCATCATAAAATGATGAATACCAGACGAAAATACCGGGTTCAGTACTTCGGTACTTCAGAAAATATACGAAAACATAATATGTGCCTAAAAAAATGAGGGTTTCCCTCGATTTCCCTAGGATCACATCATCAGATCCTGATATGGTGACAATGAGACCACCTCGGGAGCATACCCTTTCGAATACAAAAATAATTTTCAAAATCAGTCCACAATTGACGCAGTAATCGGTGAACATACATAAAAAAAAAACACACAGTGGAACATAGAACCTCCTCCTTTTTGGAAGTCGGTTAAAAATAAAAATACAGTCGAATTGATAACTACCTTCTTTTTTTGAAGTCGGTTAAAAATAAACATTCATATTAATTAATATTTTTGAACTGAGTACGCGGCTCAAGCGATGTTGCCGTTCCGTATTAACTACTGGTGAACGATTTTTGCAATGTTGCCATTCATGAGTGCATTGTTTCTCTGATTCAACCAAATAACTTATAAATGTGACATCTAGCGTAGTAAATAGGTCATTATTTTCAAGTTTATTTAAATCGATTGCAACGACATCTCCTAAACATAGGTGTTAACTTTTAGTTATGCAATTGAAAATCATTTTTTTAAAGCAAGCAATACAAAGCAAGTTTTATATTTGAAAAATAATAATATAGTTACTAGAATTGAAGCACATCAATAAAATACTGTTAAACTTTGTTAAACTGCTTTTTAGAGCTTATTTTGAGCGCCATCTAGATTTAGTTGAACTTTTCTAGCTTTTTACGGCGTACAGTATTGGCCAAGGGAGGGACGGTCTATAGTATATTGTGTCATTGTCTATACTAATATTATAAAGCTGCAGAGTTTGTTTGTTTGAACGCGCTAATCTCAGGAAGTACTAGTCCGATTTGAAAAATTCTTTCAGTGTTGGATAGTCCATTTATCGAGGAAGGCTATAGGCTATATTTTATTTTCAAAAAAATTAGGGATCCGTAAGAAAATTGCTAATTTCTAACCCAAGGTGTGAAATCGAAAACCTATTTTTGCGTGCGCTGCAAAGACTATTGACAATAGAACAAAATAATGTATTACGGGTTTGTAGGGCCCATTAAGATCTACAAAAAAGTCCGCGAGAGCATATATCTAACTATCATGGTTTAGTCACAATAACCGCTTTTGTGTTCGAAAAAAATATTAAATCGTCTGAAGAATGAAACTACGTTAAATGTGTATCGTAATATTAATCCTTATCCAAATTAAGCATTATGTTATCAAGGGTATTTATGTAGAAGTAAAATACTTTTTGTTTCATCCCAATCCCACATTTCGTTTAGAAGTTATCACGAGTATAAGACGCTAAGAGTTGGTACCTAATAATGAGTTATTTGCCAAAGAGTTTTTATCAACATAATGCCTAATATTAATCTTTATCTAAATAATTGTGTTGTTTATTATGAGTATTAGATCTTTGAAGAGTATAATAAATACATCTATACTAATATATAAAGCTGAAGAGTTTGTTTCTTTGTTTGGACGCGCTAATCTCAGGAACCACTGGTACAATTTGAAAACTTATTTCAGTGTTAGATAGCCCATTTATCGAGGAAGGCTATCCATACTTCCATACTTTATATTATAAATGCGAAAGTAGCTCTGTCTGTCTGTCTGTCTTGCTTTCACGGCCAAACCGCTGCACCGATTACAATGAAATTTGGTACACAGATAGTCTAGAGCCTGAGAAAGGACATAGGCTACTTTTTATTGCGAAAAAAAGGTAATAAGGGGTTGAAAGGGGGGATGAAAGATTGTATAGAAGAGTGGTGGTTTAATCGCCACACGCCTGCGCATTACCTTGGTGACACCGCCCGGTACACCGGACACTCTTGGCAACGAGGTAACAAGGATGTCAAATTCATTAAAAATATTTCTCCTTTTCAACGAATACTTAAATTAATATAATAATAATAATATAATAAATAACATACATTCATAAATATGATTTGTATGTTCATTATATTAATAGAAATAAATAAGACAAATTACAAAACAGTGTATACAGTATCGTCATTTTAAGCTAAAATCTTAAACTTTATTTTTTAGGTTGTTGATTACATATAAATAAAAATGTCATTTAAATTTCGTAAAAAATTTAAGATCAAGGGGGTAAAATAACAATAGGGGATGAAAGTTTGTATGGAAATATGCAAGGTTTGTGAAGGCAAGGCAGTCCAATGTCCAGCAGTGGATTGCGATAGGCTGATGATGATGATGCAAGGTTTGCAAAAATGTTTCATGAGTTTGGGACAGGAGACAAAATATTAGAGCTATTCAGATGTAACATTTACTGAGTTATCACAATATGCCTAAGTGTGCTTACCCGAACGGGCAGACATGTGAGGGCAGACGACTGTGCCGCATGCGGATGTTGAATTTTGCTACTACAAATTCGTTATTATTCACTAGGATTCGATTTGTTAACATGATTTTTTGTTTGTTCAAATAATTTTCTTCGTGAAAAAATCCGAAGGAAAAGTATCCGGCGGGATTTAAACACAAAAAAAAGCAAAAGGGGTACGCCGCAAGATGAAATAAATGCCTGTATGAAACATATGTATTATGGGTACATGTTAAAAAGTTTTGTCTTACTACAATTATGCGAGTACAACTTCACAATGATTTATGAGCAGTGTCAATATGCAAATGCTCTTCTAAAAATAGGAGATGATTGTATGCCAAATGACAGTAACGACATGATTACACTGAGACGTGAGTTCTGGTATATGATAGCACACATGATCTAAAAATAACATATATTCTGATCCGCCGACTAATGAGACAGTACTCGAGGTCCCGGCAAATATCCATGCCCAGGACACCGAGCTTACCCCGTAGTGGCAGTTGAGTGCTCTGAAAAGTGGGGAGGGGAAGAAACGGAGACTTTTTGGTAGAGAACGGGCACACCTGTGTTTTCTTAACGTTGAACTCGACCAGATTCTCATCACCACATTGTTAAATGCGGTTCAAAACCCGGTCAAGCTCAGCGACAATCTCCTATCCATTTTCCTCAACGTCTACTATCTTGGCTGCAGGGTATCCATAATATCGCCCATGCACTGTGCTATCGTCTGCATAGCAATGTATATTGCCAAGGGCTAATATGTCATTGACATGCAGAAGAAACATCTTGGGCGACAGGACCGAATTCTGAGGTATGCTAGCATTTACCTCTAGAAAAACAGAGGCCGCGCCGTCCGTCGCAAAGAAACCGAATGCGAAGGCGCTGATGAAGAAAAGAGTAAATCTAGAGACGACTCTAGGAGGCAGACCGAATGCTTAGAGATCGGAGAGAAGCGAACGGTGCAAGAACAGGTTGAAAGCCTTGGCCATGTCGAATGTCGAAATAATTTCATACAAAATACTTTTTATTTTATGTACTTATATAAATACTTAAATATGTTTTTAACAGTGAAAAGTGTGTCTTATTTTTAAAATAATATTAGCCTTAATAATTAAAACTGCTACCCAAAGTCACTGTTCCACGCGGACGAAGTCGCGGGCGCAGCTAGTAATATATATATTTTTGAAATGTACAAGTAACGCCCTTTCGAATGATACCAAACACAGCATATTTATGACACACTAGCTGACCCACGCAACGTCGTTTGCGTCTCCTATTCTAAGAGACATAAGAGGGGGTAAGCCAGGCCTCCAGCTGTCCCTCGGTTAGAAAGAGAGAGACACCGCGGTACCTAGTACTGTCTCGCTCTGTTCGCGCTTGCGCAGTTTGCGCGGAAAAGCAGAACCATGGTATCAGAAACCAAGGCCTCGCATTCCGAGAGCGACACAGTGTGACGTCACTATCCGGTAACCACTTTATAGCAACTTATCACGAAATGAACCAACCAGAACCAGTGCAACGATAGCGGGAATGACATAAGGCTCGTGTCACTCACGTGAACACAGTGTCTCAGAATGCTAGAAACTGGCGAAGTATATCGTTATTACATGAGCAGAACGATTTGACGTTTAATTGTTGTGATGATCGTATTTCTGAAGGTAATGCTTTTACAAAATAACAAAAAAGTGTGTTATTTGTAAAAAGCAGCCTATTCCTGGCGATTACACTCGCAAGACGCACGACTTTTTAAGGTATTTGGTTTTATTAATAGAGGTTGTCATAGTAACAATAGTAGCAATCCTTTACTACACACGCGTCAGTTGAGAGAGACAGATGGTGGTACCGCGGGTCTTCTCTCTCTTTCTAATTGTTGGACGTTTCCACTTACAGGCAGCCCTATGTGTATGTTCCTCTAGTACTATTAACTCTAAGCTCCTATTGCCCGTAGCGTGATAATTTTCCCCCGTTTTTGAAACATTCTTCATTGATGTTCCGCTCCTATTGGTCTTAGCGTGATGATATACAGCCTATAGCCTTCCTCGATAAATGGGCTATCGTATACTGAAAGCATTTTTCCAATTGAACCAGTAGTTTCTGAGATTAGCGCGTTCAAACAAACAAACATACTCTTCAGCTTTATATATTAGTATAGATATATTTATTATACTCTTCTAAGATCTAATACACAAAATCAACAACACATTTATTTGGAAAAAGATTAATATTAGGTATTATGTTGATAAAAACTCTTTAGCAAATAACTCAGTATTAGGTACCAACTCTTAGCGTCTTATACTCGTGATAACTTCTAATCGAAATGTCCATTTGGGATGAAACAAAAAGTATGTTACTTCTACATAAATGCCCTTGATAACATAATACTTAATTTGGATAAGGATTAATATTACTATACACATTTAACGTAGTTTCTTTATTCAGACGATTTAATAATTTTTTTGAACACAAAAGTGGTTATTGTGACTAAACCATGATAGTTAGATATATGATCCTAATTTTTTTTTAAATAAAATATAGCCTATAGCCTTCCTCGATAAATGGACTATTTAACACTGAAAGAATTTTTCAAATCGGACCAGTAGTTCCTGAGATTAGCGCGTTTAAACAAACAAACAAACTCTGCAGCTTTATAATATTAGTATAGATTTATTATTTTAGACTGTACTTTATGTCGGCTAGAGGGCGCCACATTATAGTCAGTGACACATCATATTGCCTATAACCAGCGGGCGATCAAGACGCTTCTAATGATACCTCATTTGTCTTATTCTGACTAGTAGTTTAGAAAGAATGAGGGAACAGACAAGCCCTTAGAAATATCACATTTATCGAATAAATACGGACAAAGTCACGAGCAAATGCTAATAATATATGTATTTTTGAAATGTACAAGTAACGCCCTTTCCAATGATACCAAACACGACATATTTATCTCTTTTTTTTTTTAGTCGGCTAGAGGGCGCCACATTAGATTTAGTGACACGTCATATAGCCTATAACTAGCGGACGATCAAGACGCCTCTAACGATACATCATTTGTCCAGTTTTAATAAGTAGTTAAGGAGCTATGAGGGAACAGATGAACATACATACATAGCCTGTCAAAATCATAACCCTCCTTTGGCTTTGCCGTAGTCGGGTAATAACTTAATGCTAGGTCAGTACAACGGCGGCCTTATTGCTCAACAGCAATATCTTCCAGGCAACCGTGAATTATATCTTACCGTTTTAATTATGTAGGTTGGCAAAAAACCGTATTAAGGTTTAACTTTTATTAGATAGTAATCTAATAATTATTATTTTTACGGGAATTAACGCGATCACTTATTCAAAGGCCTACTTACATACATACACTACATACCTCTGATTTGGTGTCGCACGTCATGCAAATCAGAGGTATGCAATACCTTTGAAAAGTGATCGCGATAATTCCGGTAAAGATAGTAATCTTTTATGACCGCTATAATGCTCGCCACTGAATTCTTTGATCTATGAGAAGAAGAACTAATTATTGTTATCTGTTTTTTACAGGTGATCACACAGCATGTCTCTGGGACGTAGCAGAAGGCAGTCCAAAACGCGTCCTCGTGTTTTCCAGTCACACGCGATCTGTAAAAACCGCAGTATTTCGCCCGACGGAACCCTCAGTGTTCGCCACAGGTGCCCGAGACGGACACATTCTAGTGTGGGACATTCGAGCCAACAACCAACCTTCCGTAGTTCTCAAACCAGACAACTGTTTAATGAATTGCCATTCGAGTTTCAACCCCAAGACCCCCGGCTCGCATAGCAAGAGGCCCCGCATTGATAACCATCGTGCAATCAGTATTACTGGGCTAGTGTTTCAAGATGACTTGACTCTCATATCGTGCGGTGAATGCGATGGCAACATTAAAGTGTGGGATCTGCGCAAAAACTATAACATTTACAAAAGAGAGCCACTACCGAAACACTCCATACCTTATTGCGGTAGTTCAACCAAAAACGGTTACACAAATTTAATCATCGACGATGCCAGAATGAGGATGTACGTTAGCTGCATGGATAACGTAATTTACTGCTTCAACATCTCTACGTATAACGCATTACCTGAGCAACGCTACATCGGTCACGAGAACAGCACATTCTACATCAAAACTTGCCTCAGTCCCGACAGCATGTATCTGGTGAGCGGCAGCAGTGACAAAAATGCGTACATTTGGAACGTGAAGTACTCCCAACCGATCGTGAAGTTGACCGGCCACTGGGCCGAGGTCACCTGCGCCGCTTGGTGTCAGAAGGGAGACACGAAGATCGTCACCTGCAGTGATGATGCACGCCACAAGATCTGGCGGGTAGGCAGAGAATTCCCAGACTCCAATATCGACTTCAAGGGCCGTGCCGAGGTCGTACCGCGCACCGACATCACTCATTTACCGCAATGGGGCTCGCTTGACAAAACTCCTAGTTCCCTCAAACGGAAGTCAACAACTACGCCGGGATCTTACAGTGCCAAACGCATGCGTACCCAAGCCAGTGGTTCTATTAGAAAAACTAAACGGTCCCTCACAGATCTGATGAACGCTTCCAAAGAAATCGAAGAAGCTGAGGTATCTCTAAAAAAAACAAAATTGGAGACTGTGGAGGAAGAGCCTAAATTGCTACCTTCAGGAATCAAACGTCACGGAGACTTCTTAGACGACAGCCCTACGAAGAGATGTCACATAGAGAACGCGACCGACTGGGGCTACATGCCGAAAGCGGGATCGTCCTTCATGACTCCCGTAAAGAACTACGAGACCAAAAACTGTAAAACAATATCTCCGACCGCAATGAAATCCATTTCCCCGAATAATTTACATAATAGATCTCCTGTCCGAGTATCTCCAGGCAAAGTGAGAATATTGTCTTTCACGACCCCAACTAAAAATTTGCCAAATTTTGTGATAGCAGGAGAGGCTCCTCACCTCAGACTGATGTCTCCTGTTAAGAAGAAAGACACACCGACTGACTGGTTAACGCGAATGGCGCGAGAGAAGAAGGGGAAATGTACTGAAATAGCAGATAAGTGTAATGTACAGCCAATAAGTGCACCTCTAAGTCCTAAAGAGAATTATCCATCTCGTAGAAATTCTGTGACAGAGAAAACTTCTAAACAAAATAAGAAAAGTAGAACATTATTAAAATATTTTAGTGTGGCTGTTAAAAATAAGTAGTAGCTTTAATTATTATATTTAATATGAGGACTGAATAGAATATGCTTATCTATTAAAGTTAGAGATATGGTAGTGTTATGTACGAGAGAATTGAATGAGATTGATGGAATTTTACAAAGTGATAATCTTATCCACTAATATTTAAGGTGTACTCCATTATGTGTATGTTAATGTTTGCCTTGTAACTGCGTTCCTATAGTGTAAGGAGAGAACGATCACTCTTTTATTTAATTTTTAGTACAATATACAAAATGAATGTTTTATTATTGACTATGGCTCCTTGAATTTGACAGTTTTTTATCATGTGCATGCAAGTTTCAAATAAAGTACCTACATTAGATAGCAGCATGGAAACTTCCTTAAATAAAATAATTTTCAATGGATTTCTCAATAATATATTCATTATTTAAATAAATCAGTACAAAATTTAAAAAATTGGTTTCATTTCTTAGTGTCAATTTATACTAGCGCAGAGTCGAAGCGTCTATGCAAAACTATACATAACAAATTCAACCTTAACTCCACAGCGTAACGCACACATTACTTCTGAGATTTAAAAAAGACTCGCGCACGCGTCTGCGCGTGAACAACGCTGATTGGTGCGCGCGCGTTCTCGCTTATCCATGCGCCCACTAGTGAACCTACGCGTCATCAGTCGGAAATTACGGAACGTTATAATTCCTCTTTTTTTCTTCTTTATTCGTTTTCTTCTTCTTCAACTTGCGATATAAGTAATATCATAGCAAGATCAACGTCAACCATTTTACACACGTTTCAGCTACGAGAGTCAACTGGCAAGTGATTCAATAGCACTGCTGTTGATGCCCATTACTACACGTAAAAGCTTCGCTTTAATTGTAAATAATTTGACGCTTCGATGCGCTTCGAATCTGCGCTAGTATAAATTGACCCTTAGTCGGCTTTAATCAAATAGTCTGAAATAAAAATGGAAAATTTCGTTCCAACTAAGGTACCAAAAAGTGTTGCCTTTATTTTTCAATTTGTTCACACTAATTATATAGTGGCGAAATCAGCTGTAAAAGTTTGTGTTGTAGTCTACTTCGAGCATCAAATTAACGTGAGACGCTGGGATGGGTGCGCTTGTTAAAACATGGTTGTAATCTTGCCGAGTTCGTATGCCGTACGCGCTTTCTTTGTAGCAGGTGCATATGGACTCGTTCGAAATCTGCTTCGTCGGAGTATTGCAATGTTTTCTTAAGTAACTCGGTGAGCATGTGAACTGGTAACATGGTTTATGGCTGGCGTGGCGAAGGCATTCATTGTATAGTTTTACGAAACATATGTTACGATTTTGCGAGCCCTGTATACCGCCAGTCGCTACACCGGGTGCGGGCGGTAGGTTTAGAGAATCTGACGCAGAACTATTAGACCTGTGAGATAGTTTCGATTTTGTCGTCAATTTTGATTTACTTCTTAAAGGTTTCCTCATTACCACTAGCGTATCCATTTTTGTTCGTCAAATTTCTGGTTTCGGTTAAAGTAACATGTTTTATGTGATAAAATACCTATTTGGCAGTTGAATTGAATATAGAAATAAAAATTCTGTTGTGTCCTTAAATTAACTTGACAGATAAGATACGACAATGTTGACAGTTAAGGGTATAATTCATTTTTTTTTACGAAATATCAAATTAATGTTGTTGTTTATTTAACAAACTTTTTAGAACAGATTGTGTGGGTCACCATCTAAGGTCACCATGCTGCATTGTTGCATAGTCTGCATTATTTTTTTGATACAGTTGCTTTGATACATGCTTTCATCATCATCTCAGCCGATGTTCACAGCTGGACAAAATAATATTTCGGACATACAACACATAGGTAACGCCATCTTGAATATGAGTACCTACTAAACAACTTTTTTTTTATGTTTGGACCTGCCAAAATGACTCTACTCTGCCTGATGGAAAGCATAAGCAGATTCCAAGAGTGGTGGTCACCATATTAACTGCTCGTGCAGACAATGCAGCATGGTGACCCACATTATGGCGGGCTAGTGATGCTTCTGCATCATTGCGCCTCCGGTCTCGCACTCACCAACGAAACACGACAGCACGATCGCTGTCATTTTACGTTTATTTAAACTGATATCATTACATACTTTTTCTTAAATACATATACTTATACATCGAAACACCCAAAGTCCGAAACAATTGCAGATCATATATTTGGTTCGACCCGGGAATCGAAACCAAGACCTCAGCAGTAGCATATGCTACCACTGTGTCATCGATGCGGTGTCATACTAAGGCGTCCCTGTATTTTAAATAGGTATACCCAATAGCTGGGTCCAATAATCAGGGATCGGAAAACCCATGCATAACGGTATTCGTTATAAACGGTTACCGAATCAATCTGTAACCGTTTCAAAGGGTTACTCATTGATTCGGTTAACAGATTATATATGTTATTGTTTTAACCCAAACAATAAGGGTTAACCCAAATTAAGGGGTTTATGTTTTTGAAATTGTTAACCCAAATGATAGATGTTAACCCAAGTTTTCGGTTATTTTACGACGTGACCCAATTCGAAAATTAATCAATTTTACTTGATCTCTTGTGAAAAAAAATTAACTTGTTATCCCCTTTTCCCATTCCACGCAAATAATGAACGTCACCGACGACTATAACGAAAAATGAATCACGGACCTACAAATATCCACAAACCTATATCAAATTCGGTTAAGGTTAACCGTAACTATCCTGTATTAGATTATTCCTGTTAACAGTTATAATTCGGTAACATATATTTATGTTAATCCTAAATTTAGGTTAACCCATTTCCTAAAGGGTTAATAACAGATTATTTCGGTTAGGTTAACCCTAACCGGAATATCCCTGGGGTCCACACCGGACGATCCACCGCGCTCTGATCGCGAGCGGCAGGAGCGCGATCCAAATGTGCAGGCGGCACGTATTGGAGCGCGCGCTCCTTGCTGCGTCCGATCCGTAGATCGTCGGCTTCTTGCCTCAGCCTCAAAGGTGCCTCGCTATTGTGGCGCGCGCGGTGTGGACGGTGTGTGTGGTTCGCGCGATCCACCACACCATGGACATCTCGTAAAGTCGTCGTCTAATATCGCTTTATAAGGAATTTTAATGTTTATGGGACCAAAACATGTTAATTATACCAATAGAGGTGTAAGAGACGATGCTTGGCGTGATTGGCGTCAGATTTCTTGCTAAATGCTACTAACTCAGCGTAAAGCTGTGTACCGGATCGCCTATGGATCGCTTGGAGCTTAGTTCAGGATCGCAGTTTCAACAAACTGGATCGGCCTAGTACGATCCAAGCTCCGCGCATCACGATCTTGGATCGCGGGGTCGTCGATCCAATTTGGAGCGTCTGGTGTGGACCCCGCTAATGAACAAAACTCATTTCCTCCAACACTAATTGTATGAATCTGGGATAAAAAGTTCTGTGCTAGATTTCATCCAGACCTGTTCAGACGTTCTGGTTTGATTGATGATTAAGTAATTAAAATATCAAAATACCAATTCAGCACCGAGGCCGTGGCTAGCTATTATGCTCGGTGACGTAGGTGCAAAGTGTTTTTTTTTTTTTTTTTTTTTTAATGTATGGCCCGCCAAAATGACTCTACTCTGCCTGATGGAAAGCATAAGCAGAATCCAAGAGTATTGGTCGCCATACTCACTGCGAATGCAGACAATGCAGTATGGCGACCCACACCATGGCGGCCTAGTGATGCTGCTGCATCTTCTAGTCTAGTCAACAAGTATGGAACTTGTTGACTAGACTAATTGGGCCCCCGGTCTCGCACTCACCAACGAAACACGACAGCACGAACGCTGTCATTTTACGTTGATTTTCTGTGCGAGGGTAGTACCGCCCCGGTCGAGCCGGCCCGTTCGTGCTGAAATCAGCGTGGCTCTACTACCTCTTGACTAGTGTGAAAGTAAATCTCTCTCAGGCACTACCGAACCGCACACACAGCTTGAATTAGACCGTGAGTCGACCAACACCAGCCTATTTTAGTTTATAAACTAGCTGAGCCGTGCGGTTATATCCGCGGTGATTGTTGAGACCGCAGGCGATGCGGCAGGGCGAAGTTAATTTAAAACAAAGTAGCCTAAGTTACTACTTATATCTTCAGCTATCTGCTAGGGAAATTTCCGTCAAAATCGGTCCAGCCGTTCCAGAGATTAGCCGGAACAAACAAGAATAGTAAAAAAAGACGTGTGGCACTCGGGGACTGCCGCGGTAAAGCTATTGCATAGCATTTTTTTATCAACTTATGCAATTATAATTATTTATTTTTTTATTTATGCAGTTCTTTTTTTTAACATGTATACTTACTGGGCGCACATGCGGTGAGTTTGGCATTATAAAGATATGATAGATACCTATATACTTTCTTACAAACAGCTGCTTAAGCCGGACATACACGTTCAAGTATACTTGCGCAAACCCAGACTGTTTTGTCTGTCTAAAAAGCGCTTATTTTATAATCACAAACAGACACTCCAATTTTATTTATTTGTATAGATGCATAGATATTTGAATTAGATTAAGAAAGTCTTTTCTATAAGAATCACACATGTATAATTCACCCCAGTGTAAATAAATAAATAAATATTTCAGACATCTAAACACACAACGCTATCTAGTCCCAAGCTAAGCAGAGCTTGTGTTATGGGTACTAGACAACTGATACAAATACATATATACTTTTTTTTTTGTAAATACATACATATTATACATAGAAAACACCCAAACTCCGAAACACATATTTGTAGATCATACAAACATTTGGTCCGACCCGGGAATCGAACCCGAGACCTCATGATCAGCAGTCGCACACGCCAACCGCGAGACCAACGAGGCAGTTAAAGTTAAAAACAGATGTAAGTTGTAACACATCTGCACAGTGGTTTATTCCTGACCCAAACCAGTTTTTATTTAATTTTCAGTGTTTGCGGTCAAATCCACATAATTATGCAAGCTAACAAATCCTTTGATTTAAAAATGTCATCAATGTGATAACGTTTTCTAAACATTGAAATTTTTTATTTTTTTATTTTTTTTATTTTACAACTTCATGCACTTGCGTACATCGGCGGACATTTAGCCCAGGGCATTCTCTTCCAGCCAACCTTCAGGAGGTTTAGAGATCCAGTAAGATAGGTGCAGCGAGGTAGTCAGAAATTGATACAATTGATATTATATAACAAATATACATATAAACATACGCAAATATATATATAACTAGCTGATCCGGCAAACGTTGTATCGCCATGAAAAAAAAATGAGGTATAGAAAATAGATGTTGGTCGATTCTCAGACCTACCCATATTGGGTAGGCACACCAAATTTCATAAAAATCGGTCGAGCCGTTTCAGAGAAGTATGGTCATAAGATTATACAAGTATAAGCACACAAAAATACATTATGTACCTTATAATCGTACACTATAGAAAATAGGAGGTGTACTGTTGGTTAAGTTAATTATCATCTGATTCATCATGATTTGAATTAATTAAAACTAAAATCCTTGTATTTACACGTGTTCAGTTTCAGGTGTTGGACATCACATACAAATGGGAATAATGAAACATCGATCGTAAGATGTGCTTTTGCTCACTCTTTATTACGCTTGTTAATATATAAAAACATAATATAAATTATTTTGTAAAATATCACCACTGATTTTTGCAAACAACTCGACCGCGAAATCCGCTCTGTCACACTCAACACCTGCGCCTCACTGACATTATAAGTAACAAACAAACATGACATTCCCAGATTCAATAATAACTTTTGTGCAACCGTCGGTTTAGTAACATGAACATATAATATAAAAATAGTTGCGATACAATAAATTATCTGCGAATTCATGTTTATGTTATAAGACCGTTTAGAACAGTTTGACGTGCGCCTGTCTAGCCGTACACATATATTCCCCTACAAAACCCCATACAAAAGTGGCCACTATTGACAAAGACTCCGGCGAGGGCTGGCCAGGCGGACGCGTCGATCTAACGGTCAGATATACAAGAACGAGTGGAAACGAGCGCAGGCCGGAGCGAGACGAGGCGGGGACAGACAATTTAATACTATACCCTACAAACAAATATAGACAATAATCATGTAAAAATAATTTGTTATCGGCGACTGGCGTTCCGAATGCATAAAACATTATCGACGTTTAGCGACCGAGAATATTCGCTAAACGGGAGATCGACACTCGGGAGAGGGCCAGTCGCCTGGGGCCGGGACCACAAGGCCCAGGGCTATAGGGCCGGGGACCATAAGGACCAGGGCCACAGGGCCGGGGACCATAAGGACCAGGGCCCTAGGGCTGGACCCGGCTCCGTAACGATCGAGGGTGAGTAACGAAACTATAGCAGAAATAAAAAATAACACAATTAAAAAGACAAGTCGTTAACAATAGATCGCGCTGAGCTACGCCGAGCGCTTCGCCATACAATTTGTTATACCTACTACATCTAAGTCTGCGCTTAAACTACCACTTAACTCTATGTACATACAATATCTTTATCCAAGCGATTTAAAAAAAAGTCTTAGTACTTTTTATCATAATTAATTTCAAAATTTGTTAAATGTCTTTATCGTTATATTCACTGTCCACTCGCACCACATATCATTATTATGTTTCGTTTTATAACACAATACAAGTAACAGAACGTTGCGGCCCCGATAGAACCTACAACATAAGATTACAAACCGACCGACGAACTCAGTCGGTACCAATTGACATTTTGTAACTGGTAAAATATAAACGTTAATCTATGAAGGAATCGCATGTCGCGTGTCGAAGCAATTCGAGATCAAAAACTGAGGCGATCATCGAATGTCACGCCTCTAGTGGGAGCGGGCCACCTCCCACCTCCCCGTGGAGGAGTCGGAGGCAGGTGGACCGCTCGCTTCAGTCCATTGGAATATCATAACAATACCATTTTATCACAATAGACAAATTAAAGTAAGTCGTTCAATGTTGCCACCTAACTAGTATTTCAGGAATCTCCGCCATCTAATCATCGAGTGAACTGAAAGGGAGTAAATTCTTCGAAAAACATGGCGAGTCGTTCCAGGGTGTCAGTACTCCACAGGGAGGTAAGTTTGTACTTTGATCATTATTACAGTGCAATTTAATCAAGGAACCGGGCGATAGACGCCCCTGAACAGACCGAGTCAAGTCTCCCTCCCCCAGGACCGTGACAGGTCACGACCACCGCCAACTAGGTACCCAACATTAAATAGTAAATCTTAACTTTTCTACATATACTTTTAAGAAACTAAGCATATGTGATTTTATCGTAAGTCAGTATTACATACACACATAATTAAGTTAAGATTGAAGGTCTAACTTCAAATTGAACTTACGTGGAGTATGCTCAGTGAAATTGAAAGTCATCATGGTCTTTCGAACTTTATGGGCGACACTGGTACAGAGATCGGTCTGTGTGCGGTGGTGGGGGTGGTGGGGGTGGTGGGGGTGGTGGGGGAGGTGACGGCTAATGAAGTATTAGTAGAACATTGAGTGATTGCATTACACGGGGCTCGCTCCCAGACAGCGGCGGGCGCTCACAGGCGCACGTGCGAGTGTCGCGCGCGCCTCGCTGCCTGCCTGAAACAGAAAAACACAATAGTTACGACATCTAGAACGATAACCACAAACATTTTAACAAAATAAAATACCGACTTCAAGAACGACCAAATCGATCGATTTCTCTTGGATGCCATCATCAAATCTTAGTGTCTTTATCATGGTACCGCCGTTAGGATATCTCCTTTCCATTAAAAAAAGAATCATCAAAATCGGTTCATAAACGACGAAATTGTCCGCGAACAAACATTTAAAAAAAACGGGCGAATATCGGAAAATAATAATAACATTCTACCACATCTACTATTTAACTTTGACGGGAATCTAACCCGAAACCTTTGACATAGCAGTCCGTTACACAAACCACTACGCCATCCAGACGTCATATAATCACAAAATTTTACTAATGACTTTTAGAAACCGAAAAGAAAAAATTTACATATTCTACTCAGTGGTGGATTTACCACTAGGCTGAGTAGGCTGGAGCCTAGGGCGGCGATTTTTGGGGGCCGCAAATTTAGTCGATTTTTTTTATCATGAAAAAGTACATTATTATATTATAAACGGAGAAAAGAAGTCTTGACGGTTTAACAAAAAAGAAACAATGTATTATGCAGTGTACTAACTTTAATATTATTTGAAAAATTACTAAACGCTTAGTAAAATATTTCTTTGTACATATGGGTTTTAAAACTTCTCAATAGCAGTTCACTATTTCTATTTAAATACTAATTTATATTTATTATAAATTGGTATTTAAATTGTAATATTGAATAAGTATTACCACACCACCAGGTGAAAAGGGTTGCGTGGCGCATTCTAGGACCTTATGACGCCCTCAGTAGTGTTAAGAAAAATGTTAGTCAAAATTTAGGATAATTTTTCATTTTTCTTACGTCGACGTCCTAGAATCACTTCACCGCGCAGTGGCGAATTAGGTTTGAGTAGAAATTTCCATTCCTGGTCCTTTCCAGCGCCTCTTTCTGCGCGATGTCATCTTCGCAGATAGAAGCAGGTAAAAGATCTGCCGCTATCGACCACGCTGCGTAACACGGTTGGCATCGAGAGATGATCTCCTTTAACTGCAATGAGTATCAAACGCTGCGAAACCTAAGCACTGGCGCAGCAAATCGTTCTGCCGCCCTGCCCCCTCGAGAGACCGGCTGGAGAGTCTTCACGGTAACAAAGCCATCGCGCGGAGTCTCCAGTGGGACGACCAGCGAGCCATGGTGGACTCAGGCGGAGGCCGAAAGCCGTTTTCCGCCCGGAAGTTAGCCGCCCGCTGATAAACTTCAGTGAGCACTTCCGTCACCAAATCGGGGGGGAGTTCCAGCCAAGGCGCACGCCGCCTCGATTAACACGGTGCGGTAAGCGCGTATGGCTCTGACCGTCAAAATCCTCTTGAGGGCGCCAGAGGCGTGCTCTATTCTGGGCGGTCAGAGCCGCCACCCACACCGGTGCACCATACAGTACAGCGCCATTGAATGGAGAACCCCGGGTACAGTTGTCTTGTAGCGACGCTGCCTCCACCCGGGGGGCGGACCACGACGGGGCCCATGCAACAGTAGGGTCTCCGTCTTCTCCAGTGCCACCCGTAAGCCCAGCGCCTCAATTTGTCCAACCACCAAAGTGTCATCGGCGTAACAAATTAGGCATAGCCCGGAGGAAGAGACGACCTCGAAGGACCCAGTCGTATCCCACGTCCACAGGAGTGATCCAAGGACAGATCTCTGCGGAACACAGCACAACATGGGCCGCCGCCTTAAGATGCCGTCTCGGTCATCGTATATGACGGTGTGCTCCTCTAAATAGTCTGCTACTAGCCGCCTCAGGTACTCTGGCACCCCGTGGTAGTGGACTGTTTCCCTGATGCAAATTAAGTGCAGACTATAGTATGCATTGGCGATATCCAGCGACACCGGCAACACCACGCCGCCAAATCACGGCCCTCAGACGCAACACAACGTCGACGTCGACGGGCGTACGACAGATCGGGGGGCCCATCTCGCAGAGGTGCTGGACGATGCGGGCAGAGAGGATTCTCTTAAACTGTTTGCCCACCTTATCCAGCAACGCAATGGGCCTATAGGCCGCGACCGAATCAGTAGGCCCTCCCGGCTTCTATTGGCAGGACTTGTCAAAACTAGGACCAAGACACGGGCTTGTGTCCGGGGGGTAGTGGTCTTGTAACGGCTCCTATCGCTGCATACGTGACGGGTGGAACTCCATTCACGTTATTTTTATTGATTGCGGCTAGAGGGCTATTAACGTAGATGTGTTTTCCACCTGTGTTCTACGGAAACGAATTCACCCACTTTCTTCACTTGCAGAAACTGGTTGAAATCCAACTCTTCAGCTCAACTAAATTCCAAATAAAGAATTATTATTATTATATTACTTCCTAGCTGGGCTGAAGAGTTGAGTTGAGCTGAGTCTCCTAAATAAGGGCCTGATGGCGTAGATGACGGTAATTGTAAATCTGTGCAATTAAGGCAATAACGGTGACTTAGCGACAATTGAGACATAATCCTTCCCTCTTCCTGCCCAAACACCATAGCTGTACTCGGTTCGATTTGGAGACATTACACGCAAACCTTTATAGAATAACGGTTTGAAATTTTTCCCACACGTAAAAATGGGTATTGAATTGCAGGAGTTAGAAAGGGCAAGGGCGGCAAAAATTTAACAGCCTACTGGCGGCAAATTTGTTAATCCGCCACTGATTCTACTTATAATATTATAAAAATTTAACAAAAACCGACTACAACGTTCGACTCGATTTCTCTCGGATGCCATCATAAGATCTTAGTGTCCTTATCATGGTACCACCGTTGGGATATCTCCTTTCCATTAAAAGACAGTCAGTGCCGACGAACGGACTGGCGGCGAAGAGACCAATGCAGTAACAATTTTTATTCAACTTAAAGTTCTTCAGAATACAACCGTATTTGATGCAACGAAATGAAACCAACCGACGTCGCTTGCCGTCATTTTAAGTTGTTACTAAGTACATTAGCCTCATCGCTTTACCAGGCCCAGTAAGTGTGTGTAAGTGGTGTGTAAGTAGTGTGTGAGCGGTGTATAATTAGTGTGTGAGCGGTGTATAAGTAGTGTGTGAGCGGTGTATAAGTAATGTGTGAGCGGTGTATAAGTAGTGTGTGAGCGGTCTATAAGTAGTGTGTGAGCGATGTATAAGTAGTGTGTGAGCGGTGTATAAGTAGTATGTGAGCGGTGTGTAAGTAGTGTGTGAGCGGTGTATAAGTAGTTGTAACACTTTTTTTAAACCAAAACAATGATTTTGTAAATAGCGCCCTCTGTGGACTCGTTGTGCAATTAGGCTTTATACAGTATAAGTGATTTGATGTTTAGTTCGCTGATTGTGCGAGAGAGGGCGTAATTTTGTGATTTAAAATGATTAATTGTGAAACGAGTTTAAAAACGTTTTGATATGGTGTAACGGTTTGTGAACGTTTATTGACAATGTCACTGAAGCTGTCATAAAGTGATTGTAGGTGGGACTCTTCTGGAACAATCCAGGAAACTGTATATATAAGCGAATGTTTTCAGTCTAGAGTCTTTTTCTTCTTTGCTTGGAACTGAACAAGTTAATTGTGCCTATCTGTGTATTTATATACTAATCATGTAATTTATCAAGTGCCCATTAGGTAAGTTAAGAAAATTGTTTGAAACTTTTATTTTTATTGTCCGTTGTTAGTTTGAAAAAATGCTTAGAAAGTATATTTGTTATTGGGGCCTCTAGCATACGAGTGAAAGAGATCACCATTGAGATGCCACACAGCGGTTTGATTTGTGTGTGTGGCAACGACATCCTGAAGGTTACGGTTGAAGTATAACACCTCGAATATACCACGTATGCATTGCAGCTCAAGTGAAGGGTGGAAATACAAATTATTTTGTTCAACCTATCTGACCTGCAAGGTGTGGCTCTTCGCACCATGGAACCTCTGATGTTTATGAGGTCGTACGGAGGAAGAACCGACGACCATTGAAACCAATTACCGTGACAAGGGAAGTGGTATAAATATAATTTAATTTAAGCTATAACCATTTTTCTGTACCATTATTTTTAATTAATATCACTACCCCTTTGTGATTTTTATTTTCTTTTTGTTAATGAGAAATAGGAATGTAAATTATGAAACTGTAAAATTGTTATATTGTTCATAAATAACTGTAATATATTTGAGTAACTGTGGTATTGTTGTTTCTCTGAAGAGATCCTTTAGGAACCCACCCACCCACACACACAATTATTTATTTGATTTGATTTTTGTTTTAGTTAGTTTGTTTAGAAATTATGTTTTATTTTATAAAGGCGCCCTGGGATTCATGTTCTGTCTGCTGACTGGGTCTTGCCGGTGAGTATCACCCCTGTTAAGGTTTAGGGGACTGCAAGGTTCGAATCCTCCTTCTTGTTAGGTCCACGGGTTACGACTTGCGAACCGCCTGACAGGTTAAGGTGTTACATAGTGTGTGAGCGGTGTGTAAGTGGTGTGGTGTGGTGTGGTGTGGTGTGGTTACCTGGCGGGGTGGTGTGCGGGCGCGTATCACCAGCAGAAGACGGAGAGCTCGCCGCCGTGCGCGCCGCCCACCGCGCGCCACGACCGCACGCCGCCGCCGCCCACCTTCAGCTGCAACCAACACGGACTGAGGTCAATGGACAGCTCAACACTACATTGCTGCTCATCTTCTTATACTAACTAGAATAAAGCTCTAGCTTTTTAATATTTTATAACAGATACAGGAATATGAACACATGTCCCATCACCTGCATTCGACTTAGGTCCAGTTACAATAACTCCTTAATTTTTTTTTTAAGTAACAGAACTCAAAAGAACATTTTTTTAAAATTTTTGTCTGTTTGTTACTTAACCGATTTGGATCCGGTTGTCTCTATGTATTGTGATAAACTTCACTTAACATTTAATGTTTGTTTTAGTTCATTCGGTTGAAAAATTAAAATGTTATAAAGGATCACCACGATAATCGATACGCGAGCGGAACCACTGGCAAAGGCTAGTTAAAAAATTATGAATATGTTGATCAGCAGCTTAATCCACACAATACAGTTTGTACCAAGTTTAAAATCAGTCGTATGACGTATCAAATCGTATCAAATAGTTATAGCTTTTGTTTTAAACATCATTAAAACAAGTATGTCCATTCAGAGAGACGAGAGTACATTATTTGATAATTCGTGAGTAACTCTTCAGCTCATTATACAAGGGTTACAAAAACTTGGTTTCCGCAACCGAGCGAGTGTCGACGTGAAAGCATGCGCGTGCGTCGTTACTCCATACATAGTCCGTGCGAGTGAGTGGATGAACGATCTCATACGAGTGATTGCAAAAACAACACGGTTAGTATTTATTCCAGACGACGTACATGAATTCACAGTGTCGGCTCTAGGGCTGTACCTCATCAGAGGGCTGTTCACAGAGTATTAACGCGATTATGTGCGTAATTATGGTTGTGGTCACAGATTTTTTTAACATATTCGGTTTTTTTACTGCTCAGATACGTAGTGGTTAATACCCGACATGGGAAAACATTTTGTGATATCCAAACTGTAGTTCAGAGTCTGGGTGCACTATGTATTCTTGTATGTTTGTATCAAGACACGAATAAGTGAGGGAGTCTGCCTGATCAAAACGTCAGACAACTTTACTGCTAGGTAAACATACATACAGCTTGGCTGTTTTAATGCACACGTTTGACGTGAAATGTATTAATCGATTATTATCTGTTATACATGAGTTGATAAGGATAAGTGGAGCACAATTAAAAGTGATTTAGATGTCGAGTCAAGAACAGTTTGTACAAAAACAAAACACGTAAGATATCCCCCACATATCGTGGTGAAATACAGTGAATGTAATTTAAATAATACGTGAATACTCGGATCAAATAAAAAAAGGTAGATAACGCACCGTCTGTTCTTGTTGAAGCAGAAAAAAGGCTCGTAGTTCCAAGTAAACACACGCGATACGCACTAACTATGCTACAAACTATGCTACTTTTCGTCAGTATCGTATAAGTTGATACTTGTACGATACTGACGAAAAGTAGCGTAGTTTTTTTTTTGATCTGATTTGATCTGAGGTGAAGAATTAAAAGAAATATTGTTTATATTTGAAGAAATATTTAGAACAGAATCATATCACCACAAATTTGGAAAATTTAATGTTTTTCATACATAGTTGAACACAAACTAGTTTTTTAAGATTTAAAAAATTTATACAAACAGCCACCATTCCATATTATACAGATTCAGTATATTTATGCCTATCATGTTGCAAGTATTTAAAGTTTTATCATCAATTACATATATTCAAAACTGTGAAAATTCCACTGCCAGGTTATATTTTATTTTATATCTGGGTAATTTTAATTGGTTAACCGAATATGTTCGGGCATACCACCCTTTGTATTGTTACATGTAACGTTGACCTGGAATAGATCACTCATACCTAACAGACTTCAAGACGGAAAGAGACATCAATTCGGTTGTATTTTTAACCGACTTCAAAAAAAGGAGGAGGTTCTTACGGATCCCTATTTTTTTTGAAAATAAAATATAGCCTATAGCCTTCCTCGATAAATGGACTATCCAACACTGAAAGAATTTTTCAAATTGGACCAGTAGTTCCTGAGATTTGCGCGTTCAAACAAACAAACAAACTCTGCAGCTTTATAATATTAGTATAGATTCATCACCTTGTCTATCATCACGATCCGACTTTTATTCCATTGCTGATTAATCATTAGTGTTGTTTGCCGCCTGTGTCGTGTAACCCACCATCAGCTAATAGTGCTAACCCTAGTGTAAGTATTAGCAAAAAGCATTAATGTGTGTTTTCATTCCACGCGAGTCCATATAGGGTGCGGTGCGGGCGGCGGGTCTGCGCGCGCACGGAATGTGCCCATTGATACCTCCGGGCCACTCAATGAGACGCACGACTCTCAATGACCACGCAACACATTATTGTCCTATATACACATTACATATTATCCTTATTTCCTTTCATGTATTTAAGATTACAATCTGTAGTCATCTGTAGCAAAACCGATAACTGTCATTGTTGCATTCCGATTGGACTTACTGAAAGTTTGAGTAGCAATAAACGAATTACATATTACTTTCGTACAAAAATTCAATTTTTTTTTAGCAACTTTATTTATGTAAGACGGCTTGGAAGACTCAGGAAAATCCAGTTCGTCGAGTTATAAGTATGCTACCCTGATCTTCTGGACCTAATGCTTCCCGAACCCAGCAGTTAGCTTAACTTTTAATTTCCTACTTTTAGTTTGTAATATAAACCCAATTCTCCAACCTTCATTCCCAAAGCCTTAATAAAGACAGCAGAAGGCGCAAACGTTAAGTATGTGTTTTAAAGATTCCTCTCTGGAGTTGACTAAATACTTGACTCTAAAGATAGATATATCTACTTGAGAAACCTACTTAGTATTTGAAGAGATTCATTATCAGAAATTTCATTAAAAAGATATTAATATAAGCTTATTTAGAAATTAATAGTGGATAGCCCCAGACTTAATACAGATAACCTTTAAAATGTGAGGATCCTTTGATTTTTTTTATTTATTGAATATAGGGGGCAAACGGACAGACGTATTACCTGATGGTAAGCGATTACCGCCGCCCATGGACACCCGCAACACCAGAGGCATCACAAATGCGTTGCCGGCCTTTTAAGAAGGAGTACGCTCTTTTCTTGAAGGTTTGAAGGTCGTATTGGTCCGCAAATATCGGAACATGACAGTTCATTCTGGAGACAAGTTTCAGGAGAAGCGCACAGTTGTGGACTGCCAACCATCTAGATGATTGGGATGAAATTTCTGTCGCGTAGGACGATGGCGGAAAGAGGCGGCATGCTTTTCTCAATACTATAATCTCGAACAACGCGATAAACAAGTACCTATTAGAATGACATAAGCAACTTCTTCGGTATTCGTTTGCGTTACAATTAGAATTAATTATCTCACCACTAATAGCTGTTATTGAATTTACAGACATCATACACACGTGAGTCGCATTCGATGTCAATATAGATTTGGCACGACTTGACTCAGAAGTAATTAAGGGTTGGTGGGGCGTTAACGCGGAACTGTCCACGGCCGAGAAGCTTTATTGAACTGCTTACACCTAACTATTATTAATATACTTAGATGATGTAGTTTTGTTTTGTGTTTCTTTTGATTGCCAAGCCTTTAACCGCTCCATCTGTCGTACGAAAAAGAAGTTCAAGGTATGTGGTTTTAATTCTATCGGTTTTTAAATATGAGTTATTATGGTTATTATGATAAGTTATATTTGTCTCGGGAATAAAAGCTAAATATATTTCATAGCATTTAATGGTTATTATGTTTTCTTTTTTTGTAAAAGGCAAATAACGCATTAAGTATATATCCTGTGTCGCGGGGGACTTTACAAACATACATGAAACGCACACAAAGAACACCAAGACTCAGAACAACAATTTGTGGATCGCTCTATCCGGGGAGTCAATTATTCTTATGGAAATTGAGTAAACTAATTAACTGAAGGTAAGATATTTGTAGACGAAGCTTGCAGCCGATAAGAAGCATTTGAGGTGTCACTTAAATACACACATCAAAAGTGTCTAGGGATCAACATATATTTTTGCAATAACTTTTCTCCTGATTGATATTAATTAAAATTTTCTTTAAGGATTCATCAAATAAAGTGTTTTCGTTTGTCACAGTAACGATAAACCAAGTCACCTTTGCATTAATAAAGAAATTTGCCATTTTCCTAATAAAGGGATTTTTGACATTTGAACCAGTAACATTAAAGTTCGAAAAAAAGACTGAAATAACAGTTTTCTTTAAAATTTAATAGGTAACTTAAACAATTAATAATCCGTGTTTCTACCGCGAACACTAACAACACAAGAATCGGTTTGGCATACTCAAAATGAGTTCATCCAAATCACGCTGTGGAATGGCCGCCCATGTTCGTTGCAACAACAAAAAAAGGTCTTCTTGCGACTGGATACCCTCCATATTCGGCAGAGCTCTTCTCTGTAGCATATCCCATGCATGCTCAATCGGGTTCAAGTCTGGCGACTGAGCAGGCCAGGGCCAAAGCCACATCTCAATCTCAAGAAATCCGCATAAAAATGCTTGATCCCTAGACACTTTTGATGTGTGTATATCTGGAAGCTGAAAGTACCTGACGATTTATTCACCCTTTCCCGTATTCCCGTATACGATTTAGATCTAATAAACCTATAGAAATATAACATATAGTACCTACAATCCTACTAATATTATAAACGCGAAAGTTTGTATGGATGGATGTTTGTTACTCTTTCACGCAAAAACCACTGAACGGATTTAGACGTAATTTTACAGTAATATAGCTTATACATCAGAATAACACATAGGCTACTATTTGCAGCGATAACCGACATACACGCAGGCGGAGCCGCGGACAATAGCTAATATTTTATAAGTGGACAATTTACCGTTCGCGTCAGGCAGACACAATATTAATAGAGTTTTCGAACATGACACTTTTAATAATAAAACACGTCTACCTAAAATATCATATGTTCACCAGATGCGTTGGCCCGCATGCGTGGGGTCATCGACCCACCGCCCGATAAGGGCTGATACTTTATCACCAAAGGTTCAGCCGCCAATGTTTGTTACCAAGCTTATGTATCTACGATAACATGGTATATAGGAAGCAGGAATGCTGTTACCTAATCTATAGAATCAACACGATAAGCTTTGACCAATATTTGATCTAATGTTGGCTCTAAATTACTCATATCTAGGTATTATTGTAAAAAACGTACAAGGTAAAGATTGCATCGCTAAGATTACATACACGTACGTACATAAGTGACATAAAAATATGTTTTTTTTTTAATATTTTTGCTCGTTTTTTCAAACATTTTTCATATATAGGTATATAGCCTTTCTCGATAAATGGTTTATTTAACACGCAAGGCATTTTTCAATTCGACCCAGTAATTCTTGTTGGTTTGCGCTTCAAACAAACTCTTCTCCTTTATAATAATAGGTCTTTACCTATGGAATTGCCGTTTTGTATGCAATAAGTGAAAGTACTTATTTTTTCAAACTTTTTTATTTCTGTTATTCGAAGTAATCACCCATGCAATCGACGCATATTTGCCAACGCATTGGCAGTTTATTGATGCCCTTCTTGTAAAAATCTGCTGGACGGGAGGCAACAAACTCTTCAAAGGCATTTTGTACTGCCTCTCGGGAATTGAATTTTTTTCCCACTAAAAAGTTGTCTAAATTTTGTAAAAAGTAATAGTCGGTAGGTGCAAGATCTGGTGAGTATGGCGGATGAGGGAGAGCTTCCATATCCAGCTCCTGCAGCTTGGAGACTGTCTGTTGCGCAGTATGGGGTCGCGCGTTGTCGTGAAGGAGCAGTGGGGACGACCGATTGACCAAAGCTGGTTGCAGATGTGCAAGCTTCTCCATCATTCTTCACAGTACACATCTGCATTAATGCTCATGCCGTTTTGTAAAAAGCTGTGGTGAATCACACCCGCACTAGACCACCAGTGACCATCACCTTTTTAGGGGTCATTTTTGGTTTAGGGCATGGCTTTGGTGCTGAACCAGGGTCTAACCAACTTGCTGAGCGCTTTCGATTGTCGAACAGAATCTATTTTTCGTCGCACGTAACAATTCGTTTCAAAATTCTTTCATTTCTTTGCCTGTTGAGCAGCGCAAGGCAGGTCTCGACGCGTACGTTGCGCTGGCTATCGTTAAGGTCGTGGGGCACCCATCTATCAAGCTTTTCAACCGACTTCAAAAAGGAGGAGGTTCTCATTTTTTTTTACTTTTTTTTTTATGTTTGTTACCTCATAACTTTGGACTGGGTGAATCGATTTTTCTTTTTTTATTTGAAAGCTGGTGCTTCCCGAATGGTCCCATTTAAATTTGGTACAGATTGAAGTCGTTTTTTTTTTTGTTAAAACTTGTAATTATTTACCTTGCCAATTTGTCGCAAATGGATCAATATTGTTTTGATGCTTACATTAAAAGCTGCTGCTAGCTCAGCTGTAGATTGAGTTTCGTCAGCTTCCACAATCGCCTTTAATTCATTATTGTTAACCAAAGTCTCCGGACGACCACGAGCTTCATTTTTCAAGTCAAAATTTCCAGAACGGAACCGGGAAAACCAATAACGGGTTGTGCGTTCGTTTATACAGTTCTCTCCGTAAACGTTTTTGATGCTACGTGCCGTTTGTGTCGCGTTGGTGCCACGACGGAACTCATATTCCATAATTACACGATTTTTTAAAGTAGGGGAGGTAGGGGACCATTGGGCGGCAGTCGGGAGGTTTGGGCACCCCTTTATTTCTCGAAATCCTTAGTAGATTATTTTTGTTTTCTACCCTAGCATTATAGTTTAATAACTGGCAAAACCACTTATCTAAACATCATCTGTTATTTCACTTGATTGTCAAAGTTATATGCGGTTAACGGTTTCTTGCGTACCTACGGAAGTGAATATTTTGGTTGTGATTTGGAGAAAGATAACAAAGCAATCTGCAAGAAAGTGTAAGTATCTACGTTAACATCTTCTTTTGTGTTTATAAAATATTAAATTTACCTGCTACTGAGGATTCAACATCTGATAAAAATAAACATATTCAAATTTATTTAAAAAAATACTGTATGGGGAGCATTGGGCACGCACATAGAAGGGAGGTTTGGGCATGCGCAATGCTAATAATTAAGTAAAATAATAATTATTTTTAATAATAATAATTATTTTAATATATATTATAATAATAATAACATATAATTATAATATATTAAAAAAAAAGTGAAAAAAGAAGTAAGAAAAATGTTAACCACATATAATATCTAATAATATAATATATTATATAATATCTAATTATTAATATTATATAATATCTAATTAATAATACTTATTATATAATTATTAATTATAATAATTATCAATTATATTTATTATTTTGGGTCCAACATCTTGCAGGATTCATTCTTTCTTTACTTTGTTATTTTTTTAAGTCTATGATAAGAAATAATATTTATTTTACAAGTTATAATAGCAATATTGTATAATACTTAAGGATAGTAGTATAATATAGCAATATGTAGCGTATTAAATACAATGCCCAAACCTCCCTACTGGGGTGCCCAAACCACCCGACCATCGGGAGGTTCGGGCACTTTGGATATGTTTTTTTTTTTTTTTTTTTATGTTTGGCCCGCCAAAATGACTCTACTCTGCCTGATGGAAAGCATAAGCAGAATCCACGAGTGGTGGCCACCATACTCATTGCGAATGCAACAATGCAGCATGGTGACCCACACTATGGCGGCCTAGTGATGCTTGTGCATCTTTTAGTCTAGTCAACAAGTATGGAACTTGTTGACTAGACTAATTGGGCCTCCGGTCTCGCACTCACCAACGAAACACGACAGCACGAATGCTGTCATTTTATTGTATATAATATTGATTTTCTGTGCGAGGGTAGTACCGCCCCGGTCGAGCCGGCCCGTTCGTGCTGAAATCAGAGTGGCTCTACTACCTGTTGTGTCAAAAGATCTTTTGTAACTTTGAGACTAATTACAATACAAAAACTTGTCTTTGCAATAATTACTACCAAATATGTGTGCTAGATATATGTGAAATAAAATTTAGAGTTTGTTAAAAAATAACAGTTTTATTACCATTTATGTAAAGAAGTGCCCAATGGTCCCCTACCTCCCCTATCCATTACGACGAAAAATGTTCAAATGTAATGAAAATACAACGCTAATCAAACAACAAAAGACTGAGTTTGTAAATAGAATGTCATGGTTTTAAAACAAAATTAAGTTGAATTTAGAATACAGAGCCATTACAAACTTTTTTTTATTTAAAATGACCAGTACTGAAGGAACGCAATTTCATAGGTAAAGACCTAATATTAGTTTACATGAATATAGCATAATATTATTAGAAGTAGTATGACACATTAGTTGTAGTAGTACCTAGTAACTTCCAAGTAAAGTCGTAACTCTGGTTCCTCGAAATGGAAATTAATGTCTGGGAACTGTAATAGTAGAACTAGTGACAAATTAACATTGCGGTGTACGTACTTATTGTAGACAGCTGTTTACGACACGATTACGTGTAGTGTAAATTATGATATGAAAAACAGATCGAGGGGACAGGGGTGACAGTGTTACACAATCGACTATTGTTTCATACTAACGAGACACTTTTATCGCTCTTACTTGGTATCTTCTTTTTAAATAAGTAAACAAAATAAATTAACTTGTTTGTATTTTAACGGACGAGTCGCTGATTAAATAATACGTTTGAAGGGTGACATAACAAGTCAATAGGTTGATTGTGAGTGTGTAAATATTTGTAAAGACAAACTAAACGTTGATTACCTACTGAATATTTGTATAATATATAATTATATATATGTCGGAACGGTCAATAGTACGGGAGCTGATTTGACAGCGAGACGCAAGCGATGAAACGTCATCGGTTCGGCAGAGTCTAGATAAGTATTCGTGCGGGCCGGGCAGAGCTCACTTACCGATCGGCGATCGCGGATAACAAGTCTAGAAACTACCTTACGGCTCGTTGTTCCCACTTGATAATGAAGATTATTTGTTTGTACCTACTTCGTTTTCTGCCCCGAAAAATACTCGTTTCCGACATATATGTTAAGTTTCGTTTGTGTACGCTTCAAAATACAAAATTTCTGCACCGGTTGTAATCAAATTTTAACCCGATATAGATACGTCCTCCATTATTTTCAGCTATTTTCGCATATTATTAATTTATCTTATCAATATACAAAATAACAATGTGCCATGGGAGTTATTAGTTTAAAATATAGTACCTGGATGACTTAGGTTTGTTATGTTTTTTTTTTTGGTAAATGTTCTAAAAATGAATCCTAGCAATCCTAGAATGATATTTTCATTCTAGGATTGTTGGAGCCGTTTTCGAGATTCAGATTCTGTACATGCAAGAATTGGGAGATTAAAGCTATTAGAATTAGATAAATTAGATTAAAAACAGTATCCAGGTTTGGGTGCAGTGGAGCGTCACTCTTATAGATCACACACACTATCTAAGTTCAAGTGTATAGGTTTTATTAACAGAATGTGACTTTGTAAGCCACCTATAGTGTCGTCCGTTCCCTATGAAATTTATGGAATTAGATAAGCCTAAATCCACACTTCGCCTTTATAAACAGTCGAGAACAGAGATGCGAGAGGCCTCTCTGTCCTCGATTGTCCTTTGTTATAAAATCTTCACATGTTAGTACAAATCTTATACCTATATAAAAATCAATTGCTATTCGTTTGTCTCGCTAAAACTCGAGAACGGCTGGGCGGATTTAGCTGATTTTGGTTTTGAAATGTTTGTCGTAGTAGGGTAGGCTTAAACAGTAAAAAATTAAAAATAACTTGAAAATCCAAATGTCACGTGTACGAAGTAGCGGGCACAGCTAGTTCGATATAAATCTTTCATCTGTATATCGATGTGCCAATACGTTCGGTAATATGTATTCAGGTCCGGGTGGTATACACACCACATCGCACCGTGGGAACGGTGCACATGTGCGGTCAATGCGATTATGCGCTGCCATGTGTCTGCTCACAGTAAGAGCCACGCCACAAACGTCTTTTGGCGATCAACGCTTTTTTTTCGTGTTTTTATTGGTACCTCGGAATTCACTGTTTAATATGTTTGTTTAAATATAATGAATAATATTTAATTACCGGCGGATGAAGACAGTGTAACAAGCATAAATCTATGGTATTTTAGATCCTGAACAACTTGTTATTTCTTTTCAGAAATCCATAGATTTTCTACAATTTGTTATTTTTAATTATTAAAGAGCTCGGATTTCAAAGAAGTAATAAGTTACAAGTATGACTTACACTCCCGATCCCCTAAATTAGCAATTTCCCTTTTTTTTAAACTTGATACATCTTGAACGTTTCAATATACTCCCAATTGTCCATTATCTGTATTTAATTGTAGCATTAACTTATGCTTGGTATAATGAAGATAAATTTAATACGACACTGCCTACCCTTCCTAAGGTACCACAACGAACAAGAGGTGCGAGGTCACTACTAAACACTTGGAATACCTAACTTGCTTGTGCAATCAACGGGTGGTGCTTGTATTGTTGGGAATTTCAGAGAGTTCAGAAATTAATCCAAAAGGTTAATCAGTAGACTAGACTCTCTACAAGAAATCTATATCTATTGGTCGTATCTGCCTCCCTAGCCAATCGTTAACGCCTAAATTCTCGTGTGTCATTGGCTAATACTTTGTCTAAGATTAGCTAATGGCACACGAGAGTTTAGGCGTGAACGACTGCAGAACTAAGAACGCCTGCAACTTGGCTAGGGGGGCTGGATTGCAGTTTCTGCAATTCAGTAGATATTTTTATCTATCTACATAGAGAAAAGGGGCATGGAAATTTTAGTCCAAATTAGGACTAACAAAATTTGTTTAGTAAGTCATAGCAAAGTATTGTATTAGGAGAAATTGGATGTTCCAACGCAACACAAAGTTTGTAAACGATGTGTATATAACAAATTAAAATACACCTTAGTTAAAATTATACACACATAATTAAACACTGAACATGTACAAAAAACAAAATACACAAAGTCACAAAATGCCATGATCTCACAGATTAGGAAACGACAATCAAAAAGCCATTTGCGGAATAAACAGACTAAACAAAACGTATTAGATAAAAATAAAAAAAAGTATAAATAAAAGGAAAACAAAGCATGAACAGTATAAATAGAACATAGCTTAGATAAAACAGTATATAATAGTATAATAATAGAAAAATAAACTCAAAACCAACACTATACTAAAATAGAAGAGTAAAAAGAAATTAACATAATACATTGATCATTAATAAAAAAAATTAGAAGACTAAAAAAAAAACTGACCTTAAAATAAAGTCTGCAACGTAAAATCCCTTTGTTTTGTATAAGAATGAGTGCATTAAAGATAGAAAACGGAAATCAATACCACGAATGAACAAAAAATTGAAAATAAGAAATTAGTAATCAAACAATAAATAGAAAAACTAATTAATGCAAAGAGATGGATGGGAGGCACTTGGTGCGAGACACATCAATGAACAGCAAAATATATATATGACTAGTAGAAAGGTCCTGTCGTTGTTATGGACGGGGGAAAGCAGCGTTATCCCAAGGGATAACATTTACAAAAAAAAAAACCCTGTGTATATTATAGCAGAATATACAGAGCAAGCTGTCCGTCCGTATTGGAACGAACTTCCGCCGGACTAGAATGAGATTTGTACTCGCTGCAAAACTAATCAATTTGTTAGTTTCCGGGGAGCAAAACGCTCTTTACATTTTATTTTCTATTTTCCAGGAAATTTCAGCTAACTGTGTCATATAATTGAGCCTATGTTTTAGAAATAATTATCATTTTTCTTTTGAAGCAATCTGTGTAAAACAAAGAAAAAAAGATGAAAGTGTTTGTTTACGCGAAGTAGAAGTCCTTTTTTGTATGTGCGTTCATTAAATACAAGACACAAGCTGTGACTGGATCAGGATATAAAGTGGACGTGCGGGTGTTGGTGACCGGCTACGGGAGGTCACGCATTAGTATGCTACGCGCGCCATCCGTGACCTAGTCGCCTCCGAGTTAACCCCGAATCGTGTCATTCTTTACTACCGATACTATCGTCTGTTTTGCTTTTATATGTTTAGAACAGAGTCAGATATAGGCGTTCATAATATTGCTACCTTTTGAGGAGAACTTTGGAATTTCCCTTTTATCTGAGGTTGATTTTAAAGGAATGAAGCGCTTCTGAGCACAGGTATGGTGAGCCTTACCCTTTTTTCCTAGATCAGGCTGTTTCATGAACAATTTTATAGTTGGAAGAAATAAGGTGTCGGTCCATACCTGCTGCATCTTATCAAAATCAAGCGCAGGTCGGTGGCGGCGCGGCGGTGGCAGCGGCATTCGTCGGCGGCGCGGCGACAGCGGCGCGCGCTCCGGGCCCGCGCTCCCCGACCCCGCGCTCCCCGCCCCCGCACTCCCCGCGCTCCCCGCACTCCCCGCGCCCAGCCCCCCCGCGCCCAGCCCCCGCGCGCACGCGCACGCTCCAGCCCCCGCCCGCCGCGGCTTCAACGCCTCCAGCGGAGGTGACGTGCGGAACCGCACCGGAGTCTCTACCTGCAAGTCCAAACTACCCACTCAATATAAACTCACCATGAGAGTATCGAATAACTAGATCAACTGGGAGACATCAGATGAAAATCACATTTCAGTAATGTTTTATCGGACACTGGTCACCTCGGTAGAAACCTTCTAGTGTCATAACAGATTCTCATCGATTTCCATGTCAAATAGAGGGTAATTAAAGAAATAGAAAAATCTCCCTTCGTCGGGAGCCGGTCCATGAGTAAAGTTATGTTTTAGTGGTAGTCTTCGAGAGAAAGAATGTGATCGACTGTATAATGTTAGCGACGCACACACTGGAAGATGGTTAGTGATGACGATGATGGTTAGAGTATGGTGTACCTTTGTATCGTCATCGTCCGAGGAGGGGGCGCGCGCGGCCAGTTCGTCTTGGTCGGCGTCGAGGTAGGGCTGCGCCGGCCACTTGCGTTTCTCTGGCGCGGAAGGAGGAGGGGATGAAGCCCCTCGACGCCGGGACTCCGCCGCGGTAGTCGACCCTGGAGTACCGCTCCCCGCGCCCGAACTTCCCACGGGCGCTCCGTTGATAACCTGCCGCGACCATCAGGTCAGGTCATGCGACTCCCAAGCAGCCTCGAGTGATCGTGGATGTTATGGCGAGCATGATTGAGCGTTTTAATTCCGGAATTTGATTTTGGGAATAGTGAGGCTGCGTGGAGGTATCATGATTAAGAAACATTTAAACCATTTCCCTCAGCAGGTATCATTTTCATCTCAATACTTAAACAGTAACTTGAGAGACTTTCTTGGAAAAGTAAACGTTATATACCGGTATAGCCCTGTTTTAAATTCTAGTTTGTTTACAAGTCTACAACTTAACCATTAACTGTATGTATATATATATCCTATATTTTCGAAATTAAAAAGACTTACCATGACGGGAACCTTGCTATGCTCGTTATACTAAGAAAATTAAATTAGACCTCGTTCATTCAAACCATTATATGAACCTATGACCTGATTGTTGAAGAACTGATCGAACGGTTTTAGAAACCTGCCTCATGACCCCCTATTTATAAGTAGTGTAATTAATATATATGACTAGGAGATTTGCTTCTAAAATTATTGCTTTGACTTAATATGAACTTTTAAGACTTAATATGAACTTTTAAATTCTTTTGTCAGACTATAGCTTTGATATTAAAACTAATCGTAATATAGAGGAAACATTGAACCCATAATAGCGGTTAATGCATTGTGTAAAGAGCAGACGGAAGATGGTATGGTACGTCGTGTCAACTCTCGTCTCAGTTTCACATTTCAATTCACCATAAAGCGGGCGTCCGACTACAGCAAATTTATTGTTAACTAAACTTCCACACGTAACCACGTCAGAGTGCGCTCGAGTGTACCATGAGCAGCATCATGGAGGAACAGCATTTAAAACTACACAGAACAGTCGTGTGCCGTGTGTCATACAGTTCCAACAACATAGACGCTCGCAGACACGAATAAACCAAGCCGGCACATTACCTACCTAAGCTTGCAACGTTTGAACAAACAATGCTGAAATGGCATTACGCATCTAATATAATCACACGGCGTTTTTCTTTCTTTAGAAAGCTATTTCAGTTTCCTTTTTGCAATTAAAAGAGTGCGGAGACAAAAGAATTTCTAATTTAAAGCCAGGCGCAAGATAAACAAATGTTATGCAGGCAGCAGACGGGAAAAAATGACTAAAAACTCTCGGATTGTTTTGTCTTGTTGGTGAAAAAGCGAGCGTCAGCAGAAGACGGGACGCGTGCTCTACGAGCGCTGTCGAGCCGCTATATTGATCCACAGTTTGCGCTTCACACACCACCGCCACTTATAATTGAAAATAATTATATTGACTTGATAACCTAATTTGTTTACAAACCACCGGAGCGATAAATCTGGTTCGCAATCTAATTAGAGACCGGTCGGCTCAGTGCCGCCTACTAGATAACTGTGCTTGCACACTACACAATTTTCTTAACGCTAACATTACCCAAGGGGAGAGAACGGCGGAGGTATGTTTCGGTACATCTGCAAGTGAACAGGAGCTGTATAGAAATGCTATGTGCAAGTTGTCGACAAGTTGATGGGTCCATTATACTCGCGGCAGATAAACGGCGCACTATAGGTATAGAAGACAGAGGCGCCGCTTCACTGACAATAGAAGACAACATCGTTCAGTGAGCAACACGTACATTTATATACATTGTACACTCCCTTATTATGTGCACTTGAGATTTAAAAGAAAGACCTTTTGTCCTCGATAATTATATACTATCTTCCTGTAGCAATGATTCCACGTGCGATATTTAAGAAGTACGCCTCTCATCTCTTATCGTAGTGTTACATAATTGGTCGGTGCAGAAAAAGTGCAGCAAAAACTACAGAGCACTACAACGGACGGAGGTCGTTGTTTTTTCACGTGAATATTCGCTTACCGGAGGGCGTTCACCCGCTCTCTTCCTATCGTCACTGTTTCATTTACACGTTGTCTCTCTGCAGACTGCATGCTCCAATATATGGTCGTCAGTACATTATAATATGCACTATGCCTTTGTCGAAGTTGATCTCGATAACAGAAACAGAACTTTTTGTTCCAGAAAGAGTTTAACTAACAGCTTTCATAACAACTGATTCTTTAAAGTTACAACTGGCATTATTCTAAATAACTAATTAATTCCTTATCATAACTAACCCATAAAAATAAATTGATCAACGATATTTTTGACGACCATTTTCTTAACCATGTTTAATAATTCCGAAAATATTGAGGAAATCGTCAAGTGTCTGTCTATTAGCCCCCTGACGGCCACTGGGGGTGAAAGATGGGGTAAAGAGAGGGGCGATAAGAGGTGAAGAGGGCAGTCTACGGCTGTAATTTAGTTGCGGCGTGTCGACGCGAATTAATGCGGCATGCGGAGCTGGACATTGCCGAGATCTACGACCCAGGAGCGAGGATGTAACCAAGCGATCTTTATTTGCCAATTGCACATAGAACACATATTAATTAAAAGGGAAATTGAATAGGGCTTTATCGAATTTTATTAGATATTTGTTAGGAAATTAACAAGATTAATATAATTAATAAATTTACGGAGATTTATACATGAACATTCAAGGCTTTTTATATTTGAAATAGTCATTTGTAAATCATTATAGAAACTTAGGAGAAAATGGAGCAACTATTGTGTATCACAAAGTAGATACTAATGGAGATTGTCAGTTTTTCTTAAAATATATGCTGATCCGTGTAAGCTAAAGTACCTTCGAGCGCAAAGGTTCAGATATATAGCTGCACAATTTAGGCCTAGAACAAGGTCTCCATATCCAGGATAAATTACATCACTTTATAAGAACAAATGTCTGTAACTAGAGGCCTTTTCATACGCATTTCTGTCACATTTAGGATAAATAGTTTCATTGTCTGAGGGTAAAAGTAGTTTAGGGAATTGGGACGCTGACAAATTAAACTAATAAATATAGATTTACCGCGAGTAGTTATACCGATGACTATATTAAACAAACCTTTACTACAACTTATAGTAAGTTGTAGCAAAAGTATGTTTAATATAGTCATACCGCTTTTTCTCTGAAATAGAGGGTAAGCTTTATAGTCTACTTCTGTCACGAGGTGCGACTGCTATCAGACCAGCACAACTCAAGCAACTAGATCGGAATTTGCTCTACATACGGTAACGATTGCCAAAGATGTTCATTTGGCTACTGAGACCGACGGCTTAGATTCTTCTAGGCACATTAGGTTGTTAAGAATGGACACTAGGGTTGCAAAAAAACGGTTTTTTCTGTCTTGAAAAAAAACCTGAAAAAAAAACCAATGAAAAAAAACAGTTTTTTTTCTGAAATATGTTTTTTTTCATAAGTACGGAATCTCAAAATTTGCAAGGCAGTACTGCAAGGCAATACTTTTATACAGTTTTTTAGACATTATGCTAACTATTAAACTAATTTAATTTAACAACTTAAATTTCTGGTTTTATAAAACTAACATTAAAGGTTTTTTTTCAAAAACGTTTTTATGGTCTGCTGTAAGTAAACTTACCTACTCCTTTAGCTTGGTGGGCAGGGCTTTGCAAGTCGACTGCTTTATCAAAAGTAGCAGTCAGATTTCTGGCCCTGCCAACTACTTCAGCTGCAGTTGAGAGAACATTTAGCACATACAGTGATGTAGGTACATTAAAAAAAACGCAACTGACGTACGAATGAAAGAGCTGGTAAAATTGTTTATATTGCTCACAATTTAAAATTGCAATCTCAAAATCTTTTGCCTGCAATTCAAGAGGAACCAGAAAAAGAAAGAGTTATGGACAATATAATAGACTTAGATGAGACAGAAGAATCATAAAATTCTGACTCTGACCGAACTAGTCAACACTAGTTGACTATCAACATAGTGCTGCAGATAGTTCTAGTGAATAAGTTCATTCAAAGTTTTTTTTTTTTCATTTACTAGTTACATACTTACTTGAATGTATTTAGTTTTAAGTTACTTAAATAAATAAATCACGAAAATCCATTATTGTCATATTATTTGTTCGTCTGAAAAAAAACCTTATTTAGAAAAAAAACAATGGTGCCAAGTTTTTTTTCATGTTTTTTTTCATAAATTTGAAAAAAAACATTTTGTTTTTTTTCTATTTGCAACCCTAATGGGCACCTATAATAGACCAGCCCCCCTAGCCAAGTTGCAAGCGTATTTCTTTCTGAATTTAGGCGTTAACGATTGTTAACGCCTAAATTCTCGTGTGTCATTGGCTAATTTCAGATAAAGTAATCTTAGAAAAAGTATTAGCCAATGACACACGAGAATTTAAGCCTTAAGGATTGCAGAAAGAAAAAAACGCTTGCAACTTGGCTAGGGGGGCTGGCTAGAATTGCTGACATTGCATTACGTTAACCTACTCGTTTATCATATAACCAACTACGGGCACATAACAACTACAACTAAATGTGTATATACTCTTTGGTTATATATCTTTAGTTAGTATCTCTTATCTCGATACAAAAGAACCCAGCTAGTAGTAATAGCAAATACAATAGTAACGCAAGCTTCACGATTACACAGATGCTTGCCTCTGCAAATAGAATAACCGCGAGCGTTTATCTAGGATCTTAACAGTTTTAACTGTTATGTACTATGCTAGATTTCCTTTACAGTTTTTACACAACATCATCCTAGTTAAGGTATACCCTGCACTATTTATTTGATACTCGCACTCATAAAAAGAAAATCTTTTTGAAACAATTTTTGTAGACAGATTAGATAGATAACTAATAACAAATTCCTTTACTTTGATATTGAATTATAACTTCTTATATTTAGAATGAAAATGTACAGAGAAGCAAAGACTATCCGAGTTGCTAAGCGCGCGCATCAGTTACTCAATAAAAAAGCGAATGGCAGGCACAAGTTAAATTGTGTAATTCGTGTAGTCTGTTATTGACACCATAATATTCACAACGTCCTGTCGTCGCTCCCGACCCTCGACCCTCCTTCCAACACTGAGTGTAAAGTGCAATCAAGTGCAATATCCCATCGCGTCAGGGCTTTACTATATCTACTTTGCAATACAAACATACTACTTTATTATTTCACTGATTCACCCATAAATCAATCTAATCTAAAATGTGGATTGACTAACTGAAAACTTTCTCCATCCTATTCGAAATCCAGTTTGAAAAACTTTTTCTACTCTGTTATCATAATTGTTTTAACTTCGAATAAAATATGTATAATATTATAAAGTAAATAACAGATATCAGACATAGTCATACCTTATTCTTAATAAGGCTACATGTTGAAAAAAAAAAAGTGGCCAAGTGCGAGTCGGACTCGCCCATGAAGGGTTTCGAAGCAGCAAGTAACATAATATAAAAGTTCTTGTAGTTTGTTGTAACTTTGATCGATATTTTAATAATAGTGTTTTTTTGCGGTTTACGATTTATGACGTATTAAAAAAAAACTACTTACTAGATCTCGTTTAAACCAATTTTCGGTGGAAGTTTGCATGGTAATGTACATCATATTATTTTTTTTAGTTTTATCATTCTCTTATTTTAGAAGTTACAGGGTGGGGACACATTTTACCACTTTGGACGTGTCTCTCGCGCAAACTATTCAGTTTAGAAAAAAATTATGTTAGAAACCTCAATATCATTTTTAAAGACCTATCCTTAGATACCCCACACGGTTGGGTTTGATGAAAAAAAAATTTTTGAGTTTCAGTTCCAAGTATGGTTTCAGTTCCCTTAAAATTTATTGTTTTTTTTCTATTTTTGTATGAAAGTCTTAATGCGGTTTACAGAATACATCTACTTACCAAGTTTCAACATTATAGTCCTTATAGTTTCGGAGAAAAGTGGCTGTGACATACGGACGGACAGACAGACAGACATGACAAATCTATAAGGGTTCCGTTTTTTGCCTTTGGCACGGAACCCTAAAAATGTCTCGAAGCAAACTTTCGGCGCTTTGTTAAATTAAGAATTTTCTTTGGTATGTCTACTAAGATATTAATATTTCAATATTAGTTACAAAAATCTTACAAGTATAATTTTCATGCCACTTAATTATAACCATCCAAATAGGTAGGATAAGTTTATTTAAAAATATCTCAGACATTATTGAGAACTGTAGAAGATATTTAAGCCAGCAATATTATTAACTCAGTAGTTGACTTGTGTACTCCGCGTAGTCAAAAAGGTACTCGTATTTATTAAGCAATATAATAATAAAATGGAAAGTTGTATGAAATATTAACTGATGAAATCGTTACCGTCATATTATAGTTCTGACTTGATTCAATTCCTGACTATTCATTAGTCTGGGGCCTAAGGGTGCCTGTGCCTAGTGATGCTGAATGTTGTGTTGGAGAGTTTGATTCTCCCTTTGAACGAATAATTGCGTGCTGATTGTAATTATTAACCAGTCGGGCCAACGCGATGTAGTTGGCCAAAGGAGGTACCTATTCAAAGAAAAAGCCTATGCCTAGCAGAGGACTTTTCAAGACTTCTTTTTTATGAATGGCCACCTGCCAAAATGACTCTACTCTGCCTGATGGAAAGCATAAGCAGAATCCAAGAGTGGTGGTCACCATACTCATTGCGAATGCAGACAATGCAGCATGGCGACCCACACCATGGCGGTCTAGTGATGCTTCTGCATTATTGTGCCTCCGTTCTCACACTCACCAACGAAACACGACAGCACGAACGCTGTCATTTTACGTTGATCTTCTGTGCGAGGGTAGTACGGTCGAGCCGGCGCGTTTGTGCTGAAATCAGCGTGGCTCTACTACCTATAAGATGATGATGATCACGATCATTTGTTTGGTGTCGGAGTGACATTATTTATTTAAAAAGCCGTGTATGTCATGTCTCTCTTTATTATTTTTTAAATATGTAATAATAACAACCTGGATTTTATTTTCCAAAAAAGTTCCTTTCCTATTCAATCCTCCGTGTATTTCTACGTTTTCAAGAAGCAATAGCAAGATTCCCCTTTCCAATACATGTATACTTTTTAGTTTGTACAAAATTAGAACAGTAGGAGGTTGAAATTAAGACAAATAGTAGAACGAGATTACCAAATACTTTTACACGCAATTTGTGAGACCTAGATCTGGGCACAATTATTACATCGCTGTGGCTAATCGACTAAATTAAACCGAATGAGCTTACTCGCTTGATGGCCCACTAGACCCCAAGTAATTGAATATTACTACTTCTAGGTACCGTTAAATGGGTTTCTAATTAGAGCTATACTTCGTCTGGAGTTGATTTCAATAAAAAATGAGCGAGCCAACTCGCTTATTCTGAAGATAATTGAATTTTTGGCTGGTTAATTTCGAAACGGTCTGTGGTTCTGTCTTATCCCATTATAATTTTTTTACTACATCTGAAGTAATATCGGTAATATAATGTATACTACATATTTTATAGCTATACGGGTGGTCTATGATGCCATAATCCCATAAAAACATTAGCGCATACGAAACTTAATCTGATCTTATATGAGCCGATATAAAGGATGTTATAAGCCACAGCTATTACATGTTATTGTGACGATAAACGTTATTAAATTGCTTGATGGAAATGCATCAGACCATAGTCAACAGACACATCTGAAGCTACTGATATTCGCGTGGTTGCACCCCCCAAACACGTAAGTAATAAATTATTTCTCTTTGTGCCCCCACCTTTCCCTCTCAATATACTAATAATTTTACTATCTTTAATTCCCAAAAAGATCGATTAAGAGAAGCATACAGTATTATAGTTCTCAAAATGTGTATTTGGTGAAGACAGAAGTGCTGTCTTCAGGGATACAGGATTCTTTAATTAACGACGTTTTTATTTTACTTTGTTTCTCCCAAAGTTATTTTTGAATCGTGCTACAAAACACTATTGATTATTCTACAATGAATTGATCATGCAACATCTCAGCATGATGTGGACCACGACAGGCCACGTACCTCTAGTTCTTCCTCCGAGGAGTGGTGATCGTATAAGTGATCTGGCTCTGGGTCGGGCAGCAGTCGCTGAGGCGTAGGGGCACACGCGCAAGCCTCGCCTCCCATACCTGCAAGATAATACAGATTACTTTAAAAAAATAATCAGAAAAGATGGTGCTATAACAGCATCAGATTTCAAGATGACGATGGTAGTTATATCATCACAGCTCAATGCGCAATACTCGTAGTTTGCAACTGACATCTGCTCTTATTTGAGAGTTGCTTATGTGCATGCCATCGGACAAGAGGACAAGACCTGCTTAACTGAACCTCTGTTCAGACAGGATGAAGTATATTTTTTTGATGTCCAGTTTAATTCGTCTCTGACAAATTCCTGTTCATGTTCGTTAAAGTCAGTTGGGAATCAGATATACCATCTCTAAGGTAGTCAGGCGTACGTCATTTCAGAATTGCGAAAACAAAGACAAATTCTAAATCAAGATTTCTCAAGCACTGGTATCTCTCAAACTCTCAAAAAATACATCAGCCAATTTCTTCATCATCATCTATTAATGAATACCTTTTCCTTGGCTAAAATATCATATTCCGACTCGACCAAATTTAGCATGGGCTTGACAGATGCGTGTAGCGAAATGATAAGGGTAGGTTGTTTGTGTCTGACAAACAAACTTCGATAATTATGATTGCTCAAACTTGAGCTAATGTTTATTGATAATTACAGAGTAAACACAATGTTGAAGCTACTCAAGTAAGTTACGAAGTGAGCTCTGCGTTTTTGTCGGGTATTTTTCTCTATAAGCTCTTAATTCCGTGATTTATTCACAGCATATCCACTAGGTAAGAAGAATGTTGTTTACACCTATTAACACAATTCTATACACAAAATGAAAGATGTCATTACAGGAGCTAGGCTTTACTTTAAATAATGTTCTATCAAGTCCTATAGATCGAAAGAGCGAGAAAAGAGTATAAATAATACTCATGATTATTACTTCTCTTTCGAGAACTCCATCGAAACTCAGTGAGCTATGAATCATTAGAGACTTATTTATATAATAATACTTCATAGTAATAAACCTTCTAAATTTGCTCAACAGCAATACAATGCGCATTTAAATTTGAAGATTTAAATGATAACAAGATCACTGAGTTTTCAATAAATGTCTAAGCTTTAAAAAAGTGTTCAACAGTTAGCCACTATGAGTGTAAGTGTTCCAGCAGTCGCTGTCACTAAACGCTCGATTTGCACGCACACCAGCATTTCTTTTAGTCGTTTTATTGTGCGACAGGTCACAGGAGTGTCACAAAACCAGACATTTAAATGATCTAAGAATGGTAATCATATTTTAGTAAACCGTCTGAGTTACGTGACATGCTGTTAAAACATACTGCAGTATAAACTATGCCAACTAAATTATTGTTTTTTGCTAAGATTAACTGCTGCGTTTTAAGCTTGTATAGACATGTCGTGGCGAGTCCACACTTGTTATAACGTATTCCTCAACACCGAGCGGTAACAGATTCAACCTTGAATTCTACCAATAAGTCATGTCTTTTTGTGTTATACCTAAACTTTTTATTCAGTTTAAAAAAGCTTAGATTTTCTAATGGCCTACCATTTTCAATTTTGGGGCCAACGCTTAGATACGGTCATCATTCATGGCTGGTGTGATTTCTTAAAGAAATAAAATCGTCCAAAAGGATTGGAGAGGGGGTGAAATTAAACTACCGTTTATTGATCTATGATATATGATTTTGATCAAAGCTGCTTTTTTGGTGATATGTTAATGTTTTCCAGAGCAAAATATCCTAATTCTGAAGCAAGTCACAGACTAGACGAAATGCCAAATACCTACTGAACATTTATTACATTAAATAGATTTGGCAACAACATGCATAAACATTAACATGAATTTATGTAATTTACCGATTACGATACAATTGTTAATTAATTTAATGCAGTGGACTGCGACTGATGATAATGCAAATACTTTGATAGAGCTCGCGCCAATACCTAACATGTGGAACGTATGCATAAGTTATGGACCAAATGATTAAATAGGTATGCACTCTCTATGGTGGGCGCTAAGACCATAGTATACGGAAACACTATGTCCATTAGGAAAAAAGATCTGATAGGTTTCTTGTTTGTTAATTAGATTTTGTCTTTTGCATACTGATTTAAAACCATCTGTGGTTTTACACACCAATGCGTTTTAGTAATTATCGAAGTAGTTTGAAAACATCAATTAGGTACTGAATGTTTCCTATACGTCCACTATATTCAATGAAATATTATATTTTTATTGAATGGTTGCTATATTGGGCTTTTAAATCCTGTGTGTGCCCTTTTACTGTGGTTTACAGTCGGCATTAGAGAAATAATTCTAAATCAGATTTGGTTTCGGTCCCATTCGTCAAACTTATTTGTTTATCATTCAAATATAAATCCTTTTTCGACCCACATCAAATAAATTATTTCTGTTAAATTCTGTTTCGCCGCCCGTCACTAAAAGTACCTACCGTCCATAAAATAAAGAACAGAATATTTATTTTGTTGCTTAAACTCTTACATATTGCGTATGGTATAATATTTTTAAAGCGGATTTTCTTTTATAACAAAATAAAACGAAAGGAGTACTACAACACATAATTGTAATATTAACAGTATTAAGAAGTAACATAATCGTTTCCAATATCAAGTTATTTAACGCTAAACGTAGGAAGAGAAGTCGGTGGGAAGCTGGTAGCACAGACAGAGGGAGCAGGGAGGGGCGATCGACACTGAGGGTGTTCTTGAACTTGACTTGTGCGCTCGGTCTGTTGCACAATTTTATAGATAGAATATTTATGTAAAGTGATGGCAGCTAGATGTTTGCTCAAAGCCTCCGACGCTTCGGCATATTTACTGATGACAAGTGTTCACTTCTATATGTAATGGATACTAATTAATACATATCCCAAAACTTAAAAGTTAACAGGAAGGTGGAATTCCCTCGTGAATTGCTTACCACGTATTCCAGATGCCTTCAGAAAAAAAAAATGAATGAGGCGTTTTTTGTAATGCTACCCAGAAATGCGAAATCAGAGCAAATTTGTTTCTGCGAAAATCCTCGCACAATTCAATATTGAGAAAAATGTTTACGTATGGATAATGGTACTTGAAAATAGTTGAGTTCAGTTTTAGAGACGTGACTGCTAGGGGCCATCAGGCGCTCGCCGTGACAGCTGATGGGTCCCGAGGTTACGGACAACCGACAGTTCGTGACCTGCGCTCAACAACTCTAAGTAAATAAAACAGATTTGCTGGAGATGAACTGGATTTGGAAAGCGATATACCTAGGTTCGTCTTAATTCTTTCTATCTTCGAGTGCTATTTCATTCTCGTATTTGCACGGTATGCCTCAGAGAATTGTGTTAATCTGAGCTGCTTGATCCATTCGCTTCTTAAAGCAGGATAAATGTCCTGATCTTCGAACTGAACTTATCGTCTCTTTAGCTTTAGAATAGTATAACTGTACACACTGGCTGAGATAAGTTTTACGAGGACTTACGGAAGAAAAGACAATAATCATCAAACCTAAAATATTTGCAAAATTTATCGAATACTGCAAACGTGTCTTGATCTAGAACGATTTCACAAAACACCGTTAAAAAAACAGTTAAAATTGTAAAATAAAGTGATGTAGTTTATTCGGTAGCCGACTAACGTAAACATCACCAAAAAAGCCAACATATAATAGCGATTTGAAAATATTAGTTTTACAAACCAGAGTGTTCTAACCTTTGACCTAGAATGTTCCCAGTTCAGAAGTCTGTCCTAGCTTTTTAATAAATTGTTTGCAGAAATATGTTATTTAAATGTGTTTATCAACGGAATGGTTACCACAGTGCAGGCCTAGTTTGGTATTGAACGACCCTGTGTTTGACTCTCAAGTTATTCTTAATCTCTAAAGATTACACTGAGTTGACAGTAAAATACCTATTATAAAGTAGGCCTTTTCAGGCGCTTTCGAAATGTTACATTAATGACACTAGCTGCTCGGTTCCAAACCGTCAAGAAACTCCAGAACATACCAAATACCAATAAAATATATTTTTTCCACAAATAACAACATATATTTTGCATCAATAATATTAGTTGACCAATGCCAAACTGTTTGAATACCTTACACAACATAATTAAATACAAACAATAAAATTAGATTAGGTTTTCCTTGCGACGCGACACTCGTATAATTAATTATGCCCATTCAGTGTATAATATAACTTGCGAATAATATTATGTTGACCTTGAAGAACACACGATGACTGTACCTCAATAGGTATACCGCACGGACTGACACATGGGCCAACCTAACTATATTGTTTATTTACATACATGTTGTGTATTTAAACATACTTATATCACTACGTATTTTTATCCCCGACACAAAATATAGGGTGTTTCTGGGACATCGTAGCTTCTAAACAAAGGGATCGTTCATGATGAGGTTTTTCGTTTGGAAGCTGACGTGATCTAGATGGTTCTGAGTTATAATTTGTAGAGTTTATTGATTGATTGTTGATTGTTTAAACAGCACAAGAATGCTTGAACTATGAGTTCAAGCATTTTTTGTGCTGTTTAAACAATAGTGGCATGGTTGGTTAGCCTCATTCCAAACAGGTCTGGCAAAAACCACACGCGTAATACCAAACATTCGTATCGCGTTGTAGTTCTCCTTCGATTATCAACTTAATTCAATTTGTTGTATTGTTATTCAAATTGGCTATAGCATGTGCTTGTTCGCTTTCTGCACACCAATTACTTATGTTCAGTTGTATGTATTTATGTTCAGTTTGATTATTATGCTATACGGTGCACTCTCCAATTTGTAACCATTCGATTCTAAGTCCCATACCTTTGACATTATGTGACTGTTTCTTGAAATTGTATGCGCATACCTCTAAAACCTCTGGTATTCAAAAACCCAAGAAGTAGACAAATGTGTCTTTGATAATTCAGATACTTTCAAATACTTTCAATCTTTCTTCAGTAACAATTAGTAAAATAAAATGTTCGTTAAACCATTATAAACGTCGAAAACAGTACAGAATTTAATAACAATCTGATAATAACAAAACAACAGTAGTATAATCGCAGTAGCCGAATTACGACCATTACAAATCAAGGCACGTCCACGTCACGATATTATGGGTTCGGAATTAAACGCCAAAATGTGCCCACAAAACCGGTCTGACTGGCTTTGGCAGAGTAAATAAACATTTTATGGAACACTACAACACTGTTGATACACACTAACGAACATTAGAGTAACATCACGTATCTATGAGATGTTATGGGAAAATGATTGTATAAATCGTGGTAGAGGAGTGGGCAAATATCAATTGGTTGTATTATTTGAAAAGATTAGGTTCTGATGGCTTTAAGTTTGTAGTAAGATGTAGCAAATGAATGTAACATTTAACGCAAGTCTGGAATGGATTGGCATCGATAATAGGCTAATAATAGGCGATAGTAGGATAAGGTTACGTATTTGGGTAACTTTTTGATCTAAACTAGACCGTGTCAGCAGTGTCATATTCGTAAAATATATTAAAGGCAAAAAGATTATGAATTGGAGAGAAAACCTTCCATGTACTTAAATCAATATTGGTGCCTGCAATAAAAAATCAAGGTGATACGAAAAAATGGACAGTTTCCTAAAATATTTTTGGAGTTAATATTGAGTTTAGCTCAAGTCCAAAATCACGAAATCTTCACCCTAGCCTGTATTCAAATTCTTTAACTACATAGCTTAACACATCGCACAAACTGATAACCTTTCTCTGTATTCCAATGAAGGTAGCATTTCCTTTGTTCTCTATCGATTAGTAGATTATATAGGTAACGTCTGGTAAAGAGTGGTCAGAAACATGCAGTGAGGAATGGATGAGTTAAAAATACCCATAAAAATCGTTACAACGGGATTATTTCCAACTCAGCAGCACAAATTAAAATAGACGGCAGATTCGACTCGGTGGGGAATGGCTATCTGTAAAATGCACCGCAAAAATGTATCAGGATTTAGCATAGAAACAGTGTTTGAGAAATTAGGTCAGTTATTTTTCTTGTTAGTTGCTTTTTACCTGAATTAGTTTAGAGTGTTTAGACTTTAGAAAAACCACTGATCAAGTCTATTAACAACTATGAGATGGAACTTATCAAGAAAATGAAATTTCATATTTACTGTCCATTCCTAAACCAGGTTAGTTTTACAGTACAGACCAAATGCGTTACATAATTTCGATTGTGAAAAGTGTTCCATTGAAATAATTTTGTTTAAGAATATTTTAATGCAATACAATGGTTAGAATGTAACTATATCGTAATGGCGAATATTTAGATGGAATATAAATAGAAAATTAGAATTTTAAGTTTGCGCTGAAAGCCACGTCGCAAGTCAACGTCCGTCAGCGGAGCATACAAAGTGAAGTTCACATCGGAGGGCAAGAGCATACACAATACCGCCGTGAATAATTGAAAGGGCCCGACGCACCACGACTCATAGTGCATCCACCACCATGCCAAATGTCCCGCTCCTTACGGTTCAAAGTAGGAACGAACAGAAGTTAAGTTATCGCGGTCTACGAGATGCAATGCTTAGGGTTACCACAAATAAAAAGAGAAAACACTTGACTCTCGACTCGGCTTACGCTTGAACACTAGCTCAAATCCTGATTATACGTAGGTTTATGCAATAAAAATGTTTAATGTTGCAACTAAAAACGACTATATAAAACTGTTTTATTTAATACCTAAGTGTTGAGATTGCTGCCTTTGAGTATTAACGCGTAGCAATAATATCGGACGGAGAAAGCTATTAAAAACAATATGACCATGCATCGAATGTTATCGCCATTGATCCCAACCTCACGTTTTGTGAAAACCAGATAAAACGGTTGACTGGATGTAATCATCTTTTAAATACCTGGATAGTTGGTAACTATTCGTGTCTAATTACGAAGCAACACGATCCTATCTTCTGCAGTGTGTGTTCACCCCTCTGTGTGTTGTCTATAGCCTGGGATTGCAGCCACACGATCGTATCTTATTGGACGCGGCCATCAAGTTGATTGCTCGAGGTTCGAATAAAACCAAAGGTGGTTTATGCACAGCCTTAACAGGATATATCAGCGAGTAATGTATCATTGAAAATAGAGCCGATAAGGAAGTGAAAGATAGGGTTACACTGAACAATGTATAATGTAATAGTGTTGCTGTTATATTGAATACAGGTGGTGATAAATATTATAAAAATGATAGTAATAAACCGAGAAACAAAATGTGTTGATCTTGATTCACGTCAAATAGTGGTCAAAGTCAAAGCTAAACAGTTAATTCAGCCTTGTAACCGGTCAGCCGGTCACGAACCAAGGTAGAGATATTTTTGTTTAAGCTTAGCCTTCACCTTCAACATCATGATATTTCTACAAAGTACCGAATCCTTCTTAGCGAACTCATTAGTATATTCTTTACTACTGATTTGTGAAACTAGATTTAATTAGTTTAAAAAAATGTTATATGTATATTGTGGTCACTGTATTTGAATTGTACGGTTCGTTAAGCAAAGGACAGTGTTTCATGCGTCAGCATCAACTCGTGCGCAAGTTGGAACTCTGGGCACGTAGTGCAACATGACTATGGTTTAGTTAAACCAGACCACAGACAATACCTCTGGTTCTTTGCTTTAATTGTTTTACTGCTAAGATTACGTAAACTATATGCCAATAGATTTAAGTTTATAATCATTAGGCAACCGGCGTGTAAGCTCAAAAATAAATTTATTTAATGAACTTAACTACCTCTACTAGGTACCTAATTATCAATAAATAACATGAGTTATAAATTACAATCATTTATCAATACAATTATTTCAATTTGATTTATCTTTCTGTGTTCATAATCAATCTACTTATAAAACGGAAAACAATGAGGCTGAACTGAACAACAGACATTAATTAATGTCTTTGGCGTGTCGCTGGTGCATAGACAATGATGAAGTGACGGAATATAGCAAGTGTACATCAATACGAAAAACTCACGTCACCTCAAGTAATTTAATTTTTAGTTCACACACTGACACACCAATGTAGGTTTAGCCCCTAACAAAATATTTTGTTCATAATAATGTGTAAAAGGCAAAAAAAAACATGTTAATTCTGTCAGCTACTTAAAGTTTCGTGACTTCATTTTTAGCTATATGTGAGAATTAAATACTTGATAGTATATTAGTACGATTATTTGCATAGCTTGTCGGTCAAGTTCAAGGTACATATCAAACAATATAGCCAACAATGGTCGTTGGCTATTAGGAAAACAAAATGGCGCCGATTTATCATAGCGCGAATCATTACGGCGGCCATTAGAAATGTAAATGAAAGGTCACGAAAATTAAATAAAGTTTATTTATTTATATTGAATTTGAATGTTGTTATTCGTCTCAGTCTTATAGCAAAGCAGTGTACTATTACTCATAAAATGGGAATCAGACTCTCAAGTCAATAATTTCAAAATAATAGGACCATGCAGTACTTTCATGTACTATTGTTTTTCTTTTGATTTTCATTGGGATTGTTAGAGTTCTACAATTATTTTCCGTGGCAAACCATTATTGAGGTACGTGTTATCTTCTTTTGGGATTTGCAGCCGTGAAAGTTGATAAGGATTGTCTTTATCATATTATATAAATTTATATTAAGCAGGTACATATCGTGGAAAGTTACAGATAACATTTAATTTAGATAAAAATAATATCTATTTTAGTCTACTCGCGGTTTAATACTCGATAACATTATTATTTATATGATTGTTGTTTTCATAGCCATAGGAGACTAATGAGTGTGAAACAGTTTTACTTGCAGTCTCAGAATATCAGTTAAATTAATGGACTTCGCGTTTAGATTCCTTCAAATTAAAATTCGTCAAAGTAGACTGTAATAACATCGATAAATTCGTCGTTGTAAAGGATTGAACGCCATCGGGTTGTCCACAAATACTTTATGGTAATGCAGTAATGGTATGTGGTGTCACCAGCAGAGGAGAAACGTGATCAGCATCTCACTACGGAACTATCTAGACGATGTGATAGTTTTACATAAAATATTGTTGGCTCAAAGTATTTAATCTATCTATCTATATAAATAAATAAAAATGAATCGCTGAAATGTAAGTACGCGCATACGTTCCAAACGACTGCTCCAAAATCGATGATTCTTTTTTATGTGTTTGTGACTTACTGTCTGGACAAGGTTTGTGTTCAATCCTTTCGCCAATGTAGCTTTCACCGTGTGAAATTTATGGAAGAAAATTAAAAGATAATCGGAAAAGTTTTTTTCTATAGAAAGATGAGCTAGGCATGATTACTAAAACAGGTTTTCAAACAATTTAAAAATAATTATGAAAGAAAAATATGGCGGTACAAAGTTCGCCGGGTCAGCTAGTTTTGCTAATAAATTAATATTGCGTAATATTAGCTGGCGTTTTCATATTAGATAGTTTTCCATAAACTATAAAATGATAAGATATAACTTGTTGAGTTGTTAAAAGCATTCATCTATTTATCTATGAATATAGGTTTTGATGCTTTTGCCGTCGGATCATCATGAAATTTACACCACGTTTATCGCTTTCCTAAACAGCCATAAATCTTACTTCAGTAGATAACTTATTTCCTCAATTGTATTCACCTGGTGTCTCTTAGTAAATAAAACATTTGAATTTAAATCTGATATTCATTACACTGTTTGTAGACATTGGCGTTGTTTGTTATTCAATAGAGTAGTAGGTAGTAGGCAAGTACACCAATGCCAAACATTGGAGTATAGCCAACACGCAATACAAAAGAATAAATATGAACATCGTTACGTTAGAATTGTGTCGTTGCAGCTAAGTCGAAAACCCATATGGAATATTTTAATACGTTTGGCTAATTTTAACAACTTTATTTTGAGCCTCCGGTCTCGCACTCACCAACGGGACATGACAGCACGAACGTTGTCATTTTACGTTGATTTTCTGTGGGGTAGTACCACCCCGGTCGAGCCGGAACGTTCGTGCTGAAAGCAGCGTGGCGCTACTACCTTGTGTACTGTACCTGTACTACCTGTGTTATCCTGTTTAAGCTATATTGCTGTTAAGTTTCATCTGACTCCGCTCAGTAGTTTTTGCGTGACAGTGTAACAAACATTCATACCTCCATCATCACAAAACTTTCGCATTTATAATAGTAGTACGATATCTTGATTCTCAAGATTTATATTCAGAATATACTATTTATCGCCACAGTTTGTGACTTTAGCAAAGCAAATTATCCTACTTAATAAGATTGTCACTCCATTCTTACTTACAGATTTGTCTCCAGACTCAAGCGAGTAGTTGCAAGTTCAATAAGATTTACACAATAAGGTTTCACTGGCCCCCAAATAACGTTTAACATTTAATTTTACTGTCGCTGTCGTACTCACTTTGCATTACAATTTGCCATTGACACGGAACAAAGCAAATAACACTTCATTTCAATAGGTGTGTTTAAAGTTCCTTGCGGCGATCCATACTTCCATACTAATATCATAAATTCAAAAGTAACTCAGCCTGTCTGTCTGATAGCTTTCACGGCAAACCCGCTGAACTGATTTGGATGAATTTCGGTTCAAAGATAGATTGGACCTTGGAGAAGGACATAGTCAACTTTTTATCGCGATTACCAAAGGAAAAAAAGTCTGTGGTTTATTATAAGCTTTAAGTTTTATAAATTTTTATTACCTACAGTGTGAATTGTTTGACAAAGTTAAGCTTTAGTGACGAGAAGTCGGTTTGTTTTATTGTTTTAAATCATTTCGATGATAGAGCGTCCGTAAGACTTTCTTTCCTGTTAATGGTGATAAAAGCATATCTCAAAGTGTAATCAAATTATACGTAATGGATCACTTCCTCTTAAGTAATACATTGATTCTAATCAAGGTAACCAGCATATACCAGTGAATCGATATTTGAGTATCCAATACTGGACTGAATAGTTTAAACAAGTAACACTGTTGCTGTTGTAACAACTTGTTCTAAGATGGAACTTCATTAAAAATCTATGTGTATTTAAGTAATGTACTGAGATAAGTGGTTTGCTCACCCACTTGACATAAGCGCGTGAAGTGCAAACAAACAACTGACCAGCACATTACTGGAGCGTACACTGTTCGGATCTTAGTTCCGATATTTTAGGAGACTACATGACGCAGACAGTACCTAGATGGTCAAATTTGGTATGTCCATCATATTAGTAACATCGCTGTTATGGGCAGCATCTTGTTGTAACCACAATATTAATTGTGTGTGTGCCGGCAGACTGGTGGGCGCATGTATAATTACGGTATAAAGTTGAACGCTCACCTTGGCCGCGGCCCGAGCAAGGCCAAGGTCGTTAAAGCGTACCGCACCTTCCCACTACACCTCACCGCACCTCCTTACTCTCCCCCCTCTACCCTTCTCAACCAGCTCGCTCCTCCGCACACTGCACGCGCACGCGATTTTTTTGCGCAGTGATGTAATCTGCAATTCGGCGCGCGCGCAACATGGCCGCCCGTCACGCTCAGATAAACATTTCTTTACGAACTTTTAAACACCCAATTCTGATATTTATATACATAAACCGTTTTAAAGATTGTTTTACAAATATTCGGTTAGTCTTGACATTATACAGCCCAGGCCAGTTTTGTGTTATCGATCCGAAATAGGATCCGAAGAATGTATTACGTATGAATACAGATGCATTCATTTGGACCAGGCTTGGGAGAAGCGGACTGCATTTCTGTATTATAAAACTAGGAAGAAATTCATCCATTTCTAAACAATTTGTTAGAACACACATGCCAAATAATTTGCAATACGATGGCCATAAATTAACTTGCTTGTCTGAAAATATATTTTTGTTCCATTGAAGTTACAGAAAACTGAATGGAAAATAGCGTAGCTCTGGTTAATATTCAGTGTAAATGTAGAGCGATTTTTATCTATCTTGTCTTCAACAAATATATATTTTTGGTCTTAAGAGAAATATTTACACCGTTACTGTTTTCGTCTAACACAAATTTTCAACGGATTTAATTTTAGAAATATCTAAAAACAGCTTTACTAACGCTTGGTTCCACTCTACGACAACTTACTTCTGACATTTTTTGCTCGCTATGACATGGGTTTTTTCTGGTTGGTTACAGAAACAAAAAAGTTGATTGATTAAATGTAACTGATGTTTATTCAATTTGATTATGTCACTACAGTCCCTCTTATATGTCTTTTCATCAGCACTACTATTTTTTGTTACATATATACGCATACGAGTGGAAAAATTTAACACTGGGTAATTTTATATTAGTTATGACCAAGATTAGTAGTTTAGATTAGTCAATTTCTGAAATCTAATCTTAACCCATGAAATGGAATTTTTCCCATTACCATGTTTCTAAAAATTCTGTAAAAAGATCATCTAACTGCAGAACTTTTGATCTATACTAAACCGAGTTTGACAACTTTGAGATTTTGATCGATTATGGTCAATTTTGGATCATTTGATGGTTTATGATTGTTGTTGTGACCATCATCGTATTTAGGATAATAATGTCTAGAGGTGCAAATTCATAGCACTTGAGTATGGCCACAGACCGCAGGCCACGGGCCCGACCGCACTGCTAAGTGTACATTACACAAACGATTACACCATAATGTGCGTAGGTATTTGATCAACGCGTCGTTCAATGAAGTTGTATGTTTCAATAGATACTTACTAGTGAAAAAACTATCTATTAAGTTCAGTCTACAGAACCCTTTATGCTACATTGTTGATCTTATAATGTTGTGCGCTTGTTGCATCGAACACTAATTGTCAAATCAAAAATGTGATCGTTAATCAGAATGATGTGTTGTAGACATTCTGAGAACTGTTAGGCAGATGTCCAATATGTGTATAGTGAAGTGACTACTCACAAATGTATGTAACATCATACAACTCACACAATTAATCCCAAGTGCGAAGCTAAAAGATGAGACATGGGTCAATAGATCTAATCCAATCAATTACAAATTATAACCGTGACTGTTGAAGGTATTTTCAAATGTGGTGTGGTAGGTGGTAGTTTCGTTTGGGTTTAAAATTTCACAAAGAATAAATATGAACATCGTTACGTTAGAATTGTGTCGTTGCAGCTAAGTCGAAAACCCATATGAAATATATTAATACGTTTGGCTAATTTTAACAACTCTATTTTGAGCCTTTGGTCTCGCACTCACCAACGGGACATGATGCACGAACGTTGTCAAAATGCAGATTTGAATTAGAATTTAACTTAGACACATAAAATATATAGATCAGACTAGCTGTTGCCTGCGGCTCCGCCCGCATGTATGTCGGTTATCGCTTCAAATAGTAGCCTATGTGTTATTCTGATGTATAAGCTATATTACTGTAAAGTTTCATCCAAATCCGTTCAGTAGTTTTTGCGTGAAAGAGTAACAAACATCCATCCATCCATACTTACAAACTTTCGCGTTTATAATATTAGTAGGATAACGGCTTCAACTGGTCTACAAATTTATTAGCAGCATTCTGTATATTTTCTGCTGTCCAGATACAAAAAAAGTGTCAGTCAGTGTGTTGGTACGAGTGTGACCTGGCAATCATAGTGAACATGCACGTGTATTCCCACCCTTCACAGCGCGTTATTTCCGAATGAACGGCCAACGCTACACAGTTGACGTATCTTCCTCTAACCACTGCCAACAGTTATACTGCAAAGCTCACACACGTAGAATTTTATTAGAACATTTCTCATGTTTGTAGACAAGTTGCTTTAGGCAGAACTTATGTGAATTTTTGTCAGTATATCTTTTGGTTTGTTTAATGAAATTCAATTTTGTACCTTATATCACGAAAAATATATGTATCCCACCAAAAACATTTTCATGTAAAATGTTGCCAAGACGACTGCATATGGCTTAACCTGTGAAAAAGATATCAGATCTCATGTAGAGCCAAGGTTCTGAATCTACACGCCCTATCTCTGCGAACTCTAACTTCACAAACTCAACATCTCAGTAAAAATGTATGGCTTCGCTGTTTCGCTACCATACCATCACGAAGGGGAAACGAACGCCTTTTGTGTTTGCAAATATCTAGTTTCTGATTCTGAAGTAATGTGTTATACGAATATTTAGTTTCTGAAGTAACGAAACAGCCAAGCCATACATTTTTAGAGTTTATGAAATTAGAGTTTGCAGAGTTAGGGCGTGTAGATTCAGAACCTTGGCTCTACATGAGATCTGATATCTTTTTCACAGGTTAAGCCATATGCAGTCGTCTTGGCAACATTTTACATGAAAATGTTTTTGGTGGGATTTCATTTCTTTTTGTAAGTTTTTTTCTTTTTTTGGGCTGTATTTCTTGTACATCTTCTTTCTTCTGTTGAAAAAAACCTCTAGCATAAACATTTGTGAAAGTCTCATACAAACTTCCACCCCCCAAATTTGGGGGTTGGGGGGCAAAAGTAATAGGTTTATGAATTTTTCTGTTGTTTGTATACTAAACTTAGTTTACATACCAAATTTCAGCTTTCTAGCACTTCAGGAAGTACCCTAACAGTTTTGATGATCATCAGTGTGTCAGTGACGAAATCGGTGTTTTTTAGGTATCAATAAAATCTAAAGTATCAGAGCTATGCAATTGAAACTTTGTATGTTTCATTAGTCTATTGGTAACATCATATCCTGAGAATTTGAACGATCTGGTATATCGGGAACCAAAGTTATGAGGGTTCAAAAAAACGACGAAACACTTCGAGGAAAGGTAGGTAGTGCCCTTGCGCTTCGCTTGGCTCGTCTTGGCGGGGGCACGACCGTGCCCCCATATCCAATTTGGAAGACATTCACAGAAATAAACTAGTCTTTACCGAACTTTTTTGTTGTCTGGCTTTTTCTTTGGCTTAGATAGTTATCAAGGCAGTACACCCTCGCTGATTTTAGCTCGATTGGGTGATAATACCCTCCCTAAAAGATCCACCCAAGATAACAGCATTCGTGCTGTTGTGTTTCGTTGGTGAGTGCGAGACCGGAGGCCCAATGATGCAGAACTTAATAGGCCACCATAGTATGGGTCACCTTGCTGCATTGTCTGTATATGTATAAAATTATCGAGGAGGTTCTTGTTTTTCTGTTAACTGGAGTTTAAGAAAGTATTATCTAATATTCCTTTTATTTTCGTTCTTTTTTTTTTCATTTCTCAACTATTTTGTGCAGAACATGATATCATTATTTAGTGGTTTGTTAACAAAATAGGATAAGACTAATTAACACAGTTTTCCTTTAGCTCCAATTGGGGAGAACCTATAATACACATTACATCATAAAAGTCACACTTGCCTGGTTGTTCGTGATTAAAGATTTATTTCAGTTAACTTAAGTAAATCTGTTTTACAATCAAATCAAATACAATCAAATTGCATAGCCAAGAACAGGAGATAGATATATAAGAGTCCGTGATCATGTTACGAAATAACAGCTAAAACCGAAGAAGTGAAGTCAATAAACCTAACCGATCTCTGGACAGACTAATTTTATGTCTTCGGGCTGTCAAATTAATACAACATTATGTCATTAATAATACTAAAACGTAGGTGTATCTCCAAACACATCAATAGGGTGTCCGTCTCAGCCCACGTCAAATTTAAAATATTTCAGTATAAATAACTTTTGCAAAGTCCAAATAGAGATGGCCTTGATTGTGCGTATATAGTATAGTTTTTCTTTGGCAGCCCTAACGTTGCCGGTTGGTGTGACATGCTTTACGCTACTACGCTTGCACGGCGTGCGCGCAAGGTATATACGACAGCGTGGGCTGCGCCTGCGCATACAATGAAGAGCTCTTGACTTTTCTTAGGCGTTGTTACATCATCACATTGTTCAAAACAGGAAACGTAACCTTTTGAATTTTATTAATTTTAAATACTGTTGATGGAATCGAGTGTTTGGATTTCATTTGTTTGTTTAGTATAATAATCCCAGAACTCAAACAGATAACGATATGTCTATATAGCGCGTTTGTTTGTTGTAGATTGTGGTCGAAATTTTCAAGAGCACATAGTTGACCGTAGGTATATGCTGGAGTACTACATTTCTAGATAAAAGGTGTGTCAGATAATTCATCTCTTAATATTTACAACACTAATGATACAGAGTGTAAACACTGGCAGTGGCCTGGCGAGTTATACAGACATATACGGCTACAGTTTTGTGCAGTATTTTAGGGATTTTTAGTAATTTTAAAAATGATTTTGCCAATATTAGGGATAGGTGCCAGAGAATATTTATTAAAAGAGTTTTTATAGATTTTTAGGAAGAAACTGTTATGTTTTTGTGGTGTATCGTAATCAGTCATGACTACGGTAATTGCAACCAGATCGAAAGGTAAGGTAATTTAAAGGTATGTAATAGCTGCGGTAAATCTTCTGTATAAAAATGATCATAATTATGAAACGTGATATTTTAACATTACAGTCTTCAGTATTCACACAACAAAAATGAAAAGGCAAAGGCTGCGTATAGACCATAATTGCTACATTTTTTTCTACATTTCGAGAAGGAAATATAGCGATTTTGATAAATCACTACAAGTGTTCGTATGTCTATCTGTCAAGGCCTTTTTTCTTAGGAACGCGTACACGAATCAAGTTGAAATAAATGCGTAAATACTCAGGCCTGTGGTAAAGGACCACAGACCTGAGTACTCAGATATTTATTTCACAATATGCAGCAGTGAAAAAAACGCCATCAAAAGATATATTATGGCCCTTTATCTTCGTTTTGTTTTGCCGCATAATTTGACCATCGCAAGGGTATTAAAACCTATATAGGGTACTTTCTGTTGACCTAGTATCATTAGTTTTGGCATGTAGCAATGTTATGTAACACAAGTAAAGGAAAAAATCGAAAACCGTAAATTTGTAGTTGCATCACAAGCTTTTTTGCGATTAACCTACGTCGATGTATGGGGACATCAGTTTTCCAATTGTCTATACTTAACTAAAAGTTTGTACGAGCCGCCATTGCCTGAGTCTGACTCGCACTTGGATGGTTTTTCTTTTTGTAAAAAAATCAATGATAGTGTAAACTTACTGATGTCGGTGACGTCGTTCCACTTCATGATGACGTCAGTGCAGAAATCACCTAAAATAATAAAGCATGGTTAAAACAAATACATCTTTTCTTTTAATTACACACTCTTAATCAAATATACATCTTATTTACTGACGATGATGTTTTCCTAGCCGGCCGGATTTCGGCCACGGCGGCTAGTCTCAACGGCGACCAGCCAACTACGCAGGAAATATTATATTGCACAAGTGTGTGCGCAAACACAGGTGCACTCTCTGTTCCCTCACTCTCATAATCCGATGGGACGTTACTAATACAGACAGTAGGTCTTTATAGATGTTACAAGTCGGATTCCTAAGACATCCTCTGCGAAGAAACGTCGAAACAAACCACGGAGGATTTTTTAAGTCCATGAACAATGTTACAACTAAGTATGTGAGTACATAATAGTGACTATTAATCGAATTTATGTGTTGTATTTTAGCTTTTTATTCTATCTAAAAATAAACACATGCCACGTAGTTAAATAATTTTCATATAAAGAGACAAAACTCCGTTGAACTATCTCCCGTAATTGAGTCTAGAATAACAAAATTTACATATAATGCGGTATTTTTTATCTGTGAGAGTGGGAATCTTCACAATGTCTGCTCCTTTAATTATAATTAAACATAATAGTAGAATTGGTGATAAAAACGTGTTGGGTATATTGCATACAATGAGTGGCAGTCCGCCTGCGTTTAACTAACAGTGTGTACACACGCGACGTGCGGCACTAAGGGCTGGTGCACACGGAACTGCTGTTTTGGCGGGCACGTTCATTATTAATAACTGGCCGTGCCCACAGATTTTTTTCTGGCATTATGTGAACTTGTGGGGATGTATTGGTTGTGTTGTGGAACTTCAAAACACTTATTTTCTTTACAAACACATTGCATAAATATTTGTACTTTATTACAACATATCACGACACTAATTTAAGTTAGTAAATAAAATATGAATCATGTTTACACTACCACATTCTCAGTGCAGTGTACAATAGGCTACGTTTTTCAATCTACAACCAAGTATACCTACTTCTTCCCAGCATATAATTTCTATGTTTAATGTAAATAATTTCTCCTAAATCATGAAATGTAACATCTTAGGTCACAGTATAATTATCCTCCATTATCAATTCAATGTTTTATTTTTTAATTTCTTCAAATCAACGTTAAAGCGAAAGTACTATTAATTATTCTGTGGTTAAAGATAATTTGACAATAGCTACATAAAAAACGTATGGATTGGTCTTAATAGTTACATTATCTCGTGATCTATTCACTGAACCCTTTGCTTTGTGAGAAACAGTTATATTTCTTTCGTTAGTTATAACTGCAACGTGTCTCAGAATTTAGATCACCTTTTAACTAAATTTACTTGAATTCTCACTAATATTTAATCACCGCGCACGCACGCAATATTCCGCCATGTATTTTCGCGGCCAGGTATCTATTGCGAGTATTGCGACACGCAATAATAATGATGGAATCGATTAAAGTAAAGTAGAATATACATCGTAATAGACTGCTGCGATTTCACACATCATAGACACAATTCTCATACTATTACAAGTTTTATTGTTTACTTGTAACTTTTGCTATATAGATGAACCTTTCAAAACAGTTGTTTATAAATGTATAAGATAAGTCGACAAACAATGTATAATAAAATATTATTGTCCTTCTATTGTGGTGAAAAAGGTGAGACGGTCTAGCAATGGCTGGCTGATGAGGAGTGAATTGACTAGCAAATGTTTAGATTTGTGATCTGTAGCTTTCTCTTTAAGTTATCATACGTATATGACGTCAAGGTTTCGAGTATAGCTAGAGGTAGTAAAGCGAAAGCAAACGAGCTAACAGGTAAACTGATGGTAAATGCTTATAGTCGCAACTCAAAAGTCACAAGTGTGTTGCCAGTTAGGAGTACCCTCAGAATTAAAGGATGAAGGAGAGGTAGAAAGTGTGTTAAACTCCAGTAACAAAAATCCGCAGGTAAAACGCAGGCCTATATCTGCCAGAAGTATAACAGGTTCTATGACAGAGCCATTTAGTGCCAGTTTCAGTCAGTAAAGTCGAAAAACCTTTGTACTTGCAAGCGTCAAAACTAAGTAGGCACAAGTTTTAAACTTCTAATTTCAAAGCACAAATAAGGAAGAAAGACAACTATAACTAAAATAACTTACACATTGAATGAAAATTAATTAAAATGTTCTTTTTTATTAAGCTCACTACTAGTATTACTCACTCACACACAGTTTTTTTGAAGATCGTATTTAAAAAAGTTAAGAAAACATAAAACACATTTGTTTAAACTAAGTGTTCGTTTTTTTAAAGTAAACTTGTGTATTAAGACAATATTACTTGGACTGACTACGACAATGGACTCAAAGCGAACTAATGCGAACATGAGATGTGAAGTCGTGCGATTTGTGGCTCGTGTGTTCCCGCCCTCAGCGAGTTCATGACATGCACTTGTCGCTCTCTGTTTGAGCAATTTGCAGCGTAGCGCTTTGGTACACTAAAATACACATAAGTCGCATAATAACCTTTATCTCTGTTGTTTCTATGACCGGCTTATGATAGCATATTACAGATTACATATTATCGAGCGCAAAACTTTTCCTTTCTGACAATAATTTTTCGCTAACCAATAATTTTATGACAGTTTCTGCAAAGATATAGAGCGCGGCTTGAAACACATTTTGCAGCCGGCTGCCAATCTTTATAAGTACATACGATACCCGACCATTTTATCTTTACTTATGCCGCAAACTATATAAATACTAAACAGATTTTCATAGGGCTTTTAGCAATGGATGCATATGTTGTAAAAAAGAGACAAAAACATGGTGCTTCCGATTTTATTCCTTTCAAAAAGTTTTTTTCTACAACTCTAACTTAAGCTCTGCGAAAGAATAAAAATATTCATTGACCGATATGTTAGGTTACACTACGTGCGTAATTATTACATGGTGTCCAAAAATTATGGACGTATTTTTTGATTTTAAAAACGTTAATAACTTTGTTGTTTTGTTTGTTTGGCATTTCTGTTATGGTGTTTTATGTAAGTACATACATTCTGTATCTGCCCCTATTTTTTCTCTGGTAATTAAAAACTAATGGTGTATAATTAACCCTATGTCAAGTTATCCAAAACATTAATATGAAAATATTCTTGTAACTGTGTCAAGCTGACCCCAGCTAAACTAACTTAGAATAACCAAAAATTAGTTTATTTCCCTTGTGCATAATGCAATAGACGTCGGGCTAAAACTTTATATTTTGAGCCCCTGTAAGAACTTCTACGAACGAAAGGCTGCAAGTTGAAACAATTTTTTTGATAGTGAAGTTTTATTTATTTGCCTTTAAGTTTGGAGAGATACATTTTCATATTGGGCAGAAGTGAATACTTAAAAATTAAAAAGGATTGGTGTACGGAAAATATTCTAGAAGAGAGTGAATGTTTACCATTCGTAATTTAATTTACATAATGTACAAAATTAATATATTTGGCACACTAGCTTGTCGAAGTTTATTATTTTACTAGTTTTTGTACGCGGCTCCGCCCGCGTGATTGTCGGTTATCGCGGTAAATAGTAGCCTATGTGTTATTCTCATGTATAAGCTATATTACTGTAAAGTTTCATCCAAATCCTTTCAGTAGTTTTTGCGCGAAAGAATAACAAACATCCATACATCCATACTTACAAACGTTCGCGTTTTAGTAGGATTTACTACTGTATGGATACAATAAACTTAGGTTTTGATTTCAACCAATATACTGATGAAGTTATTCTTTCATTGGTAAATTAAATACTTCAATATTTATTTGATCATCATCACTATGCTGGCGTCTACCGAGTTTTATTTGAGGTCGATGCAATAACATTTCGGGTTCTTTATTTTAGACCAATCAGATGGATTTGATCAATGGATCATTTGAGAATGAACCGGATCTTGTACCAATATCTCAATCTAGTGATCGGACAAAACTGTCAATACACATTTAAATAAATAACGATGCATAGGTAATTAACTAAATATATGTGGCACAGATAGTTGTTTACTACGCGCACTACCGCTACAGATTTGATCTTGTTATCTCATTTCCTCCGCTTTCGTAATTATCTGTGTGTGAAGTAATCTCCCGAGTAAGTGTGTCGTTTACCAAAAAAGTAGTTGGTGCTGTCTGCTGTCTTTATCTCCAGTAAGAAATAATAATAACAAACTTTTATTACTCTTATAAGGTACAGATCAGTTTCCCATTGCAGTCCTCTGCTAGACATAGGCATAATTTCGATATTACACGTCTTTAGAATAAAATTAAATAGTTCCTTAGTGAGAGAAAAAAAAAGAATATGCTTCACAAAATAAAAGAAACAAAACAAATATCAGTGTCATTGCACCTCCTAATATATATAACTAAAGTATGTAATGCTATGAGGCGCTCATAGCCCAGTTGCACTTGGTGATTATAAACAATCTCCGAAGGTAAGCAACGACGGCGTGGTCTGTACCTGGATGGGTGACCGCTAGTGGCAAGCCAACCAGTGAGCGTCTCCGTGATTCGGAGATCACGTTAAGCAGTCGGTCTCGGCTGTTATCTTAGGATTGGGCAGCTTGAAAACATCCAATGGCAAGATTACGTAGCCACAACGTTGTCTTGCCAGTCCCCAACCCGCACTTGGCCAGCGTCGGGACGTATGGCCTAAACCCTCTTCTGAGAGGAGACCCGAGCCCAGCAGTGGGACGATATGGGTTGTTGATGATGTAATGCTATAAATATAAACCATAAAATTAACAAAAGGTACCGGAAATCGTATAGAAGCATCTCAATAGGCCGCCATAGTGTGGGTCACCATGCTGCATTGTCTGCATTCACTATAAGTATGGTGAGCACTACTCTTGAATTCTGCTTATGCTTTCCAGAGGCAGAGTAGTCACTTTCGCAGGATCAATTTACCCATATTAGGGTTCCGTGCCAAAGGCAAAAAACGGAACCCTTATAGATTCGTCATGTCTGTCTGTCTGTCCGTCCGTATGTCACAGCAATCTTTTTCCGAAACTATAAGAACTATACTGTTGAAACTTGGTAAGTAGATGTATTCTGTGAACCGCATTAAGATTTTCACTCAAAAATAAAAAAAAACAATAAAAATCCCCATACTTAGAACAGAAAATCAAAAGTTTTTTTTCATCAAACCCATCCGTGTGGAGTATCTATAGATAGATCTTCAAATATGAGATTGAGGTTTCTAACATAATTTTTTTCTAAACTGAATAGTTTGCGCGAGAGACACTTCCAAAGTGGTAAAATGTGTCCCCCCCCCCCCCCTGTAACTTCTAAAATAAGAGAACGATAAAACAAACAAAAAAATATGATGTACATTACCATGCAAACTTCCACCGAAAATTCGTTTGAACGAGATCTAGTAAGTAGTTTTTTTTAATACGTCATAAATCGTAAACCGCAATTTATCGATCAAAGTTACAACCAACTAGTACAAGAACTTTAATATTATGTTACTTGCTGTTACGGAACTGTTCACGCGCGAGTCCGACTCGCACTTGGCCACTTTTTTTTATTAAGGTTTATCTATGTTGTGTGTGTGTGAGTATGTGAATTAAATAAATACAATTTGTTGCAGTTCTTACATTTGCATAACATTTAGCAAATAATAAACAGACAGACAGAAAAAGACAGTTGACACAAATAAATAATTGCTTACTTTATACACGGATGTTATGAAACTGCAGAAAAAAAAGTTATTAAATACATTTAATGCACACTTGCATCAAATGACTAACCTGATCCAACTGGCCTAGTGGTCTAGTAATTAGCAACCCTGGCGTCATGGGTCATGGAGCCAGAGGTTGTGGGTTCGATATTATTTTTACTATCATACATGTCTGGTGCAAACTGGTTTCTGTTGAAAAGAGGCCTCCGTCCACTGCGAGCGATCGACCACTGAGGGATTTATTTGGATTTTTTGTGTCCTAGGGGATTTTGATGAACGTTATGTTTACGAAAACTTCTATATAAATCCTCTTAGGGATCTTCTATATAAATCCAAATAAATTCCCCAGGGGATTTAAAAAAGGGATCCTAGTGGACGGAGGTGAAAAGCGACTACAAGATTTCCGAGACTCGAGAGCCAGCCAGAATTATTCTTCGGTAACCTCAATCATTCAACTCGTTATCTTTAAGACTGGTATTATTCCGGTTGGGAATAGGCCCGCTGCCGAAGCATAGCTCTTTCATGGTCCCCCATTCATCAACTTCCTAGCCATTAGGGATTAATAATCCCAAAATTATTTGGGGCCAGCTACTTAAGGAATATCAATTATATAGCAACTCTAATCGGACCTTTGCAAAACCTGAGGGTGAACTGAATTCGAAGATTGAAATAGTGGTCAGTTTATTTAAAGGCACTGACTTCCCAATAACCATTGCCATAGATGTTCATGACAACCGGGCCGACGGCTTAACGTGCTCTCCGCGGCACGGGATCTCACGGTCTCCCAAAACGTTTGTTTAAAAAAAGTAGTTGTTAATAATACGGTTTACTTATTAAGTTGACCGGATTTCCGGTCCAAAACTAGATATGGAACCAAAAGACATCGTACATGGACCTCTTCAATGACGCATCTATCTATGTATAATCTTGAGACGGCATTATACAACTCTTGTGATTTGTGTGAATGACTCGCCTTGTGCGTCGTCGGCCGCGACCCACTTATACAAATTACATCGACCGGACATCGAACCCGTCGTATTTCGCAGTGTTTAGTTAATTTACTGCTTGTTAAACTTTTTAATGAACGCACTTGTTTATTAGTTCGTGGTACGGAGCCACATGCTATGAATAACCAACAATAGAGAGTATCTACATTGTGTATTGACTACTTGTAATTAACGCAATTTCTAAACGACAACCAAGCATATAAATAAGGATCTATTGACTATATAAGACGAAGGCACGGTTTATTGGTCTGGACGTTAAGTTTTTGTAGGTATCTCTAAATCTAGATAAACTTACTGTCATACAAAATGTATGGCACCTCATCACAACTTTCAGATTCAGTGATTTCATCATCATTATCAACAGTCTTTGAAGCAGTTCACTGCTTATCATCAGTCTCTCCTTAGCAAGGAGGGTTTGACCTACCATACCTACCTATTTGAGGGTGATGAGGGTGAGAGTGATCTGTTTACGAAGTATTAGTGATAAATTCCAAAATGCTTGCAAAAAAATAATTCGTGGAAGTTATTAATTGTTTAAAACAGATAGTAATTAACAGGGCGTGGCACGATACACACTTAATCAGTCTTTAACTGATCTTAAAGCTAACGAATTCTAATAGACGTCATCCTCATTAGCCTATTGCAGTCCACTGCTCGTCATCATCCCACCGCATTATCTTGGATATTAATATTGGGCCTTAAAACATATTTGAGTAACCAATTATATGGTTAGTATAAAGCAGTTGAAGTCAAAGAGCAGTTCGCACTAAGTGCTGAGGCTTCGGTTGTTCAAAGCAAACCAGTGAATCCTACTCAAGCAAACATTGGAAGTAAAGTTTCACCTAGTTTACCTAAACTGCAAGAAAACCTTTCTATTTGCACGATCATCATTCAAAAACAGCTGACCGATTTAAAAGGACGTTCACACCTCGAGTTCAACTTGGTTTTCTGCTATCAAAGAGTCGTAATGTACTAAAGTTGATCACGACATGGGTTTGCAGAAGTTCTTTTGTTCAAGATGAGATATGTGTTATAACTGTATAATGTTTCTGTTGTTCGATAAATTGTTGCGACATATTGCAACTATATCGGTTAGTGCGAGCTTATCACTGGATAGGACAAGCAGAAGACCAACTACATACATTACTTCAATTAAAAAAGAGATTGTTCGTTTCTTCTTTTATCTATCTATATATATATAAAAGAGGAGGGTGACTGACTGACTGACATACACTTTTTTTTTTTTTTTTTTTTTATGTTTGGCCTGCCAAAATGACTCTACTCTGCCTGATGGAAAGCATAAGCAGAATCCACGAGTGGTGGCCACCATACTCATTGCGAATACAACAATGCAGTATGGCGACCCACACTATGGCGGCCTAGTGATGCTTGTGCATCCTTTAGTCTAGTCAACAAGTATGGAACTTGTTGACTAGACTAGACATACAACGTACAGCCCAAACCGCTAAAACTAGAATCCTGAAATTTTGCATGTAGGCTCTTTATATAACGTAAGTGATCACTAAGAAAGGAATTTTTGAAATTCCACCCCTAAGGGGGTAAATCAGGGGATGAAAGTCTGCGTGAGCGAAGCCGCGTGTAAAAGCTAGTTCATTATATATCTATCTACCAAATCGTATGCAACAAGTATGCTGATTAGTTCATGGATAACATTTGAATATTTAATACAATTCGGTTAGTGAGCAAAGAATTTATTTACTTTTCAACCGACTTCAAAAAGGAGGAGGTTCTCAATTCGACTGTTTTTTTTTTTTTTTTATGTTTGTTACCTCATAACTTTGGACTGGGTGAACCGATTTTGATGATTATTTTTTTATTTGAAAGCTGGTGCTTCCCGAATGGTCCCATTTAAATTTGGTCCAGATTGAAGTCGGTTTTTTTGTTAAAACTTGTAATTATACCTAAAACAATTTATAAGGACATGTCATAAGAAATTGGCAATGAGTTAGCAAACTTAGAAAATTATTTATTTTTATTTATTTATCTTTATTGTATATATACAAAGTAGAATAGTACAACAAAATCAGTTACAAAGTATGTATAACAATTGGCGGAATATTGGTATCAATATGTCTACGGAAATACTGACACTACTTTTTAAATACGTAAATCTACAAGGTTTGTGGCATTGAAAAGCATTCCAAACCGTTTTTTTTTTAATTTATTTAATAAAATGTGCGTATTACAACACATACCCATAAAAACAGGTAATGTTAACAGACAATCTAATTATTTTTAAGATTTTAAGGTTTATTGTTTACAATCTACAATTATTTTTGTTTCAGTAAAATAAATTAAATTTATGTTTATGTAGAGGCATTAACGGACACGTAATAGTTGTTTCTTACCTGTAAATTGTAGACCGGTTGAGTCAGCTTATGATTGCCAGTCGTCGGAACATAGACAATTTAACAAGAAAGGTTTAATGCTAGTAGAACGAGCAGTAACAGTGTAGTGTAATCTGTGTAGTATTTCTGTGGCAGGGCGGTCGTGCGTCGCGCGGTAACCTCCTCGACCCGGTTTCGGTTCAGAGTTGAACGGCCGCAGTGCCTACCTAATGGTGAGCCGCTGTGCCGTTTGCACGTCGCCGAGCGCGACTCTCGCCCACCCATCTGCCTTCCTCCACTCTACTGCACATTTAAGACTGCTACCTACATTATACACTACTTTCTTTAACAATTTTGAGAGCCCAGTTATCATATATTGTATGCGTTAATCATACAGAATTAAAGATAATTCATCTAGTTTTTGTTGATCTTAGTACTTTGTCTGCACTGACATCAATAGTTTAGTTGACTTTGCGTTTATATTTGTATTAATAAAAAAATGGTTGTACAATTTTTCGTCGATAAATATGTAACAAATACGTTGGCAAACACGCGAGAGCGAGAACGTTTGAAAACCATTACTCCAAATACGTTTAGTTGAGGTCTCCGAGATGACTTATTTTTTACAAAAAATCTAATAATGTTTTAAACTGCTAGTTTTGAACTGAAGGAAATTTGATTCAAATATGTATTAATTCGTATTATTAAAACGGCGCGCGCGACGAAGACCACAATATTTATCTCCATTGTACTCTACGGCTATTGTAGAGTTTTGGCATGCACACAAAAATGTTTACAATAAGAACCCGTTCCGCAAAGAAATCAACGTCAGATTTACCAATTTTGAGAGCAGATTTCAACATCTCTCTTGATCTTGAGCATATTATTTTAAATATAAGAAACATTAATTTATTAACGAATGTAATAGCTTCCGATGCGTAAGAGGAAACATAAAAGTAAGTAAAACCGTACGAAGGTGTTATAAATTTGTGGCTTAGGTTATTTATATAAATAAATCATGCGGTTTGATGTTCTATTTAAGTTTCTTTTGAACATATAAAGGGCGTTGATTAACTAATAATAGACTAATCAGGTTATACGAAGGCTTCGTCCTTAATTAAACCACCTTATCTTCACGTCCATTTTTTACATCTGTCTAATATAACAGCAAAGGTACAGCGAATCTGTGATGATTATATTATATCTATTAAGACTCAGATGACTTTAACTTGATGTCAATGTAAAACATTCATTAACAATCCCTAAACGTCCCACTGCTGGGCTCGGGTCTCCTCTCAGGAGAGGGTTAAGGCCATACGTCCCGACGCTGGCCAAGTGCGGGTTGGGGACTGGCAAGACAACGTTGTGGCTACGTAATCTTGCCGTTGGATGTTTTTAAACCGCCCAAAGGCCTCCAACTAAGCTTCACGATCACGACTGTTATCCTACAACACAATAAGGGCATTTAGAACAGATGTGCTAAATCCGCGAAAGGTATTTAAATTAATAAGGAAAGGATGTTATTGACCTCGTTAACAGATACTATTGGAATATGTCTTAAATAACTTGGAAAATAACATTTGAAATAAAACTATTACTTAGATTAATAATTTGTCTACTTAAGAAATGAAGGTTCTCAATTAGACTTCTTGATTTGAGTTTATTAGAATGTAAATTGCGCAATATCCTTGCCCATTGTGAATTTATTTCAATAAATTATTTTTTAATTAAATTAGTTTTAATGAAAGATGGTGAAATTTCTACTTGAAGATTATACTTCTAAGAATTAAAAATAAAGGAATGAAGACGGTGATATTTTTTTAAACAGTTACCAGAACCAGCTCTGCATGTTATGAAGCTAAAACAGGATATTAATGTTCAAGATTACTCCACAGTTCATGGGGCAAACCCTCAGAAGACAAAACGCTCCGCGGCAGTAAGTCAAGATAATATCAAGTGAATTATTGTACAACTAACATCGCGAAATACTCGCCAATTGGGAGAACGTGATAGTTCATTCACTTTGGCAAATGTTTTAAAGAGCAAATCTATTTAGATTTAATTTACCCACTTGGAAATGTCTTAAATGCAAGCTGCTTCAGGTTTAGCAAGTGCCTTCAAGGCCCAACTTTGTAATAGAACGTAAAACATTATAATGCAGGAGAAACCGAGGATGGATCCGAGTGGCATGCAGAGGCCTATGTCCAGAAGTGGACTGCGGTAGGCTGATGAATATTGTAATTTGTTTTGTTAAGCAGTTCTTTTATTGCTTCTCTCCAAGTTGGGTTACTCGAGCCCAAAACCCCTTTTCACAATTTGGCAGAACCCAATTAAGGATGGCAACGCACTTATAACTCTTGACTTGCAGGTGTCCCTGATATTGAATAGGTGGTCACTTACCATCATGTACGTCTGCTCATTTGCCTTCTTAATCGATAAAAATAAGGCTATTTTGGTAAATTAAACCACACTGTTTATCTTGTAATAACTAATAGTAGCGAGTATGTTAATCCTTTAAAGTGGAGACAATTTTTATCTCGGTGTTAGCTGGCCACATATCGTGTGTCTGGCGAGTAAAGTTGCACCATAAAACCGCACCAATTACGTCAGCCCACAATTAAGGGTACAAACGAAACGAGATTCACGTCGATCAATTTAAACAGGTTTCAAATTTTATGGTTCCGCCACTTAAAACGTAACGATTTAAACCCTCCGGGTCGGCGTAGGGTTGCTCATTACTAGAGCGGCGCAGGAAGTGTCGTAAAAAACGATATACGAGAAAGAGTCGGCCCTGGGGACTGGTCGGACCAGTGTCCTCACATACCTTATAGTAACAACAACCTCGCTGAGAAATGTTGACGGAAATGACGTATCAGCTTCGACGTGGACCGGCGACAACGGCCATTTCTTATTGACTCGCCAACTCCAATTTATACAAAGATCGAGGCCTCGTTTAGCCTTGACTGACAACTGGCATAATACCACTTCATAACGATAAATATTAAATAATTTAATATAAGTACTACAAAGGGCAAACGGGTCATTCGATGTCATGTAACTACCGCTGCTACGAGAAGTGTACCGTGTACCACCTTTGATTTTCCCTCAGAATTAGAAGTCGATTTCTCCGGTTCTCCTCAACCACTCAGTAAGAAACAACGGAAAAAAACCCTGGCGTTACTCCTGCCCATAAATTTCTCCCACTTCTGATTATTATAATTGTACAAGCTGACCCGACGTACTTCGTACCATGGCGGTACGAAGTACGTTTTTTTCTTTCGTAAATATTTTCTACATTTCTGTAAACTTGTTTTTAGTAGTTATATATACACCTCAGCTACCCACGGTGCAGTCGTGGACAAAAATAATAATTTCCCGTTTACTTTTGATTTTTCAAACCTTGTCCTAACAATAAAGAACGTATAGGGAAAAGAATTATCCAATTTGGTGCAGTCGATCGGAAGTTATGCGCGTACATACATTTCGGCGATTCATTTTTATTCATATAGATTATCGGTATAATATTATCCATAATCTTATAATTTGTCGGTATGTATTGCGCTAGTATTTTTTAATGAGGAGTTACGTTGGTAGATAACGAGGTGTATTTGCGTAATATTGTGCACTATCAATCTCCCCCTAGTCTACCGAGACCGAGACTGTTAAGTGCACAACATCATTTATCTCCGAAAGGGTCTCCATAGTGCTCACGTGTAAATGAAAAACACGTCTTAACTGCTATAATTTGCATCGTCCAGGTATTCGGCAATATATCTCTGCATGTACATTATTATATTAACATTTGAAATGCATTTTTTAAGTAAAAGAAACCTCCCGTACTATGAATACATGTATGTATAGTACATGTATAGTAAGTGACTTCACAAACATAAATAGAACGGGCACAAAAAACACCCAGACTCAGAACAACAATTTGTGGATCACACTAGGTGTTGTCCCATATGAGGATTGAACCTACAGCGCAGTAGAAAGCTTAATAGTTACTTTACCTGATTCTACACTTTCCACAGTCCACTATAGAGCAAACAATCGCGATTGATAACAGCAAGTGCAAATAAAAAGTTGGCTGCAAAAAATACCTCAGACAATAGCATAATGTTATAACGATAGAACGTAACACAAAAAGCTTTGTTACTATATGTTATTTAACCTGCAATTCCTGAGGAAGTAAACTATTGGTTCATACTCAAAGAAGACAGTTGTAGTGGGCGCATAGTGGCTACTCAGATTAGAGAGAGTGACATCACAGTGGATTGTAAATATTAAATAGCAGTAATGAGCATAGAGAACACGTATTTGTAAGCGCTCGTGTGTTTACTTAATTTGATGTCGTTGGTAAGAGTCTGTATGATGAGAATACATGAAACAAGTTGCACATAAAGATTCGCGTCTTATGTAGCTATTTACTCCACACCCACGAGAAATGCGACTCCAAATAGTCTACATTACGATGATTAAATTGTCCAGGTATAAAGTAAATTGTCTAATTAATTTTACTTAATCTTGAGATATTATTTAGCAATACGTTTCTACAACAGTGCAGACGTGTCGCAATATATTCTTCTCAGCTGTTCGTGCCGGTCCTTACTGATAACGAATACATCTTTGCAACGTGTTCAACGATAAAAATTCTTCAAAAAGAAATATGTAAGAATAATTGATTTCCTTTTTTAGACACGCGAAGTGATCAAAACGGTATATAAGAACTTACCCCTACTTCGAATGGAGAATAATAAAAAGAATGTCAGTTACAGTTAGTTCACCACTCAATATGGTTATCACTCGTACAAGTTTTGATTATGCGTCGATTACGGGCCCAGCTGATTTGGTGCGCGGGCGCACTCGGGCGCGGGGGGGGCGGGTTTGATAGCGAGCTCACCTATTGGCCACGCAGCGAATAATCTTGTGCGGATGGGCTGCCCACTGCGCACGCGACTCGCTTATTATTCCTCGTGCTATTTGCTTCTTAGGACTCGAAATGCCCATTTTATGCGTTGCTTTTATAGTAAGTGCTTGAGACGGGTGACGTGCCCCCTAGCTTAATGTCACGCTATACCCAGCAAACCATATCAATTCCTTTTGATTTAAGTACCTTTTGAATGTATTAAAACCAAATGTAACTAGTCTTATGCTTTATTATTTTCATACTTTGTACTATAAAGGATTTTTATTTACATATATATAAAGAGTATATATTTATATGTATAAGCCATATTCTGTTTCTACCATTGCTTTCCCATCTTATCAAACTTCTCTTTCATATTGAACCCCCAACATTTCCATCCAGTTCATCAAGTACCCGTTTGTGAGCTCGTCCCTCCCTGGTACATGCGTTAGTTTGTATTATGCATATACATCAGAATCCGTTGTTTTTTATGTCGGTTCTATTAATGTCAGCTCAAAAATTCAACAACATTAAAATAAAAATCCATAATGTGTTTATGGTGAACGTTTGAAATTACTTAACGTTGATAACGATCTAGAAGGTCGTGTTGGTTGGAAGCTCGGAGTTGAGGACACGCCACACATTAAGATAACAGCGTGGACCTAATCCTGGCTCTCAATGGCACTGATCGTCAGTTAGCCGTGTACGGGGTAATGACAACAAAGATAATCCTAATAACACGAACGTACGCTTGTACATGACCCCAATTTCATATTTCTACGTTTTAGTTGTCACAACCTTGGTTTAAGCTATTTCGAAAAATATGTTTCGCAAATTAGGCATCAAATTTCAGCACCAAAAATTATTTTGAAATAGATACTGAATGAATATCATATGAATTATGTCTGAGTTTATTTGATATAATTTTTTCTAGTAATAAAAGCACAGCACAGCAAGTGTCCTAGTGACTGTAAATTTTTTTTTTTTAACTTTATCCATTGGTTGTATATTGTCGGTGGCGAGACGTGGCCGAGTGGAGAAGTCGCCCGACCGGTCGGTCGAGATACTACACAAACAACCAAACAATTTAGTATAAATATTTTGTAATACATTTACGAGTTACAATGGAGCAAAACATTAGCCCACCCGTTGGGTCACCGCATTGTTTGTTAGAATTAGTTATCCGCGCGCCATTGTGTCGACCTCGAACCCAGGAATCATCGGTATGCTAATGATTACACCGATCAATTTGAAACTAACGAGCCCAATGAACAGTATTATGCGATTAAATAAGTTGCGAAACTGTAGGTGGCTAAATTACGCTATCGGACAAATTGTACTGATCTTATAGAATGTAGCCAATTATAAAAGGAACATTACGGACTGTGCCTAATGCCGGCGCAATCACCATCAGCGGACATTACCCGATTTACAAATTACCCGCACAAATACCAAGTACGATCAATTTACAAAACAATTTTAATAATCATATAGACGGCTACATTTTGTAGAGATAGGAACATTGCACATGCGTAAGACGAGGGCTTGCTATCTTTTTAAATTCAATAGACCATTACTGAACGATATATGACTCTGCCTTGGAGAAGTTATTATCGCAAAATTATCCGGCTCATTGACATAGGGTCTGAGTAATGACAACCATGATTTTCCATGGACGTACGAAATACAGTTTCACGAGTAGCTTTTTCAGTAGAGGCTATGGCAGGAGTCGAGTAGTACATCGCGGAGCATGCTTTTTGTGAGGCACGACGAGACGCGCACGCCATCTTGGGAAATGCGCGCAGGGGGCCCATTCACTGCGCAATTGTCAATTGATGGGGCAAAACGAGATTCACGAGTTCTAGGGCTGCCTGGTTGAATGTTAAGTCGTGAACAAATCATTTTTAGATGAAACGAGTTTAACTTGTTCTGTAAAATGTTTTGCAAAGTTAAGTAAACTGGATCTTCTTTAAACACGGATGAGTATGTGGATTCTTTTAAAATTAACAGCTCAACAGGTTAAAAATAAAAGAATATTGGTAAATTGTATTTGAAGGTCATTTGTTATTAAAAACTAGGAGAAAGTAATACTATTCGCACTTTTCTTATTACTAGAACTTCTAAAATCCATTTCTTAGTATTCACTATATTCGCATTTCGGATTCCGTCTTGAGTATCTATCCACGTGTGATGTTCTCATATTAGAGAACCTGCAACATTAAAGAGTATTAGGAAGATAGCTATCGAATAATGTGCCCAGTTTGTGCGATAGCCCTAGTCGTTCAGCATCCGGTGACCATCTCCCGAGTGCTATGAAGCTTCGGAGAAATGCCCACCAATTAATTTATCCACTTTTGGACATATGTTTTATTCATAACATTAACAAGACACGGAACACACATGTCTCTGAGCAAAGATTTAGGAACGGTCTCATCAACGGATGCAATTTTTGTAGTTTGTACAATCTGTACAGAAAACACGCAATAAAGATTTGTTAAGTTAATCTTTCGACTCTTTTGTGTATTAGTGGGTGTGAGTATTCGTATATTTCTGTATTAAAATTGTTTTTCCAATAAAATATCATTATTTTGTTACATCGTAATCTATATGGGAAGAACAAGTGAAAATTTTGACACCATGCGTTTTATTCGTCTTTTTGAAGGTACCACAGCAGAAGAATCCAATGGTGCTCTAAGTTCACTGACCAAAAGGCATGTTCTTTCCCCTTAGTTGATAGTAAGAACTTATACTATTGAGTGTCACCGCCTGAGTAGTGGCCACCATTAATCTTAACCATATTCATTCGGACTGAATACCACGCTAGAACACCATTAAAGCAACAAAGAATTCAGTTAAGTTAACCAGGCACATAATTGGAGGCATTTATTAAATAAGAGCTTCAGAATGGTTGAGCACAGCGTACAATACAACAACATAATTACAATAATGAGTGTATTCTTGTTGATGATGTCACATTACACATTATAAGTGAACATTTGGAGAGGCTTGCGTTTGCGCATGGCTAGGTGGGCGCGGCGTATGCGCACGCGCAACCACCTGAACAAACACCAACACACCCTGTGCACTGCCAAGGACACGCTACTACGATGTTAGCGGCAGTTTTTATTATAGTAGTGTATAAATGTGTAATTTTAACAAGGAGATAAGCAAGCTCCTCGTGAATATAGGAAACGTACGATCGCAAAAGCCCAATCCATTTTAAATTATTATTTTTCTGAGTTTTCTTCCTATAATCCTTTTTTTATGGAATAGGGGGCAAACGAGCAGACGCATCGCCTGATGATAAGCGATTACCGCCGCCCATGGACAGCCGCAATACCAGAGGCGTCACAAGTGCGCTGCCGGCCTGTTAAGAAGGAGTACGCTCTTTTGTTGAAGGTCGTATTGGTCCGAGAATACCGCAGGCGACAGTTCATTCCACAGTTTTGTTCTGCGAGGCAGAAAGTTTCTGGAAAAGCGTACACTTTACCATTCTTCTTTTACATTTTCCTTTTATTTATGCATATGCACTTATAAAAAAAAATAGTGCAGTGAGTGTGATGAAATAGAATATTGTTGTAAAGTAAGCAATAACGCTTGCAGCCGTTTACTTTTGTGAGACAAACGCACAATAAGTGCTGTAAGTGACTCTCTCACAATTGTTCCCCACTGTTGCTGCGAACTATGTATTAACTGTTCTATTCATTGCGATGAACCTGCCTGTAAGATGACGGCTCATTTATTCACATTCAACATTAGATTTTATTTCTTAGATGTAGTGTAATAATAAACATATTAAGCTGTCCGGCAGTTGTAATGGCATTACTGATAGTTAATAAAACATTTAAATGAAGTAATTCGTTCGAATTTGACTGCACGGCTAGACTAGTGGTTTAAGCGGTCGCCACGCCGCTTTCTACTGCGCCTAGTGTTGTGGGTTCAAATCCTACAACGGACAACACTTTGTGTGATCCACAAATTGTTGTTCTGAGTCTGGGTGTTCTTTGTGTCCGTTTCATGTATGTATGTAAAGTCCCCTGCATCCTCCACTGCATTTGTAGAGACGCGGTCTCTACTCAAGAACTGAAGATCAAGCCAAGTGGAAGGAAATTGGAGAGGTTTTTCCAGCAATGAAGCTGGTGATAATCTATATATAAAAGCGAAATACCACTCACTTATTAATCACGAAATCTCAGAAACTATAACACCTACAAACTTGAAATTTAGCAGGCAGGTTCCTCATAGAGTGTAGACATCCGCTAAGAACGGATTTTACGAAACTCCACCCCTAAGGGGGTAAAACGGGGGTTAGAAGTTTGTATGAAAGTCCTATGTTTTTGAAGTAAGATACTTGAAATTTGAAATGTATGCTCTATAGATGGTGTGGAGGTGTACTAATAATGTATCTTTAGAAATCAACCCCCTTTTGGGGTTAAAACGGGTGATGGTAGTTTGGACGCAAACGAGGTTGCGTAGGTCAGCTAGTAATGTATGTATGTGTCTATACTAATATTATAAACGCGAAAGTTTGTAAGTATGGTTGGATGGATGTATGTTAGTCTTTCACGCAAAAACTACTGAACGGATTTGGATGAAACTTTACAGTAATATAGCTTATACATCAGAATAACACAAGGGCCGCGACAACCGAGATATACGCGGGCGGAGCCGCGGGCAACCACTAGTATACAAATATTTAAATGAATGCGTGGAGGTAATAGATACTCTAATAATATGGCATTATCTCGGTGCGGTGTTAAACGACAGTCGCGACACAACGGCTACTGAATGTTGGACGATAAACAAATGCTCGGGGGTTATCGCACACCGATAGCAAATTAATATCAAAACACCTGATAACAATTGTTTACAATTCTAATATTAATTATTACAAAATATATAAGTTTATATTACAAAAATTGGTTATGACGAAGCTATGAATAGAACATAAGACATAACTCAGTGATGTATATGCGTTGATCGATGGTTAGTTGAAGTGCAATAGGTTCATCAATAGTCCACCCTTCCAAAAGCTTCCATTCAATTGAAAAGTGATGGTAGTGTACCATCACTTTTCAATCTACATGATGATGATGTTAGTACATTAATTTTCAATTGAAACGTTGGACCTTTGTAAACTCTGTTTAAAACAGTCATCAAGCCACAATGTTGCTGTTTGTTTATTCAACATATGTCATCAATATGATTTGAACCCTCGAAAATGCATGACATTTTTTTTTGCATCTTTAAGTGGAATATTTAGAGTACTTTGTACACGAAACTTTAAGTGTGTCTAGGTAGATATCTGGACGGTTACGATTCATGGAGAGCCGTTAAACAGTTAGATTAGATTATATTTTTGTGTCGAATCCTACTAATCTTATAAACACGAAAGTTTGTTAGTATGGATGGATGGATGTTTGTTACTCTTTCACGCACAAACTACTGAACGGATTTGGATGAAACTTTACAGTAATATAGCTTATACATCAGAATAACACATAGGCTACTATTTGCCGCGATAACCGACATACACGCGGGCAAAGCCGCGGGCAACAACTAGTAATTCATAAAACAAAATCCTTCGTCTCTTCGATATGCTAGTGCAAAGCTACATAAATTGGTGTTTGGTCACAGTTTAATTTTAACAAACATTATAAAAAAAAATAAAAAAATATGTAAGTACCGTACTTAATTTACTTTCTTATGCATTTAGTGAAAACTGTTATTATGAAAATACGGAGAGACAGTTCAATTTTCTTCATTATTCGTATAGATGTAACATTTGGTTAGGAACATCATAACATTATTTCATATAGTGTCAAGATCTGTGTAGATCTTTTGCTAAGTCTTTGGAACCGTCACCATATCAGATAATTTCTTTGACTCAAATTAGGCTCACCTTAATATATGGTATAACCTGGTTAAACGTGAACTTTTGATTACCGGCTTTGTGTTACTTACAACCCGGTTATCTAAATCCGTTGTTTTTCCCGACGTCACTGGTTATCAACAAAAACAATGACTTATTTGTTTATCGATTGATCAAGATGTAATAGTTGTTTGGACTTGATAACCTCGTTGCACTCTTTTTAATTTAATTATGTTAGTGGCTATAGGTACTTAAGGTGATATACTACAACTCTTTTTAATCTTTTTTTAAAGACAACCTCCCGTATTAGGAACTAGCTGACCCACGCAACCTCGTTTGCGTCTCCTATTGCCCGTAGCGTAACAATTTTCCCCCGTCTTTGAAACATTCTTTATTGGTGCTCCGCCCCTATTGGTCTTAGCGTGATGGTATATAGCCTATAGCCTTCCTCGATAAATTTGCTATCCAACACTGAAATAATTTTTCAAATCGGACCAGCGGTTCCTGAGATTAGCGCGTTCAAACAAACAAACAAACTCTTCAGCTTTATAATATGTATTAGTATTGATATAGATCCTCTGTCGCGCGCAATTATACATGAAACGGACACTAAGAACATCCAGACTAAGGACAACAATTTATGGATCACACAAAATGGTGTCCTACGTGTGGTTTGAACCCATAACACTCTGAGACCGGCACAGACGAATCCAATACAGAATTTGGTAAAAAAATAGGATTGTAAACAGTCGAATACCAACCAATACTATACAATTTGAGGAAATAATCTTTATTACCTAGAATCACCAATTTGTTTTTAAGTGCTGTAGGCGTAAACAGTGTAAAATATGGCTGTAACTTAGACTCAGTCACATTAAGTAAACGTGTAGCCCGGGCCGGTCTGATCAAGGCAATCCGGATGATAATAAACTGCATATTAAAGACCAGATACTTCCTTTTACATTCAGGTCCCAAACTAACACTAGGCGCTTGTGATTTTAACGTTTTCTTTAATTTGTATGCTGGTTTACAATTATTTACATTTTATTTGTTAGGCATTTAGTAGTTTATAAGTCTCGCTTTTGACCTCATTTTGGGGCTCAAGACAGAACGATCTTAATTCGTCAGAATCATTTCGACGAAGGCTGTTGGAGTGAATTAGAAAGTTATTAACACGAAGGGAAGGTAACCATTCAAACGAGATATGTCTCTCGAATTATTAATCTCGATATAATAATCGAATACGTCGAATTGTTGACTAAATAGTTAGTTAAGAACTAGATAGTTAAGATGATAGGATCCTGCATTTATAAAAATATCTCTTAAAAAATATAATAATCACGTCTATAATGATTTGAAGCTTTTTAATGTCTGAGCTGAGAGACCTTACGGGACAGTTCCTTCTCTGTTACACATGCTGACACGGTGAAGTGCATGTGTGTCTGTATAAGTATGAATGGTAAAGACTACAAATGGCATCCGGCATTTTTTCTCAAAGAATATTGTTTGACCATCGGTTTTCTATGAGGCATTTTATCACTCGATCAATCGCTACGAAAAATTTTGGACTATTCTCTCATTTCCTGCTACCACAGATTCAAACAACTATGTTATGTTAAATATTTGTTGTCAATATTGCATTTAGTTTATATATAACCATGTTTGTTGACACATTTCCCGTTTACGTTTGATAAACATATAACAAGGATAAGGGAAACAATATATATTTATGTTCCCGCACTAATCATGAGTTATTTGTTTGAGCCATGACAAAACCAAACACCCACGGAAAAGCCATTAATATATAGATATATACCATTTTACACTTCTGTATACACTCAATGAATGAGGCGTATATGTACCTACACGGGGTTTACCGCTGGATGGATATAAGATGTCTTTCTATCACCAAAAGCTAACATTTTTGGTAGGTTAGGTAAGGACTTTCATGCGTGATGCAAATTCAGAAGTTTCTATATAGTTTACAAAAAAAAAAGTATATATGTATTTGTATCAGTTGTCTAGTACCCATAACACAAGCTCTGCTTAGCTTGGGACTAGATGGCGTTGTGTGTTAGATGTCAAAAAAAGAAAAAAAAAAAAAATTGTCTTTGCTAGTTGATATTCGGTTTACTTTTTAATAAGTTTACCATCATATTTGGTACGGTATAATAAGTTAAAAGAGATATATAATGACAAAAGTTTTAGTATTGTTAGATAGTATTGCTGTAATATTTACAAAAATAAATGAAATCTGACCAGGAATAAACAGATACTAGCGGAGTCTGGAATTGTATCCAAAACAATAGGCCTAACTTACCAATTTACCACAAAAACATTTTAAAGGGACTATAGCTTTGGAGGAGTTTTGGCATTATAGCAATCTCTTACAGGGAACCATTGGATGGAAACTATATAAGAAATCTGTTTAAGGAGTTATGTGGAAGTTTAGTACACAGGCCTATTTTTTTCATCGAACGATTTAAAAGAAAAGATAAGGTTCTCAACTAACTTGTTTTTTATGTTTCTTACCTCAAATTGTCAACATTTATGTATCGATTTTAAGAACCTTTTCATTTGGGGAAGGGGGGGGAAAAAATATAAAATATTACAGAATAAGGGTGCAAATGAAAGAAGTTGATGATACTTTTTTAACACAGTCGATATCAGTGACATTGCTGTAAAGTCACAAATGTCGACTAAGCTAGCAGTTATATCAACAGGTAAATCAATTAATCTTAAGTAATAACAGGGATAAGCCGATTGCGAGGCTTATCGGGATACCGAAATAGTATTGCTATCTTATTACGAGTAGATGTCTCATTGCGATAGCTGTAGTTTATAGGTATACCAAACTCGTTAGTGCATTCAGTTTGCTATATTTATCCTACTAATATTATAAACGCGAAAGTTTGTAAGTATGGATGGATGTTTGCTACTCTTTCACGCAAAAACTTTACAGTAATATAGCTTATACATTAAAATAACACATATGCTACTATTTGCAGCGATAACCGACATACGCGGGGGCGGCACCGCGGGCAACAGCTAGTCTATACAAATAATAAAATTGGAGTGTTTGTTATATTAAAATAAGCGCTTTTGAGGGTTCCGTGCCAAAGGCAAAAAACGGAACCCTTATAGATTCGTCATGTCTGTCTGTCCGTCCGTATGTCACAGCCACTTTTTTCCGAAACTATAAGAACTATTACGTTGAAACTTGGTAAGTAGATGTATTCTGTGAAACTTTTTTAAATTTATTTACGACATCACATTAGAAACCTCTAAATTATCAGTCTTTCTCTACTATATTATACATTTAAACCTTCCTCTTGAATTACTGTATTCTATACTTATAATAAAAATGTAACAGGTCAAATTCTGTACATTAAAGATATTTTGAAATTTTTATTTGGAGTGCTTTCTATAATCCATACTGAAGCCAAAACTGTACTGTATCTTGGCCGCGCATCACGCCGAAACTACTGAACGGATTCAAATGAAACTTGGCATGATTTTAGTTCATACTACGAGGTAGGACATTTTTATCCCGAAATTCAGCACGGTTTCCTGGAGAGAGGGGATGAAAGTCAAAATATGCACTTAGTTGTAATTCAATAACACATAGTCCGATTTCATTCATTCTTTTTTTGCTAGAAAGAAAAAAAATAAAAGATAACGGGAAAAGTATTTTTTTTTGTCCGCGACTGTACACTGCCTGTGGGAAGCTGAGACAGATATGTAAATATGGCGGTACGAAGTTCGCCGGGTCAGCTAGTATTAAATAAAACAGCATCTTAATCCGTTGCATAGTTTTAAATATCTAAGCATTTATAGGGACAGACAGACAGCGGAAGCGACTTTGTTTTATAACGGTAGCGATTACTGTGATATTTTTTTAAAACTATTTTTTCAATGTTTTAATACAAGTTGAATAGTTATACTCGTATTGTATATGAAATAATTTCTATTGAAATTACAAAACTCCATCATATAGGCTAATGATTAAATAGTTATAGGAATTCAAAAGACATAAATAATATAACACAAATATTTCGGAACAAAGCATTCAGTGAATAAAGTTTAAGAGGCAAATCTGGAACACTTATCGTAGATTCTTAAAATAACTCAAACAGTTTACTTCGAGATAAGGGAATTATTTAAATTCGTATGCAGTTTTCGTAAAACAAGTTACGAATACATGTTATTGAAACCAAAAACCGTTATTCAAGGCGATCGGTGGGTGCATGATGTTTTAAATATGTATAATGTAAATTAAAACATTTTGTTATTGATAGTATTTGTTGATTAAATGCTATGAAATATATTTAGCTTTAATTCCGCGAGACAAATATCCAGGTCTGAAAGCAGGGCACAAATCCCACCGTCATGCATACTCACATGCGTATCATGCATATGTACACATACAAAACAAGTGAGAAATAATTAGCATGCCATGCAATCAAACCTATACTCGACACGTGTTTCGCCCCTCCACGGGGCATCCTCAGGAGATAAAGGGCCGAGAGCGGTGCGCTTGCGCATTCGAGCTCAAACGCTCGACGAGTCAACATCTCCTGAGGATGCCCCGTGGAGGGGCGAAACACGTGTCGAGTATAGGTTTGATTGCAGGGCATGCTAATTATTTCTCACTTGTTTTGTATGTGTACATATGCATGATACGCATGTGAGTATGCATGACGGTGGGATTTGTGCCCTGCTTTCAGACCTGGATATTTGTCTCGCGGAATTAAAGCTAAATATATTTCATAGCATTTAATGTCATGGATTTCCGCAAAGTAACGCCTGATTCCATAACTTATAGTATTTGTTGAGCAAATATATCAGAGCGAGGAAGGACAGCTGCACTGAAGGCCCAGAAGGCTGGACTGCAAGTTCTCACGTGTTGTGGCCAAGCGCGACATTGTTGTACGTGTATTCAAAATTAAAGGAAAATAACACTGACCTGGATGTAATGTGAATAAGTATTAGTAAGCGTTTTCATACATATGGAGTTGGTTTACAAAACAGTCTGGATGACACTGCCCGAATATATTATAAAATGCGTTTGTCATTTTGTATCGTACAGAGTCATACTGATCGTTATTACAATTATTGTGATGTTAGTGTAACTGAATTCTGTCAAAAAACTATAAGATACATTTGTTTTCTTTCGCAGGTAATCTCGAAAACTAAAGCTACTTCACGTCATTATTTGAATTTTATAGAAAACTAGCTGATTCCCGCGGTGTTACTCGCGGTTATTGTTGTACCTTCACAACCGCAGGTAAAACCGCGGGGCAAAGCTAGGCTAAAAAAGTAGCCTACGTTACTCCTTATTACATCATCTATCTGCCAGTGTCGTCCACATCGGTCCAGCCGTTTACATACATATGCATTTAGTAAAAAGCGGTTATTTTTATATAACAAACAGACACTCCAATTTTATTTATTTGTATAGATGTAACATTAATTTATCTTCTTGGTCGTAACACTCGTTACCCAATAATCACAAATTTTATCAAAAAAACCGACTCCAGTCTGGATCAAATTTAAATGGGACCACACGGGAAACACCAGCTTTCAAATAAAAAAAAATCATCAAAATCGGTTCACCCAGTCGAAAGTGATGAGGTAACAAACAATACAGTCGAATTGAGACCCTCCTCCTTTTTTTTGAAGTCGGTTAAAAACGATATTACGGTTGCCATCAAAGTGAGCATAAAGATATAAATAAATAAACTGAAAATCTATTGTCATGAATTCATGAGACTGTTATAATATTGTCATAACGTACGTTAAACAATGGGCTATGTACTGAATTTAAAAAGTGGCAAGAAAAAATTACACTGACGTGTATATGAGCGTGTTTGTATATTTGCTACTTTTTCGCACTCAAACGACTGCACCAATTTTGATAAAATTTAGTTCGGAGGTATTCAGTATTCTTTATTTACATTCCACAATGTAAAATAGCTAATAGAAAAAAAAGGAAAAACTAAAACTCAACTACAAAAAAGCCGTAGTCACATGTTACGTAAAATGTATCATAACACATTAACAACGCGTGACTACGGCTTTTGAAACTCGTTTTATACTTTTTCAGCGTCGTTTTTTGTCGTAGTTGGGTTTTAGTTTTTACTTTTTTTATTTCAAATGTTTTGGTGCCTCTATAATATTAATTTCTTTGCAAAGTATATTTTAAATAGGTACCATAGAAATATCACAATTATCGAATGCCTACGGATAAAGTCACAAGAAAATGCTAATCTTATATATAAAATTCTCGTATCACAATGTTAGTTACCATATTCCTCTGAAACGGCTGGACCGATTTTTATGAAATTTGGTGTGCATAGGTCGATCGGGTAGGTCTGAGAATCGACCAACATCTATTTTTTATGACACCAAATTTTTTTTTACGGCAAAACAATGTTTGCCGGATTAGCTAGTAATATATATATATTTGAAATGTACAAGTAGCGCCCTTTCGAATGATACCAAACACGGCATATTTATCTCAAATTATTTTTTTAATACAGTACTTTATGTCGATTAGAGGGCGCCACATTAGATTCAGTGGCACGTCATATAGCCTATAACCAGCGGACGATCAAGACGCTGCTAACGATACTTCATTTGTCCAATTCTTAAAAGTAGTTAAGGAGCTATGAGGGAACAGAAGAACATACATACATACATAGCCTGTCAGAATTATAACCCTCCTTTGGCTTGGCCGTAGTCGGATAAAAATCTAAATTAGGTATCATTATGAAGTTAGTTTGGGCATAGCAAACATGTACATTACTTATAATGAATTTATTGTCATAAAGTTGATGCATTAAATGTCAATTCTCTGGTCCCTGAACTGGTATAAACTATATTTCAGGGATATTTTAATGATATACAATAATTGAATTAATAATAGAAATCACAATAACATGACGATTTACGATCGGTCAATATTACAGCATATTTTTTTTTTACTAATTTTAGTCAAGAATCACAGTGTGAATACGAAGTATTTGTCAGGTCATCAATCCATGATGCCATCAACAATTCAGGGTGTATCCTGGATTAACACACGAGGTTACTTTTTTGTTTGTGAGGAGATGAATACGAACGCAGGTAGTAAGTAAATATAATAATATGTTGTGGTTTATTAATTCTAAAAATAAGCATATCACAACGTCAAATAAATATTTACTTAAAACATACTATGTATGTAATAGGAGTAAACATATTAATAGCATTTGATAATAGTACTAGAGCTGATAAATAACAGGTCAGTGCAGACAGTGCTAGTAAGCTATCAACGGAAAACTACTTCGTTTATTTAGGCCTACTGCTAAATTACTGGTGCTTCGATATCACCTGTTTGCACAACACTACTCTTCAATAATCACATTATTATTGAAAACTGTAATAAGTGGCAGCACGTGGTTTTCTGAAATATATTATTAGTGTTGTGTGTTGCGTGCGCGCACCGTATCACGACGGCATGCCAGCACGACAACGCGCCCGCCGAAGTGGCAGACTGCGCGGGCGCATATAATAATACGTGCTGTCACAGATTATTGTGGTTAAAGTCAATTTAGAACGGCCCTGTGCTATTTTAAACGGTTTTATTTAGCTCACCCCGTTTGTTTTATTATTTATTATTCTTGGGTCAAATTTAGTAATTCAAATTTCACCCTCTTCCTGTCAACCGATTAATCTGAAATTTTTAACTATTAACTTTGTTAAATATTGACCAATCTAAGATTTGCGTCATGTTACAGGCTGTCTGCCTGGGAGCTAACTCAGGGTACTCACTAACTAACAATACATGATCTTAGACGTATTATTTAGTTTGTGGTAATCAAAACTAGGTGTTCTAAAATTTCGTAATCATTTTCCTGCTCTTATTCCAAAGTTATGGCTCCAACTACCCTACTCTAGGGAATGTTTTCACTGATTGTGTCTCTGTAGACATAGTCCCATCTCTCATCCCTGTTTTCCGTATCCAAATTTACTTTTTAGACGACGACGACAAGAAACGGAACCCTTATAGATTCGTCATGTCTGTCTGTCCGTCCGTATGTCACAGCCACTTTTTTCCGAAACTATAAGACCTATAATGTTGAAACTTGGTATTAATTAAATTTAAATTGATAAAGATGTATTTTGTGAACCGCATTAAGATTTTCACACAAAAATAGAAAAAAACAATAAATTTTGGGGGTCCCCCATACTTCCCATACTTAGAACTGAAACTAATTTTTTTTTTCCTCAAACCCATACGTGCTATGGATAGGTCTTCGAAAATGATATTGAGGTTTCTAATATCATTTTTATCTAAACTGAATAGTTTGCGCGAGAGACACTTCCAAAGTGGTAAAATGTGTGTCCCCCCCCCTGTAACTTCTAAAATAAGACCATTATAAATCTACAAAAAATATATGATGTACATTACCACGAAAACTTCCACCGAAAATTGGTTTGAACGAAATCCAGTAGGTACTTAAGTATTTTTTTTAATACGTCATAAATCGTAAACTGCAATTTACCTTTTATTCAATCAATACAAATATAAAAAAAAAGTTACTTGCTGCTGCGGAACCCTTCATGGGCGAGTCCGACTCGCACTTGGCCGCTTTTTGTTTCTTTATAGTCTACTACTGCAGTCCTGAGACGAGTCTATGCTAGTCTCAGGACTGCAGAAGCTTAAACAAACCGAGGTGGCGTGCCTATATTGCCGTACTGTGATTAAAAAGCCAATAGAACGGATTCACCGCCTGATTCTGAAGAATTTATTACAACAAAAATATCTAGAAAAGATTATTTCATTGTTTTATACAACATCACAATGGCAGTGTAAAATGGAACGTGGTGCCATAAAAGTTGTTGATTTCCATTTTGGAAATACGTCTCCCTTTCAAGTTGAAGTTATGTCATGAAGAGTTACCAGCGACTATTAACCGCTACTTTATCTCAAACCTAGATCAGCTGCTGATCAAATCAATGATAAGTATATCTTTTGGATTCACTTATTTTCTTTTGATGAGATTATATCAGAAACACTTTGATTCGCATTAAGATCCGCCGAGTCATATTTTTCATATTTCCAGGCCTTAATGGCTTAACGTTTTCTAATATGGTACACTACATTTTTATATATAAAATATAAGACTATTCCAACCTACAGATGTTTTGCCCCCATTCTATGGCAGCGCTTCCCACTTTCAATAGGGAATATGCATAAAATTTTTATTTGTCTCAAACATTTTTTTCTATATTCTTTATTGTCTTTACAATATACATGGTATTTTTTTATTTGGTGATTATTTAAACCCAGAAAATATTAAATTAAAAGTGAAAATTAAGGGAGGGAAATTCAAACCTGCAAAACGCGTCCTATTGGTCGAAACGAAATGTGACGTCGATTGTTACATTATCGAAATTATCGGCGTCGAAATTCCTACTGTGTTAGTAGTGTTTGTGAGAAAAAATAACTTCTTCCATGATTTTTATAGCAATCAAAACTGTAAATAGGTATAAAATAACTGAAACACTCAATAGTAAACAAACACGAAATGACAATGACGTCATATGTTATGTAAATAGCACGCGAAGAATGGCGGCGTTTGAATAGCTCAAATTTAGTCGGTGTTTTAAATTACACTTTGAAAATTAGTTTGACTATTTTGAAACCTATTTATATTTCTTTTTCTATGTTATGGAGACTTATATGATCAGATTAAGAAATAAAAAAAAGACATGCATATTCCCTATTGCGAATTTAAATCATCCAGCGACCCCCTCTCAAACGCAAAGTCTTCATCAAAATCGGTCCAATGGTTTAGGAGTGTATTTTTAATTTTTGTATATTTTCTTTAGTTCTTCTCGTTCATGTTTCTCTCTCGTATGTAATTATTTAGAACATACGAACAGAGGAATCAATATAATACAGCTATACGTATAACATCAAAAGCTTTATTTCCACGAATCTAGAAAAACTAAAAGAGCTGTCAAAAACTTCGTATCCATGAATTGTAAAGTAAACATTATAATTATCATTAATTTGTGAGCGTCCTAAGTATATTTTGATAGAATATTGTACACCTATACAAGATCTTATTCTAATATTTTACAGACGCGCTATATGATCTGCCATATTGATGACGTCATACACTCTGTATTTACAGGGTGTCCTGAAATTAAACGTCCAACGGCAAGTGGGGGGTAGGTGCCTGTATG